>JBCEWE010002369.1:0-600000 GCA_039877035.1 Silurus lanzhouensis | reverse complement strand
GCACCAACCATAAAACACACTGCCCAGGCTAATGCGGAGTAGGTGTGGAGATTCAGCCCTGCATGCTGTAGACCGTCCCATCCATATAGATGTGCCACAGAGGTTGGTTCTAATGTCAGTGTAAAGAATCAAAGCTGCCTGATCAAGGTTCCCAGCTGCATCTATATATTTGGACAAGCAATGCTGGTGAATAGAGCAATTGCTTAAACCAATAGACATCAAGTTCATTTTTGGCAGCTGATTTACTGGACCACTGCTTTATTGTGTGAACAAGAAAACAAAAAAGAAAAAAAACATGACTCGGTTGACATATTATCAAATGTAAATCCAACAGTTATCAAGCTTTCGTACTGTTTCTTTGTATATTTAGTCAGAATAGGAATGGACATGTACAATTTCCTGAATGTCTTATATTGTTTGTGTAGGGAAATTTGAAAAGTGATGTCAAAGGATATTATCTATTTCCATTCCATTAATATGTATGATATATTAGTTCCATATATTGTTTTATAACAATAGTGCTTTATAAACCTTTTGGAATAAGCAAAACACCAAAAACATGAAATCAGTTCCATAAAAATATAGTTACATTGGTTAAAGTTAAAACTTTTGAGTGGCCTGCTATAGAGCTCTGAAATCAACCTTACTGAACACCTTTGGGATGAACTGGAACACTGACTGCACCCCAGGCCTCCTCACCCTACATCAGTGCCTGACTTTACTAACTCTTGTGGCTGAATGAGTACAAATCTCCACAAGTACACTATAAAATATAGTGGAATATCTGCCCAGAAGAATGGAGGTTATTATACAATATCAGCACCTGGGAACTATACAGTATATATATATATATATATATATATATATATATATATATATATATATATATATATATATATATATATATATAGTGTATGCAATGTGCACTATAGTTTATGTAATGCAGTATGTTTATCATTACACTTTGTGTAATGATTATGATTATGTGCCCATTATGCCAAATCTGTGTGATTTAAATCATATGATTAAATCCATACTCTTAAATATTCTGATATTTGCCAATAGTTTCAAAATTATGTAACAAACTGTTTATTGTTGAATGTATGCTACTGAAAATTACAGTAAGCTCACTGTAAATTCCCATCCGTTGTTTTCATAGTTTGCTATTGTGACGAGTCTTTCTCAAGAGAGAGGATTGTCTAATCCTGGTGAGCCTGGTAATGTGTTCTGAGCCTGTGCCAAATTCAATTTATATAGACACTTTCCTACTAATCATCAACTCAAGCTGTATTAACCTTGCTGGTAGGGTGCCAATCAGAGTCGCACCAGGAGAGACGGCTAAATACAGCATTTAAGAATAATTATCTCAGGGTGGCAATCTTTCCAAAACTATCATTTAGTGTCTTGAGCTAAAATATCTCACGATTAACATGTGATAGTGTTCATGGGTTCTATTATCGGGATGTTAATGGAATTGATTGGGGCTTTACCGAGTATTGATGACCCATAATCCCAGGAGTATTCTTCACAAATGTATGTTGATCTGTGAATTTTGGCTCTGACAGCTCCCCCTCAGGACAAACGCTTGTATTTAATCCTAGCAAAAGGGTTCTTTTATTTTTCTCTGTACCTTCCTGTGACATTTTCTAACAAATAGTTGCATTTCCCCTTCGGGAACTCGAGCTGCATCAACAACTTTTTTTGGGAACGCCTCTGCGTGAGCAGGAAGTAATAAAGCACATGCCATGGAGATAGCTAGCTTCTGATAGCTTCTGTTTGTTCAGGGAAGCGCTCTGTGTAACTGTTTTTGAAAACTGAAAACCAAACTAAAGGCAAGCGGTCTTTTTGGCTGTGTGTTCCTCATTGCCCCCGCTTTATCACAGGTGGATACACATAGTCTATGTGTAGCTTGTCTGGAAGCTCTTCTTGCCACCTTCTACCCCAGGCCGGGTTATATTCCCAAGGTGCCTTTGGGTGTCTCAGGACCAGTCATGCTCCAGGCATCCTAACCTCCTCTTTTCAGGCCCCTGACCAGGAGAAGCTTAAACAGATGTGCCTGGTGCTCACATACGTCCACAGAACTGCCTTGTGGAGAAAGTTGGACCATCTGTTTGTCTGCTATGGTCAGTAAAAGATTGTTCTCCCTGCGGATAAGCAGACCCTCAGCAGGTGGATTGTGGATGCTATCCACTTCTCTTATTAGTCCTTTGGTCTCCCCGCTTCTTTCGGTGTCAGAACTCATTTAACCCAAAGTGTGGTGGTCTCTAAGGCTTGTTTTGCTCTGGAATATCAATCCAAGACATTTGCAACACTGTGGGCTGGTCTTCATCACTGACCTTTGTCAGGTCCTATAGCCTTGTTATTAGTGCCACTTCTGGCCCCTCTGTCCTTCGACCTAGCTGTGCCCATCCACACTAGGAAGAGTGTGGCAGTATTGTACACTATTTCCCAAAGCATTGTGGATGCAGCTTGAGTTCCTGAAGAGGAACGTCTCTAGATTGTGTATGTAACCTATAGACGTTCCTACAGTACAAACAAACTAACAGCTTTATTTGAACCACCACACAACAAGCAGTAACTCAGAAATAGTGCACAGTCATGTTAATTACTGTGGTCTTTATTTAAATGTTATATAGATCTGCATAAAGCTAATTTCTGCCATGTATAGGGAAGGTATTATGCAGACTTAAAATAATATTGTGCAATGTTTCTTTTTAATCTCTCAATTAAAAAAAAAAATACATTTTGTGCAATTGCAACTTTACATCCTGTGACTACAAGTGAACATTCCACTTAAGAATTATACGGCAGTAAACAAAACAAAGAGGAAAAACCTAGCAAGCAATTATACCTTTTTTAAATATGGAAACTGGCCATTCTAAATGGTTGTCTTAGGCTGAAAATATGCTTACAGCATTGATGTGGCTTTGTTAGTGGTAGGGGGTAGTGTTATAAGCAGAATCATCAAGTCAAAGTAACTCACAATTGTGAGGGAACAGGTTGCAAGTTAGAGATAAGACTGCATAAAGTTTACTCAAGTGTAGCAGAAACAAGCTTCCATAGATCCCGAATAAACCTTTAATCTCAGTTTATAATACATAATCTGAACATTGTATGTGTGTCATATCTTTAACCTGTTAGCCTCAAAAAGATAAGTTAAAAATTTTTATATATGATGAAGTACCATGAACATTTATTTTTACTGAATTGAAAGTAATGGGTTAAAAACCACATGTGTAATGAGTTTATATTTTAAATTGAATTAAGATATCATGAAAAATTAGATTTCTACAAACATTTATTTGAGACTGTGCCTGATCCTTTTCTTCCTCCCCCTGTTTGAGAGCCACCTGCTAAGCTCAGGTGGACATTCATACTCAATTCATACAGTCTGCATTGAAATAAATGGCTGATCATTAAAGGCTTTTGTTATACATGTTTGGCTATTGATATTGATTTGGCATTCATATTGATGACCAGGTAGCCAGACAAGCTATTGTTCTACAGTCATGATCATTCATATTGATCTGTGGCAATTCCAATCCCAACAACACACACACACACACACACACACACACACACACACACACACACACACACACACACACACACACTTACTTTTCAAGCATTTCTCTTATAAAAACAAACAGGCAATACAACCCATAAAATTGTATAAAACTGTAAAGGGAGATATATTATAACTTACAGATGTAAAATAGCATCTCTATGCAGATCTCCAAGTCTCTGTTGTTACTCCGCCCCCAAGAATATTTTCCACTGCATCACTGCTTCGTGCAAATCTCAGATAAAAAACGTTTTTGACTGTCAATTTTTTTCTTTGTTTTCTTTTTCTATAATGCTACTGGCTGGAAATAAAAGGTTTGAAATGATATGTGTTGCAGAAAAGACACCTGCCTATAGTGTAAACTGAAGACTGAAGCGGCGCTGACGACTAAGGGTTAACATATTTTTAGATTAGTTTAGATTAATTATAACTCTCAGGGCAAAAAAGACTACTGTAATTTTGATTACAATGACATCATCCCCATTTTTTAATTGGGAGTGATGAGGATGGACAAGATTAGAAATTATTTTATGAGAGGGACCATGCATGTAGGACGTTTTGGAAACAAGGTGAGAGAGGCTTTCTGAGAGAGGATTAAGATGGTTTGTTCATGTGCAGAAATGGGGCATGGGGTATATATATCGGCAGAAGAATTCTGAGGATGGAGCCGCCAGGCAGGAAAAAAAAAGGAAGACTAAGGATGTGGTGAGGTTTGAAAGAAGCAGATGTAAAGGACAGAGTGATATGGAGACTGATTATCCTCTATGGCAACCCCTTACAGGAGCAGCCAAAAGAAAGGAAAGATGACATAATCCCCAATGGTACATCTTATGTACACTATTTAAACAAAGTTTTCGGACACTTTATTTTTCCAGCCATATGTGGTTCTTCCCCAAACTGGGATGACTTTAAAATGATCCCAGATAGTCAAATTCTCTAAAAGCATAAAGGTGAACTTAAAGATATAGTTTACATGGGTGGTAGTGGAAGATCTTGAGTGTACTGATGTAGAGCACTGATTTTAACACTATTAAACACCTTTGGAATTAATTGGACTGTGCCCACTTCTTTTGACCCTACATCAGTACCTGAGTTTGTGGCTGAATAAGCACAAATCGCCACACCCACACTTTAAATTCTAGTGAATATATATATATATATATATATATATATATATATATATATATATGTGTGTGTGTGTGTGTGTGTGTATACAGTGGAACCTCGGGTTACGAACGCCCCGGCATACGTATAATTCAGGTTACGAATCGCAGTTCATCAAAATTTTTGCCCCTGGTTACGAACAATATATCGGGATACGAACGTCGCTCACCAAAAAATCGCAGGCAAGTTGGTTGTTTTTGCTCTATCCACACAGCTCGTCACATCAGTTAGCATCCTGTGTCCCTAGCGAGAGCATCGTGTTACTTATCCGCTTGAACTTTTCCCGGCGGCAGCGTAACAACTCGTTAGTTGATGCTCGTGGAATGATGAGATGGACAACATTAGCCGATGCATAACCACTTGACTTGTTTTTATGAAGATAGATTAGCAGGGTTACAGTCTTTTCCGAAGTACAATAACCATAATGAATTTCACTCTGGACTTCAATACCAACTGATAGTAGCCTTAAAGAAACAGCTCTCATTTTCCCTCTAATGCAACAATTGTCTCAGCGTTCGTGTTAATAACACTGTCTTTAATATTCTATAATATAATATAGAATAATATATAAATAATATAATATAATAAGATTCTCCTTCCAAACAATAACTCTCCCTCCTCCCCCTTCTATGAACGTCGTCTCCTGCAGCGAGTCTTCTCAAAGGGAAAGTACCCGGTAAAGATGTTTTCCTCTTTTGTATGTTTTTATGTGGTATGATTTTAATATAACATGTTAAAAGTAAATAATATTAGTGAATATTGGCTTTATTTTTATTTAAGTAATATTTTTGGTTGTCCAGAACGAATTACCGAAGTTTCTGTTCATTATTATGGGGAAATTTGTATCGGGATACGAACTTTTCAGGTTACGAATAAAGTACCGGAACAAATTAAATTCGTAACCCGAGGTTCCACTGTATATATATATATATATATATATATATATATATATATATATATATATATATATATATACAGTACAGACCAAAAGTTTATATATATTATATATACAGTACAGATCAAAAGTTTGGACACACCTGCTCATTCAAAGAGTTTTCTTTATTTTCATGACTATGTGGAAATATATACATAACAAAAAAGTTAACTGAAAATATGTCATATTGTAGGTTCTTCAAAGTAGGCATCAAGAGAATGCCAAGAGTGTGCAAAGCAGTAATCTAAGCAAAAGGTGGCTACTTTGAAGAACCTGCAATATGACATATTTTCAGTTGTTTCACACTTTTTTGTTATGAATATAATTCCACATGTGTTAATTCATAGTTTGATGCCTTCAGTGTGACTCTACAATTTTCATAGTCATGAAAATAAAGAAAACTCAGGTGTGTCCAAACTTTTGGTCTGTACTATATATATTTTTATTTTTATTTTTATTTTTTTTTCCCCTGGAAATGTGGATTATAGTCATTTTTTTCATAAATAGACCATATCAGAGTAAGTACATTTAAAGCATCTTTATAGAAGCACAAATAGTATACACTTGATGCATACATGTTTAGCAAGATGAAAAGATTCACTAAATAACTTTTTTGTCTGAGAATAATGTATATGTGCACATTCAATAGATTTGTTCAATTTTTACTGCAATATAAGTGTCTTAGCTGTAACACAAAATAGATTAAATGCTCCATGCACTGTGACCTTCTACATAAAAAGATAAAGAGCCTTCCTTTATATGTAAAGCATTTCGATTGTTTCCCTTGCCTCGACGTGGAAAAGCATAGCTTATAAAATTCTATTCTGTTAACCACATGACATTATGATCGAATGCTTTTGAGTAAATAGTTGTGTCTTTGGATAAAATGTTTTATCTGCCTTTATAAGCTATTCTGCTGCCTTGCATCCTTTCAGCAAAGAGAACTCTGTGGGAATTGAGTAACGACACAACATGGATGTCAACATTTCCCATTCTCCAGACAGAACAAAGCTATTACTGTATGACACTCATTTCAATAATGGCACATTCACAACAGCCAACAGTGGCAGCTACGGGAGAAATGTGCACAGCTAAAGAAAGAGCATTGCAAGAAGAAAGGTCTTGTGTGCCTCCCATTGCACTGCTCTTTTGTTTTAAATCATGAGAGTATTTCACATTTTTACAGCTCTGTTCCCTGCAGCAGGTTGCTGAGTTTGCTTTTAGCCACTCTCTTAAGGCTAGTCACCAATGTTAGGATATGTATTCTGCAGTCAATAGTGCTGGAACAAAATCAATATCCCAGAGCTGGAAATCAATATTAATAATCAAGTGTTATCGTGACCATCTAATAAGTAGAGCTAGACTTTTAGCTCGGTGTTACTACCAGGGGGAAAAAATGAAAAGGTTGTAATCATCTCAGTTCATACTCTCTTACTTCAAATTTAAACATAATGATGTCTAGTTGCATTTGTGTTACCTTGCCATTTTTATACATTGGCATTCTGGGACATTCTTTCTAAGCTGCAGATTGTAAAATAACTATATTTAATCTTATGTTTCAATTGTAAATTTTGCAGAAATAATATCTGCATCCAGAAAGGACATAAGCTATCTTTAAAGAAAATCATTTTTTTCCACGATATTGATAAATGGACATAAAAAAGAAGTCCTTCCACAGAACATAAAGACCTTTGCAAGGAACACTGTCCTGTCACTGTCCTGTCACTGATCGCTAAAACAATCGTCTATATATTAAATGTTAATGTATTATTATTATTATTATTCATTGATGCATTATCTCTCAAACCCACACCTTTAAATTTATATTCTTCATATTTATATTTGCTTAAGGCATATAATGATATGATTTCTTAAAGCTAAAGCTATAAGCAGAATTATCATTCATACATTCATTCTTACACAGTACAATTCCTATAATGATTTTAATCATACCCCTCCCATAATCATTTTGTACATTAACTAACAAATCCAATATAAATAAAAGCGGCACGCAGCATTTTCTAAGGCCAAGCAGCCAGACTCAGTGAGCCGCACATTTACAGACATGCTACAGTTCGCTAAGCAATCACATAAAAGCAGAGCCATAACTAAAGAGGTTCAAGAGTGATTTGTAGTTTTACTTTGACCACAGACAGGGGTGGCCTTCTCTGACTGTAGGAGGAAAGGTCTAGATGAACAAATGGGTAACAGGGTGGCTTCGCTCCTGTATCCGCTGCTACTGCTGTGACCTATCCTGTTGTCTGTTGCCACTTTGACCTGTGCTCGTGATTGCCACTGCTATCACATACCCTCAGGGCATGGACCTGAAGATGCTTAATAAGATTTGTACCAGTGTACGACTTTGATTACCTCACTTCCTGTTTGGCGGTGCTGCCGTCAGATTCATTTATAAATGCACACTAACATCATGTTTTTTGCATTCACCAGTAAGTTACAAATGCTTGGTGCAGTAATGAACTAATTAGAGGCGGTTAGAGGTGATAAGCGGAGGTGGAGGGAAAACTGTTTTTTTTACTATCACTACTGTACACTACATATGCCTAAACTTAAAATGTTTTACTTGTTCTGCTTTGCTTATCTTAATTTCACAATCTTCGCTTTCTGGCTTCGCTTGGCCATCTAGCAGCGGCGTTTCGAGCTCATACCTCAATTTTTTGCTCGCGTAACAAAGCAAAAAACTGACAGAGTGACGACTTGTACCTCAGACGACTCGTATCTCGTACCTCGTTAATGCACTCGTAGGTCAAGGTACCGCTGTATGTATAAAAAAAAAATAATAAATTATATATATATATATATATATATATATATATATATATATATATATATATATATATATATATATATATATATATATTTATTTATTTATTTATTTATTTATATATTTATATATTTTTTAAATTATTATTATTATTATTATTATTATTCACAATAGAACACAGAAAAAGTTTTAATCAAAGAAATGTATTATTTAAAAGAAAATTTGGAATTTGGTGGCTGCATCACTTTTCGAAAATGTTGGGAGGTTGAGACTTACTAAAGTGTATATCCTCTACAGTAAATAATATCATCATCATTAAATCAAACTGGGGACAGGTGTGAAAATCAAAATTGGATGCCTGTGGCCCAGAAACACCTCTAGAAAAGTTTGTCTGTGAAAATCGGATGTTCAGAAACTCTATACAAACACTGAAATTTTACAAGTTAAATGGTAATTGAATTCTTAGAACAATTAGATGTATGTAACATGTATGTGCCCATTAATCCCTAATTACTCACTTTGGTAGTGACAGTTGTTCTAAACACAACGTATATTATTCGGTTTCATTCATTCTAATGCTGTTCCTTAACTGTTGTAGGAATGTGTCTGATCTTTCAGACATTCATAAGGAAAAGTATTCTACAGTTCAATATTATTACGGCCTTCATAGAAATTGTTACTTTTATTATTTCTATCATGACTGAATGTACATTTGTTTTGATACTTTACATCTGGTGACATCTGGTCCATGCTCTGAATCATGTGTAAAATCCGGCCAATAGGCAAGTCGTGACGTCGCAAACCAGGAAGCTACAAAACGGCGGAGCGATGGTAGTGGCAATAGCTGCTGAAAAAGGTGAAGGTAAGCACTTACAGGGATACATTGAGTATGGCCTGAGATGCAGCCTCTCATTTCCTCAGGGAACGTCTCTAGGTTACGTATGTAACCCTAGTTCCCTGAGGGAATGAGATGCTGCGTCAAAACGCTTTGGGAAGCGCCTGAGTGTTCACACTCTGAAATAATGTGTGTAATCAGTCAAAAATTGGACGCTGGCCGTCACCAGTGAGATGACGTCACGACCAGGAGTATAAAGCGCATATGAGAAAGGACAGCAGCAGCTTTTGCAAGGGAGATTGAAGCGCTGCAGGGATGCCGGAGGTGTGGCATAGAGACGCAGCGTCTCCTTCCATACGTAACCTAGAGACGTTCCCTGAGGGAACGAGAGCTGTGTCAAAACGCTTTGGGAACGAGTGTCCAATCATGCAAGACTGACCAGTCCCTGCCTAGTGTGTGTCTGTCACCACAGCTAGAGAAGGACTGAGGGGCCAGGAGTGGCACTGCAGTCTAGGTTATAGAACCGCACAAAAGGTCAGTGGGGTGGACAAACCCGCAGCATTACATAGGTCTTGGGGGAACTCCAGAGGACTGAGATTTTGAGGCAGCCACACTCCGGGTGGAGAGAGCTCTGACCCGAATGAAGCGGGGAGACCAGAGGACCCATAAGATGTGATCGCATTAACAATACACCTGCTCAGAGCCTGCTTATTAGCAAGGAGGCCTCTCTTGGGAGGGCTGTAGCAGATGAGCAGCTGATAGGTCCTTCTCCAAGGACCCGTCCTGTGGACGTAGGTGTCCAGTGCGCGCACCGGACAAAGCCGGTCCAGTTTCTCCTGGTCTAGGGCCTGGAACAGAGGAGGATAGAATGCCTGTAATCTTCCGTGTCATGGGACGACCGAGGGCACCTTGGGGATGTAACCCCCTGTACAGGGGTACAGGAAGGTACCAGCCATACCTGGGGTAAACTCCAGGAAGGAGGGGGGCCACAGACAGCACCTGCAGGTCCCCTACCCTTTTGATTGAGCAGATGGCCAACAAGAACGAGGTCTTGATTGAAAGATGCCTCCAAGATGATTCGGCTAAGGCTTGAAGGGGGGTTCAGAAAGAGCCCCCAAAACGACGGCCAGGTCCCACCCAGGCACTCCAGTTTGCACCGGGGGCCTCAACGTTACCATCGGGTCTTGCCCAGAGATGGCCCCGGCCATGGGGGCATGATAGACCAAAATAGCAGACGCGTAGACTTTTAGGGTGGACAGAGCCAACCCCTGGCGAACCGTCCCTGGAGGAATTCCATCACTGAACCAACCGGGCAGTGGACTGGATCCAGCTGGTGGTGCTCACACCACGAGCAGAACAGACGCCACCTGGCGGCATATGACCTCCTCGTGGAGGGAGCTCTGGAGCGGAGAATGGTCTCTACCACCTCAGAGGAGAGACCAGAACCTCGGAGCTGTGCCCCCTCAGGGGCCACATCCTCCACAGCTCTGGGCGGGGGTGAAATATGGCAACCCTTAGCTGGGAAAGGAGATCCCTCCTCAGAGGAATCTTCTATGGAGGATGCTTGAGGAGAGCCACCATGTCTGCAAAACATAGTTTGCGCGGCCACCATGGCGCTACCAAGAGGAGACTGACTCCATCCCAGCGAACCCTCTCCAGAACTCCCGGAAGCAGTGCGACAGGGGAAGCGTACAGACGCAGCCTCGGCCACGCCTGAGATATGGCCATTCCCCGGGTCTCAACACCTGTTCGACAGGATGTCTGCTGCCTCATTCAACCAGCCCGGGATGTTAACCGCGCTCAATGAGAGGAGCTTCCCCTGGGCCTATAGGAGGATCTGGTGCGCTAGCCTGCACAGGGGGCGCGAACGCAGACCTCCTAGATGGTTGTTGTAGGGGACCACCGCAGTATTGTCTGTACGGACCAACCCGTAGCATTTAGCATTAAGCAACGACCGGGGACTCCCAGCACAGGGCCTGGAGATAGGAGCCGGGAAACTCTCCAAACATCTAAGGCACTTAAGCATCGCCACGTAACCTTGAGTGCAGAGGGGGTTGCCCCTTCATGAGAACCCGTGGGTCCTGGGCCACCACTGAAGGGGTCTCATGTACAGCAGGCCAATTGGAATCGCACTGGACGCAGCTGCCATAAGCCCTAGCAGTGTCTGGAACTGCTCAACAGTGAGAGGCTGCCCTTCTCTGACCTTCCTGACAGCCGTATAAATGGCTACAATGTGGGCAGGGAAAAGCTGCGCACACAAAGTAGTTGAATCCCATATGACACCGAGATAGGTGGTTCTCTGTAATGGAGAAAAAACGGTGTGGCACGCCCCTTCATGGCCAGATCCCCAGAAAGGTCTGTGTCAGGATCTCTTCATCGAAGTCATCCTGTTGAAGATGATAGTCCTCAGATCTGTCACCTCATGTGGCCTCGACGAGAGCGCCACGCAGGATCCCTCACAAGGGGAGAGCAAGTCGCGACACTGCGTTTCTGCACCTCCTGATGGGAGACGAGGGCTGCGGTCGGGGCTGTGCCCGCTGACAGGGTCTTGAGGGAGGAAGCGATCCCGGGAGAGAGAGATAGCTCGCAATCATCTCTCCAACCCGCAGCATCGCTCCATACCTGTGTACTTCCCACCCCGTAAATGTTTTTTTCCTTTGTTTTTTTTGTTTTTTTTCTACAATGTCGAAAGGGGCCGAAGGGGCCATGACCATGACCATGACACTTTAGTGTACAGGTCTGGAAAGGACGGGAAAATCCCGACATAGAGGTTGCGATCTGGTGTCAGAAAAAGTGCACATGCACGGAGGGACTTTCCTGCTCATGAGGCGGCCAAGTTATGTAGCTCGGCCAGGGCTGACATATATAAATATACATACAAATATATATATACATTTATTATTATTATTATTATTAAATATTATATGGTGCTACGAGGAGTGAGAGAACCCCACTCAAGGAGTGCTCTCCAGGAGTGGAGCGATCGCACAGAGAATGCGAGCAGAATGCGCGCGGCACAATGAGCGCGGCGCAATATGTGCAGATCATGCACAGAATGTCCTGCTCTCGCCGCAGGAGGAAGAATCCCGCGAAAGGCGTGCTTCCGAGCGTTATTTATTTTAATCATTTTATCTTACTACGAGGAGTGAGAGCAGAATGTGCACGGCACCATGAGCGTGGCGCAATATACGCAGATCATGAACAGAATGTGCAGAGAATCTGAGCTGAAAGTGCGCAGAATGTGCGCAGCCGCATCCCTCGGGAAGCGACCTAGCCCCGCCCCCAACTCCATAGATCTATGAGCCTAGGTCGCAAAGCGCCCCCCCCCCCTCCTCCTCAGAGAAAGAGAGGCGGAGCTAATGCTCTTGTCGCAGGAGGAAGAATCCGCCGAAAGGCGTGCTTCAAATCTGCGAGCGAGTGCTGGACCAAGCAGGTAAGGTTGGAGAAAGGGACAAGCCCGTCTCGAAAACCTCTGCGAGGTCCATGCAAGCCTAGGAACTGTCGCACCGCTCCGCCTCAGCGAGAGCGGGGCAGAACCCGAGACGCGAGCTATCTCTTCGGAAAGAGCCGCTTGGGAGCGGAGCGATGTCATTGACATGCAGCCGGATCTCTCGAGCGTGCTCCGATCCCGGGAAATACATAGATCTCTTTTTTTGTTTTTTTTTTTCTCTGACAAACAATCTGACAGACAACACAACACACAGAGCGCTTTCTGAACAACAGAAGCTGCCGCTGTCCTCTCTCATATGCACTTTATACTCCTGGTCGTGACGTCACCTCACTGGTGACGGCCAGCATCCAATTTTTTACTGATTACAATGCACTGGCAATGCCAGGGGTAAACTCTAGGAGAGTCGGGGCTACAGGCAGGGCCTGTAGGTCCTCGATCCTTTTAAGGGATGATATCGCCAAAAGAAAGGCAGTCTTAACCGACAGGTACCTAAGGGCCAACTTGGCCAGATCCCACACAGGCACTCCAGATCGTAACCCGGGCCTCAGCCTCCGGGTGCCATGCAGGAAACAGGTCATGAGAGGGTGTTTTCCTAATGACTGCCCCGCTGGCGGGGTACAATAAGCCGCAATAGCGGACACATAAACCTTCAAGGTGGACGGGGCCAACTGTTTTGCAAACTGTTTGTGTAAGAACTCCAGAACTGACCCATCCGGGCAGTTGACTGGGTCCAACTTATAGTGCTCACACCACATGAAGAATATGACCTTCTCATGGAGGGAGCTCTGGAATGGAGGATGGTCTCAACTACCTCAGTAGAGAGACCAGCCGCTAGAAACTGCGCACTCTCAGGGGCCATAGCCATAGCTTCCATAACTCTATGCGGGGGTCACCCAGGGTTTCCCCGGCCTGTGAGAGGAGATCCCTCGAGGAGGGACAGCAGGTTCGCAAACCATGGTCTGCCTGGCCAACAGGGTGCCACCAGGAGGAGATGTACTCCCTCCTGGCGGATTCTCTCCAGACTCCCGGGAGCAGCGCGATGGGAGGGAAGGCGTACAGATGAAGTCTGCACCATGGCGAGAGAGAGAGAGAACCAGAGGGGACAGTGCGAGGCCTCCCATGTCGCAAACAGATCTACCTGTGCTCTGTAAAATCTCTGCCATACCTGTTCCACCAGCTCATGGTGAAGTCTCCATTCCCTGGGCCTCGGCCCTTGCCTCAAAAGGGCGCAATGATTTTTCAGGCGGAGATGGTAGGAACACCTGCTGGAGGGAGGCTGC
Source organism: Silurus lanzhouensis (assembly GCA_039877035.1). Taxonomy (NCBI): domain Eukaryota; kingdom Metazoa; phylum Chordata; class Actinopteri; order Siluriformes; family Siluridae; genus Silurus; species Silurus lanzhouensis. The sequence goes on along the minus strand of JBCEWE010002369.1, from coordinate 585,989 downwards.
TCTCCACGACACAACCTGAGGCGGAGCCTGGCCTCCTGGTGGAGATGAGAAGGCACGGGCACCATGCAAGGTGTAGGCTCAGAGCGGGGCACTACAATAGTCAGGGCCGCTTCACCACCTCCCGTTTGTTAAAGGAGACCACCACCCTCAGGTTGGCTCCTTTGAACCAGGCATAGAGCATCGCCTAGGGCCCCAGATGGCAACGCTCCATTTTTGGGCTTTGCGCTGCCTGGCTGTGCCAGGCTGGGGCTGCGCCCGCCAAGGAACCACAACAGAACGGCAAGCGAGGAACCGCTTAAAAGCCGCCGACTGTTTTGCTGACTCCTGAAACCTGTCAATGACTGCGTACACCGCGTCACCAAAAGGGCCAGAAGTAGCTATCAGGGCATTCAGCAGAAAAGCCCTGTCCCTGTCGAGAATATCTGACAAGGTGAGCCACAGATGCCTTTCTGTGGCCACTAAAACTGCCATAGACCGACCCAGGGCCTGCGCCATGTCCTTGGTGGCACTAAGGGTTAAGTCCGCTGCACTATGTAACTCTTTAACATCGTCAGCCCCAAAGCTAAAACTCTCGCAGCAGGTCGGCTTGGTATGCCTGCAACACACCCATCGTGTGGAGGCAGCATGCAGCTTGGCCTGCTGCTGCGTAAGCCTTACCTACTGAGGCCAAAGTTGGTTTCAACGGCCTAGTAGGCAATACCGGAGCCTTCAGTGAAGCAACACCTGGGCAGAGATTGCTAGCTAGCGTATCCTGAACTCTGGGCAAATCGAATTATATCCGCATAGAGCAAACTCTGCGGGGAGAAAGAACAGGCCGTATTTGGGGTCTCCCAAGACCTGGACACGTGTGCAGGTCAGGAAAAAAACTGTAGGCTCCGGCACAGAGGGTGTAATGCAGGACGCAGGAAACGCTCATCCAGCTTGCTGGGAATGCACTGGTTCTGCTTCTCACCCAGCCAAGATATCTCCAGCTTGGACACGGCTCGCGTCACTACCTCTAGGAGCACCTCAAACAGCACCGGCTGTGAAGAGCCCATGTGCTTGCTAGCATCTGAAAATTCTCCCTCCTTGAAGGAAAAGAATCGGAGCTCCTCGCCATGCCCACCGGGAGAAAGGCCCGCCTCAGTGGGAGCTCTCCCCGGGGTGCGGGAGCTAAGCTCAGCAGGGGAGGCTGGAGAGGACTAATACGTCTCCACACCTTCTGCTAGGTCTGCCTTCAACCCCCACGATTTTTGGTGCCGCTTCACCTTAGCGAGAGCGGGACCCGAGCCGTGAGGGAGAGCACTCTCCTCGAAGAGTGATCTCCAGGAGCGGTGAGTGCGAATAGCCAAACAGTTACAGCATGGACAATAGTCTCTCTTGCTAGCCGATTGAGCATGCTCCACTCCCAAACAACAACTCATGAGTATCACCTCCCGTAATGAACCAGGGGCAAGGAGGGGCACACATGAGAAAGCCTGTCTGTTTTGCCATGTTGCACAAATTAACACACAAAGCACTTACCTGAACAACAGAAGCTAATGCCACTACCATTGCACCGCCATTTTGTAGCTTCCTGGTTTGCACAACGTTGCCCGCCGATGACATCATGACTTGCCTTTTGGCCGGATTTTGCATGTGATCCAGAGCGTGGACAAAGCGGGGCGTTCCCAAAGCGTTTCGACAAAGAGAGAGAGAGAGAGAGAGAGAGAGAGAGAGAGAGAGAGGAATGTCTCATCGTTTATGAATTACTGGTAAATCAAGCAAAGTGTGGCAAGAAAAATAAAATGAATTAAAAACAACAAAAGAAATCTCATGGCATTTAAGATTTTCAACAAGAAGCCTGAAGGCCAAAATAAAAAGGTAAGGAGTAGAAGAGAGAAGAGATTTTTTGTCTCTTTTTTTTTTTTTTTTTTTTTGCAAATCCACTTGAGTATGTGTACAAGTACTTTTTTCCATCAATACTGAGAAAACGGCTTTTTAAATAGCATTCAAGTTCAAGCACAAAGTACAGTTACATTTTGCAAGTATATTCTACACCTGCAATTCACATTGTAGTGTGTGCGCATGTAGTATTTATATGGGTATTTTGTGTGTGTGTAGTGTGTGTATCTGTGCATGTGTTTAGTGTGTGGTGTGCATAGTGTGTTTGAATATCAACCAGTCATAACTTTATGACCACCTGCTTAATATTTTGTTGGCGCCTTTTTGCTGGCAAAACAAGATTGAGCTGGTTACATCTTCTAAAGTAATGAATAAGATCTGCCCACAATTCACAGTTCAAGTGAGACTAAATCTACCCTTGATTAATCAATTTGAATAAGCACAGACAAACATTACAGAATCAACAATGCTATACAATGCAAATAAAACTCTAGGATTAACTGAGTTAAGCAGATATACAGTATAGGCATATCTGTTAGATTGGACCACACAGGCCAGCCTTTGCTTCCCATGTGCATCTAGGAGCCTTGGCCACCCATGACATCTTATTGTGTGTGATTAAGTATTGTTGTGTGTATAGTATGTATATATAGTATGTATATATGTAGAATGTGTGTTTAGTAGGTTTGTGTCTAGTGTGTGAGAGAGTAGTTGTGTGTATGTGTGTTTGGGCTGTGTGTGTGTAATGTCTAGCCCATGCGTCATCTGTCATTAAGCTAAAAAATATATAATAAAATTGACATATAGAGATCTGGATTTGGTAATCTCATTAGCTCTGTAGTCTGCACCACACACACACACACACACACACACACACACACACACACACACACACACACACACACACACATACTACACAGCCACACTGTACACACACACTACACAGAGAGTGTATGTAAGATTTCATCATGTACATGCTCCAAAAGTGCGAGCATAGCCTCAATCCCGTGATCACATTTACACTATTTCTGAGTAGGCTTTACAGAGCCTTGGGTACTCAGACCAAACGCATTTGTATGAAAAGCACTGAACTGTGAATCCAAAAACTCTACAGGTTAATAAATAGCATCAGCACCCTTCCTGGTTGCACTTTCCTCTCTTCATGGCTTGTCAGGGTTTCGGTATTTTTTGTATTCTTTTTTTTTTTTCCCCCACTGGCCAACAATCCAGAAATCAGATATGCTGCGTGCAGATAAGAATTGTCTAGCGAGCTCAGCCCAGAGGCAATGTCATCTGGGAACTTACCACTTTATTTAACCATGTTCTCAGATGCAAGATAATGGGCAGGAAAGAGAATACAGCATGGAGATAAAAATATAATGTTTTCAACATCATCAAGTTATCTCTTCCCACCCTCTTGACCTTCATATTAAATTAGTGCTGGCTTTCCTCAGCACACCTTTTCTTCCTCCACTCTCCTCTTTCTGCATCTTTAAATCCGTATTCTTCTATAACCTTCCGAAAGTTTTGCTTTTATTACTTTTATTGGAGAGGATTATTGACTCTTTTGACTTTTCCAATAGTTTTACTTTTTTTTTTTTTTTTTTAATCTGAGTGAAATAAGTTTGCAGAGATGATGAAATGCACATGTCTTAATTGCCCATGACTAACCATGAAAAAAAGAAAGAAAGAAAGAAAGAAAGAAAGAAGGAAAGAAGGAAAGAAAGAAAGAAAAGGTATGCATGAATACAGTATGTTAAACTTTTTCATTTTAGCATTGCATAGCACTGAACCATTAGCATGACAGGCATGATTTTATAGAAGGTCTTGAGAACATTTAACAGTTGATGCATTATTTAAAAGAACAAAAGAAGAAAATGAAATAAAAGCATGTAATGCACCATTTATTTTCCTCTAAAGAGGATGATATAATCTTTCTTTCTTTCTTTCTTTCTTTCTTTCTTTCTTTCTTTCTTTCTTTCTTTCTTTCTTTCTTTCTTTCTTTCTTTCTTTCTTTCTTTCAGTATGAATATTAAAATGAAATGCAATTTATATTCAAGTACTCTTGATTACAAAGAAATTAAATGATTGACCCAATAAACTCCACGCTGAAATTTATGTGCAGAATAATTGATGAAGGTTTCTTATTAGTCGGATAATGCACACCCGAGGTGGTAATGAGGCTATGACACAAAGGAAGTTATTTTTCTAATTAATTAAATTGACCGGAGATGGTTATTTAACTTGTAACACAGTTACCACAATCATTTTTAAGTCATTTGTGTCTTTTGCCTTTTTTGTGTAGAATTAATTACCTCTGTAGCCACATCTATCTATCTATCTATCTATCTATCTATCTATCTATCTATCTATCTATCTGTCTGTCTGTCTGTCTGTCTGTCTGTCTGTCTGTCTGTCTGTCTGTCTGTCTGTCTGTCCGTCCGTCCGTCCGTCCGTCCCACACACCACTTGCCACTGAGCATCTCTCTCTCAGATAGATGTCATCATATAGACACCTTCCATTCAGAAGGAGATACAGGAACATTTGCATCAGAATTAGGACCTATTGTTTTCCCCACAACCACCATCCCCACTGAACTCGTTAATGCACTGCTAGTACATTGATGTATTTTAAATGCTTTACTGATGTTTTTGCTGCCTGTAGTCATCAGGCAGTTCTACTCCACTCTGCCTCTTATGTATTATTTCCGTACTGTATAATTATAACTGTGAATACTTGTAAATGCATGGCCTACTTAATTTATCTTCATACACTATATCTGTATACCATTTGTATACATTTTATATTATATTTGTACTGTTGTACATCTAATTCTACATATTTTATTTTTCTACATAGATTGTTGCTTACATACATCTTGTACATATTTGACATTTTTATTGTTCACTTATCTTGCACATATTATAAATTCCATTTTTTTTTCATATACAGCTGCATCTCAATAAATTAGAATATCATTAAAAAGTTGATGTATTTTAGTAATTCAATACAAAATGTGAAACTTGTATATTATATGGATCACACACAGACTAATATATTACAAGTTTTTATTTATATTAATTTAGATTATTTGCTCACATTTAACAAAAACCCACCAATTTATCTAAAACAATTAGAAAATTGTGAAAAAGTTCAATATTGGAGACATGTGGTGTCAAACTCTAATCAGCTAATTCAATCCAAACACCTGCAAAGGGTTTCCTAGCCTTTAAATGGTGCCTCAGTCTGGTTCAGGCTACACAATCATGGAGGAATACTGCTGACTTGACAGTTGTCCAGAAGACGATCATTGACACCCTGCATATGGAGGGTAAGACACAAAAGGTAATCGCTTTATGAAGCTGGCTGTTCACTGAGTGCTGTATCCAAGCACATTGATGGGAAGTTGATTTGAAAGAAAGAATGTGGTAGAAAAAAGGTTTAACAAAGCCCATTCAAGAATTTGAATTTGCAGCTACAATCAGTGCTTCAAGAGCCACCATGCACAGAGGTATCCATGGGCTACAGCTGACTCATTACTTGTGTCAAGCCACTCCTGAACCAGAGACAACGTCAGAAGTGTCTTACCTAGGCAAAGGTCAAAAAAGGACTAGACTATTGCTCAGTGGGCCAAAGTCGTTTTTTTAAGAAAATTTTGCATTTCATTTGGAATTCAAGGTCCCAGAGTCTGAAAGAAGAGAAAAGAGGCACAGAATCCAAGTTGCTTAAGGTCCAGTATAAAGTTTGCACAGTCATTGGTGGTTTGGGGAGTTGTCATATGCTGGTGTTGGTCCACTGTGTTTTAACAAGTCCAAGGTCAGCACAGCCGTATACCAGGAAGTTTTAGAGCACTTCATGCTTCACTCTGCTGACCAGCTTTATGGAGATGCTGATTTCATTTTCCACACTGCCAAAAGCACCAAAAGTTGGTTAAATGACCATGGTGTTGGTGTGCTTGACTGGCCAGCAAACTCCTCAGACCTGAACCCCATAGAGAATCTATTGGGTATTGTCAAGAGAAAAATGAGAAACAAGAGACCAAAAATATGCAAATGAGCTGAAGGCCATTGTCAAAGAAACCTGGGCTTCCATACCACCTCAGCAGTGCCACAGACTGATCACCTCCATGCCATGGCAGTAAGGCAGTAATTAAAGCAAAATGAGCCTCTGCCAAGTATTGAGTACATATACAGTGAATGAACTTTCCAGAAGGCCAACAATTCACTAAAATCTTTTTTTTGATTGGTCTTATGAAGTATTCAAATTTTCTGAGATAGTGTATTGGTGGGTTTTCTGATAAATGTGAGCCAAAATCATCTAAATTAAAATAAATAAAACACTTGAAATATATTAGTTTGTGTGCGATAAATCTATATAATATAAGTTCCACTTTTTCTATTGATTTACTAAAATAAACATTTTTTTTTTTAATGATATTCTAATTTATTGAGATGCACCTGTACATATACATGGATCAGGCATAACATTATGACCCCCTGCCTAATATTGTGTTGGTCCCCCTTTTGCTGCCAAAACAGTTGTGACCCATCTAAAACGTTACAAGCTCTAACTTCTTTAGCAGTTTGAGCTACAGGAGCTCATCTGTTGGATTGGACCACACGGGTCAGCCTTCGATCCCCGCATGCATCAATGAGCCTCAGTTGCCTATGACCCTGTCGCTGTTTTACACCTTTTCCTTCCTTGGACCACTTTTGATAAATACTGACCACTGCAGACTGGTAAAACATCACAAGAGCTGCAGTTTTGGAGATAATTGGATAATTTGCACAGTTCTACTATTTGTACTTTTGAAAGATGCTAAATAGCATTTTATTGCTGTGTATCTCTACTATGTAATGACAAAGATTTATCCATCCATCCATCCATTTTTCCATCCATCCATCGCTTGCATTTGGACAGGTTTGTCATTACACTGCTGTGGGTGACAATGTATTTTGAATTTCAGTTAACAGACTTTTGCAATCTTGGAGGTCTATAGTCAAGTTTCTGGCATCATCTAGATTGAGGTGCTGAAGGTGATTCACAAAGTAAGACATGCAGGCTCTGGGGTAGTCGTCACATTTGGAAAATTTCAAGCTTGTCTAATTCTGGTTTGAGCAGGATCCCTATCTGAGATCCATAAAGAATGGTCAAAAGTTTTTGTAGTCTGAAAAAGTCAGATTTAGTTTTTTTGATAGAAATGTTGGTTCATTTCCATGAGTATCACTTGAGAGAGGTGAATGCCATGGCTGCTTGTTCACTCTTGCTGTGAGTCTCTGTGGTAGACGTCACTTTCTTCTCCTGGACCAGCGATTCAAGATATTTGAATTCTTCAATCTGTTTGATCTAGATATCATTGAGATGAAAGATGGCCTTTTTTCCTTAAAAAATAATTCAGTGTAGTTACTGAATTCACTGCACATGCTGAATAACCAATTTTATTTAAAAAAAACTACTCGTGAAATTAGCATCCTGCTAAATTTTACTCCTCCCATTGACTCAACATGGCTCCAGTGACACACACAATCCTGCCAAATTATCAAATTAGCACCCTATTAACTCCTAATCATTCATTTCAATTGTGGTGAGCAGGGAAGCATCTTACAATGCACAGCATCTTGAACCTTTTGCAGAATGGGGTACAGCAGCAGAAGAACAAATTGAACTCTATTCTAGTAATGTGTGAAGGCATAAGTTCAAGTGAACATGGTGGAGATGGTTAGGTGTCATCCTTTCTGGTGTTGCAACATTATTTGCTGATTTGGTAGTTGCTTAAATGTGCAAGTGTACAAATGTTTATTGTGTCTAAAATGTTCTGATAGCCTTAATATTATAAATATGCAGGATTTAAAAGCAGCCTGAAGGCAGTTATAAATTAAAAATGTGTGTGCGATTAGAGAATATTTTGATGTTTAATTATTTTGTAAGTAATTAAGAAATATTAAAAAAATTTACATCACATTCAATAAGAGAGACACATCATTTGTACTGCTAATAATTTTTTCCATTAACATACACGATTGACCACTTATGTTCTTTGTGATAATGAAGGACCCTATTTATTTATGTATTTACAGTGAGGAAAATAAGTATTTGAACACCCTGCTATTTTGCAAGTTCTCCCACTTAGAAATCATGGAGGGGTCTGAAATTGTCATCGTAGGTGCATGTCCACTGTGAGAGACATAATGAGAAAAAAAAAATCCAGAAATCACAATGTATGATTTTTTTAATATTTATTTGTATGATACAGCGGCAAATAAGTATTTGAACACCTGAGAAAGTCAATGTTAATATTTGGTACAGTAGCCTTTGTTTGCAAGTACAGAGGTCAAACGTTTCCTGTAGTTTTTCACCAGGTTTGCACACACTGCAGGAGGGATTTTGGCCCACTCCTCCACACAGGTCTTCTCTAGATAAGTCAGGTTTCTGGCCTGTCACTGAGAAACACGGAGTTTGAGCTCCCTCCAGAGATTCTCTATTGGGTTTAGGTCTGGAGACTGGCTAGGCCATGCCAGAACCTTGATATGCTTCTTACAGAGCCACTCCTTGGTTATCCTGGCTGTGTGCTTTGGGTCATTGTCATGTTGGAAGACCCAGCCTCGACCCATCTTCAATGCTCTAACTGAGGAAGGGGGTTTTTTCCCCAAAATCTCACAATACATGGCCCCGGTCATCCTCTCCTTAATACAGTGCAGTCGCCCTGTCCCATGTGCAGAAAAACACCCCCAAAGCATGATGCTACCACCCCCATGCTTCACAGTAGGGATGGTGTTCTTGGGATGGTACTCATCATTCTTCTTCCTCCAAACACGTTTAGTGGAATTATGACCCAAAAGTTCTATTTTGGTCTCATCTGACCACATGATTTTCTCCCATGACTCCTCTGGATCATCCAAATGGTCATTGGCAAACTTAAGATGTGCCTGGACATGTGCTGGTTTAAGCAGGGGAACCTTCCGTGCCATGCATGATTTCAAACCATGTGATGTCTTAGTGTATTACCAACAGTAACCTTGGAAACGGTGGTCCCAGCTCTTTTCAGGTCATTGACCAGCTCCTCCCGTGTAGTTCTGGGCTGATTTCTTACCTTCCCTAGGATCATTGAGACCCCACAAGGTGAGATCTTGCATGGAGACCCAGTCTGAGGGATATTTACAGTCATTTTTAGCTTCTTCCATTTTCTAATGATTGCTCCAACAGTGGACCTTTTTTCACCAAGCTGCTTGGCAATTTCCCCGTAGCCCTTTCCAGCCTTGTGGAGGTGTACAATTTTGGCTCTAGTGTCTTTGGACAGCTCTTTGGTCTTGGCCATGTTAGTAGTTGGATTCTTACTGATTGTATGGGGTGGACAGGTGTCTTTATGCAGCTAACAACCTCAAACAGGTGCATCTAATTTAGGATAATAAATGTAGTGGAGGTGGACATTTTAAAGGCAGACTAAGAGGTCTTTGAAGGTCAGAATTCTAGCTGATAGACAGGTGTTCAAATACTTATTTGCAGCTGTATCATCAAATAAATAGTTTAAAAATCATATATTGTGATTTCTGGATATTTTTTTTTAGATTTTGTCTCTCACAGTGGATATGCACCTCTGATGACAATTTCAGACCCCTCCATGATTTCTGAGTGGGAGAACTTGCAAAATAGCAGGGTGTTCAAATACTTATTTTCCTCACTGTATTTAGTAGTTTTTGGGTGAAGGTGTTCAGGGCTAGGCTGCACCATTTTGCAGCAATTTCAGTTGCAAAACTCTTGGAGTATATCTCTGTTAACTTAGCACACTGGAAATATTTTCTCAATTTCTTTGTTTCCCAAGGAAAATTTATTTTTAAGTTCCATCAAGATAAATAGGTTGTCTTGGCGTATAGTAATCTTTAATTCATGCCGCAGATTCTCAATTGGATTGAGGTCTGGGCTTTGACTAGGCTTTTCCTAGACATTTACATCCTTTCCTTTAAACCACTCCAGTCTAGCTTTAGCAGTATAATTGGGGTTATTGTCCTGCTGCATGGTGAACATTTGTGCCAGTCTCATATCTCTGGCAGAAAGGAACAGATTTTCCCCAAGAATTTCCTTATATTTAGTGTCATTCTTTTCTTTAATCCTGACTGATAATCCAGCTGAAAAAATGCATAGCACAGTAGGAATTCCACTGTAGGAATTGTGTTCTGATGTTCTGAGTCGTGTTTGGCTTTGTACCACATATACAGTGTGTCCAGAAAGTATTCACAGCGCTTCACTATAACCACATTTTGTTATGTTACAGCCTTATTCTAAAATGGATTGCATTTATTATTTTTCTAAAAATTCTAAAAACAATACCTTCATGATGACAATGTGAAAGTGCTTTGTGTGCTTAGGGTCGTTGTCCTGTTGGAAGGTAAACCGTCACCCCAGTCTGTGGTCCAGAGGCCTCTGTATCAGGTTTTCATCAAGGATGTCTCTTTACATTGCTGCATTCATCTTTTTCTCAATCCTGAGTAGTCTCCCAGTTCCTCCTGCTAAAAAACATACCCACAGCATGATGCGGCCACCATGATGCTTTACTGTAGGGATGGTATTGGCCAGTTCATGAGCGGTGCCTAGATTCCTCCAGAGAAGAGGAGTTAAATCTTTGTTTTTTTATGGTCTGAGAGTCCTTCCGGTGCCTTTTGGAAAACTCCAGGCAGGCTGTCATGTGCCTTTTACTGAGGAGTGGCTTCTATCTGGCCAGTCTACCACACAGGTCTGATTGGTGGAGTGCTGTAGAGATGGTCGTTCTTCTGGAAGGTTCTCCTCTCTCTACAGAGAAATGCTGGGGCTCTTTCAGATAAACCATCAGGTTCTTGCTCACCTCCCACAATTGCACAATCTGGCCGGGCGGCCAGCTTGTTCTAGTCTTTTCACACTTCTTCCATTTACATATGATGGAGGCCACTATGCTGAGTGCTACCTTAAATGCTGCAGAAAATGTTCTGTACCCTTTCCCAGATCTGTGACTCTATACAATCCTGTCTCAGAGGTCTACAGACAATTCCTTTGACTTCGTGGCTTGGTTTGTGCTCTGACATGCACTGTTAACTGTGGGACCTTATACAGACAGGTGTGTCCCTTTCCAAAGTATGTCAAATCAACTGAATTTGCCACAGGTGGACTCAAATCAAATTGTAGAAACATCTCAAGGATGATCAGTGGAAACAAGATGCACATGAGCACAATTTTGAGTGTAATGGCAAGGGCTGTGAATACTTATGTACATGTGATTTTTTTTTTCTGTATTTTTTTTTTGTATTTTTAATAAAAGTGCAAAGATTTAAACCACACTTCTTTCATATTGTCAATATGGGGTATTGTATAGAATTTAGAGAAAAATAATACATGTAATCCATTTTCGAATAAGGCTGTAACATAACAAAATGTGGAAAAAGTGAAATGCTGTGAATACTTTCCGGATGCACTGTATCATTTTTTTTTTTTTTTCAGGATGGCCAAAAGCTCCATTTTAGACTTATCAGACCAAAGGACCTTTATCCACATGTCCCAGGAGTCTGCTTTTTGGTGCACTTAAAATTTCCTTTATTTCTTTTACTTCTTTTTTAAGCAATGGCTTCTTTGACCACTATTGCACCCACTATGTGGAGTGTATGACTTGAAGTGGTACTGTGGACAAATACTTCCATTGCCACTGTGCATCTTTGCAACTCTTTCTAACTTGGGTGTTTTTGTTGACTTCTCTATTTAATAACCTGTCCGGTATGTGAGTGCTGGTGGGCGTGCTTTTCTTCGGTTTAAAGCAGCACCATAGACTTTCCTTTTTGTTATAATGGATCTAATGGTTCACTGTGGGATAAACAAGGTTTATGAATATTTTTTATATAACCCAAACATGATCTTTTTTTACAACTTTCTCTCTTTGGAAAGCTTGGTCAGGGAGCATTCAGAATGAGTGTATTTATACTGACATCACGTGACAATTCATGTGACATTTAGATATTGCACATAAGTTGACTTTAATCTGCTATTTTCACTGCAATAATATTTACTATTTTGTTAGATCTGTTAAATAAAATCCAAATAGAAAATCCAACGCACATGCAGTCAGTTTCCTCTAACATGGCTTTGACGTTACATGACAGACAGGTATCAAACAAAAAACATGGAAAGAGCTGGAAAACAACTTGAAATATTACTGTTGTGTGACTTGCACAGAATTATTGCTGAAACCACTGCAGAATCGCTCACAGTCTGTATGTGGCACATTGTGTACAGTGAGCACACAAGCAAACAAGCTATAGCATATTTACAAAAGTCTTTGAAAACATAATGCAATATGTGCTAGGCTAATGGCTAATTCTGACTTTGCCTATTTGTACACTCAGTCTGATCTAGAGATTTACACACTTGTGCTGAACTGTCTGCTCATTGTGTTATGTTGCATCTGTTTTATTTATGTGTGGTATTAGACATTCATCAAAAGTATATTATTTCAGCTTACATATTACATATAACATACGTGTTATTTCGTAAGCACATATACAGAATGCTAATATGTATTAATTTATCTTAATCAGATAACTTACAGGTAGCTTGGGGCAACAGGGTGGTGCAGCAGCAATCGTTGCTACCTCACATCTCTAGGTTATCCAGTTTGACATGCACTCAGTCTAGGTATTTTTCTCCACTATGTTCTCTGTCCTCTATAAAACCTTTGAGTATGTGGATTTCTTATGCTAAATTGACAATAGATGTGAACAAGTGAACAAGATGTGTTCAACAAACTTGCATCCCTTCCATCTGCGATGTAATCCCGCAGTGCATCCTGTGTTCCAAATATACCCTCCATATCTATCATGAATCGTGGCTTGCAATAAGCATGCGCTGATGATAAATGAAAGAATTAAAAGTAACTACAGTGAAATATGCTGCTACTCATTGTAATGTTTGATATTGGAAACCAGATGCACCTGCTGCAGTTCAATTTGCCTTGTGTCTGGTTTTTCCATAAAAACATTCATTTACTCAGACTGGTAGCCATTATGCCTTGGGGTAATTGCCTTTTTGCGAAATTGGATCAACATATATTGGTATAATTGAGCAACTGGGAGATGTTGGTCTCCAAGGAGCTGCTGATAAGATCCTCTGCTGTTTGCTGATTAACATCTCTGGAATGTTTATCAATCAGAATTCAATGGGTTAAATGTCAATTCAATAGAGATAACCCCATGCAATCCTCTAGAAAGACCTTTAGTGGTAAAGCATATTATGAAGTTGTTCTTTTGTAATGACTTTTACTAATAACACTATATACATGCTCTTCCAAGTGTCCGCTGACACATACAACTGTATTTAATAGTTTATACTGTATGGTACTGTAAATGGCTCTGTTTTGCCTCTGTGTATTATGTACTGTAATTTGTTCAAATGTATTAACCAATTAAATTATACTACCCAGTACTGATCACCATTCTTTAACACTCTTAAATATGTCCTGGCTTTTTTTTAATTATGATGGGGTCATCAGAACGCATCTCCATCATACGTTGGAGACTACCTGTATACTGTATATACAGTGTTTTTGATTGTAATCTTATATGCGTTGCCCAAGCCTCTAAAAGACACTGAGCACTTTGAGTATTGCTTTTGTTCAGATGTTGGGTGAAACAGTAGCTTTCTTACTCACAGTCTTGGTCATATTCTTTTTTTGGTTTTAACATACGACTAAGGTGAAATTAGAATTGACCACTTTTCTATTATACACAATAATATTATTGGTCTTCATATCTGCTAAATGGTTTTAGGGAGCACCTGCTAGCTCTGTGGTATGGTTCTTAAGCAGCCTACTTTTGGAAATAATTAACACATCACAGATTTGTTTGGGATCTGTGTATAAATAGTCAGCACATCACAAATACATTGAGTTAGAAAAAAGTGATTTCTTTTTTTTTTCTGGCTACATTTACTGTGTTATGTAATATATATATATATATATATATATATATATATATATATATATATATATATATATATATATATATATATATATATATATATATATCCACAATGCATTATAGCTAATTTGTAGAAAATTTATACTGTACTGACATAACATTTGCTGTATGTAGGTTATTTTTATGTAAATATTTAAATCATTTTTACACATTTGCCAAAAGTACAATAAAACCTTTTTGATCATCATTATATGTTTGAAGCTGGTTTTGGTTTGGTTTGTGCACAGGACAACAAAAAAAGTGAGGTTACTGGAGAAACTGGAAAAAAAGAGACAAGCATAATATCTTGCATAATATCTTATGCAATAATATCTTGTTACCAAAAAGGTATATTGGATCCAGCATGTAAATTTGAATGGACTGTATGGTAAAAAAATTGTGGACACCTAACTATCAGACACATATGTTCTTGTTGAACATTATGTAAAAATAATTGTGCATTTACTATATATAAAATTTGTCCCCCTTTGCTTTTGTCTTTCCGTTTTTGGAACGTGGCTGTAAAGACTTGTGGTCATTCAGTCACAAATGAAAAAGTGAACTTATACACTGATGTAAGATGAGCGAGCTCGGCATGCAATCATGGCTCCAGTTCATCCCAAAGGTGTTTAGTGTGGTTACGTTCAGGACTTTGTGCAGGCCCTTGACTTTCTTGATGCCAACCCTGACCAACCAAATCTTTATGAACCTCACAATTTTTTATAGAGTCTAAGCCCCTTTTGAAGGTTTTTTTTTCTTTTTTTCTTTTAAGTGCTGCACTCACACTACTCAAACCCAACATCCACATAAGTCTTCCTGACTCTCCTACCATTGTTTGACACAAAGGAAGATGGCTTGATTGCAGTTATTTTCAGTGACAGCCACAGCTGTTGGTAGTCAAATTGGATTGTAATTACCATGTTACAAATGTTTAGTGCATCAGAAGTAAATATAACAATAGTGGTTTTACCCATCAATTTCAATTATCTTGATCCATTTTTTTATTTAGTCATTTTATCTGGCCAAATAAAAGTAAAGCCATTTAGCCTTAGGGAAAAATAAATCATTGTATAATGTGCATTGTTTACGTTATTATCAGTCACAAAGCAGTGGTAAGATTTAATTGTCTCGGGGTATTATATCCGCAAAATAATTTACATATATTTCTATTGTATTTATATATATATATATATATATATATATATATATATATATATATATATATATATATATATATATATATATATGTTTTCTATTTCTATATATCATGTACTGTATGATATTGAATCGATTTTTGTTTTTTCTTAAATATTTAATCAGTATTGAAAATGTAGGATCTGAAAACTTCTCGAAGGATTCATAAAGCACTTGGAGGCAGTTATAAATAAAAATTATTTGTTGAAATTTTTAACCATTTTATTTTTTTTTTGTAATTGAAGAACATTCGTAAATTATATGTTCCTAAATATTTATTTGTAATTATTATTTTATTGTCAAGTGGCATAATTGTATTGTTATGTTGGTCAAACCAAACACTACAAAAAATGGTGTAAAATTACTTGTACACTATATAGCAAAATGTTTTTTTGTTTTTTTTTTGGACCCATGTCATCCATATGTGGGCCTTCTTCAAACTATTTCCACAAAGATAGATATATTAATTAAACAGGATGTCTTATTGATCTCCTTTCACTGAAACAATGCCCCTGTGCAAAAGACTAGTTCTGTGAACACCTGGTTTGCTAAATTTGGTGTGGAAAAAATCCATATTGTCAAGTGGCGATATTGTCAGGTAAGGAGGAATGTCATGGGCTCTGCCTCCAGCTTCCTAATAGGTTGGGATATGCAAGTGAGGCATATACATGCATATACAGTGAGGAAAATAAGTATTTAAACACCCTGCTATTTTGCAAGTTCTCCCATTTAGAAATCATGGAGGGGTCTGAAATTGTCATCGTAGGTGCATGTCTACTGTGAGAGACATAATCTAAAAAAAAAATCCAGAAATCACAATATATAATTTTTTAACTATTTATTTGTATGATACAGCTGCAAATAAGTATTTGAACACCTGTCTATCAGCTAGAATTCTGACCCTCAAAGACCTGTTAGTCTGCCTTTAAAATGTCCACCTCCACTACATTTATTATCCTAAATTAGATGCACCTGTTTGAGGTCGTTAGCTGCATAAAGACACCTGTCCACCCCATACAATCAGTAAGAATCCAACTACTAACATGGCCAAGACCAAAGAGCTGTCCAAAGACACTAGAGACAAAATTGTACACCTCCACAAGGCTTGAAAGGGCTACGGGGAAATTGCCAAGCAGCTTAGTGAAAAAAGGTCCACTGTTGGAGCAATCATTAGAAAATGGAAGAAGCTAAACATGACTGTCAATCTCCCTCGGACTGGGGCTCCATGCAAGATCTCACCTCGTGGGGTCTCAATGATCCTAAGGAAGGTGAGAAATCAGCCCAGAACTACACGGGAGGATCTGGTCAATGACCTGAAAAGAGCTGGGACCACCATTTCCAAGGTTACTGTTGGTAATACACTAAGATGTCATGGTTTGAAATCATGCATAGCACGGAAGGTTCCCCTGCTTAAACCAGCACATGTCCAGGCACGTCTTAAGTTTGCCAATGACCATTTGGATGATCCAGAGGAGTCATGGGAGAAAGTCATGTGGTCAGATGAGACCAAAATATAACTTTTGCGTCATAATTCCACTAAACGTGTTTGGAGGAAGAAAAATGATGAGTACCATCCCAAGAACACCATCCCTACTGTGAAGCATGGGGGTGGTAGCATCATGCTTTGGGGGTGTTTTTCTGCACATGGGACAGGGCGACTGCGCTGTATTAAGGAGAGGATGACCGGGGCCATGTATTGCGAGATTTTGGGGAACAACCTCCTTCCCTCAGTTAGAGCATTGAAGATGGGTCGAGGCTGGGTCTTCCAACATGACAATGACCCGGAGCACACAGCCAGGATAAGCAAGGAGTGGCTCTGTAAGAAGCATATCAAGGTTCTGGCGTGGTCTAGCCAGTCTCCAGACCTAAACCCAATAGAGAATCTTTGGAGGGAGCTCAAACTCCATGTTTCTCAACGACAGGCCAGAAACCTGACTGATCTAGCGAAGATCTGTGTGGAGGAGTGAGCCAGAAAATCCCTCCTGCAGTGTGTGCAAACCTGGTGTGCAAACCTGGTGAAAAACTACAGGAAACGTTTGACCTCTGTAATTGCAAACAAAGGCTACTGTACCAAATATTAACATTGACTTTTTCAGGTGTTCAGATACCTATTTGCAGCTGTATCATACAAATAAATAGTTTAAAAATCATACATTGTGATTTCTGGATTTTCTTTTTTAGATTATGTCTCTCACAGTGGACATGCACCTACGATGACAATTTCAGACCCCTCCATGATTTCTAAGTGGGAGAACTTGCAAAATAGCAGGGTGTTCAAATACTTATTTTCCTCACTGTATATATATATATATATATATATATATATATATATATATATATATATATAATATATGTGTGTGTGTGTGTGTGTGTGTGTGCGTGTGCTATAATGTATATATGACCTTTCTTTGGCTATATTGTGCACATCGGGAAATATCAAATTACTTCATTTGATAAATCTTTTTTATAAAGACGAGTAATATTAGGTAATTACAGGAGACTATTGGGTTCTATTACCCACTCTGTCACCAAATGCTGCTGTAATATAAAATTGAAAGCAGTGAGATGAACAAAGGCACAAGGACAAAGGTTTTTTGGAAGAATACACCACTTCCACTCGCCACCACTTCCATGGTTGCTTTTTATTTATTTACCTACCGTATGGGTCTCCTACTATGTTTACTTATTGCAGGGCAATAAATGGAGCGACATGCACCTGATGAAGTGACCATGCAGTATACATGTGCAACTCATTTGTGTTAAGTCCTGGTGTGTGTATCAGTTCAAAAATCTCAGCTATGAGGCAAACACTGCTTAATGTACCATCATTTATCAGTCCTGTAGCAGTGTGCCTCTACTAGTCATCTTTATTAAAGTTCCTTCTCTGAACAGCACCACTCAGCTAATTAAGCTGCACTTAAAAAAAAAAAAAAGGACTTGATTTGGTGTTTTTGTTTGCATGTGAAAAGGGCGTGATGAGGGTTCGCTAAGACGACTGATGAGGGTGCAGCAACATTTCTAATTAATGACACCGTCTGATGCGTCTGATATGTCAAACATTTAGTCTTTCCGCTTCGGCCTTTGAATGTGAAAATATTGGCTGTTAAGCAGATACTGAAGGGCAATGTAGGTTTATGCAATTATTTATTTAACTTGGCTTGTTTATTTTTCCAGTCTATGTCATGCTCCAGGCAGATGAGCATAATGTAAGCTCAATCTTTCTTCGCTAGAACCTTGAAACTGCAGCAGCAGTGAATTATTTATATGACTGACAGCCTGGAAAGAATGAATGTTTCGCTAGAGGGCACTGTGCTAAATGCATCAATGGATTTGAGAGTGATATTTCAGTGATGTGTGCAGATTTTTTTTACCCCAGAAATCAGAAAATAACAGATATTTTATACTGGTTGCAGAGTTTAGAGCAAATGCTGAAGTATCATCGAACCCCAATAAGCATGTATGGGGTTTTGTGGAGCGAGATTGTGTCTCTTCCTCTCCCTCTTGCTACTGCTGGGATAAGGAGGAAGCTGTGTTGTCTAGTAGCTCCCCCCTAGTGTTCTCACTGTATTTAATGATCCAAAAGAATGATTACATACAGCCTCATGCATAGGCACATGTACATGAAATGCACTGCCATGCCAAATAGATAGCTAGGATTGCTTTTAAAGATTTGGTACTGTATTGGATACCAAACCGTTTGCACCATACAGTAAAATAACTTTCCCAAACCCCATCAATATATTTATTCCAATAACATCATTGAATTTGTCAAATGATATTGCCTATTTATTAGTTATGGTGTTTATACTATTCCTGAACTGTCAACTGAATAATAGATGTAGGTCTGATTCTTAGACCCTAGGGGGATCCCACTTGGCAGCCACTGCTATAATGTATAATTTTTGTATGAAAATGTATGTAGGTTTATTCTTCTGTCCTAAAATCTACATTCCTCATTAAGTTAAATCCTGAGAGAGAGAGAGAGAGAGAGAGAGAGAGAGAGAGAGAGAGATAGTCTTATTGTAGGAGAGCACTGGTACCAAATACTATCACCTATTGGTTCAAACCAGATTTACATAATATTTGCATGGTTTTGCTGTCTTGGGCACATCGTTTAATCCCAAAGGTTACAAGTTAAAATCACATCTACACCAAGCTGCCATTCCTGGGCCCCTGAGCAAAGCCCTTAACCACACAGCTGTTCAGTTGTATAAATGAGATAAATGTAAGTCGCTCTCTATAAGGGCTTTTGCCAAATGGAATAAATGTAAATGTACGATTAGTAGATTTTGAATACACAAGACTCCAACCAACAACAAAAATAAAAAAAAGATATGGCATTGTTAAAATACTTTGTTATCTTCTAATTTATAGAATAATCTCTGCAATAATACTCTTCTAAAAGCCACCAGTAGAAAAGCAACAGCCGTGAACATGACCGTCACAATAGCTAAACAAATATGGAAGATATGATTATTTTTTAAATGTGGATTTTTAAAACGGAGAGAAGATTTTGACATTCCAGCCCAGTAAAAAAATAGTGAAAGCATTACAGATTTTTGTATCGTCATTATATAACGCCTACTTTAAAGAATTGGCATTCATGCTGTCCTGTTTTACCGAGGTTCCAAACTCCTCTTCTTTGCCTTTTTAAGCATCACTTATGTAAGCAAAATATTACCAATATTACAACAAGATCATTTATAATTTTAAAATAAACCCTTTTCCTGCTTGAATGTTCTTTTTCATTTATTCTGAGCTTATTGGAGTGCTAACAAAAACAAAAATAAGTGTATTAACACCTGCATTTACTGAAGTATGAATGTTCCTTTCAGAAAAGCAACTAAATATCAAAATAACCATAATGCAAATCCTACTTGATACACTGACCAGGCAAACTATCTGTAACTATGGGCAAATGTATAGAGTATAAATGCATTCTCCAGACAACAGGACAGCAAAACACAGCTGAAATGCACATTTTAATGGTAAATTTGTTTTTCACCCTATTTTACCCAGATATCAATTCAATCTATCCCACAAAAAATAATTAAAGTGTAAAAGTATACACTTTAATTTAATTCCATTGGCTCAAAATACAAAATACAGTCCATGGGTGATGCATCTGAAACAAAAGCTAATTTAGGCATGCTTTTGTTATTTTTTTCCAACTATCCTGCAGCACCTATCTATTCTTGTTACAGCTAAAACCTCTGGAATAACAAAAAATTAAAGGCTTCCCTGGTTTGAATCCAGCCTTGGACTGCTTTCAATGTAGATTATTGCATGATCTCCCTTCCCATTGTGTGGCTAGTGTGGGTTTCCTCAGGGTTCTCTGGTTTCATCCTACCTCTTGGTCATTTTAAAATGGTCTTTAGGTGCATCCTATACCTAAAAAAAATACTATCCTATATGTTCAATGAGTGTGTAAATGTATGAGTGCATGGTGATGAACAGGCATCCTGTCTACATTGTGTATTCATGCATCATGCCCATTGTTTACCAGGATCATGTGCAAATTTGACCACAAGAATTTACTGAAGATTAATGACTACATGCTAGAATTGCACACTTTGTTTTGAAGTCTTGTTGTATAAAAGTCTTTGTACTGTACATGTAAATTATGCTTTATGGTCAAAGTCGAAAGAAATCTTGAAGGAAAAGTGGAAGGAATTGCTATGCACAGAAATATCCTGGATTTCAGTATGGGTTGAGGAGTGAGTGTCAGGCAAAAAGAGCATTTTTTCCATCTGCACTGGCAAAGTGCCTCATGGCAGTGGATGTGTTGCTTGTTGCCTACCTCTAGAAAATAATGGCCAGGCTGTGCACTTAGAAAACAGCAAGCTGGGAAAATCTGGGGGTCTGTTTTATTGAAGTGACTTCAGAGCGGCAGAGATTACCATGATAATGCACACATACACACATACACACATTCTCTCTCTCTCTCTCTCTCTCTCTCTCTCTCTCTCTCTCTCTCTCTCTCTCTCTCTCTCTCTCTCTCTCAGATACATTTTATAACAATACGTTTTGAAATATTGTTACTACTGTGATTTATTTCTATTACAAACTGCCTAGAAGCAGCAAATCAGATGCAAAAAATTTTGTATCTTTATCTTTTAAATAAAATATGTATGTGTATATACATATGTACATATGTTCATATGTTAATAAGTAATCATCCCAGATAAACAATAAACAAATGAGTTTTCTAAAAAAGAAATAAAAAATATATATATTTATATATATATATATATATATATATATATATATATATATATATATATATATATATATATATATATATATATATAATATGTTTGATATTGTGTATCATACACATGAGAATCAGACTGTGATATTTTTGTCATATCCTTACCTCTAGCACACATGCGTGTGCGCAGACACACAAACACACACAGATGGAAATCTTTAGCCTTTCTGACATGTAGACAGGAGATATTTTCATCCTGAGCTACCTTTGCTGCTGTCACTATTGCTTTTATGGCTTTTCCTTACTAAACTGTAATCAGGGCTTACAACCTTGCAAAAAATTCAATATATTAACTTTCTTATCAATAAAATTTCACCTGTTATGATTATGTGTATGTACAATTTGTGTTTGATTTTGTGTTGGAAATCAAATGTAGTGCATTTAGGAATGAAATGATCTGCAGTGATAAAAAAATCAGCCATTAAATGTTTTGTTTCCAGAAATACGCCTGACGCTTACTGTAAGTTATGATGACTTTGAAAAGCTTTCTAATTTTCTTTTTATCTCTAAGACAATGAAGTGTTTTTAATAATTGATGTGGAAGAAAATTATGCTGAAACTACTGAAATTCTTATTAATTTTTCCTCTCTGTTCTTCAGCTTGTTGTCTATAAGAACAATTTTGTTCCACTTGAACTATAGAAGGGTCATTTGTGTAGTGTACTGCATATGTTGTGACCAATTGTGACACCAGTTTCCCTGTGCACTTTCTCAGAGAGATCCACTGACCTTGAGCTCAGTAAAATGGGGTTGATTCTGGAGAGCTTAAGCCTGGCTACAGATACAGTATGCACTTATCCTTAAGTGGATTCAAGGCTCTGAAGTGGATAGACTTATCACGGCAAAGTGTAACTTCATTAGTTCTCGCTATTTGAACTGAACATGCCATGACCCCTTATTCAGTACAATATTATAAAGTCAGTCCTGTTTATTGGCTTTATTCCTGTAAGAACCAATATACATTTATATATTTTTTACATACACAGATATCTATCTATCTATCTATCTATCTATCTATCTATCTATCTATCTATCTATCTATCTATCTATCTATCTATCTATCTATCTGAAAAACTTTAATTCATTATTGTTATCACTCGTATTTATTTATTACATTTCGCAAAGTATCGCAATGTGGTTTTCTTGTCTCTGGAACTCTGAAAAAGCTGTTTGAAATGTCCCATGCACTAAATCAGTGTATTTATCGCCACCTTTAAAATAATGCTCTCCTACAGACTCTATGCTGCCTCTGCGGAGGGAATTTTGAATACACTATATACTATAGCGTGTGTGTGTGTGTGTATATATATATATATATATATATATATATATATATATATATATATATATATATATATATATATATATATATATATATATATATTATGGCTGTAGAGTTGAGTAAAGCGTACATGAAAGCATCATATTAACAAAAGCATTGAATTATGCCTTGATTAACTTAAAGCTTATTGAAATCATTTGAATGCAGAGCCCAGAAAACTTTGTTACCAAATATAAGACTTTTTTTTTCCATTCAGGAAAATTTTGAATTTGTCCTTTGTGCTTATGTAACTGTAATTGTAGCATTAATTCCATAGTCTCATGTCTATGTTTATCAGTATTATACAATTAGTTTTGTGGTGTCTTTTTTTGCTATCTTTAACCAGACTTAATCTAAATATCTGGCTGGATGCAGACAGTACATTGTTTTTATATAGAAGACACACTCACAGACATTTTAATGGACTCTAAAGTTTATGTCTGTTTCTACCTGATGCCTTGCTGAGACAGATTTGTGTGCACTAGAGACCAGTACAGCCTCTTTCCTACTGATGGTCCACCTAAGCAATAACATGATTTACTCTGTATGTGTTTCTATTTACCACGATGCACTGTTGATGAGAAATGTTCAGCTGCCCTGAAGGGTTCTTTGGATTGTACCTTCTAGGGATTGCTTAAATATTTGAGTAGAAAGAGGGCTTCACATTCAGGAGTTCATTTCAGAAAAATAGAACCTTTAACCATCTAAAAAAACAGATAAATATTTGGAAGAAATAACAATCGGATGGAAATGAACTGTTCTTCAAAATGTGGGGTTAAAGCCTCATTATAAAGCTACCAACCAGGAAGGGTGAACATGAACACATGCTTTCTGTGTGACAGATGAAGCCAGCTAACCAATTTGCTGCTGATACTGCATCACCGGACAGTGTAACACCCCAAATGAAATGTGCAATCTGCCCTTTTCCACAAACATGGACTCACAGATTGGCTAGTGTCACTGTGATTGACATGGAAGAGTAAGAGAGAGAGAGACTGCATATGCCATCCCTCCTTCCTAGAGAGCATGACCAATTTTGCTTATTTGGCACCTGACCACTGATGAGGATTTCTTGCAATCTTTTGACAATTCAAAAAACACTTGGAAAAAAACTCTGGACTGTTTGATGTTTTTTTATCATGACCACTGGATTTTGGGACATGGTTTTAAAGACAGGAGAAGACACTAGATCAATGAATGACTGGATGAAAGGATAGATAGATAGATAGATAGATAGATAGATAGATAGATAGATAGATAGATAGATAGATAGATAGATAGATAGATAGATAGATAGATAGATAGATAGATAGATAGATAGATAGATAGATATTTACACTATGCCATGTTTGGCAGCATCCACTGCTTTGAAGTGCTAATGGCCATGAAAGCCTCAATCCCCTTTTTTATTCACATTAATCCTTAATGCACTCTCTATTGCTCTCCACACACACACACATTCACAAAAACACACACCTACACACATTACACATCCATGTACCGATGTCTTTCACTCTGTCCTGCTGGTGAGAGTGGCTCTCAAAGCCGCATATTACGCTTTACAGTGCCACTTTGTATGGGAAGCGGACCTCTGGCAAACAGAGAGGGAGGACTGAGATTGAAGAAGGACGGGAGCAGGGAAGAGAGGGATGTCAGAGACACATTACTAGGCTGAGGTTGTGTGTTTACAGCCTGTTCCCTAAGGTATCACACACTAGGGCGCTGCTTGGAGGCTATCAATCAGACCCCTCTCGCCAGCTTCCTGCCTCCAGCCTGCAAACTCACAGCAACGTATATGCAGAGGTTCACACAAACAAACACCTTCCTTGGAAATAAAGTTGCATTAATTAATAATAGCTTCCATCCCCAGTCCTGTGGACATTTGCTGTCATGACCCAATGATTAAATTAAGGGCTTGAACTTATTCTCCTAGAGGTTATAAGACAATATTTGGAAAATACTGGTGCTTTGTGGTGATATGTTGTAGCTGCAAGACCGATCTTTATTCCTTTCAGTAAGTAACGTCATACATCACTGATGACACAGGAGAAAAGTAATAGAGGGTTGGTGCACAGCCTCAAAATCCCTTTCTCCCTGCAGGGGTTTAGTTACAAGCCTAATCGAACTTACACAAACAGAATAATCCAGGCCCTGAGGGGCATGTGAATATTGTATACGAGTGTATTAGATTAGGAACGGAACCTTTATCAGATTCTATCTCTAGACACAAGGTTAAATTAAGTGCAGTCATCAGTGATTGAGTAACTACTTCAAAATGTACTTCTGCAATGAATATAGAAACTAATTCATCACTTCTGTTCTATTTGCTATTCCAGCACTGCCTTTCTTTACAGTACGTTGTACTTTCAGACTTAATAACTGGTTACTGTGTCTAAACTGCACAGAAAATACATTCATCATGGTTGAGTTCCAGTGCAAGTGTTTCCAAATAGGTTAGAGTTTCTCAAATTTACAACATACACTAATACTACACAAGTAATTAAAGCAAAAAAAAAACAAACGGAAAATTAGAGTAGAGTGGTGTTTTGTTTTCATCTCATATCCACTTCTAAACCTCTTCAGTCTGTGTTGGATGTTTTCTTGCCCAAAGGGGAAAAACACTGTACTCATTAAATAACTAATTTGCTCTGAAAATTATTTTTTTATTTATTAATATATTTTTTTTAATTATATGTTTCACATTGAGATAAATAGAGACATGTGAACTGAAGGAGGCTCACTGTGGAGGATTTTAATGCTAGTGAACAGTGTTGGGCAGTATCGGGTTACTAGTAACCAGTTACTGTAACGTAGTTACTTTTGACAGTAACTAATATTGTAACGCATTACTTTTTAAATAAAGTAACTCCATTACCGTTACCATATGGTGCGTTGTCTGTTACTTTTTTAAATGAATTAATTTCGGCTGAAGTATAGCCTACAGTCTAACCTGTTTACAGCAGCAATGCATTGTAGGATTGGAGGATGAACCACTGTAAACACGAAGAACAGTCACTGTGGGCGTGTTTCCGTTTATTCAGGTCTGTGCGGCAAATCGAGGCGAGAGCAAGACAAGTTTCTCAAAGTGGAAATATGATCATTATTTCACTTTAGTTGAGCATTAAGACAAAAACTTTTCAGTCAAATGTAAGCTGTGTCTTTCTGGTTCAAAGGTCGTATCTACTGCGATAAACAAGAACTCCAATCTGTCGAAGCTCCTCCAGAAACTCCATGCCTCGACAAAGCTAGAAGCTAATCCGGTGTTCTGTCGTACATTGTTGATAGTTTTCATACTTAAGCTGTAAAAGGAACATTTTTAAGAGCTCAACACAACAGCTTTTATGATGCAGAAGCCACTTTAGTTTTTGATTGTGAATATATTATTCAGCTTGTTTTGTTATTTATTTCAGAAATACTTGTGATATATTCAGTTTGTGCTGCTCTGACTTCAATAAAATAGTGTTTAAAAATGACTTTGTGTTTAAGTCAGTTTTGTGTTTGTGTAGACCATAACACATAAAAGGGCATTAATGGGAACATTAAAGTTTTTTACTAGTAACTAAAAAGTTACTTTTAACAGTAACGCATTACTTTTTGGTGTAAGTAATCAACAAATTGATTGAGTTCCTTTTTAATGAAGTAAGGAGTAACTGTAACTAGTTACTAGTTTTTAGTAACCCCCCCAAAAAAAATTTTTCAGAGAATACATCTGCGGTAGCAATTCGGGCGCATTTTTAAATCTCACCCGCTGATGTCATACACTAATCGGCAGCGTAGTGCCGCTTGAAGTAGAACACATAATACTCACTGTCTTGTTCACTGCCGATTATTTTCCGTATATTTAGGTGCCATTGGATTATAGTGCTGTGAATTTTACAGCGTAAACAGGGGGAGCGCGATTTCACAGTCTGTAGACCATGTCTTTGTTTATTGTAAGTGTTAAATTATAATTATAGGCCGCCTTATAGTGAATATATACAGTGAGAAAAATAAGTATTTGAACACCCAGCTATTTTGCAAGTTCTCCCACTTAGAAATCATAAAAGGGGTCTGAAATTGTCATCGTAGGTGCATATCCACTGTGAGAGACATAATCTAAAAAAAAAAATCCAGAAATCACAATGTATGATTTTTTTACTATTTATTTGTATGATACAGCTGCCAATAAGTATTTGAACACCTGTCTATCAGCTAGAATTCTGACCCTCAAAGACCTGTTAGTCTGCCTTTAAAAAGTCCACCTCCACTACATTTATTATCCTAAATTAGATGCACCTGTTTGAGGTCGTTAGCTGCATAAAGACACCTGTCCACCCCATACAATCAGTAAGAATCCAACTACTAACATGGCCAAGACCAAAGAGCTGTCCAAAGACACTAGAGACAAAATTGTACACCTCCACAAGGCTGGAAAGGGCTACGGAGAAATTGCCAAGCAGCTTGGTGATAAAAGGTCCACTGTTGGAGCAATCATTAGAAAATGGAAGAAGCTAAACATGATTGTCAATCTCCCTCGGACTGGGGCTCCATGCAAGATCTCACCTCGTGGGGTCTCTAAGGCAGGTGAGAAATCAGCCCAGAACTACATGGAAGGAGCTGGTCAATGACCTGAAAAGAGCTGGGACCACCGTTTCCAAGGTTACTGTGGGTAATACACTGACGTCATGGTTTGAAATCATGCATGGCACGGAAGGTTCCCCTGCTTAAACCAGCACATGTCCAGGCACGTCTTAGGTTTGCCAATGACCATTTGGATGATCCAGAGGAGTCATGGAAGAAAGTCATGTGGTCAGATGAGACCAAAATAGAACTTTTGGGTCATAATTCCACTAAACGTTTTTGGAGGAAGAAGAATGATCCCAAGAACACCATCCCTACTGTGAAGCATGGGGGTGGTAGCATCATGCTTTGGGGGTGTTTTTATGCACATGGGACAGGGCGACTGCACTGTATTAAGGAGAGGATGACCGGCACTGTATTGCGAGATTTTGGGGAACAACCTCCTTCCCTCAGTTAGAGCATTGAAGATGGGTCGAGGCTGGGTCTTCCAACATGACAATGACCCGAAGCACACAGCCAGGATAACAAAGAAGTGGCTCTGTAAGAAGCATATCAAGGTTCTGGCGTGGCCTAGCCAGTCTCCAGACCTAAACCCAATAGAGAATCTTTGGAGGGAGCTCAAACTCCGTGTTTCTCAGCGACAGGCCAGAAACCTGACTGATCTAGAGAAGATCTGTGTGGAGGAGTGGGCCAAAACACCTCCTGCAGTGTGTGCAAACCTGGTGAAAAACTACAGGAAACGTTTAACCTCTGTAATTGCAAACAAAGTCTACTGTACCAAATAGTAACTTTGACTTTCTCAGGTGTTCAAATATTTATTTGCAGCTGTATCATACAAATAAATAGTTTAAAAATCATATATTGTGATTTCTGGATTTTTTTTTTAGATTATGTTCTCACAGTGGACATGCACCTACGATGACAATTAGGTATATATATATATATATATATATATATATATATATATATATATATATATATATATATATATATATATATATACCTGTTTGTACTTAAGTAGAATTATTATTATTTATTTTTTTTTAATACATTTTTTTCAATATTCCATTGGTGTGTTATTTCCAAGACAGAGGGAGTCAGTGATGTACAGTAAACATGACTAAGAACAGACATTCCTGATCACCTGATCATCATCTTTTCACAGGCAATTAACCCTCTGAGGTCAACAAATGGTATCACCTCATCACATCCGTGTGAAAACATAGTTGTCAATGGAAACATAGTTGTTAAATATGTTAATGTATGGTTAAAGTTCTTTAGAGTTTGTGCTTAGTTGTGTAATTTGGCCAAAATGCACCATTCAAAATAGAAATCATTATGCTATGTTTCTTCCTTTTGTTTTAAAGATTAAAGGCACAATCACTTTCCCAAACAGTCTGCAGTAATGTGGTAATAGCTAAAATGTGGGCTTTTAATAATGTTAGCATTCTGACACTTGGGATGTAGATGTAGAATTGTTAATACCTGTTCGTATTGAATAAACAATAATCTTTACATGGTAGTCTTCATTTTTTTTTTTTTTTTTTTTGCAATGTCCAAGAACAGCTTTACATTTAAATTATAATATGGCTATTAAATTTACTATTTTTGTGTAATAGTAATAATTATGTTAGAGGTTTGTTTATTATGTGGAAAAAGATTAAAGGATTCTTCAAAAAGAAACCACGTCAAAGATGGGTTAATGCAGTATAGTGCAGTTAAGAACAATTGTTGTCTGTTCAATGGTGTTGATTTATAAAAAAGAGATATGTTTTTCCAGGCACTTGTGCAGTTCCATTTTTTTGTCATCCCATTTGTGTTGTCCCACATGACTTTTTCCATGGGCCATTCCTGACTGGTTCTTCCCTGTGCTACCCCTTTAAAAAAATCCTAGAATCGCCCCTGCTTGTGAACCATTGATTTATGATGGTAAAGCCCATAAAATTGCAGGATGTATAATTTTTTTTTTATTGTATAATCATTGCACTGCTTGGGGAGTTGCGAAATTTCGAGGAATTAAAGAAAGCTGTTTAGAGGATTAAACATACTTAGGGTCGGGACCATAGCAGTTTAAGTTAAAAGTTTAAAAGCTGTTTATAAAATCCTGAAATTGTGATAAATGTCCTAAGTAATATCTAAAGTATTTGGACTTTGTGGAAATTTAGCTCCAATGTAGCTTTAAGATAAGTTTCAGAGTGAAAGATATTGTGTATAGTGTAAGTATTCACGCCTTCCCGGACTTTGCATTTATAACCTGGAAATAAAATGGACCTACCTGGGATTATGCAGGGGATTTATATTTACAACTTTAATATGCAATGAAAATGTATTGAATTATGACTACCATGCATTGCATTACAATCATGGAAATTTAGACCTACAAAACCATCCCAATTTCTTTTTTTATTATTATTATTACTGTACTATTACCGATGTGCGAAACATCAAGGACAAAATACAAATGTAGTCTGAAATGCATAGTCCCAAAGCGTTACAACGCAGCTCGAGTTCCCGAAGGGGAACAGCTTTTTTGTTCAATCAAGTTAAGGATTACCACAAAAAATTTGATTAGTTAATCTAGGGAAGGGAACGATGATAATCATGAGCATGACAAGAGCTAGGTTAGACATTAAGAAGACAGATTCTGAATACAGATATTTTTCACAGAGCATGATGGTTGTTTTAAGGAGTTGCATCAGCCCGTCTGCATCAAGACACAAGCCTTGAGATTTCTGCTATATATATATATATATATATATATATATATATAAAAATAAAAAAATAAAACAACCATTAAACTATATTGTCTCTGGCTGGAAAAGCTTTAATGTTTTGTTTTATTTCTATTCCTTTTTTAAAACACTGTATTTGAATCCGGAGCTTATAATAGGACTATGATTAGGAGTGAAAATTCTATTCAAATCCAATGTTATACAGAACTTCAATAACATGTTATGCTTCTCCAACTCCACCCTGAATATAATTCCAATTTGTAACTATTTTGAAGTGTTTAGATATAAACCAGGCCAGATGGCCAACGGCAATTATTTTATTTTCGATCTGAATCGAAGTACTGACAAGACCAACAGTCAATATTGGTACCAATACTTTTAAGACATTTTTTCTGTAGAATTTTTACAATTCATAGTGTGTTTTAAAAGCCATTATGTTTAAATATAAATAAGCAGAATACACAGGATTTGTATTTTTTTTTGCTAAATTTTTTTTTTTACTATTTATGGGTCACATTATTACTGGCATGCACTTTAATTCTTCTTTGACCTTTGACTGAGTGACTAAGAATGCTGACTTGTTTGTATGATGAACAGAGTCACAGCAGAAGTAATATTTCCTATTTAGGTTGAGGAAATATTAAAATTACTTCAAGCATCCATAATTTGACAACTGTCACAACTGTTTTACTAACACACAAGAACTTGGGATTAGTATAAATGCATGTCACCAGTGTTTCATATGCGTATGAGGTGGTATCAAAAAGTTTTAAGACTAATGATGCTAACTGGTGCTATTCTGACCACATGCATTACCACATCTGCGAATTTATCATGGACATCAAGTTAGAACAATTATGAATATCTGCGTCAAACTGGACAAATCTGCCACAGAGACTTTTACACAATCTACATTTGACTTTACATCCGTTTGACATACGACGATGCTGCAATGAGTCGTTTAATGCGTTTTCATCAAAGGAACATGATGAGAGATCAGAAAGACCTTTAACAAGCTCAACTCCTAAAAATGTCGAAACCATTTGGCAACTTGTTAGAGAACAATCCACATGATCTCACTTCCGTACCACCCCTTCTGGCCAAATTTGGCTTCTGCAGACTTTGCCCTTGACATGCTCCCAAAAGAAAACCTCAAGGACATATTCCAGAAGTGGCAGGAATGCTGAGAGCACTGTATTGTTGTGCAAGAATTATTTTATAGGTGATAGTGTCTAAATGTAGGTAAATAAAGTACTTTCTTATAAACAGAAATAGTCTTGAAACTTGAATTCACTGCATATTATTTGACTATAAATTCTCCTGTCAATAATGTTTCTTACCCTTTTTTTTTTTACTTATTTGACACAATTTATTCAATTGCACACACAAATTGGCACTTGTTAATTTGAAATTTAAGTAAAGCAAGGCAACCAAGCTCCAGATTAGCAAAACATTTTCGCTACTTGAAACTTCAAATATTGCTTGTCATACTGTGTACAGTACACTGAACATGTGTTCCTAACAGGCTGCATTTGAAAGGCTAATAATACGCGTTAACAAACAGATGGCAAATTGGAACAAATAGTCTTACAGCAGAGAGATAGAATGTTGCAACATCTCTCATTTCTGTAATGATGTTGGTGTTTCAGAACTGTAAGGTATATGTATGTGTGCCTTTTATATATATATATATATATATATATATATATATATATATATATATTATATATATATATATGTGTATAATACAAGATACAAGTGAAACTGTTAGATTCTAAAAGAAATAAATTGATGGTGGTTTAAACTGTTTTTTAGTGGTTAAAGTGATTATAAGACACACAGTGAGTAAGTGTGATACAGCGAGCGAGAAGAGAAAAAGAGAGGCCAGTAAGCCAAATGCCTGTCTGGAAGGACAAAAGCAACAGTAATCCCTAGACCAAAGACCTTAACACAATCTCTCTGTGCACACAGCCTTGTCTGGATGCCAGTTTACAAGCAGTTCTGAGGAGAGATGAGTGGAGCAGAGTATCCCTGATAGTACAGAACAGGGTCATGTCACATCCACAAACTGTCAGTGCCTAGTGTTTTAAACTTTGTAAGGTGCTGCAAGTCCAAGCCACATTAAAGATTTTAAGATCTTTAATAGTTAAACTTTCTAATCTGCTTTAAAGATGTGTCTGTGTTAAACCATAAACCTGCCTCTTCAATTAAAAGCTCAAAATTATGTGACATGGAAAAGTTTGAAACAGATGAGAATATACCTTGGTAGAAAATTCATGGGTAAATAAAACACCTGAATAATAAATGAGCAATTATTCAACAAACACAGCCTATAATTCCTGATTTGAGATAGTAATGATTTTGTACATGGCTTTTCTTTTTGTTTGCTTTATAACAAACCACTATTAGCTTCCTTCCTATTTAAGTAAATGTACTAAAAGGGTAAAACAAACTAATTATATTGAGCTGCTGTTGTGGGTTTTGAAGAATGTGGGTTAAATGAAGGTGCTTTTACATAACGCAATGCCCCTGGGCACAACCCTACTGAACACTTTTTGGGTAAAGTGAAAAACTAACTGCATATATATATATATATATATATATATATATATATATATATATATATATATATATATATATATATATAGTTGTCTAAATATTTAAATGCCAGGTCATAAAATAGCCCTTGATCCAGCAACAGTATTATTTGGACTTGTAATTTTATGTATCTTGAATCAGTTGTTTAATGTTTACACCAATACTGAAAAAAAAAAAAAAAAAAAAAGCTAAAATTACATGTTACAAATTACATATATTGTAACCTTTATTCAATTCTTAATTTATAGATGGCACAGTGGTAAAGAAGCCAGCTCAAGGGTCTCCAATTTGATAGTGAGCTAAGACTAATATAAGTGTAAAGTTCAATGCTCTCTACATGGGTTTGTCAGTGTTTTTTTACCTTTCACATAAAACAATGTCAGTAGTTTGTCTATGCATTATTGTCTTAAAGGTTGGGTTATACTTGCTGTTAACTGTATATCCTATACACAAGCTGGCCACTGCATGTACATTATCCTGTAGTCACTTGTTGCACCATATGTGCACCAACCGATTAATTGAAAAGCAGCTTTCTCTTTTCTGAAAAATCACACTGTTTATATCATTGCTGTGTAACACTGTGACTGCAAAAAAAATATATATAGTAATATTATGTCTTGAACACAGCCATTTATCTTTGCACAAGCCAGTGCACTCTTAGTGCTGGTCCCAAGCCCTGAAAATTAAGATGGGTTGCGTTAGGAAGGGCATCCAGCGTAAAACATGTGGCAAATCAAATATGCAGATCACAAATCAGAATTTCATGCCTGATAGGTCGACGCCCGGGTTACCAACGGCTGCCACAGGTATTGTTAGCCAACGCTGGAAATTAGGCTAGTATTGGCCAAAGGAAGAGAAAGAGAGGAGAAAGACGTCAACAAAGACAGCAGGGAAAGGAGACGTGTAGGAGAGTGGAGGTTAGGGAGGGCACTTCAACTGTTGGTACGATGACTGGTAAAGGGAGAGAGTTAGCTAATATGATGGGGCAGAGAAAGGTAGACATGTTGTGTTCAGGAGACCAAGTGGAAAGGGAGTAAGGCCATTAACATTGGAGATGGGTTTAAAGCGTTCTATCATGGTGTAGATGAAAAGATAAATAGTGTAGGGGTGATGCTGTAGGAAGAGTACAGTAAAAGTGTAGTGGAGGTGAAGAGAGTTTCAAATAAAGTGATGAACGTAAAGCTGGAAGTTCAAGGGATGATGATAAATGTCATCAGTGCCTATACATCACAAGTGGGTTGTGAGATGGAATAGAAGAAAAAAAAATGTTGGAGTGAGTTAGATGAAGTGGTGGAGAGTGTACTTGGGAAAGAAAGATTTCAATGGCCATGTTGGTAAAGGAAACAGAGGTGATGAGGAGGTGATGGGTAGGTGTGGCCTTAAGGAGAGGAATGCGAAGGGCAGATGGTGGTAGATTTTGCTAAAACGATAGAAATGGCACTGGTAAATACTGATTTTAAGAAGAAGGAGGATCATATTGTAACATATAAGAGTGGAGAAAGGTGCACACAGGAGGACTATGTTCTATGCAGGAGATGCAACTTGAAAGAGATTGGAGACTGTAAGGTGTTGGCAGGGGACAGTGTAGCTAAACAACTTTGAATGGTAGTCTGTAGGATGGCTTTGGGGGTAAAGAAAAAGAAGAGAGTGAAGATTGAAAAAGGAATAAGATGGTGGAGACTGAAGGAGAAGACTGCAGTGTAAGGTTCAGGAAACAGGTCAGACAGGGGCTCAGTGGTGGTGAAGAGGTGCTGGATGATTGGGCAACTACTGCAGCAGTGATCTCTGATCTTCCCTCTATACAGGCTGGCACGGCAGATCCTCCTGTGTTCCAAGAGGAAACTGCTTTCAGAAACTGCTTTTCAAATCGGAGAACAGATGCCCTTTCGAGGCAAGGCCCGAGGCCCGGGGAATAGAAGCTCCACCCAGAGGTGGTGGAGCATATATGGCGGAGGTTTTACAGGGCACAGGTGGATCTGTTTGCGACTCAAGAGACATTGCACTGTCTCCTCTGGTTGTCCCTCACTCACCCAGCCCTAATTGTGTCACTGTCGTTAGGTACACCCCCTTTTGTGACACACTTCCTGCGCGGCACCCAGAGGCCGAGGCCCAGGACGCGACCCAGAGTGCCTGTGTGGGACTTGGTCGTCGTGCTGGCAGCTCTGTCTGAGCCCCCCTTCGAGCCATTGGCCGAGGTGGCCCTTAGATATCTGTCTATCAAGACTGCTTTCCTTCTGGCTATATCCTCCCAGAAGAGGGTTTGGGACCTACAGGCTCTTTCTGTGGCCAAGTCTCTCCTGGAGTTTACTCCTGGCATGGCCAGTGCCTTCCTTTACCCCAAAACAGGGTATGTACCTAAGGTGCCCATGGCTCCCCCATGACCTGTCGTGCTGCAGGCATTCTACCTTACTCCTTTTCAAGCCCCTGACCAGGAGAAACAAAGCCAATAACCACAGGACGAGTCCGTGGAGGAAGTCAGAGCAGCTGTTTGTCTGCTATCGCCCCTATTAGAAAGGGTTTCCTGCCAACAAGCAGACTCTCAGTAGGTAAATTGTGGATGCTATTTTATCTTCATATGAGTCCTCTGGTCTCCCCCTTCCTTTTGTGGATCAAGGCTCACACCACTCAGAGTGTGGCGGCCGCTACGGCCTGGCCCACTCCAGGACATTTGCAATGCTGCGGACTGGTCCACCCCACTGAACTTGGGAACGAGATGCTGCGTCTCCAAGCCGCACTCCCTGCATCCCTGCCGCACTTCCCTTCTCATTTGCAGAAGCTAGCGTCGGCTCCATTGCGTGCGCATTTTATAGCTTCCTGGTCGCATTTTATAGCTTTCGTGTCTTGCCGTTGGCCGGATTACACACGTGATTTAGAGCGTGAATAATGCGGACGCGTTCCCAAAGTGTTGCGATGCAGCGTTTTGTATCCTTTGGGAACTACGGCTACATATGTCACACATGTTTCCAGTTTGGAGTGGTGATGGACAGGTTGACGGACGAGGTCAGATCGGAGTTTTGTGTTTGTGGATGATATTGTGATTTGTGGTGAGAGTAGGGAGCAGGTTGAGAAGAGCCTGGAGTGGTGGAAGTACATGCTGGAGAGAAAGGGAATGAAAGTTAGTAGGAGTATGACAAAGTACATGTGTGTGAATGAGAGGGAGGGCAGTGGGGTGGTGCGGTTCCAGGGAGAAGAGGTGAAGGAGTTTAAGTACCTGAGATCAACAGTGAATAGTAATGGAAAGTGTGTTAGAGAAGAAAGAAAGTGTGTAGAAATGAGTACAGGCATTGTGGAGTGGATGGAGAAGAGTGGCAGAAGTGATTTGTGATAAAAGCATATCTGCAAGAGTGAAAGAGAAAGTTTATAGAACTGCAATGAGACCGGCTATGTTGTATGGTTTAGAGACAGTGGCATTGACTAAAAGACAGGAGGTGGAGCAGCCAACAAAAGAAGAAGGACTAATATGTCTTAACTCACTAACTTTTTTGTATTAATTTAAATCAATGTTGACTGCTATTACAGTTAGTTCGTAAATTTTAATAGCAGCGTTTAAACCTAACAAAAGGTTGTTGTTTTTTGAGGATCATGATCAAGTATCAGTCTCCTAGATTAATTGATATATTTAAATAAAAGGTTTTGATTTGAGACACAGACAAACAAGGCTGTTTTGGTTATGATTTACCATCTGGAGGCCACTTAATCTTTCAGGTGTATAGGTATGCAAGCAAAAATGTGAACAATGGCACTTGTATAGCAACTCATTGCATATATACGTGCAGTAAGATTTAATAATATTTTTACCCATAGATGAAATGTGTGTGTATGGTGCCCTGAAATGGACTGCCAAAGGAACATTCCTCTCATGTTTAGCAATGTTTTTATATATGACCCCAATTCTAAAAAAGTTGTGAAACTGTACAAAATGTAAATAAATCATCAAATGAAATCTCATAAACTCATATTTTATTTATAAATAAAACATATAAATCATAGCAAACATTGAAACTGAGTACCATTTTAAAGATAAAAAAAATAAGTCATTTTGAATTTAATTGCCAACAAAACAAAAGGCTGGAAAAGTGTTAAAAAAGAAACAGATAGAGGGACATTGCAACCTATTAGATTAAAAATAATCATTAACATGATTGTGTATAAAAAGAACATTTCAGAGTCAGTCTCTCAGAAGTAAAGATAGGCAGATGATCACAATTATGGGAAAAAGTGTCTACAAATCGTTGAACAATTTCAGAATAATGTTCCTCAAAATCAAATTGTGAAGTCTTTGAATATCACATCAGTTACAATATGTTAAATCATCAAAAGATTCTGCAATCTCGGTGCACAAAGAAATGGGTCAATTGTTAATATTGGATGCCCATGATCTTTGGGCCTCAGGGGACATCCTCTTCTTCTTCTTCTTTCGGCTGCCCCCATTAGGGGTCGTCACAGGGGATTATCCCCCCTGTCCTCTACATCTGCCTCTTCTAAGCCAACTACCTGCATGTCCATCCTGCACCACCCTCACATACTTTTCTGCCACACCTGACTTCCTTATACAATACCATAACTCCTCTATCGGCCTCTCTGCCTGGCCAATCGATATAAATCCTTTTCTCCTTTCTTAGTGTCCAACTTCTCATACAGCTCCTCATATGCCTTTTCCTTGGCTTTTGCCACATCCCTCTTTAACTGCTGCCATATCTCCCTGTACTCCTGCCTACTTTTCTCATCACTCTGTCGATCCCAATTCTGTTTTGCCAACCTCTTTCTCCTTATGATTTCCAGCACTTCCACATTCCACCACAACATCTCTTTGTCTTCCTTTCTATTTCCAGATTTCACACCAAGTCCCTTTCTAACTGTCTCCCTAATCACTTCTGCAGTAGTTGCCCAATCATCCAGCACCTCTTCACCACCACCGAGCCCCTGTCTGAACTCTTCCCTAAATCTCAGATTACAGTCTTCCTCCTTCAGTTTTCACCATCTTATTCTTCTTTCAGTCCTCACTCTGCTCCTCCTCTTCTTCACCTTCAAAACCATCCTACAGACCACCATACAATGCTGTCTAGCTACACTGTACTTACAGTCTCCAATCTCCAACAGGTTGCATCTCCTACATAGAACATAGCCCACCTGTGTGAACCTTCCTCCAGGTTTATATGTCACCCTATGCTCCTCCTTCTTCTTAAAATAAGTATTCACCACTGCCATTTTCATCTGTTTAGCAAAACCTACCACCATCTGCCCTTCCACATTCCTCTCCTTGAAGCCATACCTACCCATCACCTCCTCATCACCTCTGTTCCCTTCACCAACATGCCCATTAAAGTCTGCCCCAATCACCAATCTTTCATTCCTGGGTACACCTTCTACCACTTCATCTAGCTCACTCCAGAATATTTCCTTCTCCTCCATCTCACAACCCACCTGTGGAGCATAGGCACTGATGACATTTATCATCACCCCTTCAAATTCCAGCTTAACATTCATCACCCTATCAGAAACTCTCTTCACATACACTACACTCTTACTAAACCCTTCTTTCAGAATCACCCCTACACCATTTCTCTTTCAATCCACACAATGATAGAACAGTTTAAACGCCCTATCTCCAATGTTCCTGGCCTTACTCTTTTTCCACTTGGTCTCCAGAACACACAACATATCTACCTTTCTCCTCTCCATCATTGCAGCTACCTCTCTTCTTTTACCAGTCATAGTACCAACATTTAAAGTACCCACCCGAACCTCCTCTATCCTACACTTCTATATATACATACATAAACTAGAATAATACTAGATATTTTTTGTTAGTTTCTATGCCTTTTCATTGGTTTGTTCTTGAAATGGGAGGGGTATATTCACTTTTGTGAGATACATTGTGTTTTAATACAGTGTGGAATTTGCGCAGTATTTAGTTTGTTTACTCTGTTACACTTAATTGTACTGCTGACAGGAATACCTAGCCAAGGTTCATCTAAACTACTGGCAGTGATTTTATTATTTATTGATTTTTCTTTGTCAAAATCTCTGGTAGAAAATGTCATTTCAGGTTCTGTCTCTTATTGCACAATCCAGACTATAATGTAATGTAAATGCAAATCAGAATGCCTAAAAAGTAATGACATCAACAGTGTAGTGGCAGGCCATTAATGCAGTACAGTGCAAAAGTTTCAGTTAAGTGTAAAATAAAAAGAACATTAAAAGAAAGGAAAATCAAATCAATATATGGTGTGACCAGCCTTTGCCTCCAAAACGTTAATTATTTTCTGTACACTTGCACACATTTTTTTAAGGAACTCGGGTAGATTGTTCCAAACATCTAGGGAAACTAACCACAGATATTTTGTGCATATAGTATGTCTCAAAACATTTTGTAATCCTAGACAGACTCAATGATGTTGATGATGTTGTTGTCAAGGACTTTGTTCTTCTATATTCTGAAGATAGTTCTTAATGATTTTGGCTGTGTGTTTGGGTTCGTTGTCTTGCTGCAAAATAAATTTGGGCCAAGACGTCTCCCTGATAGTATTTCATGATTGATATTGATTTAAAAAACTTTGTGGTTTGTGGTACAACATACTCAATATCAATAAATAACTAACATTCATCCATTATTCTCTAGTTTCTCCTTCTCTCTCCCTGATTGGCTGTGTGTATGTGGAGTAAGCTATAGGAAATGGACAATTTGCAGATGGAAGGATATGTGAATAAATGTTTCATTTTCTGCTTAGAAGAACATACTTTCAACTAAGATAAGTCTTCATTCAAAACTTTAATAAAAAGATTAGCAAAAGTCTGCCCATCATACAAGTAGAGCTTTGGTCGCAGACAGAAAGTAAGGTTAGCCCTTGTTTGTTTGCACTTATCTGTAGGATTCCAGATAAATCTTTCATATTTGGCTTTGTGTGCTTAAAAACTACAAGTCTCTTCAGGGACTTATGGGTAAAGTAAAAAATAAAATACTTTTTAACATGACATTGGGTTCATTGATGCAGGTATTATTATCTATTATAATCATGCAGGTATTATATTATTATATACATAATAGCATTCTGACACAGTTCAATAGCCACCCAGACAGATTCTGTCAGGTGGTATAGCCTCTGCCTAAGTAACCTCTAGTGACCACCTTCACCGGGAAGAAGGATACACCAACTGTCACTCAAAGCTGCTTGACTGCATTTAATTAACTTGCTTAAATGTCAATAGTGAGGAGTTCGACTTCAAAACTCTCTCCCTCAATTTCCCTCACTGTAGTGAGAGAACACATTGATAAGAACATGAAGCCGACATGAAATATGTCGACACTAATACAATACATCTAGTTTGACAGGATAATCAGTTTAAAATGCTGACAACCAAAATCCCATAGCACTTGCCTTGAGAGAGGTTTAGCAAAAATGTTTGTTTTTACTTTCTCGGCACGAGCTCGGGGATGCTTTAGTATGATATCTATATTATCCTCAGCAACAGATGGCACCAAATGAAAACTGTGCCATCATGGAAAACTTGGGCAGACAGCAATCTTTAAGCTCGGCTTGTGTGAGAGCACAGTGCCTATTCCTCAGGCCCTGGAGTGGGTATCCATCACCAAGGCAAGCTGTTGAGCATGTCACCCTGCTGTGTGGGTATCAGCCCAGACATTTAAGTTTTTCTTCTGCACACTATTGCCATGAGCTTCACCATCCCTCATTCTGTTTTGGTTCAAAGCAACAGTGCCGTTTAAAATGATTGGAATGTCATTTCGCTGAATTTTGATGGATTAATTATAACTATGGAACATAATCAAGAGTTTATTTTTTTTATTATTAATATTAGGAAATGTCCAATGATAGTAAAAAACAGATGGTCGAGACGTCGGCCTTGGTATCAAGAGCAGAAATATTGTTAACTGAAAAACATATTAAACATAAAAAAAAATAATAATTGAAACTGAACATTTTTAAAGTAAGTGACTTTTCTGCTCACCATGGATGCAAAGAGAGATTATTCGAATTAAATTTACAGTCACTATGGCCATTCTTTTTTATTTGTTCATTATTTTTTGTGAAGCGAGAGACTTTGGCTGTCTTTTTGTTCAATAGTTTTAATCATCTGTGTAAATAATAAAAAAAAAAAGATATTTAGACCTTTACTAACATTCTGAAAAATAAGTAACAATTTCTGCACAACCTGTATAGTTATTTTCTTTATCTTTATTTATTTATTTTATTATTTCAATTTTACTAGTTTTTAAACTTTTTTTTTTTTTTTTTAAAGCACCGATACACCATGATAAATTCCTTGTACATGCAACAAATGATACTTGGCAAGAAAGGTAAATCCAATTCAGATTTAAATATAAAATAATAAAGATAAATCTAAATGGAATAAAGGGAAATATTTTAAACAGCCTTTAACACTTTAATGAAGTAATAGCTATGTACATTATACATTGATCTGGCATAACATTAAGACCGGTGAAGTGAATAACACTGATTATCTCTTCA
Source organism: Silurus lanzhouensis (assembly GCA_039877035.1). NCBI lineage: Eukaryota > Metazoa > Chordata > Actinopteri > Siluriformes > Siluridae > Silurus > Silurus lanzhouensis. The sequence continues at coordinate 544,992 of JBCEWE010002369.1, read as the reverse complement.
TCATGGCACTTGTTAGTGAGTGGGATTTTTTAGGCAGCAAGTGAACATTTTGTCCTCAAATATGATATGTTAAAAGCAGGAAAAACTGTCAAGCGTAAGGATTTAAGTGAGTTTGATGAGGGCCAAATTATGACGGCTTGGTCAGAGCATCTCCAAAACTGCAGCTCTTGTGTTATGTTCCCTGTCTACAGTGCTCAGTATCTATCAAAAGTAGTCCAAGGACGGAACAGTGACAGGGTCATGGGTGGCAAAGACTTATTGATGCACATGGGGAGTGAAGGCAGTCCTGTGTTGTCCGAGCTCGAACAGACGAGCTACTGTGGCTTAAGTTGCTGAAGAAGTTAAAGCTGTTATTGCTTGATGGATAAGGGCTGTTTTGGCAGCAAAAGGGGAACCAACACAATATTAGGTAGGTGACCATAAAGTTATGTCTTATGGGTGTCTGTTACACACAGACACACATATAATGAGAATTTAAAGAAAGCTTATCCAGAGAAGTCATCATCCAGAGCCACTTACAATTATGTAATTTATACACCTGATACAACTAGTGTCAGAGAACCACCTGCCACGCCTTCCCTCAACACTTCGCATGCCCGCAGCACCTCTCCATCATACTTAGTACGTGCACCTGGCGCTCATCTCCACTCATCCCTATTTAAGGTCCGCCCTTCCTCAGAGCCTTTGTCTGTTTTACAGTTTACGCTAGGGAACGTTCATGGACTTACTCCTAGTGGAACTAACCTTCCGTTGGACCTTTCTAAGAATTATACGGATTTGTTGCACTTTTAAAGGACATAACTGATTCTATGGACTATGTCGGTACTGTGGATGCTTTCTGTGTCTATCGAGACATTCTGGATCTTACCCTTCTCCAAGTACGGCTAGTATCTATTTGTGTGGATTCTGTGTTTAATCATTAAAACCTCATTCTATGTCACATCTGTTTCGGCTAAGTTTCTCCAGCCTGACATAAGCTCCAGAACCCGAACCCATGCAGGTAGGTTCTCAAAGGCTGTCTAAGAAGGAGAGAGAGTGTCGCCTGGTGGCAGGGGTGTGCCTATACTGTGGAAAGCGAGGACATCTCTTCGCACAATGTTCTGCCCGATCTCCACGCCCAGTGGTAAGTACCGCTTAACCCCAGCAAAACAGAACTGCTGGTCATGCAAGGTGATTCATCTCCAGGTCAAACTCTAAGAAATACTCTTCATGATTCTCTGCTCTCCCCTTCAGCCACTGCTTATAAATTCGGGGTAACTATGGACAATGAACTGTCCTTCTTCTCACATGTCGCTAATGTGGCTTAATGTGGTTCCTGTCGATTTCTTCTCTACAGCATCCAAGGGTTTCGACCATTTCTGTCCTCACAGGCTGCCCAGGTGCTTTTTCAGTTTTTTTTTTCATTTTTAAGACTGGACTACTGCAACTCTCTGCTGGCAGGTCTTCCTCTAAATGCTATTCGTCCACTGCAAATGATCCAAAATGCAGCTGCATGACTTGTGTTCAATCTACCCAAGTTCTCCCACACCACCCCACTGCTGCGCTCCCTTCACTGGCTTACAGTAGCGCCACATATCAGATTCAAAACACTGATGCTTGCCTACAAGGCCAAAAATGGACCAGCACCATCTTACTTCAGAGACCTCATCACATCTCACATTGCACCATGCTGTCTGAGATCCTCCAGCACTGCTCGACTGGTACCACCGTCTCTAAAAATGAGAGGGAAGTATACTTCAAGGCTCTTCTCTGTTCTGGCACCGAGGTGGTGGAATGAACTTCCCCTAGATGTCCATACAGCGGAGTCCATAGCTATCTTCAAGCCACGATTGAAGACCAACCTCTCCCTGAAACACTTAAATTAGCACTTTTCAAGTTTGCTTTGTAGAATTTAAGAGTTATATTTATATTAGGTTTGTAATCTTGCGTACCAGGGTAGATTTATTCATGGCTAGAGACTCAAAGCACTTTTGTACGTCACTCTGGATAAGGGTGTCTGCCAAATGCCGCAAATGTAAATGTAAATGTACCGTAAATTTCACTACCAATATCTCACATCTGTCCAAGCTTTCGTTCACCCTTCTTACCCGCTGTGGATACGTCCAACAGGCCCTCCAGCAGGGTTTCATAGCCCCTTCTTCTTCTCGTGCAGCCTCCAGCTTCTTATTTGTGGAGAAGAAGGACGGTGGCCTTCAGCCATGCATTGATTACCGGAACCTAAATGCCCAGATCTCACCACTCCCATATCTGCTCCCACTAGTCCCGGCCGCGCTGAAAGATCTGCAAGGAGCACGCGTTTTCACCAAGCTGGACTTACGGAGTGCATACAACCTCGTGCGCATTCGCAAAGGGGACGAATGGAAGACCACCTTCATCACCCCCGCCGGTCACTACGAATACCGGGTCATGCCGTATGGCCTGTCAATATCTCCGGCCATATTCCAGAACTTCATGAACGAGGTGTTTCGACCTTTTCTTCACAAGTTTGTGATAATATATTTAGATGACATCTTCATCTTCTTCTGGACACCACAAGGACACCGTGACCGGTGATCAGGTGATTCAGGTCTTAGAGCTGTTGCGCAAACACCACCTCTAGCTCAATCTCCCCAAGTGCGAGTTTCAATGCTGTCATCAATGGTGAAGGCGGTACGGGATTGTCTGCTCCCACCTCTGTAAAGGAGCTACAAAGATTAATGGGGTTTGCAAACTTTAACGGCTGGTTCATCCATGGGTTCAGCCTAGTAACAACTCCGCTAACTTCCCTATTCAGAGGGAAGGCAAGAACACTCTCCTGGACCTCGGAGGCTGAGGAGGCGTTTAAGGAATTGCGAATAGAAGGTTTTTTCGTCGCTTCCCTTCTATGCCACCCGTATCCAAAACTCCAGTTTGTGGCGGCAGCGGCCGCTCTATCCCAGTATTTAGGGAATCCAGCTCGGCTCCGTCTCTGCACCTTCTTCTTTAAGAAGTTGTCCCTGGCCGAACAGAACTATGACATCGGGAACCGGGAACTCCTCGCTATCAAACTAGCACTAAAACAATGTCGACACTGGCTCGAGGGAGCGATGCATCCATTTACGGTTATCACCGACCACAACAATCCTTAATACCTCTGTGAAGCGAAAAGGTTAAACCCCAGGCAGGCACGATGGGCCCTGTTCTTCATCCGGTTCCATTATACCATCTTCATTATACCAATGGAAAGGCGGACGCTCTCTCCCACGTCTATGGACTGGATGAGCCCCCCGATCCTGAACCGATTATTCATCCCAAAGTGTTCATATGTCCAATCACCTGAGACCTAGAGTAGGGAATCCACCCGGTTGCACGACAGGAGCCATTTCCCCCAGGGTGCCCGGAGGGTCGAACCTTGTCCGCAAAACCTGTCGGCCAGCTCTGGCGGTGCATGTAGTTCCTGGGTCGGGCCATCCTGGTCGAAGAAGAACTCTCCTCCTGACTTAAGTTCGGTATTGGTGGCCAGGAATGGGCAGGGAGGTTGCTCATTATGTTCAGAGTTGCACCGTCTGTGCCATGTCAAAAACCCCACGACACTTGCCCGTGGGCAAGCTGGTCCCTTTGCCTATCCCACAATGGCTTGGCTCCCAGTTGGAGGGTTACACCTGCATTCTCCAAGGCCTGCCGCTTTTATTCCTAACCTTCTAACCTTCTGTTGGACTTTACCTTTTTAAGAATTTTACGGATTCGTTGGACTTTACCTTTCTAAAGGACATTACTGATTCTATGGACTTTGTCGGTACTGTGGATGCTTTCTGTGTCTCTTGAGACATTCTGGATCTTACCCTGCTCCCGGGAACAGCTAGTATCTATTTGTGTGGATTCTGTGTTTAATCATTAAAACCTTGTTCTATGTCACGTCGGTTTCGGCTAAGTTTTTCCAGCCTGACACCTGGTCAGGTTGTAAAGACCCCAGAAAGCAGTTGCCCCAGCCTTTTTTTTTTTTTTTTGGAAAATGCCTTGAATGTTTCACTGAGCATTCATTTGCCACATTTTTTTTCTGTTATATTTGCTTTTTATTCAGTTTGCAAACCCAGCATTTTTGAAGAAATTAAAAACATAATTTTAATGTATAACGTGTTAACAGTTTGTAAAAGGTCTGCAGTGAAGGTGCTTCATCAGCGTTATTAATTACACTTCATTTTGTAAGCAGGAAAATAATTCATGCATCTCATAAAAAGCATACTCCTTATTGAGAAAACTATACTTCTACTTTACTACTACTACTTTTAGAATTAGGTTTGTTTTTCAAACATATCTTTTTGAAACTGATCTACACATTTATTGTTAAAACACACTATATATCAGCACCATGAAGCATATAATTCGGCAGAAAATCACACTTGGAATGTGTGTTCAATTATAACTACGCTGTGTTGCTCTTTTGATAGAAAAGGCCCAGGTGTATAGCTGTTCGGTGATGGCGAATAATAAAAGCACACATGAATAAGACTGAATTGAATTGAATTGCACTGTTGAGGGCTGTATCATGTTGGCAGAGTGAAAGTGTTAGCAATCTGTTTGATTGGGGGGTTTTGGAGGTTGTTGGATTTCATTCATCTTTGTGTTTTATTGTCTTAGTGCCATGACAGCACAATGCCCTTGCGAGTCTTTGATGATAAAGAAATAAAAAGAAAGGTAAATAGGAAGACTCCCTGCTGAACACATTTGGTGTAATAAAAACCAAGATGCTTCAGGGCTTAGTAGATTGTAAAAATTAAATGAACAATTGAATAAATAAATAAATAAATGGACCCCCTGCTAATCTGTCTTTTCAGATTTAAAATGTAAGTGGGTGTGGCCTGGACATGAAGGGATTTGTATGTTGTTATTATTTATTTTTATTATTTATTCAATTAGACAACTCTATTTGTATTTGTTTTTTTCTGTAATTTATCTGTTAATTCTGAGCGATTTTTTTTTATGCTTCATACTTAAGATATATCATGGTTATATATCACAAGAATAACTATACATGCAAAAAAGTGAGTGAGTGCTTTATATAAAATATTTGTCTTGGAATAGATTACAAATTTTACCAAATTTAAAACTTAAAAAAAAATAAAAAATGGTGATAAATGTTTAAAAAAGAAAAACTGGTATACCAGTATTATGTATAATTAGTAGAGATGTTAATATTTATATATATTAATATAACAACTCTGTTGTTATATGAATATACATAAAATATATATATAAAATGTAAATACATTTTAACAGCACTCATTTTTATTAATATGTGATTAATGCAGTGCACATTTCTGTTGAACCATTTTTATAAAAACTGTATATAAACATAAAAGAGGTAAAATTAAAACTTTCAATGCAAAACATATCTTTACGATGTCCTTTCTTTAATCAGATCCAAAAAAATTATAATTACTGAAAAATAATTTGTAATGAATAAACAATTGTTTTGAGTCTCAACATAGTCTGGAAATGTTCCGTTTGCATTTTACAGTAATGTGATTAAAATGTTTTATTGATAAAATATTCAATTTATTTTACCTTTAATTTAATTAGTTACATTTGTGTCAATTGAATTGATTACTCAAGTTAATCAATATAATAAAAAGTCTATTAAATTAATTAGATTTATTCTATTTCTTTATTTTATTCTATTTATTCTATTATATTTTTTATAAAATATTATTTTATATATTATTTAACCAAACATTTAATTTTTAATTTATTTAAAATATAAACTGTTCAAATTGATGTTCACAAATGTTAATTATAATAAACTGTGTTAAAATAAAAATTGCCAAGCATGTTATGTTTTTGTCTTTTTGAATGAATTTCTTCCCCCTAAATGTACCAAAATTGAAACAAACTGTGACTTAAAAACCGAGGTACATACTTAAATTTGTGAATTTTGTGTACTGCTACACCCCTAAGATAGATAGATAGATAGATAGATAGATAGGATAGATAGATAGATAGATAGATAGATAGATAGATATTCTGTTGGCTTACCTGTTATTATTTCTTTCAAAAATTTTGGAAAATAATGCAAATTGCCCCACCCTACTCCTAAACTAATATCTTTAAACATTGACATTATGCAGGTCAATAAACATGTTGTTCATCAGTGACTATGTACTATTTGTAAAACCTGAACCAAGTCCCAGCACAGCTGCTGTGCTGTTTTAGCAATTGCTGATTTCTTTTTCAAGCAAATTAGTGGGTGAAGCTGCCACCTAGCTGTCCTAAAATAACAGAGTGTGACTTTATAATCATAGACTTGAAACTTTCACAAGATAAGTTGGAAATTACAATGCTATAGTGCAATTTGTCATCATATCTGCATAATACATGAAGTCGCACAAGCACAGCTTTATTTTCATGCTTTATGTTACACTTCTTTTTGATAATGCTCTCTCTCTCTCTCTCTCTCTCTCTCTCTCTCTCTCTCTCTCTCTCTCTCCCTGATACCATTTTTAATAAAGTACTTCCACTAAGTGTGACGACAAATGCATCCAGGGACAGCAATACTCATCAGTTACGTTAACTGAAGCTTGTACAAGATCTAAATTATGGAGGTCTGTCTTCAGTCCCTAGCTTCTTGTAGTGGCTCATGGGTGTAATCTGTACACCAGTAGAGTGTGTAAATACTTTTAATGAATGCGAGTGTTAAGCAAAAAGCCAATGATGTACTGATTCCGATAATGATGATGAGCCTTGTGCATATTCATCAGTGTTTTCTTAAGTGCTTTTGGGAGACATGATGGACAGATGTATCAATAACATTCCCTTTTTTTGTTCCTCCCCACAGGAATTTTGATTCCCTATCCAGATTTAGCGAGGAAGACAGGGTGAAGTATCTTGCCCGAAGATGGGAGGAGTTGGGATTGAAGAACGTCCAGCTTCTCAATTACACGGTCCTCGTAAGCTCCCCTGGATCCTCACCGAATACCATCACTGAACTGGCAAATAAGCGCTGTTTCCTGCCCAGTGGAGCAAGCTGTGACACACAGACCCAAATATCCATGAACGAGTCCTTAGTCTTTGCAGCCTACTCATCTGTTGGAATTCTAGAGGTACAGATAAAAAAAAAAAATAATAATAATAAAAATAAAAATAAAACCTTCAAATTCTTTTTTGCTTCTAATAAAGCCCAAGGTCATAGCAATGTCACACCCTAGAGCCTAAATTATATACTTTATATATGTGTGTATGAAAAAAAAGAGGGCATTATGGCCTCAATTGTTCTCTGTACTGCACAGAACGTCAAAGTGCAGCAAATAAGAGAAGTTTAATGGACTTCTCAAGCACTGAATATGTCCCCCAGTTGGAAAGTTAATGCAGAGCCATTATGCCATTCAGTTCACATCACAGGAATGAACGATGTATAGTGGCGCTATTTTTAGGTGATGTGATCTCTGTCTCACCGGAGGAAGTAAATGGAGAAACTCAGTCTATTAGCACCTTTCAAGTCCTGCACGAGCATCTTAAAAGGATTTGATGACGGAAATGTTGCATTTCGAATGAACTTTGACTTGGTTTGTCTTTGAAGCCTGTTTGCCAAATATCGGGTCAGTCATCCATCAGTGAGTTGCTGCTTTTCAGAGTGCCCACTGCGGCTTTAATAGAAACCACATTTGCAATATCTAACAATCAAACAGCAGGGGAAAAAAACAACAACAACAAAATAAATAATTTGTAGCTCATTTTGATGAATTAAATGTCTGGGGAGATTGAAATAATGCGACTGAATCCTGCATCCCATCCCTGAGAATGAGGTAATTGATATTATGTCAACTTTAAGATTACCTGCCATCCAGCATGTAAAAAATTACATAGTTGGTTAATTAAAAAAAGGTGCATGCTTTTTATTATTAATGTTTATTATTATTATTTTTATTATTATTATTATTATTATTATTATTATTATTATTATTATTATTATTTGTATTATTATTATTATTTAGGTACAAATTGTAATTGCTCAATTGCCATTGCTGGTTTCCTCCATTGAGTTTCATATATCATAATCGATTTAAAGTACAGTGCCTTGCAAAAGTATGGACCCCCCTTGGCATTTTTCCTATTTTGTTGCCTTACAACTTGGAATTAAAATTGATTTTTATTTGGATTTCATGTAATGGACATACACAAAATAGTCCAAATTGGTGAAGTGAAATGAAAAAAATAACTTGTTTCAAAAATTAAAAAAAAATAAATAACGGAAAAGTGGTGCGTGCATATGTATTCACCCCCTTTGCTATTAAGCCTCTAAATAAAATCTGGTGCAACCAATTACCTTCAGAAGTCACGTAATTACTTATATAAAGTTCACGTGTGTGCAATCTAAGTGTCACATGATCTCAGTATATATATATACACCTGTTCTGAAAGGCCCAAGAGAGCAACACCACTAAGCAAGGGGCACCACCAAGCAAGCGGCACCATGAAGACCAAGGAGCTCGCCAAACAGGTCAGGGACAAAGTTGTGGAGAAGCACAGATCAGGGTTGGGTTATAAAAAAAAATATCCAAAACTTTGAACATCCCACGGAGCACCATTAAAGCCATTATTAAAAAATTGAAAAAATATGGCACCACAACAAACCTGGCAAGAGAGGGCCGCCCACCAAAACTCACGGACCAGGCAAGGAGGGCATTAATCAGAGAGGCAACAAAGAGACCAAAGATAACCCTGAAGGAGCTGCAAAGCTCCACAGCGGAGATTGGAGTATCTGTCCATAGGACCACTTTAAGCTGTACACTCCACAAAGCTGGGCTTTACGGAAGAGTGGCCAGAAAAAGCCATTGCTTAAAGAAATAAATAAGCAAACACGTTTGCTGTTCGCCAAAAGGCATGTGGGAGACTCCCCAAACATATGGAAGAAGGTACTCTGGTCAGATGAGACTAAAATTGAGCTTTTTTGCCCATCAAGGAAAACGCTTTGTCTGGCGCAAACCCAACACCTCTCATCACCCAGAGAACACCATCCCCATGTTTTTCATCAGCAGGGACTGGGAAACTGGTCAGAATTGAAGGAATGATGGATGGCGCTAAATACAGGGAAATTCTGGAGGGAAACCTGTTTCAGTCTTCCAGAGATTTGAGACTGGGACGGAGGTTCACCTTCCAGCAGGACAATGACCCTTAGCATACTGCTAAAGCAACACTCGAGTGGTTTAAGGGGAAACATTTAAATGCTTTGGAATGGCCTAGTCAAAGCCCAGACCTCAATCCAGTTGAGAATCTGTGGTATGACTTAAAGATTGCTGTACACCAGCAGAACCCATCCAACTTGAAGGAGCTGGAGCAGTTTTGCCTTGAAGAATGGGCAAAAATCCCAGTGGCTAGATGTGCCACGCTTATAGATACATACCCCAAGAGACTTGCAGCTGTAATTGCTGCAAAAGGTGGCTCTACAAATTATTGACTTTGGGGGGGGTGAATAGTTATGCACGCTCAAGTTTTCTGTTTTTTTGTCTTATTTCTTGTTTGTTTCACAATAAAAAATATTTTGCATCTTCAAAGTGGTAGGCATGTTGTGTAAATTAAATGATACAAACCCCTAAAAAATCCATTTTAATTCCAGGTTGTAAGACAACAGAATAAGAAAAACGCCAAGGGGGGTCAATACTTTTGCAAGGCACTGTATATACAAATTTGGCCATGATTTGCCCATGGTTGTATTTTATGAACTTATAAATGCTGGTTATAAACTTGCATTTTGTCTAGACACCTTCTCCTCTCCAATTTCAATTTTAATCAACTGCATATTTTATGAAAAGTGCCTTTTTGATGACTTGTTTTCCCCCTGTGAGGCAACAAATTGAATCTCATCTAAGAAGCAAGAAATTAAGAAATTTAATCTGAGTTCTAAATAAAAGTCAGAGACGGAACACAATTAGTTTAATTGAAACAGACACGACGTCAAGATTCTACTGCTTTTGATTACATTCACATCATTGCAACTTTATTTTATTGCTGTGGTGAAACTTCTTTATTGCCTGCTCATGGTTTGGTCACAGCATAATTACTGTGATAGGACAGAGCTTAGTGTTTGTTTCAATTTAACATAAGAGATTTAAGAGCATAAACCGCTGGTGTAAATTCATTATAGACTAAGGTATTGGGACACCTGACTTTTCCATCCATCTGTGGTTCATCTTCAAACTGTAAGGAACAAGTGTCATCATATTAACAACTGTAAACATTTAAATACGTTTGAATGGAGAGTCCTCTAATAAGATAGATAGATAGATAGATAGATAGATAGATAGATAGATAGATAGATAGATAGATAGATAGATAGATAGATAGATAGATAGATAGATAGATAGATAGATAGATAGATAGATGTTGTAAAGGAACAACAAATAGGAGGTTATAAGACGTTTTGGCATTAAAGGAATGTGCAAGCGGAATAAACAAGTCGACTAATATAAACACGACTGCTGTTGAGCTCCACGATGAGCTTTTTAGTCTTTGTGGCATTGAGGGTTAGGTTGTTGATAGCACACCATGCTGTCAGTGTAAATTGTCAAAATAAAAAAAATCTGAATAGTCAGCTTCATATATTCAGCAGCGGTATGATCCTTGTATTTTGTGTACATATAAGTTGACATGCAAATTTGGCATCAATTTCTTTTCCATTATTCCCTATTCAATATAAAATAAAAAATGTTAAAAGAAAAGACCAACAAAACTGCTATGTATTTCATCTAGTAACTTCTTTATTATTTCAATCGAGGATTAACTTCTGCAGTGGTCAGTAATATATTAGGAGTGAAATGGTGGGGAGGGTGTTCAGGATGGGGTTGTCCCTTGGGTAATCAGTTTCGATGAGCTTTATCCTTAGCTCACTTTCTTCCCACAGCAGATTAGCAACGATCGGGTACTGGCACAATGCAATTACTGGTTTTAATTTCAAGAAGAGAAAGAACTGTTGGGTAGCTGAGCTCTGATTATATGCATTTTTCTTCCCTTTTAAAATTGAATTTGGTTACAGAATGACTTGTATTGGAACATCATTGTTTGCTTATTAATTGTGGTAAAGGTTTTTTTTTCTCCTTGCTGATACATGTTGTTTAGCCATTAATTTAACAATAGAAGTCTCAAAATCTTTGTCTATGGGTAAAGCTGCCACTGTGGTAGAGAAGGAGACAGAAAGAGACAGAGCTGTTTTCAACTATGTGTTTTGCTCTGTATAAAAGCCATTTAGAGACCTAAGTGTGTGCCCCCACATCATCCAGCTGTGTGCCAGTTTCATCCTTGTGGGCTCAATAGAAGTGTAATGTAGGCGCTATGAATTTCAATGTGTTTAGTAGTTCTGCACAGAGCCCTGAAGAATCTCATTAACTCCTATTACCATCGTGCAGTTGTCCTTTTTCTGCCACCATTGATCAACAGCTGTGTGTACATATGTGTGTAAATGTTTACATGCTGAATGACTTATATACAATTAGCTACCTTTTTAGCAACTAGTAGGCCTGTCATGAACTACCATTTGTTACATTTGTGTTTAGCAGAGACTTTGTCTGTTCATTTTGGGGGAAGCTAATATATTTGTATTATTTTGTTTATTTTAGTGTATATACACACATCCTGACCCTGGAGATATACAGTGGTGTGAAAAAGTGTTTGCCCCTTCCTGATTTCTTATTTTTTTGCATCTTAGTCACACGTTATTGGTTCAGATCGTTAAACTAATTTAAATATTAGTATAAGATAACACAAGTGAACACAAGATGCAGTTTTCAAATAAAGGTTTATATTATTGAGGGAAAACAAAATCGAAAACTACATAACCCTGTGTGAACAATTGTTTGCTCCCTAAACATAATAACCTGCAGCATAACCTGCAGCAACAACTGCAATCAAGGGTTTGTGATAACTTGCAATGAGTCTGTTACAGCGCTGTGGAGGAATTTCAGTGCAGTCATCTATGCAGAATTGTTGTAATTTAGCCACATTGGAGGTTTTTCGAGCATAAAACACCTTTTTAAGGTCATTTTAAGGTATCTCATTAGGATTCAGGTAAGGACTTTGACTAGGCCACTCCAAAGTCTTCATTTTGTTTTTCTTAAGCCATTCAGAGGTGGACTTGCTGGTGTGTTGTGGATCATTGTCCTGTTGCAGAACCCAAGTCCGCTTTAGCTTAAGGTCACGAACAGATAGGCGGAAATTCTTCTTTAGGATTTTTTTGAAAACAGCAATTCCATTTATCACAGCAAGTCTTCCAGGTCCTGAAGCAGCAAAACAGCCCCAGACCATCACATTACCAACAGTAAAATATGGTGGTGGTAGTGTGATGGTCTGGGGCCAGACATAATGGGACACACCTTCCAAAAAGTTCACAGTCTAGTCAGTCCACAGAGTATTTTTTTGCCCAAAGTCTTGGGGATCATCAAGATGTTTTCTGGCAAAACTGTGACGAGCCTTTATGTTCTTTTTTCTCAGCAGCAGTTTTCATTTTGGAACTCTGCCATGCAGACTATTTTTGCCCAGTCTCTTTCTTATGGTGGAGTCATGAACAATGACCTTAACTGATGCAAGTGAGGCCTGCAGTTCTTTAGATTTTGTTGTGGGGTCTTTTGTGATGAGTTGTCAATGTGCTCTTGGGGTAATTTTCGTTGGCCAGCCACTCTTGGAAAGGTTCTCCACTGTTCCATGTTTTTGTCATTTGTGAATAATGGCTCTCACTGTGGTTCGCTGGAGTCCCGAAGCTTTAGAAATGGCTGTATAACATTTTCCAGACTGATAGATTCCAATTACTTTCTTTCTCATTTGTTTCTGAATTTCTTTGGATCTAGGCATGATGTCTAGCATTTGAGGATATATTGGTCTACTTCACTTTGTCAGGCAGGTCCTATTTAAGAGATGTCTTGATTGCGAACAGGTGTGGCAGTAATCAGGCTTGGGTGTGGCTAGAGAAATTGAACTCAGGTGTGATAAACCACAGTTTTAACAGGGGGCAAACACTTTTTCACAAAGGGTCATGTAGTTTTGAATTTTGTTTTTTTTGTCCCTCAAAAATAAATACCTTAAAAATAAATACCTTAATTTAAAAACTGCATGTTGTGTTCACTTGTGTTATCTTTTACTCTTCTACTAATATTTAAATTAGTTTGATGCTTTGAAACATTAAAGTGTGACAAACATGCAAAAAAAAAAAGAAAAAGAAATCAGGAAGGGGCAAACACTTTTTCACACCACTGTATGTATGTACACACACACATATATATATATATATATATATATATATATATATATATATATATATATATATATATATATATATATATATACACACACACACACAAACACATATATTCAGTTCAGTAATTTTTTATTTGTAAAGTCCTTTTTATAATGGACATTGTTTCAAAACAGCTTCACACAGATAATGTGGTAAAAAGGAATGAACTAGATTGTTCTTATAAGGTAAAGTTGTCCCTTATGTGCAAGCCAGTGGCAGCTGTGGCAAGAAAAACTCCCTGAGATAGTTAAGCATAAGGAAACAACCTTGGGAGGAACCAGACTCAAGAGGAACCCATACTCGTCTGGGTGGCAGCGAATGTCCATTAATTACAGCTAAACTATGTTGAGATGTGCAGTGATCAAATGCAGTAGTCCCGTGTCAGTGTAGCAGATTGTTGACATTAAGTACAGTTCAAATCCATCCTCAAAGCTTCTGTGTTACTCCGTAATTTAATGGATCCCCTGGCCGTTGATGTGAAACCATCCCCAGCTGCACAATTTGGCCTTCAATTGAAGACAATACCATCTAGAGGCAAGGCCAGGACGAAGCGGGCAGAGGAGAGAAGAGGAGAGGAGAAGAGGGGAGGAGAGGGACAGGAACAGTGGTCACTGGTACCTCAGGAGCATGTTTAACTCGACTGAAAGTAAGAGAGAGAGTGTGAGAGAAAGAGAGAGAGAGAAAGAGAGAGAGAGAAAAGAGAAGTGACGGAAAGTATTAGTAGATGGGGCCCTTCCCATAGACCTTGGGCGGAGCAGTCACTCATGACCGCTCCCCACCCTGTGAGGGACGCATCTGTTGTGTGACATGACAAGCGACCTTGATCATACTGAGTGGGTTGCCCTTTTGCGAGAACCCATGGGTCCTGAGCCACCAATAAAGCGGTCTCAGGGCCAAGTGGAATAACACTGGACGCTGGTGTCATAAGCCCGAGCAGTCTCCGGAACTGCTTGACAGTAAATGGCTGCCCTTCTCTGACCCTCCTGACCACTATAAAGATGGAGGCAATGCAGGCAGGAGAAAGCTGCGCACACATAAAGGTCGAATCCCATATGACGCCGAGATAAGTGGTTCTCTGTGATGGAGAAAGCACACTCTTCTTGCCGTTCAAACGAAACCCAAGCACCTTCATGTGAGCCAGAACGACATCTTGATCCCGGACGGCTAACTGCTCTGATCGAGCTAATATCATTGAATCGTCGATATTGTTGACTTCGTAAACGCTTCAGCCCTGAAAGCGAACCTCAGGAACTTCCTGTAAAAAAGGAGGATGGATACATAAAAGTATGCACCTTTAGATCTACCATGACAAACCAGTCCTCACATATGATCTGAGATACAACCTGCTTGAGGGTCAGCAGTTTAAACCTGAGTCTCATAAGTAAGTTGTTCAGCTGGAGTAGAGCTAGAATAGGACGCAACTCACTGTCCTTTTTGGGAACTAGTACCAGCTGTAGAACTCGGACATTCTGATGGAGAGACCACCTCAATGGCCTCCTTCCTCAGCTGACTGCTTACTTCCTGTTACATGACCAGAGCCTGCTCGGATCCCACCAGAGTGGCACAAACCCTGTCAAAACGTGGTGGACGAGACCCAAACTGAATAATATAGCCTTGCTCTACAGTGCACAGGACCCACCGAGACATGTCTGGCAAAACTTCCCAGGCTGCCAGGTAGTCTTCTAGGGGTATCAGTCTTTCGAGACTGACCTCTGGTATACCCAGAGCTGGGGCTATGACCTGGTGCAGCTCTAGTTGCCTTGAAGGAGGCAGCAACTCTTCCTGGTCTGCTACGATGCCGGGTAGAAACAGGGAGTTTATTGGAGCTGGTCAGGCCCTAAAACACTTTCCGTGGCAGAAACCAGGTGCCTGAGGGTGCTACATGCTACACGCCCTCCCTCAGTGTGCAGGTTTGAAAGGAGGCAGACCCCTACATGGAGGTTGTGGGACATACTGGAACCAGCGCACCACTCCGCCTTATGCACAATGTGTGCAGCTGGCTCCCTCGTGAACTGACCGAATGTGCTCCGCTCCCGTGCAAGCCACACCTCTAACTCCTCGAAGCCTAGCTCACAAAGCGCGGTCCCCCTCCTTAAAGGAACAGATGCAAAGCTGAATGCTCTCATCATCGAGGGAAGAAACCGCAGAAAGGCATGCTTCCGAAGCGTGTGAGTGAGTGCTGGACCGGGCAGGTGGGGTTGTTCTTCACTCAATGCACTTTTTATAGCTTCCTGGTTATGACTTCACCTCGCTGGTGACGGCGGCATTAACATTGGACGGATTACACATATCATTCAGAACTTAGACAACGTGGAAGCGTTCCCAAACGTCGCTGACGCAGCTCGAGTCCTTGAAAGGGAACTTGTGGGCAAGGATTCGAGAATACAAGTTAATTTTGATGAGAGGAAATAAATGAAATTAAGTCATTCTCTTAAATATCACTAAAACTTTGTAATTGATTGTCTGTTATAAATACAGTGCTATCTACAGGGTTATTTATATAAATTGGATACTTCCATGACCTTCCATTAAAACACATGAAAAAGAAAAAAAAAAATTTCTTCAATAAAAACAAAGAAGGGCGTCTGAGGTGATGAGAACAGAACCAAAGGCTCTGCGTTATGAATGTACCTCGTTAACATCATTACCTTAATGACAGCCGCTAGCTGCACGTCTGATCCTTTTCTAATGTATCTGCCTCTAGCGCCGAGTATGACAGAACATTGTATGATGCCAGTGCTGACACATGTTATAAATCTCCCATGTCTGTAGCATTATAGTTCTGCCAGTTGGTACAAGACTATGCTCTTCTTTCTGGAATTGCATTTCATTAACTTCTGATGAAAAATGAATTTTGGAAAGATTATGCCTCTTTTTCCACTTCAATTCCAGCCATTCAATTGCACATTTCACCTTTGCTGCACTAGCGATTTCTTTCATTTATTTAACTATGGTTCATTCTTTCTCCAACGTGAAAGAAGTCAAGAATCTAAGAAACATTTATGCAACATAAGAATGTCTGAAAAAGGATTATAAAGATATTATACTATATGTAATTGAATTCTCAACTTGGTAAAGATTTATTAATTAATGTTATAATATTCAAATATCAGGCTGATATTAATACACTTCTAATGCATTATCATTTCTGTGTTAAAATATATATATATATAAATTTTTTTTTTACAGGTAACAGCTAATTCACAGGGACACATATGGCAAATGTTTCACATGATTTTAACCAAATATTAACTGACTAAAAGCATGTTATTTAACAGCATATACTAAAAATACCTATACATTGCATGGTTAAAGAAAGAATTGTGCTCATTTAAGTGGTGAAATTGTCTAAATAAACATGTTTTATGTTAGGAGTCAGTGTCAGCACTTTGCAACAATCAGTGAACGATAAAATAAGTGATAACTCACTTGTCTCAAGAACATTCCACAACATAAAATGTAACTATAAACGGTTAAACATTATGACATGCTGTTTATTAATAAATAAGAAACTGTAATCGTTGATAAATCTCTGTGATATAAGAGAAATAAAACATTCTAAGTAATGCAGTTATGAAAAAATAATCCACTTTGGTCAGCTTCATGTCAGGTCGTATCACATTATCCTGTCATGAATTATGTCCCTATATAACAATGGATCATCAAGTTTTATTTCTTATATCTCCCCCCTTTTTTTTTCAGCAAAACCTGATACATCACCACACCCACATTATCCTGCTGTCTTTACCCAGGCAATGTCATGTCTATTTACAGTTCCTGATGTAAATGTGTACTAATTACTTGATAAACCAAACATTGCTTAGCTAATAGAAAGATTTTTATAGAAAAACATGCAGACATGATTTCTTCCCACTCACCTTCCCAGCTCACAAGTCAGGTTAAAGTATGTACCTATCTTTTCCGGTTTCCAATGAATGTCTGATTTGTCGCTGTGTTTTCGGATTTGTTATTGTGTTTCGTGCAACGATTCAGACAAACTGGAAAAGGTAGGTATAGTTTGTGAATGGAAACTTACAGATCATTGGACAAGACACCTGTCATTCAAGATATACAGGTGAATGACAGATGTCTCGTCCAATGATTGGTAAGTTTCCATTTATAAATTATACCTACCTTTTCCGGTTTGTCGTTGTGTTTTCAGATTTGTTGATTTGTTTTTGAATGTATTTATTTGTTTTTGCATTTGTTATTTTGTTTTCGGATTTGTTACTGTTTTCTAATTTGTTAATTTGTTTTCAGATTTGTAGTTTTGTTTTCGGATTTGTTAATGTGGCCACCGTAATTTTATGATCTTATCTAACTAACACTCATATATGATTGAAAGATTTACATGGTGTAATTGTTGGGTTCAGGCTGAATGCTAGGGGTTGAGTACTATATATATATATATATATATATATATATATATATATATATATATATATATATATATACAGTGCCCTCCACAATTATTGGCACCCCTGTTTAAGATGTGGTCGTGGACTTCTAAAAATTCTCCTTTTTTTTAAAACAACATAGAACCCAAATGCAAAAAAAGAGAAAAATTCAACCTTTCATTTAAGTACATTACTTTGGTGGTAAAAAAATCACACATTTAGAAAAAAAAAAAAACCTTGAAATCATGTGTGCCACAATTATTGGCACCCCTGATGTTAATACTTTGTACAACCTCCTTTTGCCAACAAGACAGCACTTAATCTCCTCCTATAACATTTCACAAGATTGGAGAACACAGAGAGAGGGATTTTTGACCATTCTTCTTTGCACAATCTTTCTAGATCATCCAGTGTCCTGGGTCCTCTCTTATGCACTCTTCTCTTTAGCTCGCCCCACAGGTTTTCGATTGGGTTGAGGTCTGGGGACTGAGATGGCCATGGGAGGAACTTGAGTTTGTGACTGCTGAACCACTTTTGTGTAGATTTTGCCACATGTTTTGGATCATTATCCTGCTGAAAGACCCAATGACGACCCATCTTCAGCTTTCTGGCAGAGGCCATCAGGTTTTTATTTAAAATATCCTGGAACTTCAAAGCGTTCATAATGCCATGCACCCTAACAAGGTTCCCAGGGCCTTTGGAAGAGAAACAGGCCCACAGCATCACAGATCCTCCACCATACTTAGTTACATACACCAACCCCGTCTAAATGGCAGAGGAGGTGGAGTAGCAGCTATTTATAATAATAATCTAAACGTCACACAAAAGACTAAATACAAATGTAAAACATTTGAAGTTCTTTACACCAACATAAAATGTTCAGTGTCCGAAAGCAGGTCAAGCCAGTTAATTCCACTAATTATTATTTATGGACCCCCAGGGCCCTACTCTGATTTTCTGATAGAATTTGCAGATTTCATTACAAATTTAGCTACTTCTTTAGACAAAGCATTAATTGTTGGAGACTTTAATATTCATTTTGATAATCAGGAAGACTCCTTAAGAGCAGCAGTTGTGTCCATTCTAGATTCAGTTGGAATTAATCAGAATGTTATAGGACCCACTCATAGTGGTGGACACACTCTCGATTTGTTGTTAACATTTGGATTAAAAATAAAAAACTTAGTCATAATTCCACAGTCTGAAGCTATTTCAGACCATTATCTAATCTCGTTTAAAATTTGCCTAAGTCATTGCATTTCTACCTCACCACGTTACCGTGTTAAGCGTACTTTCACGTCAGCTACAGCAGCGCGTTTTATTAATAATCTTCCCGAAATTACGATATTAGATAGATCTCCGTCAGACCCCGCAGAGCTCGATTGGGCCACTGAACATCTAGAAACAACGTTACGTTACACTCTAGATGATGTAGCTCCCCTTAAGACCAAAATGATCAGGGAGAAAAAATTAGCACAGTGGTATACTGATCATACACGCACCTTAAAACAGACCACTTGAAAATTAGAATGTAAATGGCGTCAAACAAAATTAACAGTATTTTAAATTGCATGGAAGGACAGCCTCTTAAATTATAGAAAATCTCTTAGTGCTGCTAGATCAGCATATTTCTCCACCCTCATAGAAAATAACAAGCATAATCCTAGATTTTTATTCAGCACGGTAGCAAAATTAACAGTGAATAAAAGCACTGCACTAACATGCACACCATCAATAGGTAGTAATGATTTCATGAACTTTTTTAATAATAAAATTGAAAACATCAGGCAAGAAATCCAGACGGTTAATATAAATCCAAATTATTTTACAAATAACCCTGTAGACAGCAGTGTAATTATAACGGACAATCAACTACAAAGCTTCACTCCTATTCATGAGAAGGACTTAATTTCATTAATCTCCTCATCAAAATCATCAACCTGCATTCTCGATCCCCTGCCTACTAGTTTCTTTAAACAGATAACTCCAGAGGTAATCAAACCAGTTTTAAAAATAATTAACTCTTCCATTAGCACTGGTTATGTACCTAAATCCTTCAAACTGGCAGTTATCCACCCCCTTATTAAGAAACCTGACCTTGACCCATGTCAGTTGTCCAACTACAGACCGATATCAAATCTCCCCTTTATATCCAAAATTTTAGAAAAGGTTGTAGCACAGCAGTTATGCTCATACCTACTTATGAATAACATTTTTGAAGTGTATCAGTCAGGATTTCGGCCTCATCATAGCACAGAGACGGCGCTAGTTAAGGTGGTAAATGACCTGTTATTGGCCTCTGATCAGGGTTTTGTCTCCTTACTTGTTTTGCTCCACCTTAGTGCAGCTTTTGACACCATTGATCACACTATACTGCTTGCTAGACTTGAGAACGTTGTAGGAATAAAGGGAACAGCTCTCTATTGGCTCAGGTCTTATTTGACTGATCGCTATCAGTTTGTGGATGTAAATGGTGAGTTCTCCACACTCTATGAGGTAAAGTTTGGTGTTCCTCAAGGATCTGTCTTAGGCCCACTGCTTTTCTCTTTATATATGCTGCCTCTTGGTGAAATCATTCATAAACATGGGATTCGCTTCCATTGCTATGCTGATGACACACAGTTCTATATTTCAGCAAAGCCAGATGAGAGAGATCAGCTAAACAGTGTTGAGGAGTGTGTAAAGGACATTAGACAGTGGATGCTTAATAACTTTCTTCTGCTCAACTCAGATAAGACGGAAGTACTTTTACTAGGACCACATGCAGCTAGAAGCAAACTTTCTGATTACGTAGCATCTCTGGATGGTGTTTCTGTTTCAGCATGTACGGCTGTCAAAGACCTTGGTGTGATTATTGACCCGAGTCTTTCCTTTGAGTCTCACGTGAATAATATCACCAGGATCGCCTTCTTTCACCTAAGAAATATTGCTAAAATTAGAAATATGATGTCGTTACAGGATGCAGAAAAACTAGTTCATGCTTTTGTTACTTCTAGATTGGACTACTGTAATGCTTTACTGTCTGGGTGTGCGAGTAAGTGCATAAATAAGCTTCAGTTAGTCCAGAATGCAGCAGCAAGGGTCCTCACCAGATCTAGGAAATACGACCACATCACCCCTGTTTTAATCAGTCTACACTGGCTCCCAATCAAATCTCGCATTGATTATAAAATATTACTACTGACGTATAAAGCACTTAACGGTCTCGCACCGCAGTATCTGAGTGAACTTCTGTACCAGTATGATCCTCCACGCCTACTTAGATCAAAAGGTGCTGGCTATCTGTTGGTTCCTCAAATAATGAAGACTACCGCAGGGGGCAGATCTTTCTCTTATAAAGCCCTACAGATATGGAACAGCCTTCCAATCAGTGTTCGGGACTCAGACACGGTCTCAGTGTTCAAGTCGAGGTTGAAAACTTATTTATTTAGTCAAGCCTTTTATCAGTAGATTTTTTTTCTTAGGTAAAGGCTCAGATCTGTAGGGAGCATGGATATAGAGTGTTTGGTGAACTGGTATATTTGTATGCTGTCGTCCCCTCACATTCACACGGTCATTCAGGTTTGTTGACGGTGGTGTGTCGTCTCTTATCCCAGAGATCCTTCATGTCTGTGTTACCTTCTGGTTCTCCCTTTTAGTTATGCTGCCATAGCGAGTCTTGCCGGAGTCCAAACTGCACAGTGACATTAACTTTCATACACCAATAGTTACACTTAATAATCCATATCCTTCTCTTCCCGTCACCCTCTCTCTCTCTCTCTCTCTCTCTCTCTCTCGATCGAGTTAAACATGCTCCTGAGGCTCCAGTGACCACTGTTCCTGCCCCTCTACCCTCCGTGGATCTTCACACTTCTGTGCAGCTTGGGACGGTATCTCATCAACACCTTGGGTGGTTCCATGAAATTCCGGAGTAGAACGGGTGCTTTGAGGATGGATTGGACTGTAGTTGGTGTCGGCGGTCTGCTGCACTGACTCGGGAGTGCAGTTTGCTTCTGATCATCATCACTGTACCCCGCAACTTTGTATATATGCTTCAAATGGACATTTGGTGCAACCCAGATGAGGATGGGTTCCCTCTTGAGTCTGGTTCCTCTCAAGGTTTCTTCCTTATGCCATCTCGGGGAGTTTTTCCTTGCCACAGTTGCTCATCAGGGACAAACATACTTATAAAGAACATATTTACATTTAATCACCACATTATCTGTGTAAAGCTGCTTTGAGACAATGTTCATTGTTAAAAGCGCTATACAAATAAAAATGAATTGAATGGGCATGAGGTGCTTTTCGGCATACTCATCTTTTGTTTTACGCCAGACCCACTTAGAGTGTTTGTTGCCAAAAAGCTCAATCTTAGTCTCATCTGACCAAAGCACACGATCCCAGTTGAAGTCCCAGTACCGCTTAGCAAACTCCAGACGTTTACGTTTGTGAGTGTTAGTGAGAAAAGGCTTTTTCCTTGCATGCCTCCCAAACAGCTTGTTGGCATGTAGAGAGCATCTGATGGTTGTTTTGGAGACTCTGTGACCCCAAGATGCCACTCTTTGATGCAATTCTGTGACGGTGAGCTTGGGAAATTTTTTTACTTCTCTTACCATCCTCCTCACTGTGCGTTGTGGCAAGATAAACTTGGGACCTCTTCCAGCCTTGTTTGTCACTGTTCCAGTTGTTTTAAACTTCTTAATGATTCCTCTGACTGTAGATACCGGCAAGTTAAGGCGAGTGGCTATTTTCTTGTAGCCATTGCCTGACTTATGAAGGTCGACACACATCTGCCTTACTTGAATGGTGTGTTCTCTTGTCTTTGCCATGTTGACAAATGGGTAAGAGAATTAGGCCTCTGTGTCACGTCATATTTATACCCCAGGGAAACAGGAAATCATGAATTACTAATTAAAAGTCCCTAGATACCCTGACCAACCTTAGCAACTACAGAAAAATATATATTAAAAAAAAAAACAATTAAATTTTTCAGAGGAATTGTTATGGGTGCCAATAATTGATGACATTGAATAACACATGATTTCAAGTTTTTTTTTTCTTTTCTAAATGTGTGATTTTTTTACCACCAGTAATTTTTGTACAAGTAATGTACTTAAATGAAAGGTTGGATTTTTCTCTTTTTTTGCATTTGGGTTCTATGTTGTTTTAAAAAAAAGGAGAATTTTTAGAAGTCCACGACCACATCTTAAACAGGGGTGCCAATAATTGTGGAGGGCACTGTATATATATATATATATATATATATATATATAATATATAATATATATATATATATATATATTATATGTGTGTGTGTGTGTGTGTGTGTGTGTGTGTGTGTGTGTGTGTGTGTTTTCACAGTTATAATTAACTATGACAAAAGGTATGATACTCATAGTTATATTAATTAATGACTTGTTAATTATTGATTCATGAAAATGCTATTTTCCTAGAAATCAGCAATCATTGGATGCCCATGAAAAGTTTGGTTGGTTGCTTTAATTTGGCCTTTCTTCCTCTAAAAACACAGAGCTGATTCATGTAGGAATTTCCTGGATAGTGCTTATGAACTGAGATAATGTATTTATTATTAAAATAACAACAAATCATCATTAGAATTACAACCTATTAGATCCTGTAGATTTAAACCACTGCTGTAATTGTAAATACTGTCCTGGGATCATCTCAGCACTCTTTTACTCACAATCCGCTCATGCACAACATCCTTTCAACACACTTAATTGTTACTGGTAGACTGGTTTCATCCGGTTCCAGCAGTGTTTCCTTGCAACTGTTGCTTCTGACTTGCTCATTATTGATCTAAATCTGGATTTCTTTATGCTCCTTTGTGACAATGTCTATTGTTAAGCATGATGAATTCAGAAAAAGCAATTTATGATTAATCTACTTTCTCTTTTAAGGCAGAATTAGTGGACGTGCAATATGGAAGTTTCGAAGATCTGAGACTAATCGGAGCTGAGGTGAACGTGACCAATAAAATAGCACTGCTTAAAATTGGAGAAGCACCTTTACTAAACACGGTATGTTTTTTTTTTTTAAATCATTTCTATCTTTACATCATAAAGTGCTGTCAGAGTTTTGGATCAGCATTGAGATTTTGTATTGATGATTTATTATGAAACAGTAAGAGTCATTGAAACACATTAGTTGCCAACTAAGCTGTTAATTACCATGCATATATTCAATATAGATTTAACACTTGGAATTAGCATGGTGTAATATTTCAACACTTTGTTTCCTTAGTAACGGGAACCACAATGTGCTTAAGAGAGGGGCAAATTATCAGCCTCAAAAATGATATATAGTTTAATTATTGTAAAATGTACCTCTAAAATCAACTTTGAATCATTATGATTGAGGTGCTTATAATTAAAGGGTATATTATTTATTCCTGCCAGTCAAAAAAATTTAAATATTTATTATGTACTTCTGTGTTATGGCATATTTTGTTTAAATGTCCTTATTTTAAATACCCCATAATTGGAAAACTTGTCAGAAGAATAGGTATAACTAAACATCTCTAGATTACGTATGTAACCGTGTGGCATGATTGGACTCTCGTCCCAAAGCATTTGCGATGCAGCTCGAGTTCCTGAAAGGGAATGCCTCTATGTTACGTATATAACCTTAGTTCCCTGAGGAAACAAAACGTTGCATTGCAATGTTTTGAAAATGTTTCCACGTTGTTCACGCTTTGAATCACGCGTGTAATCCCGCCAACGGCAAAACACTATGTCGACGGGGTGACGTCACGACCAGGAAGCTAAAAAATGTGCATGCAGTGGAGTCTACGCTAGCTTCTGCAAATGAGAAGGCAAGCACAGCAGGGATGCAGGGAGTGTGGCTCGGAGACGCAATGAACTAAGGTTACATACGTAACCTAAAGATGTTTCCCCTTCAGGAACTAAAACTGCTTGCAACGTTTTGGGTACGAGAGTCCAATCATGTCACACTGACCAGTCCTTGCCTAGTGTGTGAGAGCACATCCAGAACGCAGGACAGAGGAGTGGCTCTGATGTAGAGGTCATAGAACCTGACGGAGGTCAGCGGGGTGGACCAGCCCGTAGTGTTGCAAACGTCCTGGAGTGGGACTCGAGTGGACCAAGACGTAGAGGCCGCCACACATTGCAAGCGCTAGACCTGGCAGGTGAGGCGGGAGAAAGGGGCACGCCCATCTCCAAGCCCTCTGTCTGCTTGCGAACCCCATGACATCCGATGCCGCTTTGCTTAGGCAAGAGCGGGGCCTGAGCCACAAACGAGAGCGTTCTCCTCAAAGAGCACTCTTCCAGAGCAGAGAGTGCACATAGCTATGTGGCTTCAATGTGAGCAGTCAAGTCCCTCGAAAGCTGACCAGGCATGCTCCTCTCCCAAGCAAACAACACACAAGCTGTGTGTATAACCCCCGAAATTAAACGGGGGCAAATAGGAACAAACAGTCGGACATTCTGCATGTTTTTCAAGCTCATGCCTGCACAGATTCATGCATATAGCGCTAACCTGAACACACAAGAAGCTAGCAGGGGCTCCACTGCATGCGCATTTTGTAGCTACCTGGTCATGACGTCACCACGTCGCGTCTTGCCGTTGGCCGGATTACACACGTGATTCAGAGCGTGAACAAGTCAGAAGCGTTCCCAAAGCATTGCGACGCAGCTCGAGTTGCTGCGAGGGAACCGTATATTGATTACTGATAAATTGATACTAAAATAAATTGAAAGATTTCAGCAACAATTTGATTTTAGTGAAACATCTATGTTTACTGGAATGTTTACTCTATGCCAAGATTTTTTTTCTTAATGCAGTGAATGCTGTTGTACTCGTTCCTATTTATTCATTTTTCATATGCTTTGTTAATGTTTGGACACATACCTTTTTTTCTGGTCTCTAACACTGTCCTGTCGTTGATTGCTTGCCGTATTGTGTTCACCTCTTCTGTGTTAAATATTTTTTGGTTTATATTTGTTTCTTGTTGGCTCTTTGGATCCTCTCATCCATTGTACATGTGCAATTCTGATCATGATAAATACCATGGTAAACCTTGTTTTTTTTTTTTTTTTAAGTTAGTTTTACATTTATTACCAGTGTCAGTAAATAATATTTTATATACAGCCTTAACAAGTTTTGCCAGCCAAATACATCTTCTGCTAATAAAGCATTTATTTAGAGTCCACCTTGTATCTAAGCATGAACAGTTAATATATTTTATGATTCTGCATTTTAATCAGGATAAACTACAAGTATTGAAAGACATTTGACCGGCAGTGGGCAGTGCACATCAGTGTGCACCACAAACAGCCTACAAGGAAAGATGCTTATATACACTTTATTAGGTACACCTGTCCAACTGCTCTTTAATGCAAATTTCTAATCAGCCAATCACATGGCAGCAACTCAATGCATTTAGGCATGTAGACATGGTCAAGACGATCTGCTGCAGTTCAAACCGAGCGTCAGAATGGGGAAGAAAGGTGATTTAAGTGTCTTTGAACGTGGCATGGTTGTTGGTGCCAGACAGGCTGGTCGGAGTATTTCAGAAACTGCTGATCTACTGGGATTTTCACGCACAACCATCTCTAGGGTTTACAAAGAATGGTCAGAAAAAGAGAAAATATCTAGTGAGCAGCAGATCTGTGGGTGCAAATGCCTTGTTGATGCAAAAGGTCAGAGGAGAATGGCCAGACTGTTCTAGCTGATAGAAAGGCAACAGTAACTCAAATAACCAAATGCCATAAATGAAATTAAATGCCATAAATGAAACAGTTCAAGGTGAGTCATCTTGAGCTACTAGGTGGGGTTGTCTGGTCTCTTCTCACATCCCAAAAACACAATATTAAGAAAACAACAAAAATAAAATATCCTTCAAATGTGAATTTGTGTATAATTTCTGAACAGCATAAGTTTACAATTATTATTTTTCTACTTTTTCTAATTCACATTTTTCGTTGTGGTTATTAGAGTTAATAACGTTTCATGCAGATTTCTTTAAAAAAGGATTTGAGGATTTGATCTTGATTTCTGTAGAATCAACTGTTTGCAGAAAAGTACTTTAACATAAAAAAAGCCTTTTTTTTAATTTTTTTTTTTTTTTTTTTTTACCGTTTGTACCAAATATATAAATATAAATTCCTTGACCTCCTTGACAGGGCTTTTAGCAGTTTCATGTTCTTATCAAACTCAAAATATACACTTCTAAAAAAATATGATTAAAAGATTACTTGGTGAGATTGGTGGGTTCTGGATGCCAAAGGTGCTTCACTGTCTAAAAATCACAACAGTATCAGACTGAAATCAGGAAGCTATAAAGAATGCTAGGGCTTTCTTTTTTGTACTGGAGATAATGTCTTATAAATACTGGTTTTCAAGTAATGTATTCTGTTAATATTTTTATACAAAAATGATACCAAAATGTTATTTTTATATAATCTAATATTATAGTTTGTAGAAAATAAAGCACTAGTCATAGAAGCAAGCAAAACCAAATATTTGTTAATTTATTGTGCATTAATAGCATGGGAAACTGAATTGACACATATGCATTAGCTAGTAGTTTAAAACACAAATGAAAATGGCAAAAAATATATATATATATATATACAGTGAGGAAAATAAGTATTTGAACACCCTGCTTTTTTGCAAGTTCTCCCATTCAGAAATCATGGAGGGGTCTGAAATTGTCATCGTAGGTGCATGTCCACTGTGAGAGACATAATCTAAAAAAAAAATCCAGAAATCACAATGTATGATTTTTTTACTATTTATTTGTATGATACAGCTGCAAATAAGTATTTGAACACCTGAGAAAGTCAATGTTAATATTTGGTACAGTAACCTTTGTTTGCAATTACAGAGGTCAAACGTTTCCTGTAGTTTTTCACCAGGTTTGCACACACTGCAGGAGGGATTTTGGCCCACTCCTCCACACAGATCTTTTCTAGATCAGTCATGTTTCTGGCCTGTCGCTGAGAAACACGGAGTTTGAGCTCCCTCCAAAGATTCTCTATTGGGTTTAGGTCTGGAGACTGGTCATGTTGGAAGACCCAGCCTCGACCCATCTTTAATGCTCTAACTGAGGGAAGGAGGTTGTTCCCCAAAATCTCGCAATACATGGCCCCGGTCATCCTCTCCTTATTACAGTGCAGTCGCCCTGTCCCATGTGCAGAAAAACACCCCCAAAGCATGATGCTACCACCCCCATGCTTCGCAGTAGGGATGGTGTTCTTGGGATGGTACCCATCATTCTTCTTCCTCCAAACACGTTTAGTGGAATTATGACCCAAAAGCTCTATTTTGGTCTCATCTGACCACATGACTTTCTCCCATGACTCCTCTGGATCATCCAAATAGTCATTGGCAAACTTAAGACGTGCCTGGACATGTGCTGCTTTAAGCAGGGGAACCTTCTGTGCCATGCATTGATTTCAAACCATGACGTCTTAGTGTATTACCAACAGTAACCTTGGAAACGGTGGTCCCAGCTCTTTTCAGGTCATTGACCAGCTCCTTCCGTGTAGTTCTGGGCAGTCATGTTTAGCTTCTTCCATTTTCTAATGATTGCTCCAACAGTGGACCTTTTTTCACCAAGCTGCTTGGCAATTTCCCCATAGCCCTTTCCAGCCTTGTGGAGGTGTACAATTTTGTCTCTAGTGTCTTCGGACAGCTCTTTGGTCTTGGCCATGTTAGTAGTTGGATTCTTACTGATTGTATGGGGTGGACAGGTGTCTTTATGCAGCTAACGACCTCAAACAAGTGCATCGAATTTAGGATAATAAATATAGTGGAGGTGGACATTTTAAAGGCAGACTAACAGGTCTTTGAGGGTCAGAATTCTAGCTGATAGACAGGTGTTCAAATATTTATTTGCAGCTGTATCATACAAATAAATAGTTAAAAAATCATATATTGTGATTTCTGGATTTTTTTTTTTTAGATTATGTCTCTCACAGTGGACATGCACCTACGATGACAATTTCAGACCCCTCCATGATTTCTAAGTGGGAGAACTTGCAAAATAGCAAAAAAGCATTTTGTCTTTAAAGACATCTTAGATTTAAGTAAATGCAACGTCAGATGTATTTTTGGGTTTAGGTCTGGAGACTGGTCATGTTGGAAGACCCAGCCTCGACCCATCTTCAATGCTCTAACTGAGGGAAGGAGGTTGTTCCCCAAAATCTCGCAATACATTTCAGTTTGATATTTAATCAAACTGAAAAACCATGTATGAAATAGGTACACCTTATGATCCAATAGCTTGGTGAATCACCTTTAGTAGTAATAACTTCTCTTTTACATCATTTTTAGGGAATTTCGGCCTATTCTTCTTTACAATTTGTTTATGCACAGCCCTCTTTTAGTCTTGGCACAGCATTTCAGTCAGGTTGATGGCTGAACTTTGAATTGGCCATAGCAACACTTTGATTATTTTCTTTTTCAGCCATTCTGGTGCAGATTTGCTGGTGTACTTGGGATCATTGTTTTGTTGCATGACATAATTTCTGCTTAATTTTAGCTGTTGAACAAATGGCCTCTTATTTTAATCTTGAATACATTGGTTAATACATTCAATTAATGGCATCAAAAATTAATTGACTAAAAGGTGCCCAGGTCATGTGGCTTAAAAAAAAACAAGCCTCTAGCACAGTGTTTGACAGTTAGTATGAGATGTTTGTGCTGATATGCTGTGTATGGTGTAGCGAATTTAGCTCCCAAAAAAGGAAATATTTATAAATAATTATAACGGGTTATAAGTACTTCTAAATATTTAAGTTGTTGAATTGACAGTGATGGAATTAACATTATAATTATTGGGTCTGTTCACCAAACAGACAGTATAATATTGTATTAATTCTATAAAAGAGGTATCTCCCCACCCAAGAAAGACACAACCCCCCTTTACTTTATACCGTACAATTAATAGAGCATGTAGTTCAGATCGACTATTGCAGGAACCTTGAAATGTGAGCGGCACTCAGAGACAATCACTTATGAAAAATATGGCATTTAATGAATAAGACAAAACACAACACAGAACTAACTACACAAACACAAGAAATAAAGAAAATAAAATAAAAATAAATAAACAAAAGTTAAAAATAGGAAAAGGAGGAAGAGAAGGAAAAAAGTCTTCAAGGAAATTCAAATTTACCTTAAAATTAATGGGCTCAAGCTTAAACACGCATTTAGACTGGTTGGTAAAACGGTTAATTGCATTGGCTTGTTGCACAAGTGTCTGGATGCAGTAGACAATAGAATTTTTAAAGATTCGGTCAGGAGGAAGTCAGATGTTCTTCCAGGTTCTCCTGAAGATCAGAGCAGTTGTTGTTCTTCAAGGTAAAGCTGGAAGATCTCATCTCAAAGAGTCGCTGCTGAGCTGTTCTGAGCATTCAACTCTCTGGGCCTTTGGGCCCCCTGGCCTCCGAGCCTTTCCAATCGAGCTGAGGGATTATTTAATTATTAAAAGAATGCTTCCTTGTGGTGTGTGTGTGTGTGTGTGTGTGTGTGTGTGTGTGTGTGTGTACTGTGTAATGTATAGAGACTGGCTTGTGTTATCAGTTGAATGCTGCTTTGAAGTCAGCTGGAGAGGTCAGGGTTTGTCCGGCTTTGTGTCTTCCAGGGTGGGGGTATGAAACTGTGGTATAAAAACCCCTCATCCTTTGATTGAAATGCAGATGTCAAGGGTTAAAAGGAATGCCTCAGACATGAAATCTAAATGACCTGTGCCAGACATTACAATGGTTTTTCCCAAAGGTGGTGCTGTGCATTATGGCGACTATGTTCACTTTGGTTTTTCTTCAAAAGACTTTGTTCCAGAAAACTTGTGGTTTGTTCGATGCAACTTTGCAAACCTAAGTCATGCTGTCATGTTTTTTTGTAGAGAGAAGAGGCTTTCTTCTGCTAACCTTTCAAAACAGACAATAGTTGTTTAGCATGAAGAGTCTGAGATGTTAGCGTTGTTTCTTTTCCTCAAGCATTGCCTGGTCTGACCTCGGAGTGAATTTGCTGGGACGTCCACTCCAGGGATTTGCCACTGTCTTCAATGTTTTCCACTTGTGAATAATGTTCCTCACTGTAGAATGATGGACTTTGGACTTTGAAATAAATTGTTTGGAAATGGCCTTATAATTTTCCCCAGCTTGATGGGCAGCAGCAACATCTCTAGGTTACATATGTAACCCTGGTTCCCTGAGGGAATGAGACACTTTGTCAACAATGCTTTGAAATGCTCCCACGTGTTTATGCTCTGAATCACTTGTGTAATCTGTCCAATGGAAAGGCACAATGTCACCAGCAGGGTAACGTCACAAGGAAGTCATAAAAGCACATGCAGTGGAAGCAGGAAGTGTGGCTTGGAGATACAGCGTTTTGTTCCCTCAGGGAACCAGGGTTACCTA
The DNA here is from genome assembly GCA_039877035.1 of Silurus lanzhouensis. NCBI lineage: Eukaryota > Metazoa > Chordata > Actinopteri > Siluriformes > Siluridae > Silurus > Silurus lanzhouensis. The sequence goes on along the minus strand of JBCEWE010002369.1, from coordinate 513,973 downwards.
CGTAACCTAGTGACATTCCCTTTCAAGAACTCGAGCTGCTATAACAATACTTTGGAAAAGAGAGTACAATATCACCAGAATGACCAGTCCCTGCCTAGTGTGGGTGGGCACAGCTAGGCCGAAGGACGGAGGAGCTAGGTGTGGCCCTAATGTCAAGGCTAAAAAACCTTTTGACGGTCAGTGCGGTCGCCCAGCCCGCAGCATTCCAAATGTCTTGGAGAGATGGACCAGGCCTTAGAGGCTACCACACTCCAAGTGGAGTGAGCTCTAACCACGAAAGGTGTCCACAATCCACTTGCTGAGGGTCTGCTTGTTTGCAGAGAGGCCCTCTTAAATAGTAACAAACAGACAAACAGCTGCTTTTACTTTCTCCACAGTTCCGTTCTGTGAATGTATGTGTCTAGTGCACCGGTTAAGCTTCTCCTGGTCAGGGACCTGAAAGGGAGGAGAATAGAATGCAAACAGCATGATGGGTCATGGGGGAACCAAGGGCACCTTAGGAACATACCCCAGTTTGGGGTAGAGAAAGGCACTGGCCATACCTGGGGTAAACTTCATCTTGACTTGACTTGAGACAGGGCCACAGTAATGGCCTGAAGGTCCCCGACCCTCTTTAGGAAGCAAATAGCCAGAAGGAATACTGTCTTGAATGTAAGAAACTTCAAGGGTAGCTCGGGCAAGGGCTCCAAGGGAGGCTTTGACAGGGCCTCCTGAACAATGGCTGGGTCCCACATAGGCCCTTTAGGTCGCACCCTCAGCCTCAGCAAGCGGAGCATTGCGGCTTGCAATAGCCAAAATGTAACCTTTTAGGGTGGAAGGAGACAATCCCTGCAGGAACTTTACTGAACCAACCAGGCAGTTAACTGGGTCCAAATGGTGGTGCAGCATATGACTGCCTTGTGAAGGGAGCTCTAAATAAATAAGCAAGCACTTGACAGTTCTCTGAATATGTTATTGTTTCTATTAATATTTGTTTTTATTTATCTAGAATTACCTTGAGTATAATATACGATTTTAGATAGTTTCATTTACTGCTTTAACATGTGAACACAGATATTGTGATTTATTTATTTATTTTTTTTGGTACCTGCTTTGAATTCTACCAGTGCCCCTGGCTCTCTCAGGCAGCATTTGTTTGGGAAGGTTTATTGATTTCCTTTAAAGTGAGTGCTTGGACCTGTAGTCCATGAGGATCAAGCTTTTTAACTGGTCCTCCTTAAATGATCAGTTAGAAAATGATGATACTTATAAGCTCGTATACGCGAATCAACTGGTAAGAGCGTAACAGAGCTGAACTTATTTACTTAAAAAAAAAAACAACAACTTGAAAATAATGAAATTATTGACCATGATGCAGTACATTCTCAAAACTCAATACCATCTGTGAAGATCTTTTAAAGCCTGCACATGTCCTTTTGAGCTATGAATGCCTAATATCATCAAATCAATGATAATTAAAGTAAGGAAAGCAAAAATAATCCCATGAATTGACCCTCTCAATGCAGCCTGATTTAGATACAATGAATGCTGCTTACATGAGGTTTGTTTTGAGCTCATGATGTGTGCTTTTTTTCGCGTTTCCATGCGCCTGTGTTTTCAGCCTGTCTTTGCTTTAGACCTCTATGGATTACAATTAGATGCAAGACACTATATATACAGTATATGTTTACATGCTACTTATAGCATGTAAATATATATATATGTTCAGTATATCCAACCACATGACGATGGGTTCCTCTCAAGCTTTTATGAATGAAAATGTATATTCTATATTCTTTATCTATTTATTTCTGTAAAGCTACTTTGTGACAGTGTTCACTGTTAAAAGTGCTATACATATACAATTGAATTCAATTAAATATAAAATGCATATTGTTTCTCTGTTTATTCAAGCAGCACTTCACAAATTACCCAAAAATATAGTTTGTTGGTCTGGGAAAACCCATCAGATGTCACTTTGGCTGAATTGCGGCAGCCGAAAAGTGCCAAATCATCTTGGATTTTCAGGCTGTACATATTTTTGACACCTCTACTCTAAGAAACTGTAATTATATCTCACCAAAAAAATGTGGAAAGTTACTTATTTTTTTATCCTAGACTTGTCTCTTTGTCTGTTTGGTAAGAAGGGTAATTTAACAAACACAGCTGTTAAAAACTGCCCAAACATGTCTAAAAACTTTCTAGCCAAAAGTGGTTGCATCATACAGTGGAAATCCTGATTTAAGTGAGCTGTTGGCTAATTACATGCCATAAGAAAATGGATTTAAGTCTAATCAATGCATTTTGTTATCAGACATTAGCTGTCAAACTGTCAGTAAATCTATCGGGCCATCATGGCATTGTTAAATAAACTAATACACAAGCAGCATTGGGCAATATTTTAAAAGGTTAATATAAAAAAGAGGTAAACATATAGTATGTGAACTGTCTGAATTATTTAGCGATTAGTTCTTGATTATATAATGAAGAGAACATGAGAATTAGTTTTATTACAAATACAGTATATACATATTTAAACATTTCTTTGCTATTGCCTACGATCTCAAACTAATACTAATTCTACAAATCTAGATGTCAGGTTCAATTCAGAAAGTGAACGCAAGTTCATTTCTGCAAACACACAGTAAATACACAAAGAAAAAGAAAAAGGAAAAAAATGGACATGAGCTAAGAACACTGTGAATGACATTTAAGATTCAAAGAGTATACTTATATAAGTGCTATGCTAACTATCCTAAATGTAAATAAATGGACAGGCATGGTCTGACATAGTCCTGTAGAGTGCATAGCTGAAGAGAAAAATTTAGTTTGTGACTAGTTTTTAAGTAAAAAAAAAGACAGTTTTAGAGTAAAATATATTGTATTATGTGTATTTTAGGTATTATGTGTATGTATATATACATATATTTCAATTTTTTTTTCTTTTTAATACTATAACTTTCCTTGTGACACATGCAAGACAAGCCATGATTTTTTTTTTTCTCATGAATTCATTTTCATGAAAACTGTCTTGCAATTCCATAAATAAAAAAAATCACACCAACTGACATTATTAAAGCATTCTGGATGCTGCAGAGTTTGGAAATAAATGTCAAATGTTTTTGTGTTTAGTTTATTTTTATTTATTATAATTTTTTTTTTTTTCCATTTAAACACGGTATTTTGGCATTTAGCATAAAGGCCATGAAATGTGTAAGTTTTTTCTGCCTTAAAGCAACTACAAAAAAGAGAAATACCAATCAGGCTTTCATTGTTGTCTGTGAATCCCAGATTAGAGCTTGTTGACTTTCGCCACCTTCTCCACTTACAAATCCTTTTAGCTACATGCTTATATAAAAAAAATCATTTATTCAAACTATTCAGACTCCTTTCAAACCACCTACTCTACATATATGTCTAAACAGTAATGCCTATAAATTAGTTTTATAGTAATATATGGTAACATAGAACATGTTTATATACCTGTTATTATCCAATTCTCAGTTTTAAAAACAGGTTATGAGAATAAAAAGCTTTCAACATAACTTATCCAGTGTGTGAATACTCCAGTTTGTCTAAATAGCTAGTTAGATTACTGCATCTGTTGTGGTCTAATTTCTCAGTGATCTGTTTGTGCTAATCACCAATGCTGCTGTGTAAATGTGCTTGGTTTTCATGATCAGAAAACAGCACATCTGTTCGCTCTGGGTGTGTGTATTTATTTAGTAGACAGTCTGTGTTCTCTGAATATGTTGTTACCCAATTTGCTGAACAACTTTTCATTGTAATTATATATATATATATATATATATATATATATATATATATATATATATATATATATATATATATATATATATAATTATATATATATATATATATATATATATATATATATATATATATATATATATATATATATAATTATATAATTATATTATATAATATTATATTATATATTATACTATACTGCACTGCAATATTCTGCATTGAACTATATTGTACTGTATTATATGATACTAAACACTATTCTACTACAATAAGGGGCTTGCCAGGGTGATCCCCAGGGCACTGAAGTGAAAAGTCATTTTAGAACTATTTGATCTAACATAGAGGGACTGAGGCTTATATGTTAAGCATTAAAAAATTAGAACGGCAAAATGCTGTTTGTGTGTGTTGCTGGAAGAACACATAAGTGGTACACTCTTAAATTTGCTATGGCTATTACCATGCTCAAGTGGCTCGCTTTGCACTGAAAAACTGTTCTAATCCACAAGCACACTACACATCAATGTTTCATCTAATTTTTTTCCTGATTTTTACTCCACTTACTTCCATCTTTTTCTTATGAATCACATCAACATTAAGTTCAAATCCCACTTCTGAGAGCCACCCTCGGTTCACCACTCTTTTTTTTTTTCTGAAAATGTCAGCAATTGCAAAATGTAGCTCCCCTTTGAGGAATTTGTACCTCTGGAAACTCCTGTCTTTGTCTCAACAGCTTTCTCTCCTGGCTAAGATGGGCTTCGGTGCTTGTCTCATCTATGTGGATCCTTGTAACCTCCCCAAGGATCAGCCTTTCCTGCAAAAAGCATTTGGTGTAACATTAAACCCAGGAGGCGACCCATCAACCCCAGAGTACCCCAGCACAGGTAAGAAAAGTGCCCCATCGGTATATGTTATACAGTATATGTGCTGGTTTTGCAAGCCTTATTCTTAAAACAACCTCTATTATTAAGTCAACTAGGCATGCTAAACTCAATCTGAAAGTCTAATGGAGGTAGAGTCCTCCGGGATATCCGAATGCCTGATTAGAAATGCATAAGGAATGAGTAAAGAGAAAGAAGGAGAGAGAGAAAGCGAGAGCGAGAGAGAGAGACCTAGTGAAAAAAGAGATATAGAGAAAACACAAAAGGCTTATTTAAGCTTTGCTAGTTTTGCATTGTTTGGCTTGATGTCTGAAGACTGAAATTCTGGCATAAAATATGACTTATTTTTGCAAAGAAAAGTCACATGGAAGTAATTTGCACATTTTTGTTTACTAGTTTTCACATTCAACACTTCCCTCAAGTAGGCCTGCTCTTTAAAACACAAGCCAACAATAAAGTCAGAGAAAGATGTAAGCTGAGCTCATGAATGACTCTAAATGAGTACTTAGACTGCTCCTGAAATCCCACAATACCGCTAACACACCTTATGAAGGGCTTGTTAATTAGCCGATAAGTTGAGTCAGGTGTGTTGGAGCAGGGGAAACATTAAAATGTTTTCCCCCCAGGCCACTACACGACTTGGAATGGTAAACACCAGACTGCGTACCTTTACCTCCTGTTTTCACATCATGCATTATTTAGAACTGGGATTTTTCCAAAGATGTAGAGTTTAGGTTTTAAAGCAAAAGCTTATTACTACAGTCTAAGCATCATTTATTGACCTGAAAAAAAAATTGTATTAGAGCAAATAAGCATGTATTGAATGTATATAAATTTGTATTGAATGATTCTACACAATCACGTTAATAGCCTCTTTTTATAGTTTAAAATATAAATGATTTTTTTACAGACCACATGTCTATCCTTTTTTGACAAATGATTTAGAATCAACAAGAATCACAGTCAATAAAAATTGATTTATAGATGTTTTTTCCACAAGCCATTGTGTCATGGTTGGCTGGCAGGAAGGACCAAAAAGCAGGATGCCACCGGAAGAATAAAACTAGGTCAGAAGGGGTAGCACAGGCAAAAAATTGATAGAATGTCCGAATACTTATGAGCACTAGGTCGCACCACTCACGGGGTTAATGCTGAATGTCTGCGGCACCGGGAGCGCGAAGCAGGGGGCGGCTGGCTGACAGTACCCCCCCTCCAGGTTGTTCCGGGTGGTCCTGCTGGAAACGAGAAATTAGGTCAGGGTCCAGAATATGGCAAGCCCGATCGGACACTATGTCCCAAAGTAAACCATGCAGGTGGAAGACGTGTTGGAGCAGGAGCTAGGCAGTTTCTTTGGCCAAGGAAAGTTTGCGTAGGGGAATGAAGTGACCCATTTTAGAGAATCTATCGACTATGGTGAGGATGGCCGTATGGCCAGCGGAAGTGGGAAGACCGGTAAAGAAATTTACTGCAATGTGCGACTAAGGGCGCCGTGGTACGGGAAGTGGATGAAGGAGACCTTTGGGGCACCCCTTGGGATTCTTGTGTTGGTTACACTTGGGGCAGGCAGCAGCGAATTTGCGAACGTCCCTGCAGATGGATGGCCATCAAAAACGACTTATGAGCATGGCCAAGGTACGAGGAGCGCCTGGGTGACAAAAAAAAAGGGGAACTGTGACACCACTGCAGGACTTTAGACCGGAGATGTGTAGGTATGTAAAGCTCCTGTGGCGACCCTTGGGGACAGGTTGGGCACCAGTGGCCCATTGGACCTTCTTCTTAATCAGATTGAGTGCGCGGACGGTAATGGTGGCAGGGATTATGGAATTAGGTGGCGGTTCTTTCTCGTTGAAGGAGTGCAAGTGGGACTATGCGTCAGGCTTCCCATTTTGAGACTCCAGCCAGTAGGACAGGGAAAAGTTAAACCACCCAAAGAACAGTCCCCAATGTGCTTGATGTGGGTTTAGACACTTGGCTGTCCACAGATATTCCAAATTCCAATGATCGGTCCAGACAAGAATGGAACTTCAGACCCCTCCAGCCAGTGACGCCACTCCTTTAGGGCTAACTTGACCGCCAAGAGCTCTCGCTCTCCAACAGGGTGGTTCTGTTCAGCTGGACTGAGACAACAGTTGTCCCGGACACCTCTCTGGAACAGAATGGCACTGACCCCCAGATCAGAGGCGTCCACCTCTACCATGAATTGTCAGGTTGGATCCAGAAGAGCCAGGACTGGGGCTGAGGTGAAGAGACTCTTAAGCTTGGTAAAGGCCTGTTCAGCCTCTGGGTTCCATTTAAAGGCCTGATGCATGGAGGTGAGTAGGTGAAGGGGGGGCCACAACAGAACTATAGCCACTGATGAATCGGCGATGGAAATTGGCAAACCCCAAGAACTCCTGCAATTGCTTATGGGTGGTGGGTTGAGGCAATCCTTTTACACCTGCTTGGTCTATCTGAATGTTACCAGCTGAAAGTACCGAAGTACTGAACGCACGTGCTGGACATGTTCATCAACCGAGCGCGAGAACATGAAGATGTCATCCAGGTATACGAACACATAGTGATTAAGCATATCCCGAAGAACATTGTTTACTAGTGCCTGGAAGACCGCTGGTGCATTGGTGAGGCCAAACGGCATGACCAAGTACTTGTAATGCCCCAACGGGATATTGAACGCCGTTTTCAACTAATCCCCCTCCCAGATACAGACAAAGGTGGTAGGCGTTATGGAGGTTTAACCCCCGATAATCGATGCAAGGACGGAGGTTCTTGTCCTTCTTCTCCACAAAGAAAAACCCAGCACCTGCCGGAGAAGAGGGGCAGATAATTTCAGCAGCAAGCGAGTCCTGAATGTTTTGGGTCATGGGTGCTGTTTGGGTGCTGAAAGATGATAGAGCCGGCCACGGGGATGCATGGTTCCAGGCAGAAGATTAATTGCGTGGTAGGCTGGAGGCCCTCTTTTAGATTCATGAGCTTACATATAACCACAATTCATTAATGTAAGTCAGAGTAACCCCACTCAGAGAGCAAAATTAATTCTCGTGCCTCTTAAACATTTGGCTAACATTGTTGTGGCAGTATCTCGATTCCTTGAAACTTGTGATCTGCTGTGCCACTTAGAAACCTGAATCTGTCATGTAATGGGAAGAGAGTTGAGATTGATACAGTTAAAGGTGTATATACTAAAAGAGGCAGCAGAAAAATCCAACTCCTGAGGCAGATTCAAGGTCATAAAACAGGGAATATGTCAGTCGATCAACAAACAAGGCTAGACAGGAATAGGAACCAAAAGAAAACAGAGCAAGATTAAAGTAGCAGATGTATAACAGCTTGGTAAAGACTTAGACTAACACACTGCTGCATGTATACTTCGTGAAAGTAACAAAGGGCACACAGGGGTTTAAATAAACAAATTAATCAAGCAAACTCAAAACAGGTGCAGACACTAAGGACACATGAAAGAAAATTCAATGACAGGACATCATCTGAGAAACCAAAATACAACATACCTGAAAATGTTAACACAACATGGAGACTTGGAATTGGCCATAGTGCTACAAGTTAAAATAAGAGCTCAGAGGATATTCCTGACTACATTTATATGTTCTGAACATGTACAATTACAGACTCTGTCATAGAACATCTATTTTAGCTTATTCAGTAGCAAAAATGTATGCAAACTACTTAGGTAAAGGTAGCTCATCGAACAAGAGATTAACTATAGGTCTGGAAACATAAGGTCAGAAAGGGAAGAGTTTCAGACTTTCATAGTTTTGTCATTTTTTTTTTATTTACATTACTGGTGTGAATAGTGAATGGACCACATGGCTTGATTCAAGTATGCATTTCTTCCCTTAAAAGTATGATGCACCAATATAGAACAAAATGACCAGTTCTGTCCATAAGCTACCCAATTACACATTAGTCAAACATTAAGCTGTACCTAAACTCATCTGGAACAAGGAATATTATGTAGCTGGATATTTTCATATTGTAGTTGAATAGCCCTTCTCTACAATCTAATGGACTGCAAAATGCAAGCTATTCTGAGTCTGAACAATGCAAATTGGTACCCTGGCGTTATGTCCTGGTAGTTTAGGGGTTAAGCTATTCTCAGCATCAGAGTACAGCTGCTTTGGCTTTTCTCATAAGTACTCAATGTGGCATGTGCTTGCATGTGTATCTATTTGTTCCAGTGTTCTGATCTCAGGTGGCTAATCAGCAGGTGGTCCATTATTATTTTCAAATAAGACATTGTGTTGTTCCATTTAGCTGCTATAATGATTCATCTTCTAATACAAACAAGAGAACAGGATTCACAGCCTCAGCCATTCTGGATAAACGATGTGCCACGTCATCACCATATTAGTAGGGACTAAAAATAGATATCCAATTACAAAAAATTACAGATTAAAAAACAAAATTTTTTTCCACAAACAATGTAAAATTTGCTTGGAATATTTGTGGCGGGCGGTCAGGGCCAGCAAAGCCTTCTCTGCTGGCCTAAACACTAAAGTACTGACCTACATTTACAAGCTAAATTCTAATATTTGTTCTATGATATTGTATTAATTTCCAACAGTCTATTATTTTTATTTCGTTGTGTTTCTCTTTGCTGCACTGCTTCCAGTACGTGTATGTGGATGTTAGATTTTTTGTCCAATCAGATTTCAGCCTCTATGTGATGCCATGTTAAGCTAATCTGCTCAGGGCCTGCAAAGTCTGTCCTGCTGGCCTTTTTACCATAGGGAATATTACGAACAGGTCTGTTTCTTTAACCAATCAGATTTCAAATTTGCCTTACAGGGCCAGGTAGCTGGCCCAGAATAGCATCAGCATTTTTCCGTCCTCTGATTGGTTGCTCAGAGGGAAACTGTTACAGCCAAGTTTGACTGGCAAAACACGTCTGTAGCACTCTGACCACATTAATACAGCTGAGTTAGATTTTTTTATGCCTTCAGAGAAAGAGAAATTGATTTAGTCTGGGACATATTTAAAAATATATTTTCCAGTTGTAGTGTAGAGTTGCCTTAACTGGGTTTCTTGCTTTAGTAAAATAATATTCCCCCCTTAATATGCAAAATCTGCCTCTCTCTATAATGCCATGCGTTGTTATATTGCTTTTTTGTATAGTATCGATGGTTTCTAGAATCGTTACGTGATAGTGGCGGTATTAAAAGGTGGATTAAGGTTCCACACTGAAGGCCCAAGTACCAAATGCATGACAAGACCACTGTGGAATCTAATGTAATTTTTCATTTTTTAAGTAGTAACTGGTGTGAAAACAACATTCTGTTGATATGATAAAAGCTTTGTAATAACTGAACAATTCATATGTGTAATCATTTTTAGGAAAATGAAATAAAATCTTATACTGGACAATAAGCAGCTATTGTATATTAAAACAGTGTATAGAGGGCCGAGAAAAAAATATAAATTATGATTATAATCTTACACATTTTATCTGTATATGTACTGAAACATTGATCTACTACAGTTAAAGGCTACCATTTTCACTGTATAAATAGGGGGCATTACTACCTTTGTGTGTATTTAATGTTTTTTTAATTTTGCTCTAATACATTTGACTTGTCCATAACAAACACATAAACATAACAAAAAGTGCAGAGCAGAATCTTCCTGTAATGCTGCATCATTGCTTTGGAAGATTGCTAGCTATGTTATGGGACAACTGGGAAATTTATCTCAGAAGCAAAATTAACAGCAGCTGATAGTTAGCTGATATTGACTCACCCTCCCTGCATTAACAATTCTGATATCAAAGAGCCAGGAGGATTCTTCTGCCATTTTTTTTTGTTTTGTTTTGTTTAAAGTGAAATCAATAGTACATACAGTTTACAGCCTAGTGAATTGAATTTATCTTTAGTACTTTCCAGTAATTTCATCTTTTAATCTCTTCTTATGTTGGATCTGTGAAGGGAAGCCAAAATTCAATCAGAAAATAGGACTAAACTGTTGATTATTTGTTGCATTGTTTTAGCATGCTTGCTTTGTAACTGAAAAAGGTTGCATGTTGGTAATTGGAAAATATATTTGATATTTGCCAAAAACTATTGCCAGAATTTGTACACTATTTAATACCACCTTGCCTAGATTTGTCTTTTTCTTCTTTAATTAGCCTTTATTGTTTGATAATCATCTGTCGCTTGTTTTATATACAGTAATATACACTGTAATAATTAGTATGTTATACGTGAAACTCCATGTCCTAGAATGTGCCTAGAATTTTAGACCAGTGCTGGTTTAATCGTTGAGTCTCTGGGGTACTGATGAGAAGGTCATAAGACGAAGTCTCCCCACTTCCTGAGAGCTGCCACCTCAAGGATCATGTTCAAGAACTTCAAACTGGCAGCCTGGCAGGGCAAAGCCATGTCTGACTCTTACTCTGATATCCGCACTACAAAGTTGATGCAAAACAGAGTTAATGTTTAAAACCTGATTTTGAGCCCATTCATTTGTCAATGCCACTCACTGTTATACAGTAACCTTCAATGTGGAACACATTTTAGTCCATGTTTTAGCTATTATAAATATATAAAATATATAAATAAGCAAAGGCAGATGAATTTGCAAAATTCCTTTATTTACAGAATAAAGAACAACACAGAACAAGAACAACCAAATAACATAAGCTAAAGTGCAAAATGTAACCTGATTATTAGTGCTCATTAACAGAAAACATAAGGTGCACATCATCTGTCATCTGTCAAGATTCATTGAGGTACAGTGGATAATGTGTCCCTTTCAATCCAGTTCATTCTAGTTCAGTCCCGAATTTGTTACCAAAAACCTGTGTAAAGACTTTCCCTATCAAGAAATCTTTGTTTATTATTAGTCCCTCAATTTTGCAGAGCATCAGCTATACACAGGGCCCTGTAAATGAGCTGTTTCTATAGAAAAACTCCCTGAGATAGTTGAGCATAAGGAAGAAACCTTGAGAGGAACCAGACTCAAGAGGAACCCATACTCATCTCAATGTCTATTTATTACAGCTAAACGATTTTGAGGTTTGCAGTGATGGGGATCCAATGCAAACTGTAGTCCTGTGTCAGTGTTGCAGACTGTTGACAGTGAATACAGTACAAATCCATCCTCAAAGCTCCTGTCTTACTTCATAATTTCATAGATCCCCAAGCCATAAATGTGAAGCATCCCTAGCTGCAAAGAGTGGCCTCCAATCAAAGAGACGGGACGAAGTGGGCAGATCCTGGGACATGAGGAGGACAGGAACACTGGTACCACAGAGGCATGTTTAACTTGACCAAGAGAGATGGAGAAAGACAGAGAGAAAGAGGATGGGTTCCCCTTTTGAGTCTGGTTCCTCTCAAGGTTTCTTCCTCATTACATCTAAGGGAGTTTTTCCTTGCCACAGGCTTGCTCATCAGAGATAAATGAACACAGTTCACCTTGACCGTTGATTTCTGTAAAGCTGCTTTGAGACAATGTCTGTTGTGAAAAGCGCTATAGAAATAAACTTGACTTGACTTGAGAGAGAGAGAGAGAGAGAGAGAGAGAGAGAGAGAGAGAGAGAGAAGATGGGTGATGGGAGAGAAAGATATTGGTTTTTAAGTATCTTTATTTTTGTATAAAAGTTAAGGACACTGTGCAGTTCGGGACTCCGGCAAGTTTCGCTATGGCAACATAACTAAAAGGGAGAGCCTTCAGATCCGAGGGACACGAGGGATCCCTTCAGATCTGTTCCTTTACTAAGAAAAACCTAGCGATTAAAGGCTCAAAATTGAACACGTCTGAGTCCTGAACATTAATTGGAAGGCTGTTCCATAACTGTGAGGGATATCTCTGCCCCCTGCTGTAGTCTTCATTATTTGTGGTACCAATAAATAGCCTGTACCTTTTAATCTTAGTGGGTATCTTAGTATTTAATCTAAGTAGGATCATAATGGTACAGTTGTTTACTCAAATACTGTGGTATACTAGTAGTATTTTATACTTAATGCAAGATTTGTGATGTGGTCCTATTTTATACTGTAATTAGAATATGCATATATTTATTCCTTAAGATGGAACAGGTTCTAAACTAACAGGATAAAAAGGCATTTTAGTGTGTGTTTGTGTGTTGCTTCAACACAGTTCTGAAGGCCAGTCTACTGTATTTAACACACTTATGACAGTAGACCTCACCAGAGCCCTGGCTGTCCCTGGCAATCTGCATGTCTGCCATCTCTGGGACATGTCATTACGAGAATGATGGCGTGGTCCTGCTGAGTGCGGGCACGGTGGAGGTTGCAAACAGATGTCTTAGCAGATGTTTCATGCCTAGTCCCTCTCCAGTAAAATCTCTGTCAGGTATTCAGCGAGAAAGCGAGGCTAGTGAGCTTGTTGAAAGCTGTACGGCCGTCCAGGGGAGCATGAATTATTCAGCCTGCTGGAATATTGTCTTCGCATTTGTTTTGCATGACAATGAGAGCGAGTTTGAGCAATCTGGATTTCAGCGGCATGGGTCAAAGCTGTGCCATTTGATTATTCTTCACACACCTTAGTGTGGATTAGATTGCATAATACTCTATAAATAAGTTAAAATAAGTGGCATTAGAGATGGGCGAGATATAGAATTTATTTATTTTTTATAAAAATTTTCTTTTTCTTTGTGACTTGCACTGGGACATACAATAACACCTGTTGAAAACTCAATGTATAAGGATGTATTCAATAATAGAGTTCAAAACATTTTTTTTTTTTTTTGCTCTAGTCCATATTTCCTAAATATAAATTGTCATGTAATAAATATGAACGTGGTAGTAGATGTAAGTGTTGGTATATTTAAGAACGGATACAAAGACACGAAAGAAACAAAACACTAAATACCATTAAGCATTAACTAAAAATAACCTGGGCATAGCATGAGGTTAACAGACAAAAACAATTTATACTAATGCTAATGATTTTGCAAAAGAAACAAGTGCACAAACAATATGTGCCATGGCTCACTGAAGTGCAAAAGCTTGTGAGAAACATACTTTTTTGTATAATTCTATCAAACGTTTGAAAACATATATATATTTTTTTGTTTGTTTGTTTATTGAGACAGGTACATGTTTCTTTCATTTATATGCAACAAACTAGGTAAAGGAAAAAAATCACACAAGAATTGAACCATGAATGAATGGAAGAAATTTCTGTGGACAGATGATTCCAAATATAAAATGTTTTGGCTCTAACTGAAGAACTTCTATATTAGTTGGAACACAGGAGAAAAGGTGTTATCAACTTTGTTAACAATCCATTCTTTAATGCAATATAATTTTGTCTGGACTACGGCTGGTTGAAACAAATTTCACCACACACCAAGACAATGACCTGAATCATATGTCCAAGATCTGTAAGTGTTATTTACAGAGCAAACAATAGGCTGGAGTGTTATCTATTATGGAATGGCCTTCCAATCACTGCACCTGAATCTGAATCTCAAGGTCAGAAAGAAAAAACTAGCAAAGAGGCATAGCAAAATATTTCAGCTGAATGTTTGGAGAAACTAACTGTCAGGATTTCAAGAGTTTGTATAGTTGTTATTCATGCAAAAGGTGTCAGGATCTCCTGGGCACACTGCGCGCACTTCCGGTTTCGCGGCATGCACTTCCGGGTTTGCGGTGCGCACTTCCGGTTCCGCGTCTGTTTAAAATGTGTATAGAATCCCATAGAACACTCTGGTAAAAAAGAAAGAAAAAACAGGTTGTGAAATTTGGGACAATTTGGGACAGGGCTAAGAAACATACTGGCCAAGTTGCTAATGCACTCGCACTACTATTGGAGATTTTGAAATTTGAATTTGGACGTATGTTTATGGTCAATCATGTGTTTTATGTTACAATGCAACCTATCAGGTTAAATTCTGCCTAAACTAGTTTTTATTTTTTTTCATTACTGCAAATGTTGTTTAATTGTCACCATTTGACTATTGGTCCACATCTTTAGAGTAAGAAAATCATTTTTTCAGAATCCCTTTGACTACATTCTGATGTCCTGTGATCACTTAGACAACAATTGTAGCATATTATTTTATTATATTTATAATTATTTAATTTATTCCCTTGTGACTTCACATATGATTCATGTGTTATATTTTTCAATGTGATTTTTACAGAATCTGTCTCTTTTTGTGCTTAAATTTTTTCTAAATAATTTATTTGAGTACATTTACACATTATTAATGTATTTACATTTTATTTTAAATACATGGTTCCATTATATGCAACTTTTTTTTTTTTTTTTTTTTTACATTTTTCACTTCACAATTTTTGCACATCATTTAAAATGTATTTTACATATTCCATACACACATCATCTATTTTTACATGATTCCCCCTCCACCTGATTAATTTTAATTTTGTTTACCTACATGCACATGTGAAATGCATTTTTCATATCACTTATCACTCCCATGATGTGATGTGTGTTTGCAATTTTAGAGCAGAATAATGGGATGCCAGTTATCATATTAGTAACGTATGTGAGTTTTTCCATAAAGCTAACCTTTAAGGCATGCCTTCCTATTGTTTCCTCCCTCTTCCTCTTTATGTAACTGGTGTGAAGTATGCAAGCTTTTTTACATGTTAATTTCAAGTTGACAGGTGGGTCTATTCATACGAAAAGGAATTGTTTCCCCCAGGTTATTTAGCAACCTTGTTAAAGTCAAAAGAAAGGCTTTGAATAGAAATTTAATCATTTGCATATTTATTTTAATACGCCACAGCTATGGGACTTGTACTGAAGACTTTAATGAACAAATGGTTGTCATCTGTGTCCGAGAACAGTTGTTCTCTATAGCAGTCATCACAATACTGTATGTCTCATCTGTCCCCATCTGACTTATCTTCTGAGGTTTCTCTATTCCCCTCTCTCTCCCTAGCTATTTCTCTCAACTTTAGCCAAGAATGTTTTACAAAAGGCCTACCACTGGGAAAACTCAATGCACATACGCACATTTCAGCCAAATATTTTTTGACTTATTTAGGGGCATGTGTGAAAGTAAATTGCAGCACAGTGTTGAATTCGACAACTTCACTATAGCTTATCCAGTTTAAAGATCTATTAACTGTAATACACATGAAATCACATCTATGCTACAGGAGAAATTTAATATTTTATTCTTGAATAATCATCTGCTAATGATGATAATGCAAACTCAAGTGATAGGGTTTAACAGCAAGAACTAAAGCTCTTGAACCATCATTTCCAAACAGTGCCTGAAAATGGTCATCATGTGATGTGACATTTTCACTAACGAACATGTAAATAAAGCTATGGGTGTATTACATGGAGTAAACAGCCTTATGGTAATGTCACATCGTTCTCCAGTGCTGTGTTTGCATTTCTTTACACTGCTGTTGAAGTAGAAATGGTCTTCATTTATAAATATTATGCCCACTACTATTATATTTACATTTATAGTTTACCTAGATGCAACGTCACATTTTACTAGTAGGAAGTATTCCAATCTGTTTAAAATGGGTAAACACTACAATAAGTGTATTATAACTTCTTTGTAAGAGTTATTTAGACTCCTTCGTTCATCACATTGAATAAATATGTGTAGAATTGTATAAACAAAGTGCATTTTGGCTGCCTAATGTATTTTATACAGGAAGATCCTTGGAACATTAATTTTCAAATAGAAATGTGTTTATAAAGAAAAATTGCTGCATATTCTGAAATTTTGGAAAAGGTTTGGAAAATGTTCTTAACTGAATTTCTTAATTTTTAATTAACTACTACATGCTCAGGCACATTTTGTATTAAGAGGCTATCCTGGTTGTACTGAAAGAAAGGTAAAGAGTAAATCCACCTCAGATAGGAGGTCAGTCCTTGGTAGCACCACACACATGCACACAATTATGCACTTAACTGCTGGCAATTTACTTAATTGATCAGGTTTTAGACAGTGTGAGAACATAGTGATAGGTGCAAGGTGAGACTAGAAACAACAAGACAAGGTGAGACAAGAAGGATGAGTGGTTATATATATATAATGTGTATAGAAATATAACAAAATCTACTACTATTATCAAATTGCAGAAAGTTTTTATTTATTAATTGTATTTTACAATTTGAATGTAAGCCTTTTACTGATGTAATGTAAGTCTTTAACATCATGTGAAAGAAAAAGAAAATATATCTGAAACAACAGCATACGTCCCCGATAAGCAGTATAGATTTTTAAAGCAGCCCTGGCATTTTTTCTGCATTTGATAAGGGCAATAGCAACAGTAGCCCTATAAGGCCTTAAATCATTACCCTAACTCTGAAAAGGTCATGACAATTCTCAGCTTGACACAGTCCAATCAGTACAGAGAGACCTACAATATTTGCTATTATTTAGGAGCCCCTGCTGTTCAGCACGTGGACTGTATTAGACATCCTATTTCAGTTCCCGTATGTTTCAGACCCTCATTGCACCGAAAACTACAGCAGATTAGAATGCAGATGGAACTATGTACCAATTCTGATCCTAAAAAAAGTTGGTTATTCATCTGCGCAAATACTGCGACTGTCAGAACCCTTTACCCATACACAGATTATTTGATATTTAAATATGTTTAGACTTTTAGATTACATTTACATTAATTTACATTAAAGTACATTTTTTTGCTATCATATGAGTGAAAATTCATGTTTGTTTAGCCAAAAAAAACCTCAATACAATCCAATCTATGATAGTGTTTGATCTATAATACCCAGAGTTGGGAAGTAATGAAGTGCAAATACTACGTTACTGTACTTAAGTAGATGTTTCTGGTAGTAGTACTTTACTATTCATTTTTCGGACAATTTTTTTACTATCACTCAAAATTGTTTGCAGAAATATCTGTACTTTCTACTATTTACATTTTGAAAACAGACTTGTTACTTTACATTTAATCTATTTGGTAATATGATCAATATTTTTTCTTTTTATTGCACACTCTTTTCAGCCCATCAACTTATTTTTTGTCGTTGTGTGTTTTTTTTTTTTTTAAATCTGTCAGCGGTGTATCTTTTCCTGGCTATCGCACACCACAGTTGTGGGATAGCCTATGAAGCTAACAATGAGCAAGACAGAAGGCAACAAGTAGTATGGGGATAACAGGGATGAGACAGAGGGAGTCAGCGATGTAAACATGACTGAGAACAGAGTCATTCCTGATCATCTTATCATAATCATTATCATCATTATCATCATCATTTTTTTTTCAGCATGGATACATCCATTAGATAACTTTTTTTTATTATCTTGTATTAACATATTAATATGATGTGGGGTCCAGTTACCAGCATGACACTGAAACAGGTTGTAATGGCTACTTTTTACTTAAGTACAAGTCAGGGCCCAAACTTCTATAATTTTACTTCAGTGAAAAAGTTGTTGAACATATCTTATAATTTTGGCAGTGGCAGTCTGTACAAATCTCATTGAAAAACACACAAACAAAATAAGTTTTGTTCATAATGGAGATTTGTTGCCAATTACATAGACCTCTCTAGGTAAAGAGAACATTTATATACAGTGAGGAAAATAAGTGTAGGTGCATGTCCACTGTGAGAGACATAATCTAAAAAAAAAAATCCAGAAATCACAATGTATGATTTTTAAACTATTTATTTGTATGATACAGCTGCAAATAAGTATTTAAACACCTGTCTATCAGCTAGAATTCTGACCCTCAAAGACCTGTTAGTCTGCCTTTAAAATGTCCACCTCCACTACATTTATTATCCTAAATTAGATGCACCTGTTTGAGGTCGTTAGCTGCATAAAGACACCTGTCCACCCCATACAATCAGTAAGAATCCAACTACTAACATGGCCAAGACCAAAGAGCTGTCCAAAGACACTAGAGACAAAATTGTACACCTCCACAAGGCTGGAAAGGGCTACAGGGAAATTGCCAAGCAGTTTGGTGAAAAAAGGTCCACTGTTGGAGCAATCATTAGAAAATGGAAGAAGCTAAACATGACTGTCAATCTCCCTCGGACTGGGGCTCCATGCAAGATCTCACCTCATGGGGTCTCAATGATCCTAAGGAAGGTGAGAAATCAGCCCAGAACTACACTGGAGGAGCTGGTCAATGACCTGAAAAGAGCTGGGACCACCATTTCCAAGGTTACTGTTGGTAATACACTAAGACGTCATGGTTTAAAATCATGCATAGCACGGAAGGTTCCCCTGCTTAAACCAGCACATGTCCAGGCACGTCTTAAGTTTGCCAATGACCATTTGGATGATCCAGAGGAGTCATGGGAGAAAGTCATGTGGTCAGATGAGACCAAAATAGAACTTTTGGGTCATAATTACACTAAACATGTTTGGAGGAAGAAGAATGATGAGTACCATCCCAAGAACACCATCCCTACTGTGAAGCATGGGGGTGGTAGCATCATGCTTTGGGGGTGTTTTTCTGCACATGGGAAAGGGCGACTGCACTGTATTAAGCAGAGGATGACCGGGGTATTGCGAGATTTTGGGGAACAACCTCCTTCCCTCAGTTAGAGCATTGAAGATGGGTCGAGGCTGGGTCTTCCAACATGACAATCACCCGAAGCACACAGCCAGGATAACCAAGGAGTGGCTCTGTAAGAAGCATATCAAGGTTCTGGCATGGCCTAGCCAGTTTCCAGACCTAAACCCAACAGAGAATCTTTGGAGGGAGCTCAAACTCAGCGATACTAAAATACTTATTTTATGTTGCAGCATTATAAACATTTGAATGTGGATGCACTTGAATGAATTGAACATACTGTAATACTGTTGTGATAGCTCTTGCATGAATATGTAAAATTGTGTGACATCATGGAAAATGCCTTACTGTAATTAAATGCTGAGATTCTATAGCTCAGTGTTGCACCTTTGGGTCTTTTGAACAGATTAAGATGCTAAAGTGCAAAATGGTTTGTACTGTGGTATTCTGTTTACAGTATGTTTAATGTGACACACTTGCTACATACTAACGCTGAGTATGGAGCCACCAGGAAGGAGGAAATGAAGAAGTCCAAGATGGAGCTTAATTTGATGTAATGAGTGAAGAATCAAAGTAGTTGGTTTAAAAAAGGCAAGATGTAGAGGACAGAGTAGTATGGAGACAGATGATCCGCTGTGGCGACCCCTAACGGGAGCAGCCGAAAGAAGAAGAAGACGACTTTCTATATATCAAAGGTATTTTGTCTCAAGCCACGGTCTACTCACTTCTTTGGCATCACTACCCACAATCCCAGGGGTCTGCTGTATTTCTTGACAGATAGAGCAAAATGGGAATAATTGTACTTGGAAAAGAATTTACGTGCATCTCTGTGAGCCCGTTGGTGCCTAGTCCATTTATCTGTGAGCATGCGGACTCAGTAGAGATTAAAGCAGCAGGATTTACACATTTACTGACAGCCAAGTCCCGATGAAGAAAGCAGTGTGTGTGTGTGTGTGTGTGTGTGTGTGTGTGTGTGTGTGTGTGTGTGTGTGTGAGTGAGAACGTACCAGGTGTGGGTTTTTGCACAACATCAATAAATACGAAGCTTAGGTTCTACACTTGATGTAGCTTGAACCCTTAGGATTAATGTCCTCTTAAAGTTTATACAACAATGTGGGTGTGTTACAACCCTGCACATCAATGTAATGAAATGAGTATGAAAGCGACAGTTCCATAAACCTGCACAAACTACGGCAATCGGTGGAGACTTCAAGGCTAGCTGACCATGATGGTCCATTCTGCAGAGCTTCTATACCTCACTAATTAATCACCTTAATTGTGTGCATTTATTGATTTTTTACCTGAGTCAGCTTTTGTGTAGTACAACTATAACAAAAGGAGAAACCTTGGCAGTCAGCACTCTCGAGAAGTGTTACGATGAATTGACCGCTGAACTAGTGGGAACTCAAGAGAAATAGCACACTTATTGCTTAGTTCATTTGTTTTTTGTTCCTTTTTTGGTATTTGCTTACTTCATCCATTTCAGAGGGGCCTGAACAGAATCCAGACAATCTCAGAAAACAATCCTGAACAAAATGATGTGATTATTTTAGCACTTTAACTTTTCTAAAAATAGAAAAAGTGCAAGAAGGAGGCAGACAGTATTTTGAGTTATTAAATAAATAGTAAATATGTGAGAGTATTTACATATTATTGAAACTGGCAACGTTTTCTACTTTTCGATTGCTTAGAACCAATTTCCGCACTTGTTGGCTCATTTAAAAGGAGACGGCCATGTGATCCCCGGGTTTTATATGCCTCCTTCTAGTGACTATATGGCGACAGAGTGCCATTAAGCCATCATTAAATTCCAATCATCATTAAATAAGCATTTGCTATTCCCCAGGTCTGTTGCAACTTCAACACTCTAGCCTGAAAACACAATAAAGAGCAATTAAAAAACAATGAAATCTTAAAGATCCTTGATGCATCAGCAAGTGTGCTGGACATGAGGGTCTATTTTACATCCTGTCCATCTGCTGGTGATTAAAATATATTGTGTATTCAATGAATGCTGGAACCTAACTAGTACACTGTCTGCATTAGTAGTCCTTTGTCTTTATTTTGAACTTGTATAATGTTTATTATTATTTTATTTTATATTTTTTTGCATCACAAAATAGTTATTTTTTTAATTATGCTTTTCTTGGTGGTTTTTAGAATAGAAATTGGGTAAGAAGCTTAATCCACAGATTAAAAAGCCAAAGATTCACGCCCCTTTTGTTGATCCTCAAACATTCCCATGCCAACTGTAGGAAGTATCTGATACAATTCAAGTCTGAGCCAATCAGGCGACATCTTTGTATGGTCCCCACATCACCTTAATTGTCTTCTCTACATTTGGAGGAGCAGTGGCTCTGCTCCAGGACTCTGAACTGTTGAGCCCTGCAGCACTAAGAAATAATCAAATTTCCACCTGTACTCTCAACCATATTAATTATTTTACAACCCTCAACTGCTAAACAGCAAGCTTTTCCACAATTCGAGGTCATGCGTCCCCAATCTACAACAGAAACTTCGACACTAAGCCAATTTGTTTGACTCCCACACTGTCTTTTGTCAGTACTAGGGAATGACATGGCAATATAATACAGGAAACAACAGAAAACAAACAAACAAACAAACAAACAAGGATTTAGACACAACAAGCATTTGTAAGATTTTGGAAGCAAAAATGTTCTATAATCTATAAGATGTTTTCTTTAAATTATACCAATAAACATAATTTTTTTTATTTACACCAGTGAATACCAGTGAAACATATTTATTTATACATTTATACTTGCATTTCATCTTTGCTTTATTTACGTGACAACTAGACTCATGAAAACTGTCTCTAGGCTATGTATTTAACCTTGGTTCCCCAAGAGAACGAGACGTTTTCCGTCATCAGTCCAACGGAAAAGCGCAATGTCACCGGCAGGGTGACGTCATGACCAGAAAGTATAAAAGCACATGATGTGGAGACAACACTATAGTTAAACGTAAAGGAAGCACTTGCAGGGATGCAGGAAGTGTGGCACCGAGACGCAGTGGCTCTTTCCATCAGGGAACCAGGGTTACATACGTAACCTAGAGATGTTCCCCTTCAGGAACTCGAGCTGCATCAATAACGCTTTGGAAACGAGTGTAAAATACCACCATACTGACCAATCCCTGTCTAGTGTGGATGGGCACAGCTAGGTCGAAGGACAGAGGGGCCAGGAGTGGCACTAATGTCAAGGCTTTATGATCTGACA
Source organism: Silurus lanzhouensis (assembly GCA_039877035.1). Taxonomy (NCBI): domain Eukaryota; kingdom Metazoa; phylum Chordata; class Actinopteri; order Siluriformes; family Siluridae; genus Silurus; species Silurus lanzhouensis. The sequence goes on along the minus strand of JBCEWE010002369.1, from coordinate 491,635 downwards.
AAGGTCAGTGGGGTCGACCAACCGGCAGTGTTGCAAATGTCTTGGAGCGATATTCCAGAGGAAAAGGCCTTAGAGGCCGCCAAACTTCCGGTTGAGTGAGCTTTGACCCTGAAAGAATCGGGGAGACCAGAGGTCATAAGAGTAGTGGATTGCATCCACAATTCACCTGTTGAGGGTTTGCTTATCCACAGGGAGACCCTTTTATACAGACTGTAGCAGACAAACAGCTGGTCCGACTTTCTCCACAATTCAGTTCTGTAGACGTATGTGTCCAGTGCTCACACCGGGCACATCCAGTTAAGCTTCTCCTGGTTGAGGGCCTGAAAAGGAGGAGTATAGTGTGCCTGGAGTGGGTTGCCCTTTCAAGAGAACCCTTTGGTCCTGAGCCACCACTATAGGGGATGCATGTATAGGAGGCCAAATGGCACCACACTGGATGCAGCTGCCATCAGACCCAGCAGTCTTTGGAACTGCATTACAATGAGTGACTGATCTTCTCTTACTCTCTTGAATGCCATGAGGATAGACTCAACTCGAACAGGAGACAACTGTGCCCACATAGTGTTTGAATCCAACACCACGCCTAGATTGGTGGTTCTCTGTGCTAAAGAAAGAAAACTTCTTGGTGTTTACCCCAGTTCCTTCATGTGGGCGAGAATGACATCTCGATGCCGGTCACCAAAAGTGCTCTGATTGAGCTGATATCAACCATTTGTTGATATAGTCCTGTATGCAGATGCCCCGGATTTTAGAGAAGTCAGAGTTGCATCCACACTGAATGTTCAGTGTCAGAGTACAAGGCCAAACGGAAGAACGAGATATTGGTAAGCTTCGGCTCGAAAGTAAACCTCAGAAACTTTTTGTGAGAAGGAAGGATGGGTACTTGGAAGCACATGTCCTTCAGATCTATCATGACAAACCAGTCTCCAGGACTGATTTGAGACACGTTTTAGCTTAAGCATCTTGAACTTTTTTATTATTATTATTATTATTATTATTGTTATTATAATTAGAGGAAAGTGCCCTCCTCGAAGAGCGCTCTGTGGGAGCGGCTAACCCTGAAGCTAGCTAGCTTGTCTCAGGGTTTGTCACTTTGTCCACTTCCAGACCAGTGAACACGAGCGATACCACTGGCTTACAGCCTCTGAGGAGCAGTGCAAATTATGAGTATGCATCTCTGCTTAGAAGGTTGTATTTAATTACATTTTTTATGTTTTTGTAATGTTATTAGACAAATATCGTATTAAGTGGTGGATTGAGTCGGGTAAGTCCCCACTGAAGGCCCAGGTACAAAATGCATAACCTGCCACTGGATTACACACATGATTGAGTGTGATCACCAGAAATCTTAATTTTTACATGAACTGCATTCCTAAAATTGTACATACTTAATTCAAATATACAGTACTAGAATCTTGCCTTAAACTTCTTCACCAGTGGAAAAGTGTCTCCCCTCAAACAAAAGAAAACCCTTTTTTTTCCAGGAATCATGTTACTTATCACAGCAGATTTGAATCTCCATTTCTGAACTATTCTGAAAACATATCTCTCAGATCTTGTTAACTGTTCACCATTGTTATTGGATGATAAGCAGAAAAAAAAAGGAAAGACCATAATTATTACTCAAAAATGTTATTTACAGCATGTTGTGTACCTGTTGCACACCAACCAAAAGATGCATTACTAGTTGCTATTGCCAAGCGGCCCCTCTTGGGCCCTTTAGCAAACATCTTAACCCTCTGTGTTCCAATAGCAATATATCATGGCTGACTCTGCGGTCTGACCCCAGCCTCTGAACATCACTGGGATATGTGAAAAAATAATTTGTGCTGTAAAATATATTTAACAAGTAAAAACTTTTTTTTTTTTCTTGTCTTTTCTTTTCCTGATTATTTATTGCCACCCAAACAAGGTAGAGAATGCAGTGAATTTACTTCACATTGTCACGCCCGGATCAAGGGTCGGAAAGCACAATAAAGTCAATAAGCTTTATTTGCATTAGTACACGAGACAGGCGCTTGAGCAGATGCTCAAACCGTAAAACGGGTAGAATCTGTAGCATAGGAAGTCCAGGAATGATCTCTAGTGAGTGAGTGGGAAAGGGGGCTTTATAACGGGGAGTGTAGATTGGAGACAGGTGTAGGTGAATAGTAGGAAGGCGAGGCTGAGCGAGTGTGCTGAGTGAAGGAGGGAGGCATGGCTGGTGGTTCTCTGACACATGTGCATCTGTTTATATTTTCACATGTTGATATTGTCTTGACTCTAGTAGGGACCATTGGGACATAATTAAGCATCCAGATTCTACAACAATATGATTTATTTGGCTTGATAAAAACTTTGCAATGAAAATCATCTGACAATGGTATTTGTAGTGGGGAACATTAGAATTATTTATTTTGTATTTATTTTATTTGTTAGTTTTTTTTTTCCAACAGAAATATTTTCCTTGCCTTTCTTTTCCATCTCCTAATTTCACAGGACCTCGTGCTTCGTGCGTGTGTTGCATTGGCAACAGTAATTCTCATCTCCTGGCCGTAGTTAAACTTCCAACTGCTGCACTGCATGCACACAATTTGAAGCTAGAGACCTTGTGAATCCAATGGGACTCATTCTGTTCACCGAGCTGTTCATTATCTTCTTCCCCACTGACTGCTGTCTTCACGGTTTACACCGTGCGCTGCATGTAGTCAGATCAGTTGTCGTCAGTCTAAACGAATGAGCTGCTGTCAGAGATTGAGGACGCCGTCTCCTAAGACTCCATTCTCCATGCAGTCTAGGTCTGTGAATTTATTTGTGCGATGGCTGTATCAGTTCAGACCTCCAGACTAATACTCAGCAACCAGACCTATTAATTTGAATGCTTAGTCATTTGGACTTGCTTTGATCACTCTCACAGCAGCAATGTATTCCCCCCACTCCTCTCTTCAGTATGGCTTGATGTGAGCTTTTTTTTTTCTTTCTTTTTTTTTTTCTATTCATCATGCCGACTGGCCATTATGTGACAGAGGAGGGTGGGCATGAGCATGCTTGTGGGTCTAAATTGCATTCATGTGACACTCGGGTAATAAGGCTAATGTGAGGTTCGTGCTCGGCGCTCGGTTCCTGTCTCTGTTTAACCCAGGAAGCAACATTAGTGCAGAAAGCCCTCTTTTTCCCTTTTCACTAATGCCTATTAGTCACCTCTCTATTCATAAAGAGATTGCAGTCAGTGTCCAAAACGGCACTATAATTAAAGAACCGTGGAAGCAGGATCTTTACGTGTTTGTGCAGGCTTCACTCTAACCAGTTCCTATTACAGGCTGTGCCAATTTGCCCATTAGCTTTAATTTCTAGTTTTGTAAGCCCATGTGGACTAATTACGGCTTCTTTTTTTGCGCATCTATTGTGCACTACGCTGACAGGCCAAAAGCTGTGGCCGGTTCTGTCAGACTGATTGCTTAACAGTGACTTATCCAAACACATTACACTGTACATGTGATGTCTTGTTTATACCATCTTCTTTGCATTTCAAAGAACTAAAAGCTTTGATTGACTGTCATAAAAGCTTTGAATAAGCAATCACAAGTGAATCCTTCACCGCAATATGAAAGCTTAAGTCATTATTATTATCCAAAAAAAAATAAAAAAACACTTGAGCATGTTGTGCTGAATTATTTATTTAGAACCCATAGGCATAACGTGCAAGTCATTAGAAAAGTAAGATCTGAACCTACTGCAAGTTGCAATAGCTTCCTACTCTGGTGAGGTATCAGCGAGTCATTCAGGCTTACAAGTTCTTTCTGCATGACCTTATAATATATCTATTTGCTAATGGAGGGAATGAACAAAAGGAAAGGTTTTTGTGAGAATAGTGCCATGATTGCAAATACAATCCTCATTGTATTTCTGTTACTTGTATTTAGCTTACATTCTAAGAACAATTTGGTTGATTTTTGCTAAAGCTTCAGTGACTGAAAAAGTCTCAATCTAAAGAAAGTCAAAAACTGATACAAAACAGATCAATGAATCAAATCAACGAAATGATATTCATATATACTTTCCGTTTTTTAAATGATTACAACTACTGTAAATAGGTACTACTGTATCTTTAAGACCCTTCCTATATTATATTAAAAATGTTTTCAAATTTGGTATTGTTTGCTAATATTAATGTCAGATTAAATTAATCAAAAAAATAAACTTGAATGCAGTCCTTTTTATCCTACATATATTTATTCCTGAAATATACCTAGCGCATTCCAACTAGTATTCTATTCTTTAATTATTTAAATAAAATTAAATACAAAATTATATGTCTAAGTGTCCAAAAATTGTGATGCTGCTTAGAGTTTCAAAATTGTAAGGCTGGAAATATGAAGAAAGCAAATACATAAAATAAAACAAACAAACAAATAAATAAATAAATAAATAGATAGGCTAAGACTAAATACTTTGTAATAAGACTGCTTTTTTTTTTTTTTACTTTTGATAAATAACTATATAAATATTTGTATATATTATCATTGTTATATTTAATCTCCTATACTTTCCTTCTTTTTTATTTCTCCCCCACTAACAAGTCAACAAATAAAAATAAATTGTGACATAGGTCACATGCACAGATTTTTGATGAAACACAAATGTTACCTCTATTTTTCATACTGTACATTGTGAATATTTTTTTCTTTCAATGATTAGACAGGTTGCTCTAGACACCGAAATTGAAGCAATTCTCACTTTTAGCAAACCACCTCAGGAAGCTTACTTTCGTCATATTGACCTGCTCACACACAGGCTGTCCTTCTGCAATAACATTTTTTTTTTTTTTTGTCATTTCCCTGTAAAATGCTCACCAGCATTAATGCATGAATGAATGTTCATGAAAAAAAAAGAAATGGAAAAAAATCTGAATGGTGCATTCATTATAAAGCATTGCATATTCTTTTCATTTTGTTGCTTGGAAACCTGTTATCAAATTACTCTTATCTCGGACTTTTTTATTAGTTTAGATAATAGAATACTTTATTTGTCCATATACATTACACAGTGAATTTGTTCTTGCATATCCAGCTGCTTAGAAGCAGGTAGACGCAGGTCGCCATTACGCGCCCTGAGCATAGGGTTAGCTTGTCAGCCAGAGTGAGTTGGCATACAGGCTTGGACTCGATCGTAAGCGCCTTAATGCTGGAGCTACATCTATGTTTGTAATGTATTAATGTCTTCAAGTGCCATGTGAGGCTTTGGAACAAATCTAAGGGTATCTGTTTTCAAAAGCAGGCGAAAGCCGAGTGTATAAAGCTCAGCTGCAAAACACTTGACATAAAAGAGACACCTTGGAATAAGCCATTGTTCTGAAGGGGATTAATAGGCAGCCTGGCACCATATTTTGGAATCATTTTTGCAAAAGTTGGTGTTTAAAAGCATATTACATAACATTATCAACACAATTAGTTCATGTTAACAATTCCACTTTGTCAGTTATAGCCTTTATTCCATGGCACCTTCAAATGATCGATTCTGACTATTAATTTTGTATTAAAGAGATACTGATATAATTGCAGATATAATGCAAATCGCGGGTTTATTAAATGGCACTTGTTCTAATATGTGGCTGCATCTGTATGACACACTTCACACAGCCATGACAAATATTTAGCATTTTTTTAAGTAATTTTCAATACCAGTTATCTATAACAGTTACTGTTTGTTGTTTTTAGTAGGCAGGGCTTTGCAATTTCTCATGTATTAGACACAATGTTTGTCTTAAAAAACAAACAAAAAAAAATAATGTTCCTGTAGAGAGCATGACTTTTTGTAGCCTTTCTTACGGTGGTCGAGAAGTGCAAAACACATTAACAAATCCGAAAACAAAATAACAAATCCAAAAACAAAATAACAAATCTGAGACCTGTCATTGAGTTGTTCGTGCAACAATTCAGACAAACCGAAAAAGGTATTTATAGTTTGCAAATGAAACACTTACCGATCATTGGACAAGACACCTGTCATTCAAGATATAGGAAGTATGAAATCTTATAACTTTGTTTCTTGTACATGTGTAAAGTTCTCTGTTTAGTTTAAACTATTATTTATTTCGATAAGTGTACCTTCAAATATAGGAAAATTACAGAAGTAAACACTGGCAAGCAGGGAGAAACTGTTGTACTTCCTGTATATCTTGAACGACAGGTGATCCAATGATTAGTAAGTGTTCCATTTGCAAACTAAAAATACTTTTTCCGGTTTGTCTGGATTGTTGCACGAAAACAGATTAACAAATCTGATACTGAGTTTTGCACCTCTCGACCACCATACTTTCTTCAAGATTAGAATTTTAAAAAGATCAAAAGTACAATAAATATATGCAACATTTCTCTCAAATAAGAAAAATAAAACACATTGATATGTCATTACACCAACCCATAACTGACAGCATGCCCCATTAGTTGTATTTTCTTTACACAAGTAACATTTTAACTAAACATTAAACATAAAAGTTATGGCTTAAATTTTTCATCACAAAAAAAAGTAAATGCAGTGTCAGGCCATGTATTTCACACCCAGGTCTTCAGTGGTGTCTAACTCTTAATAGCATCATTATGACACAACCATCGATATTATAGAGAAACGCAGTATAACAGAGTGCTGCATAATAGACAGGTATCTCAAGCAGTTAGAATGAATGACATTACTAAAGCAAGAATCCCAATGAACACAATTCAGCAAGTCTCCTTTTACTGCAGCCACAGCTGAACTGCCAGCAAATATCCTCTCTAGCAGAAGCATCATTAACCTTATAAAATGGTTAAAGTTTTCTCTGCATTTTTGTCAATTTTTTTGGGGCATTACTGTTTTCCCGGGGATTTGTAATAAAAGGCGATGTCCTGCTTTTTTTTTTTCTTCTTGTCTGTCCCTAAATGTCCTTAAAAGTGTTTCTGTGATCAAAACAATATCTTCTTCTTTGTAAGCCATTGTGTAATAAAAAAATAAAAAAAACATCTAATAAATCAACATGAATATATTTAAACTATTCAAAGGACACAAAAATGCAGCTGTATTATGACACCTGCAGGCCTCAGAGTAACCAAATTGCAGTTTGGTTGGTTAATGTGACAGCTTCGGGCAACATAGAGTTCATGGTAAAAAAAACCTGCAGTGCTCACAGTGATAATCTTATGGAAATACATAATGTGATGGCTAAAATCAAATTTGATAGAAACATTGGCAGTTGCATCAGAGACAGGAACTTAGGTGAGTTAGACACAAGGTGCACAATTAAAAATATTAAAAAAAAAACAAATAAGTAAATACATAAAACTTTTTCTTCTGACTTTATAGTACAGTATGTGTGTCGGATGGCTACGTGGCATAACCTTCTTGCAGTATTCTTGTAGACTCGTCGTCCTATGATATGGCAATGACATTATTATAATTCCTCTAATTCAATTAAATGATTTAGGAAGTGATTGAGAAAGATCCTCAATCAGTACCTCACCTTAGAAATTATACATATTGTGACTATTGTACTAATTTAGTGGGTGGATTATTTAACCTTTACTCAAGCAGTGGCAAAATAGGTTAAACACTGCTGCATAGAAAATTGGTTAACTTACACACAACAGCGATACTGCAAACATACATTAATACCAGGCCTTTAGTCTCAGTTGTCTGATGCCTACTGTCCAGTTTTTCTCAAAACTATTCTCTCTCAACTAGAATGGAGGTGGTCTCTTTCTTCATCTCATCAAATACTGATCAGACTTGCTTAAATGCTTAGTGCTCTATTCCACATATGTGGTGTGACTAGGTCCCTGCCAGGTGCCTTGTGGCTTGAAACTAATTCCTCAGGCCCTGTAGACCTCTAAGAACGCATATAGAGTGTTCGACTTTTCAAATCATCATGCCATATGGGAAAAATAATGACATTTCAAATGGTTGAAAAACACATTGGTAGGAAGTCGTATGGATAGGGAGCAAGTCAGTTCAGCACTCATTATTCCTGAAACTACAAAAATCTTTATGAATGTAAAGATTGTTTACAAACATCATGGCTGACCACACAGTAGTGGTACATATGGCACACACACACACACATATATATATATATATATATATATATATATATATATATTATATATATATATATATATATATATATATATATATATATTATATATATATATATATATATATATATATATATATAATATATATATATATATATATAAATATATAAATATATATACACAGTATGTTTTTAAGGATATTTTGTTCTAAATGAGGGTTTGCTCATCATCATTGGCATTTTGAAACCAACGGTTTGTTTCAAAAATTGCCTTTCCAAAGTAAATGGTGTGTATGTTTGCTTGAGAAAACACTTGGTCTAATGCCTTAAGTTCATGCTTTCATTTCTGTTTTTCTCCTACTTCAGATCATCCTTTCGCTTAATTCCCCTAATATGTTTAGTTACATTGGGATTTGTCTATTTCTGTCTCATTTTAAAACCTTAATGATATTTTCCTTTCCCTTGTCAGCTTTGATTTCACATGTTTATTATTAATAGTTTCTTGTGGTATTTTTTTGCTTTTGACCCCTTTTTAGCCATATAGTGAATGTGTTCTCAATAAAAAAAAAAGAAAGCTTTCGAAATCGATTACAGTTTTAGAAGAAGAAAATAAGACAGCTGAATGTCTATTGAAAATTCCAAGCTGCCACAGCATACCTCTTAATATACAGTCAGAAGTAGCTTACAGTCTAATGTGTCTCAAAAAGTCACTTATTTAATTAAGCAACAATTGATACGAAATGTTTTAAGCAGCTTAGAAGTGCAAACTCTTTTTCTAAGAGTGTGATGCATTCTTAATAATGAAAGGCCCAAAAACATTAGCTTTTTTTTTCTGAAATTGATTTCACTGTATCTGATGCTTCTGTGATGGAATGGCATCATATCCCAGCTGAATTCTTACTTTGCTGCAATGCCACTGAATACAACATGGGAAGCAATGCAAAATAAAAAGGGACATGGAAAGCAATGCAAAATATATACTATGTTTGAGACAAGAGAAATATGCTTCATATTGTTGTGACAAGATTGGTTTAATGGCCTGATATACCATGTAGTTTGGCACCATTACCACTGTTTCTGCCATTTTCTGAAGAAACACATTATCATAATCTGCTCAGTTCATGCCATTTTGGCTATTTACCTTGGTGTGCAAGCGAAGCCTGATAGCAAATGAGTAATGACCCAGTGATCGGCCACACTTATCACTTTATCTGGCCCATATATTGCTGTGTGATGACGGCCCTAAATTAATCTGAACCTTTCAGAACACAGCCATAACTCGGCCTCAAAGAAAAAAATAAAAGTGTGCTGGGCCAAAGCATTTTTTGCTTCATTTGCACATCCCAAATGGTGTTAAAAATGTTTTATTTGTCTGATTGCTGATTAGCCACAGTATAACAGCGTTTAGGTTCTTGGTCTTTGCCATATTTGGCCTATATGTACTTAACTACAACCATAGCTGACACTAATTTCTCATGAATCCTGGAAGTATGTGGGAGATATAATTTTTTAAACCTTTGCCAAAGTAACATTGTACATATGCAAAGTCTGCACCAGGTCTAGTATAACCTAATCTATGGGGGACAAATTCTGCAGTTATGCAGCATTGTTGAAACAATTAGAATAGCAAAACCTGAAAACCATAGAATAAAACCTGCAGTTAAATGATCACTATATATTTCAGCCAACCAACCCAGTGGAATCTCAATTCTTGTACGCACCTATTCCATGGTTTAATTTTTTTTTTTTACCTATGCAACGGTGCCTCTCAGAGAGCTAACCATATGGAGGAAATAGACTCACCTGAGATGATACACATTAGTCTACCATGGCTTATTTTACTGCTGCATGTAGTTAATCTCTTCCCACAGGAAATGAATGCATAGAACAATAGTAGACTAAAGCAATGTTTTACAATGGTTATATTAGTTTAGTTGCTATTTTGAATCATTAGGGTTAAGCCTTACATACTGTTACAATATTACTGTGCATACCTTTATTGCACAGACATACTGTAATACCTTTAAATGTATACCCAGTAATACACACAAAAATAGACAGAATTCATGCTTCCATTTGTTTCAAGTCTGTTGTTTCAAGTCTGTAGTTTCTTTATTTGCAAATAAAGGTTAACAAGCTGCTCTTGCCATTAGCCACCTCACACATTTAAAACAAGGACCAGAAAACATACAGTAATTATTCAAATTTAACCTATACTAATTTTGCATTTCTGTTTGCTTTGTCTTTTGCAAATCTGTTTTGCTAGACACTGTTAGCTTCCTTGGTTACTTGAATGTTAGCTAGTTAATTTTACCCCAAGTGGATGTCATACCATATATACTGTAATCATAAGACAAAAAAAAGCTACAGTCTGAGCTACATAGAAATAACCCCCAGTTTCTATTTTATATTTTAAGGCTGGTGGTATTGTTTCTGGTTTCAACAAAGTGAACAACTATTTGTTAACTGGAAATAAAACAATATTATGGTTAAAATTGTAACTGTATTTGTATTTCTTTGGAGGAAGTGCAAACATGGACTCAAGAACAACACATTTTTTGGACATTTAAAACGCATACCTGGATATCATTTGTTTTTTGCCTACTAAGCCAGATGCTAAACATTAGGTTATAACTCATGAGATATGATAGCAATTTCTATACCAATTTGACATGATTAGCTAATGTCAGCAACAAAATAAAATTAAATGTTTTTATTGAAATTGGCCTAGTACAACGAGATTCTAGTGGGGTAGTAAAAGACGTAGCCAGCCACGTTTTGATATTTGTAATGCATCACACGGTTGTAGGGTGTAGTTAAAGTAAAATAAATAAAAAACAAAACTTGGTAATGTAGTGCAAGAGATTAAGAAGCCTTGAGGTGTTGTTTTAGTATATATCTGTGTATATATATATGTGTAGTATATAGCCTTATAGTATATATCATGAGTGTGTGTGTGTGAGAGATAAAGTGAGAGAAAGAACAGAAGAAAGCGTGATAACGTCGGTGGTAATAAAGAAGTGGTAAAGGAGTAAAAAAAAATAGCTTCTTGTTTTCCCTTCACACACTGCAATAACATGGACCACTATATAAGCTTTCAACCTGCCTGTGCCCATCAAAAGGTATCAGCACTGCCTCATTGCAATTGCCAAGGACGAACCCATCTTGTTCTCTGATGCAGCAGCTCACTAGGAGTAATTTTATTATTTTTTCGGAAGAAGTTTTTTTTTTTCTTTTGAGGATGCTGTGTACTTTGTGTGAAAGTTTTTAGTTGTTCAAGATGCAGAACTAATTGGGTAGTTCAAGATAAGAGCTAGTGGCCATGTCCTTGCTTATTTTCTCTAAATGTAGAGAAAATTCTTTCGGGCCATCCGGAGGAAGAAGCGTGCTTTGAATGTGTCCCTGTAGATTTACCAAGGAATGCTTTTTACTTTCCTTCTTTTACAATTCTATTGTCTCACTCTCTCGTTTTTACTGCAGCCTGTTTCAATTGTAAACCCCATCTTCTTCAAAATAGTTGTATTTCCTGATCATATTCTCAGATCCGTTATAGGGAGAAATCCATTTATTATATGTTAAATTATCCTCTTAAATACACATGATTTATGGCAAATTAAGTTATTAAACTGCTAAACTCTTTGTGCAGGCACAAATAACGGTTTAGTTTAATGCCCATTAATAAGTGTTAAGCTAATTAACTCAAATGATCTCAATCCGCTATATGCGATCTTCGTTGCTGCAACTCTCATGTGTAGATAATTTCATCAAAGCCTTGAATAAAATGAGTCATTACGAACCATATTATCTATTTCCATTTCTCTGGAAAATGAGTAAACACTCAGGTAATCACAAGGACTACTTCTGTCTTGGTTTTGCTTTGGCTTTATATAATATTTATTTATTTTTGTCTTAAATAGCTTTATCTGGGAAAGGTTATCGAATGTATGCAGAGCTCCATGGTCTTCTGATTGTTAGCAGCGTATGACGCCGACCTATTACACCGGTGTGGGTGAGCTGGTGGAAAATTGAAAATGCTAAATAAATTTGTTCCTAAAGTGGGTTTAGGCACACCATCCTTTTATTTTAATAAGGGCCTAAATCAATGAAGCATCACACCCACCTTAAATCCCTACTGGGTTTACCCAGAGCCATTACTCCAAACCGAAAATCCGCTAACACATTAGCGTAGCACCAGCGAGCCACAATCAGTTGCAGGAAAAAAGCTTTAGTACAAACAGACACCTCAGTACCGTTGCGCAAGCCTTCTGGACTCTGCTGCGCTGGATTTATGGTGGATTATAGCCACCTTGTTTAGCCCTCCACTCTTATTCCATAGCAGCACAGATGAAAAGATACAAACCACAGGTAACCAGAGCTAAGATGAAACCGTTTTTTCTTTAAATACACTTGGCTGCTTGCGTGAAATGAAGTGCCATTAAAGATATTAACCAAGCAGAGAACTTTTTCGAAATGAGGTAATTAACTTGCTCTTTGCATGCTGTGCTGTGTCTCATTTTTTTATGTGTTTAGAATGCTTTAAGGAAATCAACCCTGTTGATTTAGTGGCATTTTGACTTTTGATTATCCTTATGCTCCCCTTTTTCTTATGACAGATGGCAGTTTCAGGGAAGATCGTCGTAATTTGACGTCCCTGTTGGTGCAGCCAATATCAGCCAACCTAGCACAAGAACTGCTCTCTGCCCCAAGCAATGGACACGGACAACCCTGTGTTCCTATGAAAATGGCATCAGGCTCAGGTAAGCATATGTCCTTTATCATGTTCTATACATAATTTTACAATCACAGACACATAAAAATTATATGTATACATGTATGTAAGGAAGAATGGGTGACAGTGGTGGGCCGTCGGGGCCAGCAAAGCCTTCTCTGCTGGCCTAAACATTATCAGAAGCACTGAACTACATTTACTACCTAAATTCTAATATTTGTTCCATGAAATTGTATTAATTGATTCCCCACAGTTTATTCTCTTTATTTCGTAGAGTTTATCTTGGCTGCACTGCTTACAGTATGTGTATGTGGATGTTTTTTTTTGTCTAATCAGATTTCAGCCTCTGTGCTGCTATGTTAATCTAATCTGCCCAGGGCCTTTAAAGTCTGTAGTGCTGGTCAATGTACCTTAGTCTCCATAAGAAATAAATATGTTTCTTTAACCAATCAGAATTCAAATGCGCCTCACATTGCCAGCTAGCTGGCCCAGAATAGCGTCAGCATTTTTCCGTTCTCGGATTGGTTGGTTAGAGAAAACCTGTTACAGCCAAGTTCGACTAACAAAACCGGTCTGTAGCTCTGCACAAATTAATACATCAGAGTTAGACTTTTTTTCGTCTATGTAGGAAAATACATTGATTTGGTCTCGTATATACCTAAAAATCCATTTTTAAGAAAAGCTAGACATCGTGAGAAGAGGTCGGCCAACCACGAAGCTAGCTAGCTTGTCTCAGCCCGGAAAAATGTTTGTTCTCCAAATCCAGAACAGTGTATACGAGTGGTACCACTGGCTTACAGCCTTTGAGGAGCGGTGCAAATTATGAGTATGCATTATGAGTATGCATCTCTAGCGCGTAGGTTGTGTTTAATAAAAAAAAAATGTTTATGTTTTTGTCATGGTATTAGACAAATATTAATTCTGAACTGCTCCAGATGATGTAGGTGGCACAGTTGTGGTTGTATTGTAGAAGCTTGGAGTTGTCTTAACTGTGTTTCTTGCTTTAGTAAAATAGTTTTTTCCCTCCATATGCGAAATGCCTCTCTCTCTGTTATGCCACGCATTGTTATATTGCATTTTTCTATAGTATTGATGGTTTCTATAATTGCGATGTGAACTGTGTGTGTGGTGGTATTAAGAGGTGTATTAAGTCGGGTAAGTCACCACTGAAGGCCCATGTAGCAAATGCACGGCCCTCCACTGCTGGGTGATATAATGCCAGTGGGGGGGTGTGGGGGTGGTTGAATCAGGTTTAATAAAAGTTAGAGCTTTAAGTACATGTAGAATTTAAGTGAAATTATTCCATTAATAATTACTGTCACTAAAAAAGAATATATTTGTGAATATTATTATTATATACTATTTATTATTATTATGATTAGTAGTAGTAGTAGTAGTCTTAGTATTAGTAGTAAGAATTACAACAAGCGCATCAATTTATGCCACAATGTATGTTACTGAATAATGTCACGCTGTTGATAATTCTAAGGTTTCTCCTGAGGTGCAAAAATTCAATTCTCTAGTGCCAGTCCCTAGAGCATCCATGAGTGTCCTTGCAGAACGCAGCTGGCTTTCACACAGTACATGAAATGGGCTCTTCAGAGACGCAGCTAGTTTACAGTTATCAAAAAGTCCATGCACTTCTCTCAACCTGTCATGGTGCAATGCCTACTACTTCAGAGGTAGCTGTGTTATTCCTTACAGGCAAAAGTGTCTGCTTTTCTGTAAATAAAATCATTCAGGTTCACAAATGTGTAAGAAAACACATACACTATGGGAAATTCAAGAGTTATAATTAAAGCCATCAGCTCATTTTCAAACCATAATCAGTAAGTTCATGATATACAGTAATATACATGCAGGAAAGCTCTGTCCAAATATGTATGCACACTATGAACAGTGTACATAGTGTTAAAAGTGTTAAGTCACCTGACTACAAGATTTGTATATGTGTATTTTGAAGATTTTTAATCCACATATATTCTCCATTTGCTGTTTTAATAATTTCCACTCTTCTTTTAAGATGTTCCATTAGATGTTGGAGAGTGCTTGTGGAGGTTTAAGCTCATTCAACCTCAAAAGTGTTAGTAAAGTCAAGTACTTATGTAGGATAAGGAAGCTTCAAGTTTATTTAGTGTTCTAATAAATGCCAAAGGTGTTCAATATGGTTGAGTCTAAAGCTTTATACAGTAGCAGGCCACTCACAATCTTCCATTCCAACCCAAGTAAACCATATTTTCATAAATCTATACAACTCTGTCTCTCCAATTTTGTGGTACAATTTTAGGTATATGGCTGGAAAAGTCAGGTTTTAGCACTTGACTTTAAACTCTGTGTCAGGTGATATGCAAATTAGACTGAGAAAACAGATATATTGTAGAATAAGACTGACATATAATAAAAACAAAGAGGATATTATACAAATGAAAAAATGGCAAATATCCAAATGAATCTCTTGATTCAGATACATATTTTCCTTTCAGGAACTCGAGCTGCGTCAAAACGCTTTGGGAACGTGCCTGATTGTTCAGACTCTGAAATAATGTGTGTAATCAGTCAAAAATTGAACGCTGGCCATCACCGATGAGGTGATGTCACAACCAGGAGTATAAAGCGCATATGAGTAAGGACAGGGGCAGCTTCTGTTGGTCAGAATGCGCTTTGTGGGGTTTGTTGTCTGTCAGATTGTTTGTCAGATTGTTTGTCAAAAACATATATGTTCCTAAAAAAGGAGCCCGAGCGGCACTCTCCGAGGAGAGAGCTCACGCTTCATCGGGTTCTGCCCCGTTTTTGCTGAGGCGGAGTGGCGCGGCAGTTCCTGGGCTCGCAAATAGACCTCGCAGAGGGTTTCGAGATGGGCTTATCCCTTTCTCCAACCTCACCTGCTTGGTCCAGCACTCGATCGCAGGCTCGGTAGAGCTATGGAGTTGGAGCGGAGCTAGGTTGCTTCCCGATGGATGCGGAGATTCTCTGCACATTCGGTGCATGATCTGCGCATATTGAGCTGCGCTCATTGTGCCGTGCACATTCGCATTTTCTGTGCGATCTCTCCAGTCCTGAAGAGCACTCCTCTAGAGGGGTGCTCTCACTCCTCGTAGTGAAAAAAAAAGTTATTAATAATGAAAATAATGATGATAATAATAATAATAATAAAAATAATAATAAGCAGTAAACAACCTTCATGCCAGGATCTCCCATTATTTCCAGATCCGTACACTGAAGTGTCATGGTCATAGGAGTAGCCCCTTCAGCCCCCTTTCAACGTTGTATTTACACGTTTGTGGCGTAAAGTGCATGGGTATGGAGCAATGCTGCGGGTTCGCTTCCTCCCTCATGACCCCGACATGAGTGCTCGGCGGGCAGCCCGAACCGCAACTCTCCACCTCCCACCAGGAGGTGCAGGAACACAGCGTCACGTCTCGCTCTCCCTCTGTGAGGGATCCTGCATGGCGCTCGGAATCTGAGCCTCATGAGGTGACAGATCTGAGGACTGTCATCTTCAACAGAAGGGCTTCGCCAGGAATGTCCTGACATGGGACTTTTTGGGGATCTGGCCGTGGAGGGGCGTGCCGCAATGCTCTATCCGGTGCCCGCCCTGTCCCGGCCCACCCAGGGACCTGGTAGGTTAACCCTGCCACCCTCGGTGCTTCAGGGCACGGCCAGCTCCAGCAAGCTCTCTCCTTTGTCTCCACCCGACATCATTGTGGACCAGGAGATCTTGCCACCCCTAGAGCTGTCTCAGGGGACTGCCTCAGCTCTAGGCACACTAGAGGTCAGTCTTGATAGACTGATACCCCTAGGGCACTTTCTGGCAGCGTGGAAAGCTTTTCCAGATGTGTCTCAGTGGGTCCTGCACAAGCCGTAGAGAGAGGCTACTCGATTCAGTTCGGGTCTCCTCCGCCCCTTTTTCACAGGGTTCTTTCACAGAGTCCGGGTTATACAGCCCCTACTTCATAGTTTCCAAAAAGGATGGAGGGTTGCGTCCTATCTTAGATCTACATCAGCTGAACCGCTCTCAAGTTGCTGACCCTCAAGCAGGTCATGCTTCAAATCACAACCAAGGACTGGTTTGTCACGGTAGATTTAATGAATGCATACTTTCATGTATCTATCCTACCTTCTTACAGGAAGTTCCTAAGATTTGCTTTCGGGGCCAAAGTTTACCAATACCGGGTTCTTCCGTTTGGCCTTTCCCTTTCACTCCGTAACGTCACAAAATGGGTGGATCAACTCTGGTTCCCCTGAGGTCTCAGGGCATCCGTATTCTAAACTACATCAAATATTGGTTGATCCTTACTCAATCAGAGCAGTTGGCGGTCCGGCATCGAGATGTCATTCTCGCCCACATGAAGGCACCATCAAGGTCTCGCGGCGATGCCTACAGTGCCTTAGATGTTTGGCGAGATCCCCGGTTCCTATCTCTAGGCCCTGTGCTGGGAGTCCCCGGTCATCGTTTAATGCTAACGACGGGTGCATCCCTCACGGGATGGGGAGCGGTCATGAGTGGTCGCTCCACCAGAGGTCTGTGGGAGGGGCCCCATCTACGCTGGCACATCAATTGCCTAGAGATGCTGGCCGTGCTTCTAGCACTGAAGCATTTCCTCTCGGACCTCTGAGGTCACCACCTGTTGGTCCGTATGGACAATAATGCCGTGGTCTTCTACATCAACCATTAAGGAGGTCTGCCTTCGCGCCCCCTGTGCAGGCTGGCGCACCAGATCCTCCTTTTGGCCCAGGGGAAATTTCTCTTATTAGGGGTGGTTTACATCCCGGGCCGGTTGAACGAGACAGCAGACACCCTGTTGAGGCAGGGGTTAAAACCCAGGGAATGGTGGTGTGGTGAAGCAGGTTTGGGAGAAATTTGGAAGAGCCCAGGTGGATCTGTTCACATTTTAAGAGATGTCGCACTGTCCCCTCTGGTTCTTCCTTACTCCTCCAGCCCCGCTGGGTCTGAACACCATGTTTCAGGCATGGCCGAGGCTGCGTCTGCACGTTTTGTTTTTTTCCCCCGTCGCGCTGCTTCCAGGAGTTCTGGAGAGGGTTTGCTGGGACAGAGTCAGGCTCTTCCTGGTATCTCTCCTCCATGCCCCTGTGGCTGGGAAATCTGTGGCAAGAGTCCCGATGGTAACACGTTTTTTCCATGGCACTCGGAGGCTGAAGCCCCGGTACGACCTAGAGTGCCTGGGTGGGACTTGACTGTCGTTTTGGGAGGCTCTGTCTGAGCCTCTATTCGAGGCATCCTGAAGGCATTCTTTCAATCAAGACCGCATTCTTGTAGGCCATCTGCTCTATCAGGAGGGTAGGGGACCTGCAGGCCCTTTCTGTGGCACTCTCCTTACTGGAGCTTACCCCTGGTACGGCCAGTGCTTTTCTGTAAACCCATACGGGTTACATGCCCAAGGTGCCCTCGGTCATCCCACAACATACAAGATTACAGGCATTCTATCTTCCTCCGTTCCAGGCCCCAGACCAGGAGAAACTGAATCGGCTTTGTCTGGTGCACGCATTCTACACCTACGTCCACAGGATGGGTCCTTGGAGAAGGACTGATCAGCTGCTTGTCTGCTATGGCCCTCCCAAGAGAGGCCTCCCTGCTAATAAGCAGACTCTGAGCAGGTGGATAATTGATGCTATCACATCATCTTAGGAGTCCTCTGGTCTCCCCGCTCCATTTGGGGTCAGAGCACACTCCACTTGGCATGTGGCTGCCTTAAAATCTTGGTCCTCTGGAGTTTCCTCCAAGATATATGTACTAGGGAACTAGGGTTACATACGTAACCTAGAGACATTCTTTATTATAATATCAACAATATAACAAACTTCATGCCAGATTATATTCTGATCAACAATTAATGATAGATTCCTATGTGATCAGATATCATGATCTGGTGTGCAGAAAATGGTGTGTACACAAAAAACTCAAATTCAGTGTAAACTCAAGGCAATTAGGAATTTTATTGTTCCATCCATATGCATTTACATTTACTTTTTATTAGACCTCCCTTGAGTTTCAAAGGATTCTAATGACTCCTGCAATTTACTGGATTTTTAGATGGTTTTCTTTGAAGTGGTCATTCAAAATTTTTCATACTGCCAGAACTTGGCCACTGGTGAGCATTAAATTGGCCACTGGTGAGCACGTCAAATGACCACCGATCTCAACTCATCACTAAAGATTTCTTTCGCAATGTGCAATTTTTGCCTGTGACCACAAATTGGGCCAAAAATAGTATAGTGTAAAGCCATTCTACACTGACATATTTCGAAATTTGTTATCAATCTAGCAGTCTGGACTCTTCCAACACTAATTGGCTGCCATCCTGTAAAATAGCAGTTGACAGAACAGTGTACAGAATTCTAATTATAATAATAGAAACAGCCCTGTAGATCTGCACTGAACACACAGCATTTACACACATATTGATACTGCTCTGTGTATACAGTTCATATGCAATGTCCTACAATCTTTAAAAAAGTATTATGCAAAAATAGACGTATGTAGTCTTAGTTAGGATCAAAAACAAAGTATTTGTGGTATTAATTGTTTTTTTAATGTCTTACATACTGTGCCTGTCAAAAGACTTTTATCAATCTTGAGAGACACGTGAATGTTGAAATCTTCGCAAATTTATTAAAAATAAAAAAACAAAAACAAAGAAATTACATGTACATAAGTATTTACAGCCTTTGCTCAATACCTTCGGTGGCAATTACAGCCTCACGTCTCTTTGGGTATAATGCTACAAGCTTGGCACACCTATATTTGGGGAGTTTCTCCCATTCTTCTTTGCAGTACCTCTAAAGCTCCATCAGGTTGGATGGGGAGCGTCGGGTCACAGTAATTTTTAGATCTCTCCAGAGATGTTTAATCGGATTCAAGTCTAGGATCTTCCTGGGCCACTCAAGGTCACAGAGTCGTCCCATAGCCACTGCTCTGTTATGTGTGCTTAGGGTCGCTGTCCTGTTGAAAAATGAACACTTCAGAGCACTCTGGAGCAGGTTTTCACCTAGGATGTCTCTGTATATTGTTGCATTCATCTTTCCCCTAATCCTGACTAGTCTCTCAGTTCCTGACACTAAAAACATTAGTATGTTGCAGCCAACACCATGCTTCAATGTAGGGATGGTATTGGTCAGGTCATGAGCGGTGCCTGGTTTCCTTCAGATATGACGCTTGGCATTCAGGCCAAAATGTTTTTGTTTCTCATTGTCTGAAAGTCGTTCAGGTGCCTTTTGGCAAACTCCATGCATGCCAAAAGTGTGTCATGTGCCTTTTACTGAGAAGTGACTTCCATCTGGCCATTCAAAAATAAAGGTCTAACTGGTGGATTGCTGCAGAGATGGTTGTTCTTTAAGATATTTCTCCATAGAGAAATATAGAAATGCTGGAGCTCTTTCAGAGTAACCATCGGGTTCTTGGTCACCTTTGTTCTTCGCATATCCCAGCTTGCTCAGAAGCTGAGGTCAGAGTGCAGGGTCAGCCATGATATGGTGCCCCCGGAGCACAGAGGGTTAAGGCCCTTGCTTTAGGGCCCAAGAGTGGCAGCTTAGCGACACCGGGGCTCGAACCCCCGACCTTTCGATCAATAACCTAGCACCTTAACCACTGAGCTTCCACTCCCCTCCAGAACCCTTGTGCTACATTTAACAACATAAAAATACTTAACAGAAAACACAGAGCTAAGGACCAGTAAGTGTCCTCGCCACATAAAGTGCATCATCATGTGCATCTACTGTATATTATACAGTGCAGTGTGTAGGAGAGAACTGAGTACAGGAGTGTACCTTGTAAATAAACAAAAGGTAAACAAAAGGGTTTGTGCAAAACAGCAATAGCAGCAGTCAAAAAGATGTGCAAAAACAGCATACTTCATGGACGTTATGGCTTGGTTTGTGCTCTGACATGCACTGTTAACTGTGGGACCTTATACGGTATAGACAGGTGTGTGCCTTTCAAAATCAGGTCCAATCAACTGAATTTACCACAGGTGAACTTCAATCAAGTTGTAGAAACATCTCAAGGATAATCAGTGGAAGCAGGATGCAACTGAGCTAAATTTTGAGTGTAATGGCAAAGGCTGTAAATACTTATGTACATTCATCTTTTATTTTAAATACATTTGCAAAGATTTCAAATAAACCTCTTTCACATTGTCATTATGAAAATAATAAATGTTATCCATTTTGGAATAAGGCTGTAACATAAAATGTGGAAAAAGTGAAGCGCTGTAAATACTTATGGGATGCACTGTATATGCAACAAAAATGAATATTTGCTTTGACCAAACAGATTTTAAATGTATAGATGTTGAACTTATTTTCATTAAAAAAATATCTTCCCTTAGCAGGAATAACAGCTTTACACCCTCTTGCCTTTTGTAAAACTTGCCAAAGTTGTTCTTCATGATTTGGATGTTTCATTACGATTTTGCAATCCAGTTAATCTTAGAGCAATTCACTAGAATTTACCTGATATAACAAGACAGGTCATTCCATAAAAGATAACACTACAGTTGACCAGGTTTATGATATTTTCAAATCATTGCATTCTGGATTTATTTGCCTAATACATTGTTCGGTTGTAGAAATAACACATGGTTGTGTTTATTGGGTTACATAATACTTATATTAGCTGTTAATGACAAATGGCAGAAACAAACTTAAGCACTTTAATAAATTATTACTTATTTCAATGTAAAAAATTTTTATATCAAATAATATGCATGCATATGCATGATGACACTGTATGATCTCAATGCATGTTATAGTGCATCTTTAAAGATATAATTTATAAATATATACAGTATATAGGCTATATTATTTTGTAATAATCTCGTTTGTCATTTGTTGCATTCGTTTGTCATTGCTTTTATAATGTGTTATATAACTCCATATAATGAATAATGTAATAATTCACAAATATAGTTCAATATAGTTCAATACACCTCACCATACCGAACACGGACACTTTATGGACACTTTACACCACACCATAGCGCACACGGACACTTTATGGACAATCAAAAACCACCCTTAAATTGCTTACTGTTGTTTTACTGTTGTTTACGGTTTTACTGCTTACTGCCATAAGCATTTTTTGTATATACATCTTTTTTTTTTCTCTCATATATATCCTTATATATTCTTATATTTTATATAGTTTTTATACATTATTTATCTGCCTTCCCTTTCTTTGTTTTATTTTTCACCCCATTCTATTCCCTCATGCCGGACCGTCGTAAAAAGCATTTCGCTGCATGTCGTACCCTGTATGAATGTGTATGTGACAAATAAAATTTGATTTGATTTGATTACACTTTGCAAAATAATTGCACTGGGTGTAATACATTATAAACGTTTTATAAAATTAATTCACAGTTCATTATACATATGACCTTCATTGAAAGTGTTACTAAGAATGTTTTTTTTATTTAGCTGTCAGCAAAAAAAAAAAAAAAAAGAAAAGTTGAAATAAAGGTGTCGTGTGACATTTTCCAGGCTGACTTACATTAGAGGATTGCCATGGCAACTGACTTTGTAGTTCAGATTTGTTCCTGTTATGTCAGGGTCACATAATGATGTGTCTTAGCTTGTCAAGTGAGAGGTTAGACTGCAAAAAAAAATGAACATGTCATTTGACTTTTTTGTTTAAAATGTATTTATGTTTGATTTCTGTTACATGCCAGGCTTCAAAATAGCTTTATTAGCATTATAGGAGACTATGCCAACTTTAATAGTTACTAACAGGTACCAAAAACATGAAAAATCTTTCTTACAAATTTTTATATTTCTTTGTAATGTTTCTACGCAGATTTAATAAGAGGACGTGTATGGCAAGAATAAAATGACAGGAATTGTGTTCCAATTTATTTTTTTTTTTGCATTAAATAGTACATTAGACATTACTTTATTGAGCTAGGGTGAATTAATTGGTCTGAGGTCAATGATTTAAACATCGATCATGAATCATTTGGATGAATTTAAGGATATCTGAGTTTAAAATTCAAAATTGTAGCTCTGTGGCATGCATATATAAGAACAATGAACGGCTTACTCTTGACTGGCGCAACAGGAATGTGTTTGGCTTATCCTCCGGAGATTGGAAATTTATATCCTGGTGATGTTGCATGTACCTGTGGCTGGAAATCATTTATCTGGGTAAGAGGGATGGTGTCTGTTACATTGCTTTGTGACACAGCATCAGCAGCAGTTTGAAAAGATGCAGATGAAAGCTTCTCATGTTTAATTAAAAGGATGTGTTAACCTTCCCTGGTAAGTAGCCTCAGTTAGTTTAGGATGAGCTGGCTGGTGGGTGAGAAATCCCTTTTAATCCCTTGATTTAAAAAAGTATAATAATTTTCAATTTCCAGCACGCTCTGCACGTGCGGAAAAAAGGGTCATGGCTGAGGCTTAGAAAAAATAAAAATAAAAAATAAAAAGAGCATTGAAGGTAAATGAGAGGTTAAAACTAAAGATTTTTTTTTTTTTTCCGGACCTTTTATTACAGCTGTGATGTTATGCAATGTCATGATGGTTCATGGCACTCACCAGCTTGATCTGTCTTTTAATTTAGTTATTATTTCCTGACAATTCAATTCTGTCCACACACAGTGCAGGCATCGGAAACGCATACTGTACATACACACACACACACACACACACACATGCAGACACAAGCTGCAGCTCATGGAGGCCCTCTTCTGGCTGTGTGTGCATGCTGGGAGGCATTTGCAGCAGGTTTTAATGGGGGTTATTAAGCTCTAATTCCTGCTATTGAGTTAAAATCCTTGCTTATCTTTGCATCGTCGCCCTGGAGATCCAGCCTGCGCTGGAGCGCCGCCGTCTCAGCTTGATAGACAGTAAAGGATTTTCAGCTCCAGCGACAAAATGAAAGGACATGGGCTTTAAGGCAAATCCCCCTGCCAAAGTTGGAATGAAGAAGTTAAAGGCTGATGGCACTCGGGGTTATTATGAGTCAGCGCATACTGGTTGGAATGAATGTGTGTTTAATTGGAACTCATCCAAGCCTGTTTGTGTGTAGGCGTATGTTAGTTGGTCTGGCGCTCCACAGGGACACAATGGGATGAAAAGGTTGGCGCGTTCGAGATATAATTTGCTGACAGGTACGCAACACACCAAGTCCAGCTTTCAGTGCGAGTGAACGCAAAGAGCACATGAGGAACTGGTCTCCTGAACATCCTGCCATGTCCAGCTCACCTCTGAGCTCTTCATCTCCCCAACCGTGACTCCAGCCCCGATCTGCCACCTGTATTCCATTAGCAGGATCAAATGCTTAGAAACGAGTAATCTGTGCTGTATTGATTGGGCTGAGCACTGACCACTCCCGAGGTTTCAAATCGTTCGTTTCCATCTGTCAGTGTCCTCGCTTTTTAATTCCCTTTCAATTAAGCCCACTATATTGCTCCAGCATGCTCTAATCATATTACTCCCTTCTTTCCATGGAGACTTCTCGAGGACCTGCTCTCGAGAGACGCACCGTGGGATGTTTAAATGCTAGGAGATGTATTGTTCGTGACATTCGGAGCATCTGGCGTAGCACAATATGCAGCTGAATGCGAATGACTGCATCATTTTTTTAATTTTTTTTTTTTATTTTTTGGCGGGAGGGGTTCGTGTCGCCTTGCATCTCCCAGTCAGGATTCATCTCACACCTATTCAGCGTAGAGAAAAGCAATCGAAGGGAAAAAGGCCCAAACGAATTGGAATTTTCTGCAAATGTCTGCTCCCTGCCACGGCGCCTCAGCTCCCTCGAGCGTCCCCCGATGAATGCTATAAGTATAATAAATTGCCTATGCAATTACAGTGCTCAAGCGGAGAAGCTGCAAGGAATAGCTTTATCGAAACCCCTTTAATTATAATAGTATCGATTAGTTTGGGCGAGTAGCTTGGGTAGCAGTGGGTGTCACGCTTACTGTTTCTCTCTGCTCACGATAATAAACCAGGCGATTAACCAACCTCTCATTATGAACTAATGGTTTTTAATTATCTTTCCAAAGCCAGTAGATGTGATACACCTAGTGCAAGTCGTTTACAGTGTTTACATTTTCAACATCCACTTGAAGAGTAAAGATTTTAGCTCTTTAGAAACCGCATGCATTTTTTTGTGTCTACCCGTCTGTTTTTTCTTTTTTATTAACTTTCAAAATTCTATTTCCAGAAATACAAAAATATTACACACAATACAACACAATATATTTAAAGAGCTTTTTTATAGTGTAGTGCTGTGTAAAGCGTATTTCTTTCTTTCTTTCTTTCTTTCTTTCTTTCTTTCTTTCTTTCTTTCTTTCTTTCTCTTTTCTTTTGTAATTGTATAATTGTGTTTACACATTTTTCCTCTTAAAAAAAAAAAACACTCACTTCCCTTTATTTTTCTAGTCCCCACCTCCTTCCTTCCTCTCTTGCTATGTTCCTTCACTCCATCTTTTGTTTCTTTCTTTCTTTCTTTCTTTCTTTCTTTCTTACTTTCTTTCTTTCTTTCAAATTTTTTTCTGTAATTCATTATTTCTTATACACTTTCTTTACTCCTTTTGCTCTTTGTATTCTTCCTTCCTTTCTTCCTTTCTTCTTTCTTTCCGTCTGCTTTTTTTTTTACTTTCAGTTTTCAAAGCTTTAACATCAACAGACCTCTTTCTTTTTCCTCCTTCCTTTCTTCATTCCATCCTTCTTTCTCTTATTCCTACCTTTCTTTCTTTCGTTATCTTAATTTCCTCCCTTTTCTCATGTTAATCAGAATTTCATATGAGCTTTAGAACCCCAATCTGTTCCAGGCCGAGTCCATGCATTGATACAGTAATGATGCTTTTGGATGTATACACCTGCCATACATCCTGTACCTCTGCAGAACTACATATGTATTCAGCCCTTAAAATAAAGTTGTTTGGTGTCTTGTTGGAAGTGATAAATCCAGTTTGCTGTGTGCTCAGGGACCACTGCTGTTCTATCTTAAATGAAATTATGCCAAGAGTGTAAAGAAGCGCTCGACTCACACATCTCCAACGATGTGATCTGCTGTGTACGTACACACAGCGTGCATACTGCATCCTCTCTGCCGACTTCATCTTTATTTCTCTCTGATATTCGCATAGTATGTGGTTAAAAAAATGAAAAGGCAGCACCTGAGTGCTACACCTCAAGGCCAGCACATCTGTCTGTGATCTGGGGTCCTGTTGAAACAGAATTTTCAATCCTGTCTGCCACCCAAACCTGCAGAGGTCCCACATTCTATCTGCCAACGTTCTGTTTGAACACCCACACACACACAAACACCACACATTTATCTGTCAGGGTATTGGCTATATTAAAATTCACCCCTGTGCTGTTTTGTGTGTAATTGCCAACAGAGAAGAGCAGCAGTGATCTCAGTAGCATACAGCACCTACCTGTTCATTTCCCTGATGCACTGGCTGGCATGCGTCAGCTTCTCGGTGGGTAAAAGGAATTTTATTTGCTTTTGCTTCAGCTTTAAGGGATGCGGCACAATAGGTGTTTTGTATCCTCTGTACCATAAAAGTGAAAAAAATGGAAGAGGGCGAGCTTTACTGATGATAGAGCTGGCAATCACTAGCAGGGGTTTGTTTAGAAATTAAATTACCTCCAGCAGGTATAAGAACCTTTCTCAAGGCTTTGCTTATGCTGGGAATTATTAATAAGTTAGACCACCACAGGTATAACACATTCACACACACACACACACACATACACAGACACATACTGCTGGCTAAGAATAAATTAAGCATACTGTAATTTCCAGTTGTTGTTTTTTTTATTTTTTTCATCTTTGAGTGCCAAGAACTTATACAGTATATGGACAAAAGTATTAAGACACCTGACATTTCCTTTTATATGTGGCCGTTCCTCAAGCTGTTAGCACAATATTGGAGGGACACAATTGTATAGAATGTCTTTGGATTTGCTATCATTGAATTCTCCCCTTACATCAACGACAGTTAGAGACACAAGCATGCCAGCATGACAATGTCCCTGTGCACAAATGACCTCTATGAAGAAATGGTTTACACTGTTTGGAGTTTAAAATCTTGAGTGGCTTGCTATGGAGCTCTAAACTCAGGTCCACTGAACACCTTTGGGATGAAATTGAATGTGGGCTGCACCTCAGGCCTCCTCACTCTACATAAGAACCTGACAAACCTCCACAAGCGCTCTGAGAAATGTAGTGGAACATCTTTATAGATCGTGCAAGATAGTATGGAGTGGAGGTCATTATTGTGGAGTAGAGGTTATTATAAACCGAAATGCTGACCAAATGTGGAGGTGTTCATAAACTTTTCACCCATGAAAGTTTCTGGAATTAATGAATTGCTGTCTCCTACTATTTCTAGGACAACGGATTATACATTTGAATATTTCATCACAGACATCATACAAAACAGTGTATAATGTCATTGGATACCTGAGAGGAAAGATTAATCCAGGTATGATTATTATTATAATTTTATATGTATTATTTTTGCTAAATACAATACTTTATTAATAATGAAGCAAACAAAGAATTATTATTTTATGTGTATACATTATATATTGTGTATACATATATATTTTTTTACATTTGTAAAAGTTATTATTGATGAAATACAAGATTTAAGAGTGTAATATGTACAGTAAAACAGGCAGCTAGACTGTGATGGAATCCTGCATTCCTTCAGATAATCAGATGATACCTGAATATAGTGGATTTTCCAGCCAATCAGACAACTTTCTGTGAACTCACTGTCACAATGAAAGTACACACTGTAGAACTTCATCTGTCTTCCTATTCTCATTACTCCTTTCATTTAGAACTTTCAAGGTTTTGAGACTTGCAAATGTCAGTGGCTCAGTGTTTCTAGAGATTCATTCTTTTCGTTTTTATTCTTCTCTGTCTTTCTCTTTCTATTTTTTTAGGGTTTTTATCAGGAGTTTTTTCATACCACTTTGTCCATTCATTTTCACATGGTTTTTCTCTGTATTATTTTAATCCTGTTCCTTTCCTTCCTTCCTTCCTTCCTTCCTTCCTTCCTTCCTTCCTTCCTTCCTTCCTTCATTTATTCAGTTCTTTTCTTTCTTTCTTTCTTTCTTTCTTTCTTTCTTTCTTTCTTTCTTTCTTTCTTTCTTTCTTTCTCTCTTTTTTTCTGTAATTGTGTTTTATCTTTAATTTTTCCATACACTTTCTTAACTCCTTTCGATGCCCCCCCATCTGTATTATTTTTTAACCCTGCCTCCCTCTCTTCCTCTTTTTCTCTTTCTTTCTTTCTTTCTTTCTTTCTTTCTTTCTTTCTTTCTTTCTTTCTTTCTTTCTTTCTTTTTTTCTTTTTTTCTTTCTTTTTTCTTTATTTCTTTCTTTCTAACTGATCCATGGTCACTGTAAAACAAGCATATTTCAACATGATCAGCAAAAAGTTAAAGTCCCTAAAGTTATTATCAGAGTTTTATGGAGGGAGTGAGAGAGAGAGAGAGAGAGAGATAGAGTGTACCAAAAAAAACCTAAGAGTGAAATACAGAGCATGAACTATAGAAAGCATCAAGTGCTGAGTCAGCCTGTTTTTTTTTCCCATACCATGATACACTACTCTCTTAAAACAATGTCTGCCATTGGTGTCCAAATGCAGGTCAGTCAGCTGCTCAAAATAGCCATTTAATTACTGACCAGTGTTTGCCCTCTGTGTGCAGTGTTAAAAGTCCGTATGGAATTACTTCTGAGATTTACGGTGGCTTTTTTTACTACGTCATAACCTACTATGAAATATGAGCTGAAAGTTCCTCTCTTTTTACGGTGACTTTCCAACTTGTGTTTGCTTTTAATTTAGATTGTTGTTCTCCTTCTTCTTATTTATTGATTCTCTGAATTCCACAAACTTCCCCTCGAGACTCCTCTACCACATCTTATTATATTTGTGTTCAAATATTTGTTCCTTGTTCAAATGCCTGTCAGTTTTTATTAGTTTATTATTTTTTTTTCTTGCTTGTCACTCAGAAATAGTTTGATTATTGGTTTACTGCATTTACAATCATGAGTATAAGCTTGAGTTACTTTGGTTAAGCTCTTACATGGGGTTGTGTGTGTTTGCAGATAGATATGTCCTTGTTGGGGCTCGTCACAGTAGCTGGTACGATGGCACAATGGCAGATTGGAGTGGTGGCGCGGCAGTTGTTTCTCAGATCATCGCCTCCTTAACAACTCAGACCCATGCACTCTGGCAGCCCGACCGTACCATTGTTTTCTGCTCGTCAGGAGGCTCTTCCCTTGGCAACATTGGCACCTTTGAGTGGGGCGAGGTACATTTTTTTTTTTTAAGTGACTCAAATCAATAGATACAGAGCATAAACATTTACATTTGGCAGACAGCATATCCAGAGCCACTTACATTTATCTTACAACCGAGCAGCTATGGGGTTAAGGGCCTTGTTTAGGGGCCCATGGATGGCAGCTTGGTGTGGTTGGGATTTAAACTCATTACCTTTGGATCCCAAATGCCTTAACCATTTAGCTACCACCTCCCAATGAAATTAATATGAAAGGAACACTATTGTAAGGAAACAGACATCAGTATCTATTTCAAAAGTGTTTAAAAAAAAAAAAAAAAAAAAGGTATATGTAAAAGTTTATATAATCCTCTTTGAGCTCACTGAGTGCTATCAATAAATACCATGTTAACATATACACTATGTTGGCTATACTTATGTATGATTGCATGTCCTAAAGCTATTTGTCTACTAAATCAATAAACTAGGAACATTTATGAGTGTATTGAGTGTGTTTACATACACAATCTATAGAAGGGGGAAAAAAGTAAACCATACCAGCTAATGTTGGAACTTCTAGCCATAGAGCAAAGGCATGAGGTTAAAAAAAGTGTGCTTGAACATACAATAAGGCAGATAAAAGCCTGTAAAAGTGTTAAAGACTCTAAGTCATCGTTTTTAATTAGTTATATTTGTGTAGCATTAATCAATATTGAATAATTTATATATAAATACAACCATATACATGTTTTGAAATTCATATATTTAAGGTTATAAACACATACATTGTTTAGGAGGCTAAGTAGTAACATATGAAGGATGTATGTGTGAGGTGAGAGTGGACAAGAAAGACAAAGCAATTAAGAAATATTAGGTTAATTCCAATAAACTTGAATTGCACAAAACAATTAATGGTCATTTATTCATACTTAGTAACTGCCTGATCACTGTGGGTTAAATGTAATTTGATACTATCTTAATTTGAAATGCATGATTTTGATTGGCTGGCAAGGATGCATACCAACAGTAAATCTGGTCGTTTTGTGCAGTCTTAAAAGCAATTAACCAATAGTAACTTACAGTTACAGTTTCAGGCAGCGTGAGACAGCTGATGTGGCACAGACACAGGAAATCTCTCTCTCTCTTTCTCTCTCTCTCTCTCTCTTCATTGCCCTCTCTCTCTCCCCCTCTCTCTCGCCTATTTTCTAGTCTCCATTTATTGTAATTTATTCAAGTACATTCAATCACGATCGCACTCCTATGTATTTGATTTCGACTGGGCAAAATTCTAGATTAAGCAACCTATATAATAAAAACCTAACAAACAAATCGTTATTTTTGTCTTTTTACTGCAAACATCAATGACATTTTTATCTTGTCATTGCTGGCAAGGGATGATGTTATAAGCAGGAGGCATGGTACAAGGTTTGCATCAAGTGGATCTTTGCCTTTATGTCATGCATTAAGATCATGTAATGTACACCTAGATGTGGATAGCTCCTCATTTTATTTACTAGTTTGTTTAGATTTCAGGTTTATATTTACTAAACATTTAGTTTCCCATTCGGGAACGAAACACTGCATCACAATGCTTTGGGAACGCCTCATGTTGTCCATGCTCTGAACCACATGTGAAATCCGGCCAATAGGCAAGTCGTGACGTCATCGGCGGGCGACGCCGCGTGAAACAGGAAGCTACAAAATGGCTAAGCGATGGTAGCTTTGTGTGTGAATCTGTGCAGTCATGAGCTTGCAGGCAGGCAGAATTCCGACTGCGTGTTCCTTCTTGCTCGGCTTCATTTCGGGGGTGGATACGCAGCCGATGTGTTGTTTGCTTAGCTTAGGAGCATGCTTAGTCGGCTCTCAAGGGAGTCAACTATTAGCATTTCTAGCGGTGTGGCTATGTGCTCCCGGCTGCTGGCCAAGCTCCCGTTCCCCGCTTGTTCGGCGTTTCCTTCCTTCGGAGGGAGGATTTTTGGAGAGCGCTCTCTAAGGAGACGCAGCACCAAGGGTCATGGGGTTTGCAGGCCGGCCTAGCACGAGGCTTGAAGATGGATGAGTCATCTCCAGCTTCTCCTGCTGGGCCGAGTAATATACGGTGTAATGCGGTGTTTCCCCGAGGAGGGAGAATTGTCGGATGCTAGCGAGCCCATGACTATTTCCCGACTTACACACCGAGGTGTCTAGGTTCTAGGAGACCCCATACGCAGCCCGTTCATTTGCACCACATTTGCTGCGCGAATATAGTAGGGTTCAGGGAATGCGGCTATGGGGAGATGCCCAGGGTTGTAGAGATGCCGGCTGGTTATCTCTCCCCAGGTGATGCATCGCTGAAGGCTTCGGTATTGCCTACAAAGGCCACTTTGGTTCTAGTAGCTAGGGCTACACGGCGGGTCAGCCCGGGGGTTGCCTCCCAACGATGAGTGTGTTGCGGGCATACCAGGCTGACCTGCTATGAGAGATGGCGAGGGATTCAGCTCTGGGGCTGACGATTTAATAGTTACGTTGTGCTGTGACATAACCCTCTGGGCCACCAAGGTATGGCGCGGCCATAGGTTGGTCAATGTAAGCCTTAGTAGCCACAGAAGGACTTCTGTGGCTCACCCTGTACATGGAGATTCCAGGCAGGGACAGGGCTTTCTTTCTGAATGCCACGGTGGCCCCTCCTGGCCTGTTCTCGTGATGCTGTAGGTAAAGGAGACCACAGTGGCATTTCAGTGGTATTTCCCCGCCACTCCCATGGGGCTGCTCAACAGCAGCCTCAGCCTGGTATGTCTAGGCACCACCAAGCCCAGAAATGGAAAGTTCTGATGACTTGCTTCTAGGAGGTTGGTGTACACCTCGTACTATGGTGCCCGTCCCTCTGCAGCACCACCGGGAGGCCAGGCCATTAGTTCTGCCACAAGGAGTGTTCCAGAGCACATCCCCCCTCCAGTGGGTGTCTCTCTCCACTTCCGTCCCAAAGATCGCTGCGGATGGACAAGACCTGCCGCCTCTCAGAAGGCACAAACGGCTGCAGAGCACTGCTCCAGCCACTCTGGAAGGATCAGAGGCCAGCCTTGAGGGTCTGTTCTCTTAAGAGACTTTCTGGCAGCTTGGGTAAGGCTGCCAGTCGTGTCTCATTGGTGCCTGCGTACTATAGAGAGGGCTATTTGATTTACTTTGGGTCCTCTCCTCCCCAGTTTAACGGGATGTGTCCCATCATGGTGGGACCCGAGCAGGCTCTGGTCCTGGAACAGGAAGTGCGCACCCTCCTAAGAAAAGAGGCCATCAGGTGGTTTCTCCCTCGGTTAAAAAGTCAGGCTACTACAGCCTATACTTCTTTGTTCTGAAGAAGGATTGTAGGTTGCTTCCAATCCTAGATCTGCACTCCTTGAACCACTCACTCATAAAACTCAGGTTCAGGATGCTCACTCTCTGAAAGGTCGTGTCTCAGATCAAGTCCAAGGACTAGTTTGTCACGATAGATCTAAAGGACACATATTTTCACATAGCCATCCTTCCCGCACACAGGAGGTTTCTAAAGTTTGCTTTCGGGGGCGGAGCTTACAATACTGGGTCCTCTTGTTTGGCCTGGCACTCTCACCCCGCACCTTTACAAGATGCATTAATGCGGCGCTGACCCAGCTACGGCTCAGGGTATCTGCATTCTGAACTATATCGATGACTGGTTGATATAAGCTCGATCAGAGCTTTGGCAGTCCAGCACCAAGATGTTGTTCTCACCTGTATGAAGGAGCTGGGGTTTAAGACTGTACGCCAGAAAAAGATTGTGCTTTTTTTTCAGAGAACCACCTTCCTGGGCGTGGTGTGGGACTCGACCATGTTGTGGGCACGATTGTCTTCTGCCCGGATCCAGACTATCCTTACTCCAGTCAGGAGAGCAAGAGAAGGCCAGTCACTCACTGTGAAGCAGTTCCAGAGGCTGCTGGTTCTCATTGCAGCAGAGTCCAATGTGATTCCTGTTGGCCTCCTTCATATGAGACCCCTCCAGTGGTGGATCCGGGACAAAGGGTTCTCCCAAAAGGGCAGTCCACACCATACCATTAAGGTCTCGCAGCGAGCCCTTCAAACCTTAGATGTGTGGAGAGAACCGACGTTCCTGTCCCAGGGCCCTTAGGGTCTTAGGAACTCCTTGTCGTTGCATAATGCTAAGGTCGGTCGAGCGAGCCGCACCTCTCATGGCACATAAACTGCGAGCACTGGACACGTATCTCCACAGGACGAGTCTGTGGAGAAAGCCGGAGCAACTGTCCCACTTCAGGACGTCATCGGCCGCCCGCCGATTACGTCACGACTTGCCTATTGGCCAGATTTCACACATGGTTCAGAGCGTGGACAACGCGAGACGTTCCCAAAGCCTTGCAACGCAGCATCTCATTCCCTCTGCTAACTAGGGTTACAAAAGTAACCTAGAGACGGACATGCTCCATTTGGGATGATTGATAAATCTAACAGATATACACCTAGTGCCATTGTGTTTCTTAGTTTCCCCTCTGAGTGAGTGTTTATAAGTACAGTAAATACAGAACTGGAAACCATCCAAAGAACTCAATTTTCTTTTTTTATTTTATGCTGTAAGTGCTAATGATGCAGCAGCTGCTTCTGATTAATTATCTCATAATAAAAAAAAAATAATAAAAAACAAAAAAAAAATAACCTCAGGAAAAGAGAAAATTTTTTTGGTTTGCTTAAATTGTACTTAACTTACATGATTCATTAATGTGCATTATTGATTGAAAGTACTAATAACATTTGTACTATTTGTGGCATTATTTATTTAAATTGGGTACATCAAATTATCATTGTGATGATTTCTCAGAGAGTCTGACTTGTTTACTGTATTTTCATTTTAATCAACCATTCATGAATAATAGAAGCATCATATGGGTTATGGAAATCGCAAGTCAAGTCATCACGAGTCTGCTGATAATATACAGCCGGGCTGTGATCTAACTGTTTATGGAGCCTAATGCTGCATTATAATATTGTTTGGATTAGTTATTTCTGAATAGAACATGTGTAGAGCCTGTTACTAGCAATTTGTTAGCATTGTAAAGCAAAATGCCTTTAAATAATTAAAATGTATTATTGGCATACTGTAGTTGCTTGTCATGTATGTGTTTTTTATTATATCATTATGTCTCCAACCCATCCCATTACTGTTTTAACGTCTTCACGTGTCTTTTAATTCACACGTGTCTTCATTTCTTGGTTTAATTTATGCATGTGTATATACTGTATATCCTTTTTGTTTTCCATCTGGTCTCTGCTAAGAAGTACAGTTAGTTTATTACATATACCAAACCTCTGTTTCTTGTTTTCCCAGTTTTTGTTTTTCCAGTATATTGGAATCTACATTCATGTCAGTGTTTTCTCTCCCTGCTCCCTGTTTATAATTTAAGTGTTGGATTTGTCTGTTCCTTTCCTTTATCACACTTGCATCCACCTAGCCTTGCTTTATGTCACAGTTTTTATATGTATCTTTATAAAGTCTATTTCTTGATTCATTATTTATTAAACAGTGGTTCAAATGAATCAGTTTAGAGATTACATTATCAGGTATATTATCAGGTATTAGTAATCATTAATGTAATAATCTCTCTTTAGGAATGTCACACTTGTTTTTTGTGACACACAAAAACGATCAAAGGTAACTACAGTTTACTTTTCCATTTCAAAAACGTGCAAAGAAAGGAAAACTATTATGAGGAAACAAACATCAATGACCATTTCAAAAGTATTTCAGAAAAGCAATTTCCCTGCCTGTCCATTTTGGGCTGCAAAAAATGGAGACTTCATATCCTGACATTCTGAATAGCCTTAAAGACATTTTTGGAAGAAAAAAGAAAGAAAGAAAAATTAGGTTGTCTTCTTTGAAATGATGTTGACACTGATGAGGGCATGATGCTGTCAATTTCTATTCTAGTCTATAGCAGCTTGCTGGACAAAGACAATGTAGTCAATATGGACACTTCCAAATTCTCTTGTCTCCATTAAACTTAAATAATGGTACCATACATGCTGGACATTACATGTAAATTGGTTTGGACATGTCCCTTTTATATTTGCATAAGGATTGAGGAAATGTGTTTGTTTGTTTGTTTGTTTGTTTGTTTGTTTGTTTAAATCCCACAGCAGCAAGGCCCTTGTTTTTAACTGCTTGTATATATAAATAAGATTGTAATGGATTGTCTGAATAAGGGGTTTTGCTGAATGTTTTAAGTATCCATCAGACCCAATTGTGGATATTTGTGAGTCCATATATGGGGAAGAGGGCAGACGCACCATGTGTTAAACTGCCCTGTGATGAGCCCGTTGTGTTTTAGAGAATGCATTCTCTAGTTTCCACACTCAAACACAGTGAGAAAGCTAGCGTCATAACCACCGTATTAAAGAATTTGAAAACATGTATAGGAATAAAAAGACTCCTTGTTGTACCTTTGATTAATAATCATAATTAATGCAAAATAGTGTCTGTATAAAAAAATAATCAAAATAACAACATTACAATATCGAGGTAACAACAAATCAAGGTTTAAAGGATTGAAACCTATAAAAGCTCCGACTGAGCTCTATAGCAATGCCTGAGGCATCAATTTAACCAGAAATAGAGCTGCAAGGTCAGTTAAAATGCCTGTGTTACCTGACTTCTTTCTTGGCCACGTTTTATTGCAGCAGCACTATGCTGAAACTACTAGAGAGTACTATTTAACTGTTATAACATGGTAGTGAAACCGTATAACCTACACTGTTGTTTTATTGTGATCCAGTGTACTGTTTCTATATTTTTTGCTGTGGCTTGTAAATCATACACAAATTATAAATGCAGAATTAATCGATTGCTGATAGACAAAAATTTTAATATATGAAGCACATCATCAAATTGTATTGTAACAAGCAGCAGACTCTGGCTTCTGATGTTTCTGTACAGATCCTCCATTAACTGATGTGTTTCATTGTGGTTCCAGGAGAACAAGGTGGTTTTGGAGGACAGGGTAGTGGCCTATATCAGCCTGCAGAATCCAGTTAGAGCATATGGCCCACAATCTACTGTATCACCATCTCTACGGCAACTGGCTTCTGACATCTATAAGGTGAACAGCAAGACACTTTAGTCAAATGTATACTTTAGCATTCTTAGTAAGTCACATAATAGATATATAATATTCTGCAAAAATATTTAATATGAGCAATAATCCAGAACTAGTCCTTAAT
This sequence comes from Silurus lanzhouensis, assembly GCA_039877035.1. Classification (NCBI taxonomy): domain Eukaryota; kingdom Metazoa; phylum Chordata; class Actinopteri; order Siluriformes; family Siluridae; genus Silurus; species Silurus lanzhouensis. The sequence goes on along the minus strand of JBCEWE010002369.1, from coordinate 455,384 downwards.
ACACATTACTTTAGACTAGTGCATCAATTATTTAATAGAGCCACATAATTTTGATAAGTTTACCAAGTTTTTTTTTAGGTTTCCTTTATAGTGACAGACTGATATCTTGTATAATCACACCTGCTGCATCAGCAGTTGGTGAAAAGGTTAACTTATTCAAATATCATCAGTGTATTCCTTCTCTAATAAGCCCCTAAGGTATAAGTCGTGACTAGTTCAGAGAGGGTCAAAGGCCATGTTTCAAGGACAGGATGCCCTATTCTTTTCATGCATGCAATAATCCTCTTTATTAACCTAAATGCCAGTCCACCTGTGACATTTTAGGGTAATAAAGAGGGTCCTGACCTGCTCTACTCACGTGCTGCAACTCTCCCATGCAAATGCTCTTTGCACTTCAAAAAGGAAAAAAAAAAAGGTGTTAGCTTGCAGAAGTAATAATTTCCTTCTCTTTCACTGAATCAGAATGACAACGGCCTTGATAATGTTTAGCAAAGTTTTTTGTAAATTAGAAAAGGGAGTTAATATACTTTCAATAAGATTCTGATGAGTGCACATATTTCAGAGAATGCTTTTTTTTATGAAAAGATAGAAAGTTCTCTTCTTGATGTGATTTTTGCTATAATAAAAGATAGAAGCAAGCTGAGCCCTAAATTCCTTACCATGAACCTATGATTTGACTCCCACTCTTCTACATCGAAGTACAGAGGAAAAGTGTTAAATTAAACAGGATATTCAAGGGCAAATATTAATCAGTATATGTCGTGGCATTTCAGCTCCTTTAAATGTGTGCTGTCAATAGCTAACATTTTTCAAAGTTTTTCTTTTTTTTTTTAACGTCACACAGATTGCCAGGATTATATTATACATCACATTCCATAGTGATCTAAAGACTATACAGTACTGCTTTATACAGAATACATATACTGTGATGATCAAACACTATTCATTTGATTTTCTATATACTAATCTTCACTTTAATTATGTCTAATTTCACAGCATACCAACATATTTCACCTAATGTTAATCTTTATAAAGTTCCCACAGGTAGCTCATTTCACTTATTTAAAATGGCAATGGTTTAAGAAACATATTCTGGATAAGCTGATAACATTATTAGAATTAAATCTAATACAATTCAGCAAGCAAAGACAGTGTATCCATTACTGTACGTACAGAACCTATTCTATTTTAAGATATACTAGAAAGATTGGAACAGGGAAATGCAGATTATGGGGTACATACTGTAAATCAGAAAGGCATGACCTTGTTTTCCATTCAAAGTGCAAATACAAAGAAACATAAGCAAAACATGTCTCAATTTCTCTAGTGCTTGTTTTGTTTCAGGACTTTTAAAGCACCTTAAGAGTTGGGATGGAACTGGTAATGGCTCTTTCTTAAAATTTGACAAAGGTGCATCTTAAACAGATAAAAACAATCTGATAGTCTGTATGTTGTTGACTTTTAGTCCAAAATTCACTAGTAAATAAAAAATCTCTTAAGGCAAGTGTGATAACTTGTTGACTTTTGACAAGGCAATGTGGTTTAACATCACCCTGACCCACTCAAATCTATGGTTATAAGCTGCTGCTTTCTCACACACTCGACATGCTTTCATTTTCCTCGCATGAGGTATTCCTAGATGCTGATCAATTTTATAACCACAAAGACAAGTCAAGTATACTCATTTTTTTCTCAGAAGACATACAGTGAAGGTGAAAAAGCTTTTGTAAATTTGGCCTTGTGTCAGTGCATTTCTGTAAACACGTAGACTACCTAAATCGATGAATTGCTGCTTCTACTTTAGCTTGTATTAATTATTTTTTTTTTCACTTCCATTGACTTTTTTTATGGACAGTGGTTTATATGTTTGCTCATTCTTTTCACTTTTTATCATTTTATATCACTTTACTGACACTTATATTGTTTGCCATGAGTTTAAATACTTAAAACACATTGAAATGATGAAACAACTACCTGGACTATTGCATGAAAGTGTGTTCCTGATTTTCTGTAGCAATTGGTGTCTTTTGTGTGTGAAGCTACTGGTCATACCCAGGTCTTAACTATGTGTGCTTCCAGCCCTAATTGAACTTGCAGTTATTTTATTTTTCTCATATTGGTCTTATTCCAATCACATTATTCATTTCTGAATGCAGACCATCGAAAGGCTTGAGGTACACCTTAACGGGCTCGATATTTTTAAATATTTAAACTGGATGATAATTCACATTTGTGAAATGGCAGTAATATTATGTTTCCATTTATCTTGCTTTGCAGCCGTCTTAAAAATGGAGATGCCACCGCTGTCATGCTTAGAATGGGTGCTTTGGAACCAATTATAATAAAACAGATACATCTTCAGGGATTATAGAGCACAGAGTAGAAAATAATTTTAGAGCCTGCAATTATTTAACTGTGCTTTGTTTAGTAACATGTGTGCCTGTTAGTGTGTTTAAAACCAAATCAGGCTAAGGATTGAACAAAGACTGGATACAACCATGTATTATGTTCTACACAATACATCATTTACTATATGAAGAAAAGTATTGGGACACCTGACTTTCCATTCATATGTCTTTCTTTCCTAAACTGTTAGCACTAAGTTAAAGGCAGGCAATTCTACAGGGTGCCTTTGGATGCAGTAGCATTACTTGAACTAGGAGACCCAAATCTGTTCTAGCATGACAATGGCTTTTTGCACAAAGCCAGCTCCATGAAGATATGGTTTACGTGTTTTTTGAGTGGACGATCTTGAATGACCTGCTATTGAAATCCAACCTCAATACAATTGAATTGGAATGAATTGGAACTCTGATTGCACCCCAGGTTCTTAAAAAGCAAATGGGGATTAAATATGGAATGGGATGTTCAAAATCTTATGGTCATGTAAATCTTATAGTCAAGTGTCCACAAAGATTTGTCTATATAATGTACAGTATATAAACAAGTCTAAATTACAGTAATGGTTGAATGCCTTCTGAACCAGAGTTAAATTAAATAACTTTAAAATGTCAATGTAAGCATGCATAAAGAACAAAATCATTCACCTTTGATTACCCCTCTTGATCCCAGCTTGCTCATATTAGACAGTATTAAACTGACTTATATAAAAGCTGACAGGATGATTGTGTTCAGATTTGAAATCGATTTGAAGAAAGCAAAACTGAATAACATGTAATCCTCTCCTCAAGACGGCAATTCTGATTTGAGATATATATATATATATATATATATATATATATATATATATATATATATATATATATATATATATATGCTGTATATGGCAGAATGCATGCCTTCATAACACATTTAGTAAAGCCTAGTTCAGTGTTAAGAGATTTTTGATTAGATGCCATTTACGAGTTTGTAAAGCTGAGCAATGCTGCCTTTAGAAGGTTACATTCGTGTGTAAATGTGGAGTGCTCTAATGCCCGTGGACAGCCTCTCATCCCTGCTATTTTGTGAGGTAATTTGACAGATGCAGCACATGATTCTCAGCATGAAGTACACTTCTTGTTAAATCATCATCGATTGGACACAGCAATGCTTTTTTACGTCTTTCTCTATTAGCCAAAGAAAAAGAAGTCTGTTTCATTTTAGATACATGTAGAAAGTCACTGGTATATTGCCCCTCGACTTTGTTTTTGACATAATTTTTTTGAAATCAATTCTGAATAAGAAATTTGATGAAATAGTTATGTTTAAGATGATTTAGTTATTGGTGTCATTGACATGGCAAAGAACCTGATTTTGTAATTAAGTTATTTTTTAAATCAAGCCCTTTACCAGTTACTGTATCTTCCCAGTGTTCATATTTACTGTATGTATCTGGTTTTGCAAAACAATTTGCAAACTGGATGCACAAGCTATATGTCATATCCTCCCCAAACTACCTATTCATTTGTGTCCTGTCTTTTTTATTTATTTCTAACACCTTTTTATTCCATTTAGTCACCATACTATATAACATTAAGAGGACATGTTAAGTTTTGTTCAAAATCTACAAAATCTATATTCCAGAAAACACATTTTTGGATGTTTTAGACTTTTCTCTAGGTTTTGTTGTTTCTTGCTATTATATAGTTACATATTATTATGTTTTCTTATTCATTTACATGTCAGGAGTTGTGTAGTGAAATCTGTGTCCACTTTAATGATAGCCCTTTCATCAGTGGTGGGCGGTCAGGGCCAGCAAAGCCTTCTCTGCTGGCCTAAACACTACCAGAAGCACTGAGCTACATTTACAACCTAAATTGTAACATTTGTTCTATGATATTTTATTAATTTATTCCCAACAGTTTATTCTCTAAATTTGGTAGCATTTCTCTTGGCTGCACTGCTTCCCGTAAGTGTATGTGAATGTTTTTTGTCTAATCGGATTTCAGCCTTTATGTGCTGCCATGTCAATCTAATCTGCCCAGGGCCTGCAAAGTCTGTCCTGCTGGCCCTTTTACCATTGTCTCATTAAGAAAAAGCTTTGTTTCTTTAACCAATCAGATTTCATTTTCGACTCACAGGGCCAGCTAGCTGGCCCAGAATATAGTCAGCATTTTTCCATCCTCTGATTGGTTGGTCAGAGGGAAACTGTTACAACCAAGTTTGACTGGCAAAACAAGTCTGAAGCTCTCTGCACACAATCTGAGTTGGACTTTTTTATGCCTACAGAGGAAGAAAAAATTATTTGGTCACGGACATACTAAAAAAACATTTTGAAGAAAAGCTAGACATCGTATGGAGAGGTCGGCAAACCCCGAAGATAGCTAGCTTGTCTCAGCACCGGAAAACAGTTTGTCCCACACTGCTAGACCAGTGAATACAAGCGGTACCACTGGCTTAATTTTACTAAAGCAAGATTGTATTTACCCTCCATATGTGAAATGCCTCTCTATCTGTAATGCCACGTGTTGTTATATTGTGGTTTTGTATCGTATTGATGGTTTCTATAATCGCAACGTGATAGTGGTGGTATTAAGAGGTGGATTAAGTCATGTAAGTCCCCACTGAAGGCCCAAGTACCAAATGCACGGCCCGCCACTGCCTTTTATAAATATCCTTTTAAGTAGCCATGTATTGTAACTACTGTACAGTGATCACTATACAGTAATACAAGCCAGATAGCTTTAAAGCAATTTCCTGGCAAGAGTCAATATGTTTATACAGAATTATCAATATCTGAGACAATGGAGAGACATGAGCAATTCATCATCTTTTTTCATTTTGAAATGTCTCATGTCTAAAGAACCAATAGGATAATGTAAAAAAAAAAAAAACTTCCTTAAAGTAATTTACCAAGTAACTTCCTCCATGCTTGAGTGATTTTACTTTTACTCAAACAAACTATTGCTATAATAACAACTTTACTCAGGTCAATATGTTTTGTATACTTTATCTCCTCACTTGTTAGGAGGTCTGCCATGTTGGTAGCTCTTTGAAAGAGAAACACTCAAGTGTAATCTACATTATGTGCCATCCTTACCCTGTAATACATTAACTCTCAATCAATATCCTCTTACAGACTCACAGTCCAGTCACTGACAAATCGACATCCTTCCTTTAAAGGCCCTCTTTGCTTACAAACCAAACTCTCCACACTTGTTTATTGTCTTGACATGTTTAATGTACACTATATGCACATGACTTTTCCAGCCATATGTGGTTCTTCTGCAAACTTTTACCATAAAGTCAGAGGCACACAACTGTAGGACGCAGTAACAAAATTTTCCCTTCAATTGAATGATAATGCCTCTGTACACAAAGAGTGGACTGCTATAGAGTGACCTCAACCCTACTAATCATTGCTATTCATTGGAATTTTGAATGCACCCCAGCCCTACTCACCTCACCTACACCGGTACCTGACTTTAATACTCCTTGTAGCTGAATTAGCATAGATTTTGACAGTGCACTCTAAAATTTCATGAAACTTCTACCCGGAAGAGTAAAGGTTATTATATCAGCAAATAAGGACTAAATGTGGAATGGGATGTTCAAAAAGCACATGGGAATCATATGGTCAGGGGTTCACCAGCTTTTGTACATATAGTGTATGTTATTAGTCTGTACAAGCAGGTTTGTACATATGCATATACATTTTATGATATTTAGTGGTGTAGTGTTCTGGCAAGTTAGAGTCAGTAGTTTCTTCCATCATTTATTCTCTCAAAATGTAGTTAAGTAAAAAATAAGATATTTGTCTTTGACACTATTGTTCTAATAATGTATATAAAAAAAAAAATCCTGCTATAAACTATCATACAGTAAAATCACAAGTCTTTCAGGCAATAGCAGTTCCACCATCTTTTTTTTTACTGTAATATATGTTTAAGTCTAATAATCTGTTTTTCTCAACGTAAACAGACCATGCAGATAATGTCGTCGTGATGCATTGGGCGGCACTTTCAAGATATCGGCGAATACTGCTGTGTTTATCATGATAATTCTAAATAAAAACAGTTGTATTATGGAAGATATAAGGTGTGCTGTCAAGCACTAGTGCATCATCACCTGACCATCTCCGAGTTTTTCATATTATGCATAAAGGCCCATTGTGTCTGTTTTGTTCTAATAACATCAGACACGTTCATACATTTTGGTTGCCAGTGTGTCGCTTTTAAATTCATGTGCTATTTCACTCTTCTTTCTAAAGGTCACCTTGTATGAGAATGAATTATTTCCACAATGCAATGTCTTTTTAGTCACTGACATGTAGTGAATGAGATAACAGTCTGATTCAGTGAATCTTCGGCTGTTTTTTTTTAGCTTCATTTTGGAGGAAATGCTTTTGAATAGCTTTTTGAATAGAACATATTTATTTATTTGTGATGCTACAGTCTACACATTGCTTTTTATTAAATAAGGCCACAATTCTGCTTCTTTTTATATTAAATTTAAAATAAGGAAAAAGAAAGGATTTTACTTGTTTCATATACATTACAGCACAGTAAAACTTTCCTTTGCATATCCCACATGACAGAGGGTCAGAGAACAGGATCAGCCATGATACAGCACCCCTGGAGCAGAGAGGGTTAAGGGCCTTATTCTAGGGCCCAGCAGTGACAGCTTAGCATTGCTAGAGCTTGGACCCTGACCTTCTGAACAGTAATCCAGTACCCTAAGCATTGAACTACTTCCCATCATTGAGTTACCACTTCCCGTGGTATTTGGAGTATGGCTATCAATATTTCATGACTAATTTTTACTGCTATACAAGGAAAGCTAATTGCAAAATCCAGCCTTGCCTTTTATGTGATTTCTCAAGCTCTTTAGCATATCCACCAATGCTTTTTTCATTTAATAGCTTTTAGAGACTGCATCCAGAGTTTAGTGATACACAGTTTCACGCACCCAGCACAACAACTGAACCATAAGGCTGAACATGTGTTGGATATCATTTGGAATTGATAAATTACCCATTAAAATTGGTCAGGCAATAAGGTGTTTAGATAAAGTGATAGCTCAAGGGTAAATTATGTCTAATCAGGCTTTGACTAATGATTGTCTGAAATCATGAACTCATACAACGGGTTTACTGATCTGTTCTGTCATAAATATTTCTGTATTTTTGTCACATTCTTTTTATATTTATTTCATATTAACTCAATAGTACTGAAAAGCATATATTTTACTGATAAGGCAAATAATTTGACTTGATGCATTTTTGTATTAAAGTTATTCTAGTTACTCGAGGAATTATTTCAGTCCTAGTAAATATCTTTCTCTAACAATAGTCTACACATGCATGGTTTACTTTTTTAATTCTGGATATTATATTTTCCAGACTCATATAAAGCATTGCCCTCATGCTGGAAGCTGCACTGGAATGAACATCAGCTCTCTGCAGTCTCCTGTAGTCATGGACTTCTTCACCAGTCAGCTTGCTGCCCCACTGGTGGAGTTTGCATCATCAGCCAATACAGCTGAGGTAGTGTAGCATGCGGACACACACACACACACACACACACACACACACACACACACACACACACACACACACACACACACACACACAGAGAGAGAGAGAGAGAGAGAGAGAGAGGGGGAGAGAGAGAGAGAGAGAGAGAGAGAGAGAGAGAGAGAGAGAGAGAGAGAGAGCCTATTGAATATTCAAAATTCATTTATATACCCAGTCAATTTGAGATAAATGAACTCTTGCTTTATATTTGGAAATAGTCAGATAATCACCAAGGTCAATGAAGGTCACTGCACTCATTTCCCATCCTATGAGAGTCAAAAACATTTGTTTGTTTCAAAGGCTGCAACTATACTACAATGATGCCTGAATTCAGAATGATCCATTAGTGTGCAAATGAGTAGTGCAAGTCTGGTATACAAACCAAGTATGGTTTCATTGGCAGCAGTGATGGCTAATGCCTCATTATGGCTCTTTGTGCATTTGATTTGCTGTTGGAAAATCAATGATTTATTTATATTCATCTTCAGAAATAGGTACGTTTCCCTTGGTCAGGGTCATAGTGGATGCAGACCCTTCTTTGGAATACTAGGTTTAAGGCAGAAAAATATGCTGAATCGGACACCAGTCAGTTGTTGATTATTTATTTATTGATTGATTGATTTATTGATTGATTTATTTATTTATTGTGTACAGTACTCTTAATTTATTTTCACATATTTTGCTTAGTGTCACTTTTATAATCTTGTAATTACAATCCCCATCAGCCCTTATTGTTACAGGACTTCCATGGTGGGGAAAGCTTTATCTGAATAGGTGACACACATTTTAAACACTCTTTCCATCAGTAAAAAGATTGACTATGACCCAAATTACAACATCACAACACCGGCATTGAATTGAATTACATCACAAAAAGAAAATGTGTCCCTTTATTCTCATGAATGCTTATAGTTTTCCGAACTTCAGACAATTACCCAGTTATATTTTAATAGAGTTCTCCTTCTGAAAGGATTTTAAAATTAAATTCAACTCTTTGCTTTATTTTGGTCACACGCTGCTGCAGTGACTCACAAAGCCAAAAGCGTGACTGTTTTTAAGAACAAGCACATGATCTGCAAGGTGATTCACAGTTCCTTGTAAATTTAAAAAGCACCATATGTTCTTTTTTTCCCCCCATGAGAGCTGTGCTTATGACAGCAGTTCGGTCCATTGCACATTTGTGTACTTGTTAAACATGTGCCCTCATATACTGTAGCTCCTTTTCCCACTTTCGGCCTGAATGTAAGTTTGACTAAGCTACTGTAAGCCAAAAGTCTCTGAGTAACATCAACTTCAGATTTATATACTAGTGAGCAAGTTACATTACAGTGCAAGTTGCTCAGTTGCTGGTTTAAAAGCATCTGGAAGCTAAAAGATATTACCTATATAGATAACACTCCATAAGCAAAACATCCAAACATGACTAGGGGGGCATAGAATTACCACACCTACAACCATTAATGCAGCTGCGCTTCTGTACAAAATGGCCCTAGACCTTGTGAAGGCAATGAGCGTGCCCTTCCTAAATGCCAGGCAATGATGCAGAAGTAAAGAGGAACACATGAAGGGGCACTTTGACCACATAACAGTGTGTAATTATGTGGAAACGATGGATGGAGAGTGAGATGGCAGGTAGATGCATGCATGGTGGGCTGAAGGGGTCGACTAGAGAGTGGGAAGGACCCACCACGTTAACAAGGTCATGCTCATTTGTGCTAAACAGAGGAAGGAGATGAGATGCTAACCACAATACACAAAGAATAGTAATCTTATATCTTCATGTAATGTCCTTTTGTAGCCATAGATAACAGGGAATGCTATTGGAAGCTGCAGGAATTATTTAACTGGTTCAACTGAGTTAAAAATCATTTCATTATTTACTCTGTCATTATTTACTCACATTCATATATGGTCCTGCATTAATTTTATGCCCCCAAGATTTGTCTTGTCTGAGACAAAGCTTTTGAATAATATCTGATTAGAACAGTACCTTCATGTAGTTATTTAAATAAGCCAATCATGTGACAACAGGGAAACAAAACACAATAATCGTCTTCCATTTTAAGTAATTTGTGACTTTTGAAATAGTACTTGATCCAGTAAATCCTATGTATCTATTTTTCATTTTATGGTTTGGTGGAAATACACCGCTGGGACACCAGTCTATCAAAGGTCACTAAATACTCATTTAAAACATTTATTCACCCATCAGTGCAATTTAGATTAGTTGATTACAACTACTTGGGACTGAAAGGAAACCAGTGAGCCCAAAGAAAACCACATTAATATAGGGGATTACAAGCAAAACTAGACAGATAGAAATGTAAGTTTAATATTGAACTGGAGACTTTTTCAGCTAAGCGAAATTGTTCTGGGTATAAACCTCTACATCTTTTAGCTGGGAAAGTAAACACAGTGTACATCTGAAATTAATGAACAGGCCACCATTGTAGATGAGATATAATTTTAAATGGATTAAAAATTCATCTTCCGAGGTAAAGTGTGCCATTTATAAGTGCCCAATGGTTCTTACAATTTCCTAAACTTCTGTCTCTATTTTCTTTAGCCTATTTCTCTCATAAGTCCTCTCATGAGTCACACACTAACACATTTAGCATATATATAAAACAGGTGACTGGAAACAATTCTCCATCACTAACGATCTTTTCCCAAACCGCTGTGCCCTTATCTTTGGGCCATTTATTGTGCGAACTCTTGAGCATAAAAAAACTGGAAACTCACAGAGTGCTGCATGATCTTTTTGTAGTAATTATTTACTATCTCAAACACCATAAACGATACATGGATTTGGTCTGCATCAAGTTTTACTCCGGCAGGAAACTCATTTATTGATTTAGAGATTTAGAGATTGTGTAGACAAGTATTAATTTGCAGGCTCGGCAAACTGCGCAATGGAGAAATCCCAAACTAATTGCTCGAGTGTGTTCAAATCTCTTTCGGTCTTTCTCTCAGTGTGTTGTAGTGACATTTTCCAGGCCCTGGTTTGCGCATCTGTCTCATTTAGAACACATGCATGGCTAAGCAACTGCTGTGCAATGCTGGTGTGCCTTAAACTGTGAAAGTAACCTTTTCCTGGCATTCAATTTATCAGACTGTATTAGAACAGAGGATACTTACAATGTATAGGAACAGAACTTTTGGCCTTGTGTTTCACTCATCCGTATAAAACAACTCGTCCAACCTGATCACTTGTGAACTAGTAGATTTAAAATGGCACATTGGCTTCAGGATGCTCAACATTACCATTTCTATGCAATTTTCACTTTTGGGGTCTGGTAATAATTAACGTACAAGGTTAGAACTTATTTGTGAATTTCAGAAAATGCTTTGAATAACGTTGCTGCTGACTACTGACAAACAAGAAAAATTTAATTTTTAAATATTGGGTTTTTCTGCCTATAACATATTTTGACAGCTTAACATTATGAATAAAACAGCATGTGTTTGGCTGTCCGCCTGCAAATATCATGGTGGGTAGGAGCCTGTTAAACAAAAACGGTGGTAAAAACAGTCAGTTTGCCTGAAAATGTCTACCAGGACTCTAACCTCCAAAGTAATGCCCTGATTTCTATTTAAACATTGACTTAATTAAATGAGAGAACCTTAAAATGATTACCCTTTGCTTCTGTAGCGTAATATTTGTTTTCCATGTCATTTTTAGTGCGGAAATGTTAGCTGCTAGAAACCCAGAAAACACTTCCAAGCTCCATACTAATGCATTATGTCAGATAAGACAGCCTTCCTTGGCATGGTTTAACTTTTGCTCCTGACTCTTCCCCTCGCCAGATGGCAAGCCACATTCTCAGGCAGACAAGAACTTGAGCATCTTTCCACCCATCCAGATTTACCCTGAGAAGGTGTGAGTTTGTTGGCCATGAACTAAGAAGGCATTCAGGTTTTGAGGTCAGAGATGCTTCTCCAGTGTATGCAAATCAAATCAAATTAGCATCATATGGCAGTGCGTGTGTAGGTAAATTGTTCCAAATTGACAGTTGAGCATGGACCATAAAAAAATAAAAAAATAAAACAGTTCAATCTTGCCATCTGGCTCTCACAAGTCAAAGTGACCCTGTTTTGTGGTGCATTTCTGATTGTACATGCTAAGGTCTAGTGGGACACCGTTTCTCTCTTGACAGTTTAGAAGATTCACTAGTCAAAGGTGTAATTATATGTTTGACATCTGTTCTGAATATGCATTATATTTTGGTTTTGGCTGTGTATTATTTACAAGTGTGTCAGTATACATGCTTTTATATTTTAAATTAATTCAGAGTTTAACTATGGCCACCATAAATATCTATCTATATATATATCTATCTATCTATATCTATCTATCTATCTATCTATCTATCTATCTATCTATCTATCTATCTATCTATCTATCTATCTATATATATATTTATATATTTATATATATATATATATATATATATATATATATATATATATATATATATATATATATATATATATATATATATATATATAAGTTCTCCCACTTAGAAATCATGGAGGGGTCTGAAATTGTCATCGTAGGTGCATGTCCACTGTGAGAGACATAATCTAAAAAAAAAAAATCCAGAAATCACAATATATGATTTTTAAACTATTTATTTGTATGATACAGCTGCAAATAAGTATTTGAACACCTGTCTATCAGCTAGAATTCTGACCCTCAAAGACCTGTTAGTCTGCCTTTAAAATGTCCACCTCCACTACATTTATTATCCTTAATTAGATGCACCTGTTTGAGGACGTTAGCTGCATAAAGACACCTGTCCACCCCATACAATCAGTAAGAATCCAACTTCTAACATGGCCAAGACCAAAGAGCTGTCCAAAGAAACTAGAGACAAAATTGTACACCTCCACAAGGCTGGAAAGGGCTATGGGGAAATTGCCAAGCAGTTTGGTGAAAAAAGGTCCACTGTTGGAGCAATCATTAGAAAATGGAAGAAGCTAAACATGACTGTCAATCCTTCTTGGACTGGGGCAAGATCTCACCTCGTGGGGTCTCAATGATCCTAAGGAAGGTGAGAAATCAGCCCAGAACTACACGGGAGGAGCTGGTCAATGACCTGAAAAGAGCTGGGACCACCGTTTTCAAGGTTACTGTTGTTAATACACTAAGACGTCATGGTTTGAAATCATGCATGGCACGGAAGGTTCCCCTGCTTAAACCAGCACATGTCCAGGCACGTCTTAAGTTTGCCAATGACCATTTGGATGATCCAGAGGAGTCATGGAAGAAAGTCATGTGGTCAGATAAGACCAAAATAGAACTTTTGGGTCATAATTCCACTGAACGTGTTTGGAGGAAGAAGAATAATGAACACCATCCCTACTGTGAAGCATGGGGTGGTAGCATCATGCTTTGGGGGTGTTTTTTTGCACATGGGACAGGGTGACTGCACTGTATTAGGGAGAGGATGACCGGGGCAATGTATTGCGAGATTTTGGGGAACAACCTCCTTCCCTCAGTTAGAGCATTGAAGATGGGTCGAGGCTGGGTCTTCCAAAATGACAATGACCCGAAGCACACAGCCAGGATAACCAAGGAGTAGCTCTGTAAGAAGCATATCAAGGTTCTGGCGTGGCCTAGCCAGTGTCCAGACCTAAACCCAATAGAGAATCTTTGGAGGGAGCTCAAACTCCATGTTTCTTAGCGACAGGCCAGAAACCTGACTGATCTAGAGAAGATCTGTGTGGAGGAGTGGGCCAAAATCCCTCCTGCAGTGTGTGCAAACCAGGGGAAAAACTACAGGAAACGTTTGACCTCTGTAATTGCAAACAAAGGCTACTGTACCAAATATTAACATTGACTTTCTCAGGTGTTCAAATACTTATTTGCAGCTGTATCATACAAATAAATAGTTAAAAAATCATACATTGTGATTTCTGGATTTTTGTTTTTTAGATTATGTCTCTCACGGTGGACATGCACCTACGATGACAATTTCAGACCCCTCCATGATTTCTAAGTGGGATCCTCTGCAAAATAGCAGGGTGTTCAAATACTTATTTTCCTCACTGTATATCTATCTATATATATATATATATATATATATATATATATATATATAATATATATATATATATAATATATATATATATATATATATAATATAATATATAAATATATATATATATATATATATATATATATATATATATATATATATATATATGTCATATTTACTGTATGTATATATATATATATATATATATATATATATATATATATATATATATATATATATATATATATTCACTGCTCAACAGTTGAAGGAGTTTTTGTCCTGTCTATACCATGCTACCAGAACACCTTTTCCACAAAATAACATTTTTTTAAAAATAGCATTTTAAAAAAAAAACATTATTTTGCAGAAAACACACTGATCAAAATTAGAGAACACTTAGAGAATACCTCCCAGTTATTGGTGTTAATCTGGCACCTGGTGCTAATTTCCTTGATTATCTGTCAACCCCAATTTAACTGGAAGCCTAACTTCCAGTTTCACTGATTCTGCAAGATGGTGGGCCGTTCAAAAGTGACTGAAAGCCTCCGGCAGCAGGTTGTCCAGATGAAGGCCAAAGGGATGACCCTTTCAGCCATAACAAGACAAGTTGGTCGTTCCAAATCTGTGATTTCAAGAACATTGAATCTTTACAACATCACAAACTCATTCAATTCCGCCAAGAAGGCTGGTCGTCCACGGAAGACAAATACAAGAGAGGACAGGATACTGAGGAGGATCTCAATTTGCAGTCATTTCCACACTGCAGCTGGAATTGCTCACCAGTTTAGCGCTGAACAGGGTAAGGATCTGTCTCGTCATACAGTGTCTCGACGTTTAAGAGCATTTGGATTGAAAGCCTACTCTGCATTGACCAAACCTCTCATTAGCAGAAAGAAACAAAAGGCTAGACTAAGCTTTGCTGAGGAGCATGTTGTGTGGACAGAGGAGAACTGGTCCAAAGTTCACTTCAGTAATGAAAGCAAGTTTAATTTATTTGGGTCCGATGGGAAACATTATGTTCGGCGACAAACTGGAAAAAGACTGAACCCAAAGTGTGTAAAGAAGTCAGTGAAAAGTGGAGGAGGAAGTGTCATGGTTTCGGGCATGTTTTCTGCAGCAGGAGTTGGGCCTCTTATACAGCTACATGGCAGAGTGAATGCAAATGTTTATCAGAACCTTCTTCAACAACATATGGTTCCTTCCCTGCATTCATCACCCAATCAGCCCGCAGTGTTCATGCAGGACAACGCTCCATGTCACATAGCAAAACAGGTAAAGCAGTTCCTTGAAACTGAAAACATTGAAATAATGGCATGGCCTGCCCAGAGTCCTGAACTCAACCCAATAGAGAACCTCTGGAAAATCCTTGGCGACAAAGTTATGGCCAAGAAACCCACTACAGTCACTGAACTGTGGAGGAGACTGGAAGAAGAGTGGACCAAAATCACACCAGAGCAGCGTGAGAGACTAGTGCTGTCCTGTGGCCGTAGATGTGCTGAAGTCATTAAGAGCAGAGGCCTGTACACTTCCTACTAATTGCTGACTGTTGTAACCTGGTATGGACAGGACAAAAACTCCTTCAACTGTTGAGCAGTGAAGATGACATTATTTCAGAATTGTTCAATTGTTTATAAATTGTTCTCTAATTTTGATCTCCAGTGTGTGTGTGTGTATATATATATATATATATATATATATATATATATATATATATATATATATATATATATATATATATATATGTGGCGGGGCGGTGGTTGGTAAAAGTCGACACTAATATACAACAAAAACGGAAAGCAGACTACGCCACCCAGTTTCTATAAACGGGGAAATTTAAACTCAAAATAAAGCACACAGGTTCGTAAACACAGTAGACGTGAATGTAAATACAAAAAAAATGCTTTTATTTCTAAAATAAGAATTAGCTAAAATATAAAAGAACTGTTGACCAGGCAGGAATAACAAAAAAAGAACTAAAATACTTTCAGGCTGAGGCTTATCAGTAGGGTGGCTAGCTGCACAGTGAGTATCTTAAGACACCACACTCACCCAAGTATGCTCCGCACAAACACCCACACACACACACACACACACACACACTAAGTGAGGGAGATACAATGGACACAGCAAAACACTCTGTGAGAGAAGCACCACCACCACAAAGGTCAAAACAGCTAGCTGCCCTCACTGGAGGCCTTCAGCTCCTGAAATAAACAAAAACACAAACAAGAGTATAAAAACAATCAAAACACAAATACAATTAAACAATTTACATTGGATCAAGTTCAAACCAGGAATGACAAATCTGGATCATTTACTGGCCACACAGGTTCAGAGAGACAGGAGCTCTGCTAGGTTGGCATCACAAGCTCATGAACCTAGACACAATGGCTCGACCAATGGTCCAAGAAAAGAACAAAAACAAAAGGGGAAAACAAGATGAAAGAAAACAAACAAACAGGATTCAAATCAAATTACAAAAACAACAAATTAATCAAAGAAGAAACTGAAAAAACAGATCCATGAATACTCAAATTGGTCCAATTAAACAGGGAACAAAACTGACAAATCCAATACCAATGGTCACAGATAGATAAAAATAGCAGCAGAACAAACAGTGCAGTCTTAATATGGCATCGGGAGTAACTTATTTGCCCCGCAGTCCACAGTGACAAAATGCTCGCGAACAATTACCCCCACCAGAAGTAGATTGTTAAACAGGTTCAGCTACTCGCAGTTTTATCCAAAAAAACAATGAGCTGCAAATATGCGGGTGTTCCATCAGCGCATACACAGACTGGAGTGAAAGACTGTACCCAACAGCAACGTCACGCCAATCCTAAACACAACCTGGCTCCCGCAAAGCCGCGTGCACCCGCCCACAAATATATATATATATATATATAAATATATAAATAAACCCGATTCCAAAAAAGTTGGCACACTGTACAAATTGTAGATGACATAGCAAATGTTTAAACTGAGAAAATGTATTATTTTAAGTGAAAAATAAGCTGATTTTAAATTACATGGCATCAACACATTTCAAAAAAGTTGCTACAAGGCCATGTTTACCACTGTGTGGCATCCCCTCTATTTTTTATAACAGTCTGCAAACGTCTGTGGACTGAGGAGACAAGTTGCTCTAGTTTAGGTATAGGAATTTTGTCCTTTTCTTGTCTAATACAGGCTTCTAGTTGCTCAACGTAGGTCTTAGGTCTTCTTTGTCGCATCGTCCTCTTTATGATGCGCCAAATATTTTTTATGGGTGAAATATCTGGACTGTAGGCTGGCCATTTCAGTACTCGGATCCTTCTTCTATGCAGCCATGATGTGGTAATTGATGCAGTATGTGGTCTGGCATTGTCATGTTGGAAAATGCAAGGTCTTCCCTGAAAGAGACGACGTCTGGATGGGAGCATATGTTGTTCTAGAAGTTGGATATACCTTTCAGCATTGATGGTGCCTTTCCAGATGTGTAAACTGCCCATGCCACACTCACTCATGCAACCCCATACCATCAGAGATGCAGGCTTCTGAACTGAGCGCTGATAACAACTTGGGTTGTTTTTGTCCTCTTTAGTCCGGATGACATGGCGTCCCATGTTTTCCAAAAAGACTTTCAAATTTTGATTCGTCTGACCACAGAACAGTTTTCCACTTTGCCACAGTCCATTTGAAACGATCCTTTGCCCAGAGAAAATGCCTGCGCTTCTGGATCATGTTTAATAATGGCTTCTTTTTACAATTTTTCTCTGAGAAACTCCTTTCTGATATTGCTCTACTTTTTTTTGCCACAGCATTGGGGGAATTAGGGATCCTCTGCCCATCTTGACTTCTGAGAGACACTGCCACTCTGAGAGGCACTTTTTATACCCAATCATGTTGCCAATTGACCTAATAAGTTGCAAATTAGTCCTTTTTTGGAATGTGTAGCTCTCATTAAATCTAAAATCAGCCAATATTTGGCATGACATTTCAAAATGTCTTACTTTCAACATTTGATATGTTATCTATATTCTATTGTGAATAAAATATAAGTTTATGAGATTTGTAAATGATTGCATTCCTTTTTTATTCACAATTTGTACAGTGTCCCAAATTTTTTGGAATCGGGTTTGTGTATATATATATATACACAAACCCGATTCCAAAATATTTGTGTATATTTTAAATATAGACGCACACATTATATACACATCTATACATGAATATAAAATGTTGGGCAGAATGTACAGTAAGGATATAAAGATACATATAGATAAAATAGTCTAGGTGGCTCATCGTAGTGTGAGCCATGTAATATGTACATTGTATGTATAATTGTATAGAGGTTATATACAGTGTTTATAAAGTGATCTAATGGTTTAGTGTAGAGTTCAGTAGTGTGATAGTAAATGGAAAAAAGCTGTCACTGAACCTGCTGGTTCTGGTACGTATGTTCCTATATCTCCCTCTTGATGCAAACAGTTTATGATTGGGTCCTTGATAATGTTGTGAGCTCTGCGCAGACATCTGCTGTGGTGAAGGTGTTCAATGGCAGGTAGTTGAGTGCCAGTAATGCTTTGGGCAGTTTTGACCACCCTTTGCAGGGCTTTACGTTCACACACAGTGGAGTCCCCGTACCATACAGTGATGGAGTTGGTCAGGATGCTCTCGATGATGCAGCTGTAGACTGCTCACCCAATGGCCCGATGATTGAATACACTGGTGTGGGTAAAGGTATGCTGCGTGTTAGTCTTTCTCACACGGCTGTAAAATGATTACTCAAATGGATTGCACTTTGTTACAAAATGTAATTATTACATTATGCAAGTAAAGTAGTTTGAATTCCAGGACCTTCTAAGTCAACTTTCCATGACCCGGCCATCTCCCCAGGAGGGAAAGAGGGGGCTCAATGATGGGTAACTGGGCCGCTGAACAAATGGCTTTATCTCCTCAGATCAAAGAGATCCTCTCTTTAGATTAGAAGGTTTATTGTTTTGTTGCATGGTAGTTCTCGGGGTCTGGCCTCATGAAGTTGCATGGCAGTTCTCAGGGTCTGAGATCATGAACAGATCTGACCATCCTTACAGTTTGTCCACTGGCCCCTTGGGGCAAACTCAGAGCAGTCTCTGATGGGCCATCATTGAATGGTGATTTTTGTTTGTGGTTCAGTGATATTATAGTCGATGCAAAGCTGGTACCTGCAAAGGACTAAGGGTTACGGCAGAATAAACCAAAATTCGTAGGGAATGAATACGGTGTCGGAAGTAGCAGCACTGGAACAGAATGAATACAAAGATGAGGGAACTGCTAATGGCACAACCTCGAATTACCCAATCCCACCAGGTGTAGACATACTGTGCCGAGCGGGTGGATAAGCTGGATAGGATGTTTTCAGTCTTCTTAGCCAGGTTTGTCTCCACCTGTGCTTGGTAACCTTGGCTTGGGAGAGTGACAGGTTGAAATGGTCAGTAAAAATCTGTGCCAGTTGTCCAGCGCATGCTCTGAGAACACGTCCCGGTATGCCCACCGGGCCAGCTGCCTTGTGTGCATCCACTCTGCAAGAGTCTATGGTTGAGGTGAAATTTATAATGCCTTGATCAAAATGAGCAAAAAAGTTCATCCAGTTGGAAGGCACTGCTGGTTGGTTGAGATCGAGCTGTAGGTTTGTAGTCCGTGATGGTTTGGATGCCTTTTCATATGCGTCTGGGGTCAGAGTTGTGGAAGTTTTTGCTGCCTATTAGTCAGGGAAGGGTTATGAGGCCATTTTTAAACAATTTAAAGTCCATTAGTTCTACCGTAACTTTTCAATTGTTTATTTTACAAGTAAAAAACATTCAAAACAGTTCAAAATCATCCCAGCAATTTCAAACCATAGTCAGAATGTAAAATGTTAAGAGAAATTGAAAAAAAAACAACACTATTTGCATCTCAGACTCTACAGGCTTTAGTTAGCAAGTAAAAGGTGAAGGTTCATGACAGTACAATAAAAAAAAAAACAAAAAAAAACGGAACAATTATGGGTTTTTTTTTGAAAGGTTACCAGGTGAAAGCTTTTTCTCTCTAAAATTAACATGGCATCATGGCTTAGGTTTACAAAGTTGCATCTGAACAAATATCAGCTCAAACAATGTCAAGCATGATGGTGGAAGGGTGAATAGTAGGGGTTTGTTTCGCAGCCAACCTAGGCATCGTGCAGTTGTTGAGTCATTGAGGTCATTAAGACTGACAGCTAAAGCTAGGCTAAAACTAGCTTATGTAACAGGACAATGATCCCAGGCACACCAGCAAATATACAACAGAATTGCTGAAAAAGAATCAAGGTGTTCAGACCTGAAATGAGGCAGGACTTTAAGAGAGCTGTGCATAAACAAATGCCTGCAAATCTCAATAAACTAAGGCAAAAGTTGTGAATACAACATAATATGTCATATATTGTCAGTGTTGTTTATATGAGGTTGTATTTACCTAATTCAAAGACCTTATAATGACCAGAACATTTTTAGCTATTTCCTGATTACTAAAACCATAGAATTCTGAGATTTTAGTAATCAGGACTAAATCAGAGATGATGTTCTGTCATTTTCACATGCCTGAACATTACTTATGTAGTGCTGAAATTAAAGGTCTGTATCAATTGAAACAAGTCACATAGTAACTGACGATTGCAACACATTTAAATGTATGAGTTCACTAGAGGGGATTTTGGTTAAAAATGCCCCTTTAAAAGCAGAAAGCAGTCTTTGCATTACACTTAAACATTGAACATTGAATAGGACTTGTTTAGTTGCAGGGATGCTTATTTTCTTGTACCATTTCCTATAATAGGCCTTATTAACTTACAGTATGCTGTAATACTAAATCATCTTCCATAATGTTGTAATCTTAAAGATGTTACAATTTTAAAGCAGTTGAATTTATTTGTAATTTCACCATGAACCTAAAAACAGAATTTAAGGGGCAATGGGATCATAGATGAAGATGTTTGGACTTGAAAAAAAATATCTGTCTGGCCAAAGATCTGTCACAAACCAATAACCTAGTTTGGACAGAGGTAATATCTGCTCAGTATAAGCCTGGAACCCAGCCTGCCCTCACCATCTGCTTAGAGAAAAGAGCTACAGCCTGGATGCTAATCACTTTGGCATGTTTTTTTTTTTTAAGTTATGGGGTTTACAAGAACCGAAAGATCACTGAAGCAAATTGCCCCCTAGTTTTATCCTATTCATTTCTGATTTGCGCTCAGCTTCTACAAAAAATAGGATATTGGGCTGCTGGTAATGAAATAATCTGCCCAGTTAACTAACCAACATTAACTAAAAACTATGACCTTCTGGACTCATAACTTACGAGTAGTTTCTCAGAAGACACATACGGCAATAAATACATTTGTATCTTAATAACATTGCCACATTTAAAGGTTTTGCACACAATACATTGTGTACATTTACAGTACAAAAAACTTATACTGTATATGCTTTCATCATCAAGCAAGATCAACCATTGTAATGTCCAGCTACCGGCCATAGATTTGAGTGTGCCAGACAATTAAATCTACTATAAGCTATTATCTAGCCTAATGTACAAGCCAATCAGGCAACAGTGCAGTGTGATGTTTCTAATATCCTTGTTCTTGGCTAACAGTGGTGGTGGTTGTCTACTGTTGTAGTCCGTATGCCTCAAAGGTTTTACGTGCTGTGCATTTTGAGATGCTTCTCTGCATGCTACGACACCATTCTGTTTCTCTATTCAACCCTGATCTGACCACCAGGCTTTTTCATCCAATTAATTGTTGTTCACTAGATTCATTATTTTATTCGCTGTAAAAATCCCAGGAGATCAATGGTTTGTGAAATATTGGTGAAAGTCAATGAGGTCAATGCATTTTCCCCATTCTGATATTTGTTGAGAAGTCATTGAAATTACTAGACCATGATTTTTATGCACTGCATTACTGCCACATTTAGTGTAGCAGAGAATCTCCAGGAAATATGAAAACTGAATTTGTAATCGAAAATCGAAATGTGTATAAACACATCATTCCAAACCTTCTCTTAAACACCAGACCACAGAATTATAATATGGTGTGAAGCATTACAAATGATATTACACTATAACTGAGTTATATGCTAATGCACAGCAAGTTGAAGTGGATAGGGAACATAACAGCATTGGTCAATAGTCTTTGCTGACAGATTTCTTAATACATTGGAACCCTGTTGTGTCTCGATTCAGTAGGGTGCAGTCAGATTCAACAAAGGCTCTCTGAAGTCTACTTCAGCAAAGAAACCCTAAGGCAATGCAGCAGACACACACACAACTCTCGCAGTCTAATTGATCACAATCTCCCATGTCTGGGTTTAAAATAGCAAACAGAATGGCTACCCACCTGAGCCCATCTGTAGCTGTCTCTGGACTGTTCAGATTGAGGCTGCTAAGGCCAGGAAAGAGAGAAGCACAAAGCAATCATTAGTGCATCCTACTGTCTTGAGTTGGCTAGGTTTGTTTAAATCAGACACATCTGCTGTGGTTAGATCTGAAGTGCTGTATAATACACCTGACTGAACTAATCCCAATACAACTGAATGTTAAAGGCAAGTGTGTACTTAACATTTTAGGCTTGTCTACAAAACTTTACTAGAGATGCAATCCATCTATTATGCATGCCTAGTATAATTTTGTATTAGGAATAAACAGTACTGACTGGTTTGCACACATGTACTGTAGTATCTACTGTAACCCTGTATATTCTTAAGCAAGTCTAATGTTATATCAGGGATCCACCAGCCACACCCTCGCCAATCCCTCCAATCACTCCAAGCAGCTCACCAACTTAGTAATCATCCACACCTGGTCCAAATCAGTCACCACACTATAATAACCCCGTTCATCCACAAGCTCATCGTCCGTTCTACAGCTTAGGCTAATGAACATTCCGGACTACCCAAGCTACTCCGTTTGGTTTTCGCTTAGCGTGCAATATTCTGTGTGTTATCTGTTCTCACTCTGCCACAGTTTTTCTCCTGGTTCAGTTTACCCTAGTTGGGTGCTATTTTGTTTCGTGCTTTCTGCCTTGCCCTTTTTTTTCTCATTAATAGGCCGTCGTTGGATTCACTTGGTTTCCAGTACGTTGTTTGCGCCTGATATATATGCAGCAATATATATATTTTTTAATTGATAATTATTTTAGACTGACTGTATATACTGTAAGATCATGTCATATAACTTCAGATCTAAAATCACAAAATTTTTATAATAATTATAATAATAATAATAATAATAATAATAATATTTTTTTTTTATTTAAATAGATTTGCTTATTTTGTCAAATTCTATGTAAAGTATTTATTTTTATATAGACAGCTTATTTACAGCAAACAATTCTATGCATGCATTTTATGTAGCCCTGTGTAAACGTCTGTTTGTTGTAGTTAGTTTTGGGTTACCTTGTGTCCATTTGCTGTTTAATGTAGCACATTGGTCTTAGAGAAATGTATATGGTTGATATGACAAAAAAAAGCCATTTGACTTGAATTGTTCAAAGTATTTATTTAATAATAATGCAAATAATTTTTGAGAGTGCTTTTAGACATCTGGATACCTCTAATGCCCATTAGCCTCAGTAGTAATTTTTTGACAGTGTCTGTGAAAAGTTTGAAAACACCTAGTCATTTATCGTTTTTGAGAGACACATGCATGTTTCTTGTTTAACCTCCATGACATTTAAGTGTGCACATCACAAAATCAAATTCTTCCTCCTCTGATCAAATTGCGAATGCATTCATTTAATCGATTGTGTACACGTGTTTGCTGTTTCACCTAAATCGTCTTAACCCCCAAAACATCTCAGCATCAGTTCATGGCATACAGTTTTTCTCAGCTGCTTTAAAGCATTTCTCAAATCATCCTTAATATTTGCAATATTTGCATTCTCAAAACAGTTTGTGTAATTTCTGATCTGCAAAACGCTCCAAAGCAACTGAGAAAAACTGTTAATTATTGAATGCAAAATGGTTAAACCAGTTGTCATAATCTGTCAAGATTACATTTCCATTCAATAATTTTTTGGTAAATGTTTCTTAAATTGATGAATTGTGCAGATAAATCGTCTCTTGGTTACGTATGTAACCCTAGTTCCTGTGGGAACAAGACAAGATGTGTCGAAACGCTTTGGGAACCCCTCGTGTTGTCCACGCTCTGAACCACGTGTGAAATCTGGCCAATAGGCAAGTCATGAGGTCATCGGCGGGCAATGTCGTGACAACCAGGAGTTACAAAATGGCTGCGCGGTGGTAACGACATTAGCTTCTGCAAAAAAGAGAAGGTAAGCGGCGCAGGAATGCAGGGAGTGTGGCCCGGGGACGCAGCGTCTTGTTCCCTCTGGGAACTAGGGTTACATACGTAACCTAGAGACGTTCCCCATTCGGGAACTCAAGCTGCGTCGCAACGCTTTGAAAATGCCACACTGACCAGACCCTGCTTAGTGTGTGAGAGCCTCACAACCTCACAAGCACGTAGGACAGAGGAGCCCAGAGTGGCTTTGAGGTCAAGGTCATAAAACCTGATGAAGGTCAGCTGGGTGGACTAGTCCACAGCGTCACAGATGTCCTGGAGTGGGACCCCAGTGGACCAAGCCGTAGAGGCAGCCACACTCTGAGTGAAGTGAGCCTTGACCCCGAGCGGAGCGAGGAGATCAGAGGACTCATAAGACGATGAGAAAGCATCCAATACCCACTTGCTGAGAGTCTGCTTATAGCAGGGAATCCCTTCCTGTTAGGGCCATAGCAGACGGGGGCAAGGATGAACACACAGCCGATATTTTTGTTTGCTAGCCATGCTTGAACAGAATCTCACACACAAAGCGCTTACCTGAACAAGCAGAAGCTAATGTCGCTACCACCGTGTAGCCATTTTGTAGCTCCTGGTTGTCGCGACATCGCCCGCTAATGACATCACGACTTGCCTATTGGCCAGATTTCACACGTGGTTCAAAGCATGGACAACGCGAGGCGTTCCCAAAGCGCTGTGATGCAGCTCGAGTTCCTGTATGGGGAACTTGAATTTTACTAATGAAGGGGAGTGTATGGCATCAGATCAACCAATAATCAATTAGTTCTCTAAAACAGGTTAAAGGTGAATCTCATGAACCTTCAATTGGTGAGCGTATGCAGACAGCAAAACACAAAATTACAACTTCTGAAAATAAATGAACAACCAACAAATAAACGAACACTAGTACAGTACAGTAAAAGTGTAAATCCTCTCCGGTCTCATGCAATCAATGTAAATTAAATATGCAATCAAATAAATACATTTGTGCTGCTGAAACTCATATATACCATACAGACGAAATCCAGCCTTGTGCATGTTCAATCATGGTAATCCAAACAGTACTTCATACAAGAAAATACCGAAACTGTGCACCGTCATTCTGACAACATGACTAAACATTCTGACGATCTTGTTTGTGAACAGTGACTAAAAGACTTTTTATTCTGATGGCAATGAGATGTTTATTGACACAAATACTTACTTTCGAGAGATAAACTAAAGAAAAAAGTGAAGGCTTTTGCAAGAAATCCAATGTATTGTGCTGCTTGTACAAATTGTTTTGAAAATGCACTTACTGGTTTGCAAATATTAAGGATGATTTGAGAAACGCTCCAAAGCAACTGAGAAAAACTGTAAAAGCAATTGATGGAGAGATTTGAGAAAATTGATTCATAATGAATGATACTGATGTTTGTTTTAGCTTGTATAAATAATAGAAATGTGAATTGTTATAATCTTTGTGAGTTACATAAAAAGGAGATTTAGAAATTACTGTATGAGTCCAAGCTTTATTCAACAGTTTCTCTCAATGTTTGAAAAATATCCATTTGTGTTTTCTCAATCTGAAAGTGTATATTCTTTCAAGAGTCTATCACATTAGATCTTGTGCATCTTTTTTTTATTTCCTCTGGTCTTTTGATGTTTTGTACAATTAGCTAGTTTTCAATCAGCTAGTTTACAATCAGCTATTATTCTTAAATGATATATATATATATATATATATATATATATATATATATATATATATATATATATATATATATATATGCCATTTACAATATAGCCACAAGAAACAGCCTTTATGCTTTGCTTTTGAACAGCTTTTTTCAAGTACATTTTATTAACTAATTAGTATTTTTTTACTGGCCAATTTAAGCATTATAACTTCCTTTGAGGTGTGTGGCCAATGGAATTAGTGACTGCTACATGATGCGACAAATGATTTCCCTCTGCCGGCCTTGCGTGCTGCTTAACACCTCCACTTATTGCTGTCTCACTGTAGATGAATATTCATACAGCTTGTTACCAACAATAGAACATTAGTTCTGGTTGCTGGGAGAGGCTGTCAAGCTAAACAGCTCCAGGCACACTGTCCCATGCTTCAAAGCTAGACTTTTTAGCGCAGCCTGATATATCGCCTCATGCTGATTACTCCATTTAAAGCCTCATTTTGCAGCTTGCATAAACAGTGTGTGTCCCACTCGGCATGGTGGTGGGACTGTGATTATTCCTTCATGCTCCTGCCGTCCGCCAGCAGCTCCAAATGGCTTCTTGGAACCTCTGGTGAGCTCTGGCATGCCACTGCCTACAGGCTTGATAGCTATAATGTATATTAGTTGTGTGCTAAGTGCTTCACAGTATTGTTTGTTCCATATTTCTGAGGATGTGTTGCAAAGGGTAAAGAACCCTCATCAGCAAAACCATTTTGTATGCTATTTGGCTGTTGCCCAGTTCCTGTGTTGGAACCTCTTTCCGTTGACTGAATTATACAAGAGTTCTACACTACTACAGAATTAATCACTGTTTAGCGTCAGCTTCACTGTTTAAATTTTGTTTCTATAGATATAAATGTGGGATTATTAGACAACTGTGGGTCAGTATGTCCCCTTGTATGTCTTTCAGTATGTATAGTTTCTGCATCGACTGAATTGACCAGCTGAATTGCTAGGCAGTCACATCTATTCTAATTGGTAACATTATCCCTTTATAATTTAGAGGCTAGCTATAATAGTAACTTGCTCAATAATCCTGCAGAGGTTCTTTATAGTTCTATATTTGGTCCCCTATTTTATTAACTGTGCAATAAAATGTCACTTGGCCAAGGACACATCCCTGAGGAACCTCAGCACATTCTGTGGCTTGCTTTAACTAGGAGATTACATCGTCTTGACAGCTTTAGTCTGCTCTCAAATTCACTGGAGAAAAAAAAAAGTAATGGGATTTTATTTAAATTGCCCTGCAAAGAGCGTAGCTTTGGAACTCTCATAGGCAAACTCTGTGAAGGAGATGCACTTTTTGTTCAAAATAACCTCTTATGAACCATCAGACCACCAGAAGAGTATTATTACGCAAAAGGGGTTATTATAGGAAAGGTCTTGTGCTGCTTTTTGTTTGCCTGAGGTCATGTAGTATCAACTGATACAAAATGGCTCCTTACAAATGCTTGTGTAATAGACCATTGTGCTTCAAAACATCAAGGTCGGGTCTTCAGGGAGATGAAGAGTAGAGTGGGCAATGTGGCACTGCATCTAATGCCTCTAATCTTCTATGTGGATCTGTCTTTGTTGTGCTTTTTTGCATGGATAATACAAAGAATATAAAGGGGCAGATGGAGTAGAAACAGGAGCTGTCATTTTGTGGGCTTTTCGAATTTTTTTGTTTTTGTGTGGTTTTTTTTACATGGTTGAAGGCTTCTGGTTTGTCACTGTCTGATATTTTTTCCAAGCAACAGCAAACAATATGATTTATTTACATAAATGGATATGAACATGTGTGTTATTTTTTTCTACATACAGTACAAACTGCATTTTGTAGATGACAAATTTATTTTAAGCCATTACAAGCCTTCATTGGTTCTTATCCTTCTTGTCCTATAGCCCATTTACACTTGTTTTTGCTTTAGAACAAGGATAAATTCTATATCTATGTCATGCTTATTAGCTACACATTCACACAGTGCACGGAGCACCTATATAGTGTGTATTTTGTACAATACAAGCTATTAGTCCCATTTATTTATAGTTAATACATTTATTTTTAGGAAAGAACTAATGTAAATGGGCGAAATAAGATAATTAATAAAGACCTTATAAATAGCTGGTAATGACATACAAATCAATAATTAGTCGCACACAAATGCAGTTATTGATCATTAAATGCTAACTGATTTCTGGTCCTAAAAATAGTGTTACCAAGGGATAAATGGCATCTTAGTGATGCCTTACACAGTAGAAAACACATCCTAGTGGAGATCTTTAGCAAAAATTAATACAAATGTTTACATTTCAGATTGGAAAAAAAAAAATGTATTGAGTCTACATGATCTTTCAGAGGCCAGAGCGCTGATGTATGTATAGGATGTATGTATGCCCTGGTTGAAGCACATATCTATTGTGCTGCTGTGACCCTTGAAATGAATAGGAATTTTTATAATGAGCTCTCTTTTGGCTGTAAAAGCTATTGAAGTGTCATTGAACCAGGAAGTGGTGTATGCCATTGAATAGTGAGGCTTAATGTGTTATTGCAATGAGAAGCATGGTTCAAATGCCCCTTTGGAATCCATTACGTATGTAGTAGCATAGCTTGAAAGGTCCTCTGTCATATTTGAAAAGGCTCATGTCTTTTTTGTGTTCTCTGCATATATTTTAAATCTAGACTGCTCCTTTCCTCTATGAGGCCTTTTTCCCCTTCGAGTCATCTTTAGCAGAGACGTTGGACCCCACCTTCAGACTTCATGAAACCGTTGCAAAGGTATGTTTATTCACTGAATTCCAGGTAAAGGACTCTTTTAATTATTCAGTTTTTGTCAGATTGTTTTTGAGTAGCATGAATTAAAAATTGTCTGCATAGTCACAAGATTTAGTTTTGGCAGAATCTAAATGTGACATGAGGACAGGTAGTGTATTTTTTTGGGGGTGTGCTTAGCGTGAAAGTTTTGCTTCCTGACAAACCATTCGCTTTACTGCTACTTAAAACTGAATCTTTCCTATTTCTCCTGTTTATGAATTTTAAAAACGGGCCCTGTGGATTCCTCTGACTTCTGATTTCCATGCAAAGTATTTCTTTGTTTAAACTATTCTGCAAAACTCGATAATAATCTCAGACTCTTAAATAGACCATCATATTTTTGGATGCAGTTAAATACATTGAAGACTTTTCATTCCTCACCTTCGAAGACTTGTTCTTTTTCTTTTCACACGGCGACATCGCTCAAAGTAGCGCACAGTGAAATGTGTCGCTTCGGAAAAGAAGCTTAAAGGCAGGGCTCTGTGTTTTTTCTTCACTCTAACATCCCTGGCAAACAACAATGTGCGATTATGATGGATGAGCATAATTCATTCTCCACATAAATGCGCATACTAAAAGAGCACTTCCAGGCTGTATATCAATAAACACCACGTCTGGGATTTAGATTCGAAACCAGGTTCTTAGCTGATGTTTTATTTGTGACTTAGAGAATACAAGAGCATTTGTCTCAAATTTGGAGATATGGATTCTCACACTGTTGTAAATTCCTCTGCTTGCCACACATCACAATTCCCATAACATCTCATGTGCATTTTTTTTTAATTAGTTCTTTATGCTCTTTTATTTATTACACAATTGTGCACCATTTATATTCCTTTTTTTTGCCCTGTCTCCGTCCCTGTCCTGTCATTGACCTGCTACCTGATTGTGTTCACCTGAACAGTGTTTGATTAGTCTGTGTGTGTGTGTTTAATGTAAAGTCTCATTAGTAGTATCTTACCAATAGTATTTTACCAAGCAGTTGTCACTTGCCTTCAAACTCTGCATGTATACTTTGCTAATGGATATTATAATGTACTGTTGTGGTGATAGTGCAGACCAGCAGGTGACTTGGCCTGATGAGCTACTTTCAGCTAAATAATTTGCATAAATGCATGTGATTGGCCACAGCAGCTGATCTACTACAGGAGATGAAATTATTAATGTTTAGAAAAACTACATTTTAATGACTTTCAGAACTGTTACTCTGCTACTGTACAACAGCTGACAATAGCTGCTTTAGTTTCATTTTTTATTTTTATTAATGCTTAATGTTTAAACTTTACTGGTGTTAAGAAATTAAAGCCATCTTGAGTCTGATTTGGAATTCAATGTGTAAACCTGGAAGTGTCAAAATATCAGGAAAGAAGGACTGAAAAACTTTCCTGAATAAAAAACAGTGAGAGAGGAGAACGTGTTCTCAGAGATACAGACACACACACATGCGCACACACATGCGTACACACACACACACACACACACACACACACACACACACACACACACACACACACACACACATGCTAGGTTGAATTTCTAAACCTGGTCTAGAGGTCCTGTGGGACTACACCAAATGCAATACTTTGAGAGGGAGCAAAGAAAGGGGGGGGGGGGGGGCAATATCATAAAAACATTCAAACAACTAGAGAGGGTTTACAGTGTTCATTTGTCTGAAAGGTGTATCAGATTTTAAATACTGTTGTTTTAAAAGAAAGTTTTAACCTTGACTACAATTCATTCACATTTAACATAAATATGTTTAGAATATTGTTCGGAAAATGCAAGTGATGTAGATGGAATAATCACATACAGTATAAGTGATGTTTTATTGCAATGTGGGCATGTGTGTGTGTGTGTGTGTGTGTGTGTGTGTGCGTGTGTGTGTGTGTGTGTGTGTCTCTGGTGAATTACATGATAGGACTTATTTATGCATGCAGAAGTTTTTTGTTGATGTAAAAGAAATGCCTGCAGTCACACACATCGTGTAAGCACATGGGGAACATGTTTCAGAAATAACACATGCACATGATTCATAGCTCTAACATGGATGCTGTGCAGCATAAGCGTAAACATATTTCCTATTTGCTCGGCGCTCCTACCCACTTTACTCTCAAGTGTGCCTTCTGCAAATTTGCACATTTATGTCAGATTTTGCCCATAAGGATAAAAAAAAAAAAATAGTAAAACAAAAAAAAAAAAGTGTTTCCGAGCCCGTCTTACACTGTTTGTCTGTAACAAGTAAAATATGTAAAAAATGAAGAAATATCAAACAACTAAGATTTCTCCATTTTTTTTGTTTTTTTCTAAAATCCATGATGTCTTATTAGACTTTAAGATAAGCTCTGCCACTCATGATCAAAAGTGGTACAACATGCTAGCATTTTTTTTTGGGGGGGGGGGGGGGGGGGGGGTGGGGTGGGAAAAAAAAAAAAAAAAAAAAAACAGCTTGATATAGTGTTAAAGGCAGCTGGGTTTTATCCATTTTATCATGAAACTAATGTGTTCACTAGCTTTAGGTTACGTAATGGAATCTTAACCTACAAGATGTAAAAATATCTACACTATATGGACAAAGTATGTTTTCCAGCTTCAGTATTTGTGCTTCTTCTTCAAACTGTTAACACAAATTTGGAAGCATACGATTGTTTTTGGATGTCTTTGAAGCGATTACATAAATTTTTCCCTTCACTTTAACTAGGATACCCAAACCTGTTCCAGAATGACAATTCTCTTATGCACAAAGCAGGAGATTTGGTTTACATAGGTTGAACTGGTAGATCTTACCCTGCTATAGGCTTCTGGCCTCAAATCTATTGAATTGAAATGAATTGGAATGCTGACAGCACTCCAGGCCTCCTTATTCTACATCTGTACCTACATTTACTAACACCATTGTGACTAAATGAGTAATTAAAAATAATAATTATTATTAAGTATTAACACATTAATAGCGGAAAAAGAATTCATTTTACTAGTGTACAATAATAATGTTTTCCCAACCTATCAAATTAATATTTAATAAATAATTAATGCAAATTTCTAAATAAATTGCTTAAGATTTAAATATTTTGCTAGTTTACTTAGGGTAGTGTATATCAAGCTACACAACACCTGCAGAAGCCAACTACATCCAACTTTAACCTATTTACACTTTTAATATTCTCACTGGCATAAAAAAAAAATTCTACTCTTTTTTTATCTGTTTTCATCACAAGCCAAAGCGAAACACATTAATAGTGTTGTTATAGTTAGACGATGTAAGATTTCTAGCTTTTTTTTTTTTTTTTTCGGGGGTTGATTTTGATTGTGCAGTGTTCTTTGTGTATCTTCATACTCATCATGATCATTAAAATAAAAAAAAAATGGATAAAGCCAATACTAGCGAGATAGTCGGTTAATCAGGTCTTTGGCTGTAGTTATTTCTGGCACATTGACGTAGGAGCTGGTTTTAGTGACTTAGAATATGACGTGTGTCCACATTATCCTGCCAATTTGTGCCTGTAGAGTAACGGTAATTACTGTGAATTTCTTTTACAAGGTTGTCACAGCGACTCACAACAGCTCAGGAACATTGTGTTTTAGAGTATTTCTGCTAGACTCAATACATGTATTTTTTCTTCCATTTTACCCAAAGAAATCCTTTGCACTGCAGCTCTAAGGTTGTATTATAACAATTTTCCTTACAATATAATTGTTAACACATAATGATTTATTTTACTATTTTTCTAGCTCAGTGTACCTCTGGCAGGTCAGATATAAAAGTGGAGAAGTCAAATATCAATGTTAAAAATGGAGTAACTACTATATATGTATCTACATTTATTCAGAGTAAATATGCACAGCACCTAAAATTGTATAATGATACAAAATAAAAATCTTATAAGCAAAAAAATTATAAGGCAATAAAAATATTACATTGTCAGGGTGCGGACCACAAGCCGGAAGCTGGAGTAGCTCTTTAATGTTTATTTGGAGCGCTCAGTACATAGACAGTGGGGAGAGCTTCACAAACCGTAACAAGTGATGAGTTCTGATTGCGGGTGTAATCCTTGGAGTGAAAGTAATCCAAGGAATGAAAGTAATCCACTGAAGGAGAGTAATCCATGGAACCAGCGGGGAAGGCTGACAGTTTTGAGTTAGGTCTGGGTCCGAAGCAATTGAGTAGGTCCGACACAAGTGAGAGGGGAATGAGAGCTCATATGCGTAATCGGTAATGAGAGACAGGTGAGTGGCAGAATGAGGCAGTGTGACAGCTGCCGAGGGGGATGTGGCAGGTGGATTCCTGACATTACCCCTCTCTCCAGGGGTGGCACCTGACCCCCCAATACCACCCACACCAGGTGGGCCAGGGCACGCCGAGGAAGGCCACGGTAACCGTCCAGGGTCAAAGGAGGAGGCCTGGAACACACCGCCAAGAAACCGGAGAAGGTCGGTGCAGGGTGCAGAACTCTGAGATGGAGCGGCGCGCTCGTGGGAACTTTGACACGGAGCGGCGCGCTCGTGAGAAATCTGAGACGGAGCGGCGCACTCGTGGGAACTCTGGGACAGAGCGGCGCACTCGGGATTTCTGGAGCGGAGCGCTTGGAGGAACTGAAGGTGCAGGCGTGGAGATCTGCCGTTGTCATCCCCAACATCCCCAGGAGTTGTCTAATGAATTCAGCATATGAGCCAAAAGTTCCTCCTTTCACGCTCCAGAGCTTGCTGGCTCCAGAGAGAGCATCTCCAGGAAGGAGGGAAATGCAAAAGACGATCTTGGCCTGCTTTGTGGGAAATTGGGATGACTGCACATCTACGTACCAGCCAACGCTCCGTAGGAATCCCCCCACTCGGCCATCTCGCTGGAGAAGCGAGCCTGGAATTCCCCTGGGCTCTCGGGCGATTCCTCTTTCGGTACTGGTCCGACCTTCTGTCAGGGTGCGGACCACGAGCCGGAAGCAGGAGTAGCTCTATCATGTTTATTTGAAGCACTCAGTACATAGACAGTGGGGAGAGTTTCACGAACCGTAACAAGTGATGAGTCCTGATCGCGGGTGTAATCTTAGGAGCAAAAGTAATCCACAGAAGGAGAGTAATCCACTGAAGGAGAGTAATCCATGGAACAAGGTTGGCAGTCTTGAGTTAGGTCGGGGTCCGAAGCCATTGAGTAGGTCTGACGCGAGTGAGAGGGGAATGAGAGCTTATATGGGTATTCGGTAACGAGAGACACCTGTCTCTCATTAATGCCGGGAGGGGCAGAGAGGGCAGCGTGGTGGGTGGATTCCTGACACACATTAAGAATTGGTATTGGTATCCAATACCATTAAAAAAAAGTATTTTAAGTTTTACACTAATAAAGAAAATGTACAATAACTTAAATATTTAACATTCTAAACGTTATTAGCATTTTCTAGGATTATTTCTAGGTCAGAATCTATAATAGTGACCATATGTGATATTCTAAAACGTGTTCAGATGACAATTGAAATGTGATTGGATTTAAAATAGATAATTAAAAAAAAATTTCACACATTCATAGAGACCATGTTAGTTTGAGTGTCAACTCTGAAATGTAGCATTTCATGAAAGGGCTTTAGGTATTTGGACCCACTGTATTTACATAGTTTCTATCGCTAATGTTACAGCAAATGTATTAATGTAACCGGTCGCTTGACTCAGATCTCAAATAGTCACTCTGGCTAAATGTTAAGCTTTAAATGACAAAAGCATTGGTCAGAGAACAAATCCAAAAAAATTAAAAAAATATTTTTACATTAAACATTTAAATCATTATGATTTTACTTTTGTGAACACTAAAACTATATAAGTAAAATTTTCCCTAAAACAGTTCACTGCAGCAAAAGTAATTGAGCAAAGTAATATAACACTCCTGAAGTTTTAAGAGAGCATTTTTTACATTCTTACTATTTCTTTAACAATAACTTGTTAATTAATAGCTTAATATTTTACCCAAAAATGTGTCTGAGTAACAGCTGACATTTTTTGAATTATGTATTATAAGTAATTTTATGTGCTCATAAACAGTTGGTATAGTAGAGGTGCACTGGAACTGAGGCTGACTTTTCTGACTAGTGTGGTTTCACTGGTGGGGTGACCAGGAAGCTATAAAAAGCACAGGGCAAGTGGCACAGAGACACAGCATTAGTCCTCTCAGGGAACTAGGGTTCCCTTCCAGGAACTCGAGCTGCGTCGAAACATTTTGGGGTGTTCCCCAAAGGGAACATCTCTAGGTTAAGTATGTAACCCTAGTTCCCTGAGGGAACGAGACAATGCATCGAAATGCTTTGGTAAAGCTTTGGAGCATTTGGTAACGCCATGGTCGGCCAACAGGAGGAGATGGATTCCATCCCGGCAAACTCTCTCCAAATTTGCACCAACATATGAGGATGAAGCCAACCCTGCCATTAGGGTTGCACAAACCAGTGCCCTCTTAATGCTTGTCCCAAGCCCGGATAAATGGGGAGGGTTGCGTTAGGAAGGGCATCCAGCGTAAAATGTAAAAAAAAAAAAATCAAATATGCAGATCACGAAAGAGAATTTTATAGAGGATTGGTCGAGAGTTTCTGATGGGGTAATGAACGTGAAGCTGGCAGTTGAAGGGGTGATGATAAATGTCATCTGTGTGCCACTCCAAAATTCTGGAGTGAGTTAGATGAAGTGGTAGAAGGTGTACCTTCTACCTTGTACCACTTCTACCACATCTGCTAAATGCCGCAAATGTAAATGTAAATGTGTACCTAGGAATGAAAGCTTGCTGATTGTGACAGATTAAATGAGCCAATAGGTGAAGGGACAAAAGGTGATGAGGAGGTGATGGGTATGGAAAGGAATGTGAAAGGGCAGATGGTGGTGGATTTTGCTAAAAGGATGGAAATGGCAGTGGTGAACACTTATTTTAAGAAGAATGATCATAGGGTGACGTATAAGCGTGGCTAACGGTGCACACAGGTGTACTATGTTCTATATTGTACTATGCAACCTGAAGGAGATTGGAGACTGTAAGGTGTTGGCAGGGGACAGTGTAATTAGACAGCATCAGATGGTGGTCTGAAGGATGGTTTTGGAAGTGAAAAAGAAGAGGAGAAGAGGACGGATTGAAAGAAGAATAAGATGGTGGAAACTAAAAGAGGAAGACTGTAGTATAAGATTCAGGGAAGAGGTCAGACAGGGGCTCAGTGGTGGTGAAGTAGTATTGGATGATTGGGCCACTACTGCAGAAGTGATAAGAGAGGCAACTAGAAAGGTACTTGGTGTGACATCTGGAAATAGAAAGGAAGACAAAGAGACATGATGGTGGAATAAGGAAGTGCAGGACAGCATAATGAGCAAAACAGAACTGGGATTGACAGAGTGATGAGTAAAGTAGGCAGGAGTACAAGGTGATGCGGCAGCAGGTAAAGAGGGATGTGGCGAAAGCCAAGGAAAAGGCATATGAGGATCTGTATGAGAAGTTGGACACTAAGAAAGGAGAAAAGGATTTATACCGATTGGCCAGACAGAGGGACCGAGCTGGGAAGGATGTACTGCAAGTTAGAGCAATAAAGGAGAGAGATAGAAATGTGTTGACTAGTAAAGAGAGTGTGTTGAGTAGATGGAGGGAGTATTTGAGCAGCTGATAAACAAGGAAAATGAGAGAGAGAGAAGGTTGGATGGTGTGGAGATGGTGAAGCAGGAAGTGGAACTACAGGGGAAATAATTTGATCAGTCACACCATGAAGTTATGGGAAAGAGTAG
Source organism: Silurus lanzhouensis (assembly GCA_039877035.1). Taxonomy (NCBI): domain Eukaryota; kingdom Metazoa; phylum Chordata; class Actinopteri; order Siluriformes; family Siluridae; genus Silurus; species Silurus lanzhouensis. The sequence continues at coordinate 418,835 of JBCEWE010002369.1, read as the reverse complement.
TGGAAGCTAGGCTGAGAGACAAGGTGACCATATGTGAGCAACAGTATGGTTTCATGCTGAGGAAGAACAGATGCCTTATTTGCTTTGAGAATGTTGATGGAGAGGTATAGAGAAGGTCAGAAGGAGTTGCATTGTGTGTTTGTGGATTTAGAGAAAGCGTACAACAGGGTGCTGAGAGAGGAATTGTGGTACTCTATGAGGAAGTCACGTGTGTCAGAGAGGTATGTGAGGGTGGTGCAGGACATGTATGAGGACAGTGTGACAGCAGTAAAGTGTGCAGAAGGAACGACAGACTGGTTTATGGTAAAGGTTGGACTGCATCAAGGATCAGCTCTGAGCCCTTTCCTGTTTGCAGTGGTGATAGACAGGTTGACGATCGAGGTCAGAGAGAAGTCTCCATGGACTATGATGTTTGCCGACTATATTGTTATTTGTGGTGAGAGTAGGGATCAGGTTGAGATGAGCCTGGAGAGGTGGAGGTATGCACTGGAGAGAAGGGAAATGAAAGTCAGTAGGAGTAAGACAGAGTACATGTGGGTGAATGAGAGGGAGGGCAGTGGAGTGATGGGGTTGCAGGGAAAAGAGGTAAAGAAGGTGGAGGAGTGAAGAAAAGAGTGCAAGCAGGGTGGAGTGGGTGGAGAAGAGTAACAGGAGTGATTTGTTATAAAAGGGTATCTTCAAGTAAAAGGGAAAGGGAAGTGAAAGGGGAAAGTTTATATAACTGTGGTGAGACATGCGATGTTGTATGGTTTAGAGACAGTGGCATTGAGTAAAAGACAGGAGGTGGAGCTGGAGGTAGCAAAACTGAAGATGTTGAGGTTTTCGTTGGGAGTGACGAGAATTTACAGGATTAGAAAAAAGTTTATTAGAGGGACAGCGCATGTAGGATGTCTTGGAGACAAGATGAGGGAGGCGAGATTGAAATGGTTTGGAAATTTGCAGAGGATGGACATGGGGTATATTGGTAGGAGAATGCTGAGGATGGAGCCACCAGAAGGAGGAAATAAGGAAGGCCAAGGAGGCAGTTTATGGATGTGGTGAGGGAAGACATGCAGGTAGTTGGGTTAAAAGAAGCAGGTGTAGAGGACAGGGGATGTGGTGATGGATGATCCGCTGTGGCGACCCTTAATGGGAGAAGCCAAAAGAAGAAGAAGAAGAAGACATGAGGATAAAGCTGCAAATTACCTGGGTCTCAACCTTTGTTTTGGCAGGGTGTCTGCTGCTTTGTTTAGGTGGCCCAGGATACATGCTGCTCTCAAGTAGAGGGGTTTCCATTGGGCCCACTGGAGGATCTGGCGTGCCAGCCTGTATAGGGGGCGTGAGTGCAGATGGTGAATGTATAAGACCACTGAAGTATTGTCCAACCAGATCAACACGTGGTGATATATGAGGTTTGGGAGAAAATGTTTCAAAGCCTTCGTAACACGTAACACAAGGAAGGAGAAAGGAAAAAGCCTGTCTCGAATCCCTCTGCCGGGTCCATCTGCGAGCTTCAGGAACCAGTTTGCCGCTCTGCCTCAGTGAGAGCAGAGCCAGAACCACGAGGAGCCCTAGAGCCATAGACATGCAAGCACAATATGCGGGGAATATGCACTAAATGAGCACAAACCAATCACCAATTATGGGCAGGATGTGCACGGCCGGCATTAGAGCTGCCCTCGAATCCCTCTGCCGGGTCCATCTGCGAGCTTCAGGAACCAGTGTGCCGCTCTGCCTCAGCGAGATTGGAGCCAGAACCATGAGGAGCCCTAGAGCCATAGACATGCAAACACAATGTGCGGAAAATATGCACCAAATAAGCACAAAAAGAGCGCCAATTATGTGCAGGATGTGCGCAGCCGGCATCCTCGTAAACCGACCTGACATGCTCCACTCAAAAGCAAGAGATGCACGGGCTGTTACTTTTGCACTATCGGAGCGATCATGAAATATACATTTCTGCCCCAGTGGCAGTTTTTTTTTTAAAGCTTAGCCTGGACATTTGGAGATCTACCTTTAAATTAGATGTGGACCTAATGTTTTCTATTAGTTAGTTTAAAAAGAAAGTTTAGAAAAAAAGCACATGTTGCAAAAATTAGTTTAACAGAGTAAAAACCCAAAAGCATTTACTTTATAACATCCACAATGATGCAATCATGCTTTCTGTCATTTTGGATATTCAGTGTTATCTAAATTAAGATATTCTTTTTTTGAGTCTGGTTCCTTTCAAGGTTTTCTCTTTATACTATATCAGGGAGTTCTTTCTTGCCATTGTCACCACTGGTGTCACCACACCAATTTAGTTAAATTCAATTGAACAATTGTTATTATTTCATTTACAATATTCCTCAAATGTATACATAATGTTATACCACGTTTGACTTAAATTTGTGAAGATGAATGTTTAGTATCTACTAAAGGCTGCTTAAGTGTCTGAGAATTCTGTGTGGAAGTAAGTTCTAAAAAAAAAGTGCTTTTACTTGCATTTTAAAGTGGGTTCAAACTGGAATAATTTCTAATAATAAACACTTAGACTTCTTTACATTATAGATTCCAGACAAATCTTATGTCATCCAAAGCCATTGTGTTAAATAAAGATAAATTGACGGGAAATGGCCATGCAATCTGTACAGCTCCCCAGCCGAAATGCTTATAGAAATGAATTCCCTGAGCTGACACCTAGTGCAGTATAGAAGTCAGCCTTCCCCATTCCTCCAGGTCTCTGAGGACTTCACCCACAGGCCACTTTCTCCTTTTTTCATGCTGTTTGAGCCAGGGGAGTTTTCACCCAGACTTTGCAGTTTCCGCACTCATTTTTCACCGGGCTTTTCAGGCCGCAGCTGGGGAGAAGCAGCAGTCAGCTGCCTTATAGAGTACAACGCCTGTTTGAGTTGGCTCCCCTTAAGACTGCTCAGCAGGCTGGCATCGATCATATCAATGACAAAACATGCACATATACACTCAATCACTCCCACCAATTTCAGTCCCTATAGTGAATGCCCAGGACCTCTGGGATAAATAGTTAAAAAAGCAGATACTGAGGCTTTTGGTAACAGAAGAAAGTTTAACTGTGTGTGTGTGTGTGTGTGTGTGTGTGTGTGTGTGTGTGTGTGTGTGTGTGTGTCGGTGTGTGTGTGTGTGTGTGTGTGTGTGTGTGTGTGTTTATTCTTGATGTGTCAGTTATAATAAAGGGTTGTAGGCCAGTGTACATTCTATTAAATATTCATGAATCCATATGTGAATAAAAAAATGCTGGACATTTAATATTAAGCTATTATCGAGTTAGGATTTGTGCTCTGGAAATGAGTTCTGTTCTCTTTTATTAAATGTTGTGATAAAAATGATTGGTTTTTTTGGCATGAGCATATGGAGAATATTAATGGTGTCAGCATATAGAGAAAAAATTATATATATATATTATAATATATAATATTATATAATAATATATAAAGTACAATATAATATTTTTTCTTTTTTAAGTAAGAGGAGAATCTCTGTCAAAAGACACACAACAGTCTGTAGAGTTTATGCAGAATGAAGTGAGAAAACGAAAAACATACAGTGAGTTGCAGCTCTGCAGCCACAAATAACTTATTGATGAGGTCAGAGGAAAATGACCAAAGATGATAAACAATAAACACTTTATAACCATAGTTATCAGAAAAGCATCTTAGAATACTTAACTATAAGACAGATACAGGCCTCATCTGGTTCCACTGCTATAGTGAGCATAGGCTCATGAAAAGAGAAGAGCTGAAGATTAGAATAAACGTCACCCAGTGTGTTGGAGAGGGAATATTTTTTCTGTAAATTGCATCAACCAGCTGGTAAATTTCTAATAATAAAATTGTAAGGAAATGTCACTGCTGCACCACATGCACTTGTAACAGAAAGAGAGGAGATAATTTGATTAGAGCAGTGAACATTATTATTCATTAGTTTTAATGAATTCAACCCCTTTTTACATTTCCTAAAGTATCACAAACATAGAATATCAAATTTTTTATGTATATATTATCTGAAATGTATGTATATATAATTAAAACAAGAAAAGAACTATAACAAAGTACATGTGCTGAGCCGTGATATGTTTTTAATTGACAGGAAGAAAGAGTCTTTTTTTTCTTTTTCTTTTTTTTTCTTTTAATGAACCTGCCAGCAATCAGCCAGCCAGGAAGATCATGAAGCAAAGAGCCATTGTCAGGAACTGGATATATGCCGGTGGTGGAGTTGCTGTGAGGAGGGGGTAAAGTGTCAGACACAAAGAAACAGCTGGAGAGCAGAGTGACAGATTTGTTTTGCCCTGTGATAGTACAGTGACACAACAAAAGATGAATTAACTGAGCTTGGGTTCTCTGGTGAATCTACTTTCACAGGACTGAGAAACTAATGGTTGACAAACGAGTCGAGATTTATCCAAGTGCCAGCAAGAGTAGCTGACGATCAAGCTACCATTAAGACCTGTCCTGACCCAAGATATCTTAAAAAGCTACCTGGGCTCAAGGAAAACACATTTACAGCCCATTTGTGGTACTGGTATAGAGAGTATGGTGAAGTAAAAAATATAAGCAGTAATGTTATTTTACTCTAAAGTAGCAAGGATGCAACAAAACAAAATTAGTACATACATTATAGTATTCATTATTATTATTATTATTATTATTATTATTATTATTATAATAATTATTATTATTATTATTTTTTTTTTTTTTTTTTGCATTTATAGCAAATGCCAAAATAATCAAAACTATTTATGGTCTTATGAACCATAATTAAATCAAAAGACTAATGAAATAAGCTAATCTCTGTGATTCTACTTGAAAAGCCAAACCTTTAATAAATAATCATAACTAGGTGTACTGTAGTTTCATTTTGTAACACTACAAAATATAGAAGAATGTTTAAGATAATAAATGCAATTTACTGTACAGTAAACCTAACATTTATTCAGAATATGTAGTTTTTCTGGTAATAAATTGCAATGTGTTCATCTATTTCACAGGTTCAGTCTGTTTGTGTGTTTAGAATGTATATTTCAGGTCAATTCAGATCACCGTGGTACCACTCAAAAAAAGCTGGCTGTGGATGTTCAACCTTGAATAGCGTTAGGATTTCAATTACCATATACATTTTGCACTAAAGTCACCATTATGGAACAATTAATGACCTCAGATTGAAACAATAAACTATATGTTCAAACTATAATTAAAACAGAAAAGACTCTGATGCTACCTTCATAAGCTCATAAGTTTCTATTAACACAATTGCTCATTTTAGCCATATAGTATATTTTATTGCATTAGAAATGATTTATAATTACACTATTCGGTGCCTAAAAAAATGCCTAGTGAAGGACATCCAGCTATTCTTAAATTGAAATGGGTTCATTGTATATTTATTCTTTTGTTATAAATGGTACGGTAAAATTGCCATCAGCATATACATACTGTAAATACATTGTGTGCATTCGGGTGCAGTTTCTATTAGGGATATAATGATATACGTATTTATGCCGTTTTTTTTTTTTTTGGTACAGGACTTTTGTGTACCGAGTGCAATGCTTTTACATGCAGAAATTGTTAAAACTTGATTTCCCTCAGGAACGTTTTAAGTGGTGGCCCGCAAGTTTGTTTAGTCTCTGTCTCTCACTTTGAGTGCATTTTTATAATTATTATTACACCTGGAAATACAAACCCGATTCCAAAAAGTTGGGACACTGTGCAAATTGTGAATAAAAAAGAAATGCAATAATTTACAAATCTCATAAACTTTTATTTTCTTCACAATAGAATATAGATAACATATCAAATGTGGAAGTGAGACATTTTGAAATGTCATGCCAAATATTGGCTCATTTTGGATTTCATGAGAGCTACACATTCCCAAAAAGTTGGGACAGGTAGCAATAAGAGGCCGGAAAAGTTAAATGTACATATAAGGAACAGCTGTAGGACCAATTTTGCAAATTATTAGGTCAATTGGCATCATAATTGGGTATAAAAAGAGCCTCTCAGAGTGGCAGTGGCTCTCAGAGTGGCAGTGCTCAAGATGGGCAGAGGATCACCAATTCCCCCAAAGTTGCAGCAAAAAATAGTGGAGCAATATAAGACAGGATTTTCTCAGAGAAAAATTGCAAAAATTTTGAATTTATCATCATCTACAGTGCATAATATTATCCAAAGATACTTGAGTTAGTGCAGCGTCACTGTGGCTACTCACTCCGTACCGGAAATAAGATTTGTTTTGTTTTGCGCATGCATGATAACGCTAAAGAATCCATGGGGCTAGTGTTAGCTTGACTAACACTTCCACTAACCAGGAAGTGTTAGTCAAGACAAGTCAAGTCAAGAAGCTTTTATTGTCATTTCAACCATATATAGCTGACACAGTACACATTGAAATGAAACAACGTTCATCCTGAACCCTGGTGCTACATAAAACAACAATCACAGAAAACACAGGGCTAAGGACTAGTAGCCCTGTGTTTTCTTTTATGTCCAGCTTCAAGAATGTGTCTTAAAAAGAGAAAGTCGTGACAATTTCGCATATCGAGGAAGTAAATGAATAAAGGATGGAAGGAATGAAGAAATTTGTTGTTGAAAAGTGTGCTGCAATAAGCAGAACAGTTAAGTAGACCCGGGTTCGGTCCCCGGTCAGGGAACCAACCCCAGCCACTCTTAGTGCCGGTCCCAAGCCCGGATAAATGGGGAGGGTTGTGTTAGGAAGGGCATCCAGCGTAAAAACATGTGCCAAATCAAACATGCGGATGGTCCGCTGTGGTGACCCCTAACGGGAGAAGCCAAAAGAAAGTTTAATTTAATCAATATAATAAAGTGTATTGCAATAATTGTATCAAATATTATTTTATATATAATTTATAACCAAGCAGGTATTTCATTTTAAAAAATTTTTAAATGTAAACTGTTCAAATGTTGATTATTAAAAATGTAAATAATAATAAATGTGTTAAAAACAACAAGCAATTACCCAACCCAAAACATACCCAACCATGAATTTTATGTACTGTTACAACACCAATATCTAAAAATAAAACAGAATAGAGGAAGAAATGTCACCCAAATGAGAATGGGTTCCCCTTTGAGTCTGGTTCCTTCTAAGTGTCTTGTATAATGAGGCCAGGTGGATGCAAATGCATAAAAATAAATGGTTTATTTAATATAAATATCTAAAAAAACAGGAAAATATCAAGCAAAATCCAAGTGAATAAAAATGAACCAGGAATGGATCAGGTAAACAACGTGAACTAGACTGTGACAAAGACAAAAACGAGGAATCAAACCAAGACATGAAAATCAGGGAATTGAAACAAAGGCTTGAAATTTGGCATATAACTAAACAAAATACTTTGCAGTTGACAGCAGAGAACGAGACAACATGTTAGCACAGGGTCCAATGACAAGACGGTGTGGAGACATAGCATGAATGAAAACAAGCATGTGACAATGAAAACAAATTTACTTGCCACATAAAACAGAGAAAGAAATGCAGACATGCTCTAGCGTTGAGTTCTCTCACTTTGCACAAGTTGGCATGCCATGTTTGATGTGAAGGGGGATAATAAAAAAACAATTCAGATGGCTTTTCTTCACCACTGTAACCTCTGGTTTCCAATATAGGGATATTTTTTAAAACTTAAAAATAGATATCTGGAAAAAGATCTATTTCTGTTAAGCTGATTTAAAAAATCATTAATTGCTCTGTATTATAATAATAATAATAATAATAATAATAATAATAATAATAATAATAATAATAATAACTGAAATTTATGTGACTTGTTATATGAGTTAAAAACCTATATAGAATGGTGCATGAATCCCATGCTTGATAACCTATCACTTCTAGTGCCTCCAGAACTAGAAGTTAATCCACTTTCTTTTCCCATTTTATCCTTTTTGGGCTTGAAAGGTATTGCAGTTGTATAAAATGTATGAAATGAACATGTCATTAGACGGAGAAGAATGTCTTGTAAAAGCTATTTTCTGTAATATTAGTCAGAAATGATAAGCACATAATTTCACAATAATTACACTTAGATAGCTTTTTACATATTAGGCCAAGTAAAAGCTTTTAAATGGACTTCAATTAAAACAAATATATATCAAATTAAATCAAATAAAATTGTATTTGTCACATACACATACATACAGAGTACGACATGCAGTGAAATGCTTTATACGACTGTCCGGCATGAGGGAATAGGATGGGGAGAAAAATTAAAACAAAAAAAAAGAAGGCAGATAAATAAAGAGAATAAACTATGTAAATATATAAAGATATATATAGGAAAAGTGTATATACAAGGTATGCTTATGGATACAAGGTATGCTTATGTAGAGTAAACAGTAATCACATAAGGTGGTTGATGTGATTGTCCTTAAAGTGACCGTGTGCGGTGTGGTGTGGTATAAAGTGCACTGTGTTGTGCAAGTCCACAGTTAAAGTGACAGTCCAGAGTTTAAAGTGTTGTAGTGCGAAAAGAAAAATATTTGCAGAAGTGTGATAATGGACAGAGTGACCAGCTTTTAGATCCTGGGTGTTTCCTGGTTTAAACTCCGAATTGCCTGCGGGAAGAAGCTCCTCCTCATTCTCTCTGTGTTTGCTTTCAGGGAGCAGAAGTGTTTCCCTGAACGCAACAAAGAAAAGAGTCCATTGTTGGGATGGCTAAGGTCCTTCACAACCTTCCTGGCTCTGGTCCGGCACTGCGTGCTGTAGATGTACTGCAGGTTAGGGCGCTCGGTGTGGATGGTACATTTAGCTGAATGCACCACCCTCTGGAGGGCTCGCCTGTCCTGCATGGTGCTGTTCCCGAACCAGGAAGTGATATATATATATATAATATATATACCGCTTCAGCCACAAGGGCATTAGAATAGTCAGGTGGAGGCCTGGATCTCTTCTGCAGTCAGTGTTTTACTTTAGTCAGAGTTCTATAGCATGTCACTCAAAATATTTCACTTCAACCAATAGAGACCATACAGTATCTTAGAGCTTGCTTTGTGATCAGGGATATTGTCATGCTGAAAACAGAAAGGGTCTTGATACTGCATCCAAAGACATCCAATACAATTGTGCGCCTCCAACTTGTGGTTTGGAGAAGAATCACATATCTCTGGAAAAATCAGGGGTCCCCATACTTTTGTCCATATAGTGTATATTAAGCTGTGGGACTGGTGGTTATACAAAAAAGTTTACAAAGATGCTGACATTTTTATTGCAGCCATGTCGACTTTAGGTAGAGGTTGTGGTTTTTATGTCTGTTTTGCTTTACTTGTTTGTTTTAAACAGAAGACACATGCTCAATCTTGTATGTATATCTTTTTCCAGTATCTCTCTTGCAGTGGAACAGAATTTAGTGAGCTATGTGGGAGGGAGGTCAACTCATTAATACCTTAAACACTTTTTCTCCTGCTGGGAATGTGTCAAAGTCCATGAAGGAGATTTAATCACACAAGGCAAAGTGCCATGTCGATTCTTCAACCTGAGGCAGATTTGGCTGTGTTCATTCTCTCTGGTATTGCTGTCAGCCCAAGTTGCAGTACGAGGTCTGTTCTGCAGATGTGACTGTGTCCCAATGGGGCAGAAGGACTTTAACTGGGTACCACAGAATAGGAGACATAATGCATTACCGAAAAAGTATTGTGCAAGACAGATACACCAAATTCTGATTTTTAGGATTTTTAAGTTTATACATATATAATAGATTTAAGTTAAATTTACAGAAACCCTTATTATGAATCTCATGGCCTAGCTGTGAGGACACAAAGGTTCAGGTTTCAGAGGTTCGAAGTAAAAAAAAAAAAAAAAAGTACAAATCTGTAAAGCAAACTGGAAAGCATTACAAATAAATCAGTGGTAGTTTGAGGCTATCATGTAAAAGACACCCATAGATGTTCATTGTGAGACAAACTGGGAGTTTTTTTAACATCTTTTTGTTAATAAAGGTTAGAAGAAGATGATGAAAGCTGACAGTATGTTTATAGACTATATAAAAACCCTTTTTACAACTGTGATTAGCAGAAAAGCATCTCAAAATGCATAATGCATAATTGTAAGGTGGTGAGCTACATAAGAGGGGCCTATTCAAATCTGCTGCTGACTACCAAAAGGAATAGGCTGTAAATTTCTAATAGGGGTATACGATACACTTATTTATACCGTAATTCTTTGGTACAAGGCTTTTGTGTACCAAATGCAATGCTTTTACTTTACATTCGTTTCAGTGGATTTTTTACTTCTCTCACCTCGCATATTTGCAGGTTTCAAATTCAATTAGGAAACACTTTAAATGAATATTTTATGTAGTAAATCAATAGTACAAAAAATCCTAAATCACAGCAGTTTATTAAAGCATGTAAGGATAAAAGCTTGCTTATATAGCTGTCTATCTAATACACAGTTCTAAAAATGCCGTCTCATCCTTACTCACGAAAGCTAGATCTAAAGATCAATCTTGGATGCAAACTGCGGATGCTAGGTGCTAACCGGAACAGTGCCCTTTAAATCACTCCCTTGAGGACACAGTGAAGGTAGGGAGTTCACTAAGTACTCAGTACTTCTCTGAGAACTGCACACTGATTTTCAGTAAGCACAATATTCTTCCCCATCTATGAATAATAGTCTGTTATTATTGGCACTAAGGTACAATATGTTCTACCTCATAAGGCCAAGTCATTCTAATATTGAATATGTCCAGTTCGAACAATCTATTATTTGAAAAGTTTAAAAATAAAAGTCCAAAAACACAAATCTGGGAAGCATTAAAAATAAAACAGTGGTAGTTTGATGTCATGTAAAAGACATCCATAGATGTCCATTGTGAGACGAACCGTGAGGTGCGAGGTGAGACTTAAACACATGCTCATTACAGTGAACATGAAGCAGGTGCATAAACACATGGCTCAGTAAGTTGTAGTGGCTGATGGAAAGTGTAGTCCCATGTATCTCAGCATGGGGACAGAGGTCGGATGAAAATCGTAGTGAAAATGTATAAGAACAAAACTAAACAAGACTATGTAAAAAAGCAGCAATAGTTTGAGACCAAACATTATTAAAAATTAGGCCTATTAAACATGGTTAAAACTAAAATAACAGACAGAAAGGCATAGAAATCAGAGTATCAGGTTCGAATTGCTGTCTATGCTGTCTGTAAGGTTTCTTTGAGATCAGAACTAGGGTGGGTTGGTGTCTTAATATACATTATTTCAAGTATGATTTATTGTATTTGTTGCATCATAAACAAATGAACTTGAACAATAGCAATTATACAGGGTTATTCAAAAATAATGAAGGAAAATCATGATGCATTGCTTCAGTTCTCAAGCAACGTCATGGAATGAGTCAGTGACCATTTGAAAGAGGAATTGTCTAAGTTGATTGTGAGTATAATACTTGTGACTTGGCATGAGTTTTGTATTACTTTTCCTTAATAAAAAAAATGGTTCATTTTTTTAATAACCCTGTATACTATTTGTTAGAAAGCACAATGCTGCAATTAACATAGGACACCATGAGACTTCAGACAGTATATCATTATTTCAGACAATAATAAGTAATAAAGTGACAGTGTAAAATAATTCAATAAGTCAAGTCAAGTCAGGTTTATTTGTATAGCGCTTTTCACAACAGACATTGTCTCAAAGCAGCTTTACACAAATCAACAGTTAAGGTGAATGGTGTGAATTTGTCTCTGATGAGCAAGCCGTGGCAACTGTGGCAAGGAAAAACTCACTTAGATGTTATGAGGAACAAACCTTGAGAGGAACCAGACTCAAAAGGGGAACCCATCCTCATTTTGGGTGACATCAAGAGTTTGATCATAAATCTTTCAACAATACAGAACACTGGAGAGTGAGAACTAACATGATTACTGGAGTATAAGATTATAAGTGATGTTCTTTCTACAGTCTTATACAGTCTATATGGTTAGTAGCTCCTAGTTTTATGAGCTCAACATTTGTGATCATCACAGATCCAGCATCAGCTTCTCCATGCCTGAGCCTTTAAACACTCCAGGAGGTCCAATGCCAAACTCCACACATATAGCGGGATCCAAATGGCACTGGTACGTCTCTAGATGGTTCGGGATGTTTGTGAGTTCGGCATCTACTTCTTCAAAGGTCCGTAATCATCAAGATGGTGGGAGGTGACTGGAGCTGGCCAAACCTCAGGGTGTCTCGGGATGGGGAGAGAAAGAGAAGCAGTGGAGAGGAATTAGCGTAGCTGCTGTTCATGATATTAACAGCACAAGTTGATAATGTGATGTGATCAGAATAACAATAAACACAGACAAAACAATCAACTAAACTATAGAATAAATAATACAGTAAACAAACTGGGCACCAGTATGTACATACAGTATAACATTGACATGTGATGGTTATAATAATCAAATAAAATAAAATAAAAATTTCATAAGATAAGGCTACTTGGACTTACTATGCATCTACAGTATGTGTTTAAATAACTTGAAATGTATTTCAAGCACAAAGGGGAGTTCAGATTCATTATGCTTCAGACTGGAAGGTCTTCTCACCATTCTACAGCCATACGTGTTCTATACATGCTCAGTATGCAAGAGTTTGTGATTATATCTGCTATAAAATTGTTTAGTTCATATAAAACCTGTTTCCAAGACTGTGAGGATATAAGTATTAAAAGGATACAGTGGTGTTTCCTAACAGTGATGGTATTAAACCCACATTAAGCAGTGCATCAAAGACCCTTGTCATTCTTTTCCACATCCTGATAATGTAGACAGAGATTGTCTGCTGGTGCATTGCTATTCCTGTTCACAGTAAGTGACAGTTCATAGAATGATCACTGACTATTTCAGTGAAGGTTTAACATGGAATTTTCACCCTTGTGAAGAGAAGAAAGGACAGGCCTGAGTAGTCTTGTAAGATGTATTGTTATTGCCTGCTCCTTAAGGACTGGAATAGACAGGCTTTTATAAAGTGTCTTGATTTGCCATTGTAAAAAGAAATTTTAAGATTTACTTGTCTCTACATTTCTCTGTGTGACAACCTGAGTAGACCACATTCTCAATTTGTTCAGGTTTTTATGAATTGAACAGTCAAAAAAGGAGATGTCCATGACCAGCTGTTGGTCTAGTTGATGCTATTGATGTACTTGTTTGTTTAAATTTGAATATTCATTTTTTATAGGTTGATGGGTGAACTTCTAGTACTGTTTAAATCTGTCAGACAAATGTATGCTGGGGCCATGCAATGCAATTTCAAACAAACTTCTAACAAAATTCTGAAGATACAATACACCTCTGGTAAAAAAAAAAATAAAAAAAAAATAAAAAATAAAAAAAATAAAAAAAAGCTAGTATGATGAATTTCTTTATTGAGGTCCTTGTTTTATTAGCACCCCAAATACAGAGGGTCTTAATATATAGAATCTAAATTGACATAATGTAGAAAGAGCAGCAAAATAAATGACCTGAAACTACAAATCCTAGAATTTAAAGCATTTGATTTATTCAGTTATTCATCTTCGGTAACCACAATTAGTATTTCCTACAGAATTATCATGTGCTGTGAGGTGGGAATACATACTACAGTTTACCATGCACACACATTTTCACACTCATTCACATCTAGAGGAACTTTAAAGTAGACAATCCAACCTACAGTGAAGGAAATAATTATTTGTTCTTCTGTTAATTTTGGTAATTTACCCGCTTACAAAGAAATACAAATAAAAAATTAAATTTATGGTAGGTTTATTTTAACAGAAAGATAAAGAATATAAAAAAAATGCAGGAAATAATAAATGAATATTATATATAAATTATTTTGTATTTAATCAAGTCAAATAAGTAATTGATCCCCCACCTACCAGTACGAATTATGACTTACACACATCCAAATTAGTCATGTCCCTTTAAAAAAATTACTCCTAATATTAACTCATTATGTGTATAAAAGTCACCCATCACAGAATCAACCTCTTCCATTCAAACCTCTTTACCACCATAGGCAAGACCAAAGAGCTGTCAAAGGATGCCAGGGACAAGATTGTAGACCTGCACAAGGCTGGAATGGGCTACAAGACCATTAGCGAAAAGCTTGGTGAGAAAAAGACCACTGTTGGTGCGATAATAATCAAAAATGGAAGAAATACAAGATATTCAATCGCCCTCACTCTGGAGCGCCGTGTAAAATCTCCCCCATGAGGTAAGGATGATTCTGAGAAAGGTGACAAATCAGACCTGAATTACACAGAAGGAGCTTGCTAATGATCTTAAGGGAGCTGGAACCACAGTCAAAGCCATTAGTAACACACCAAGGTCCTTCTGCTTAAGAATGCACATAAACAGGCCTGTCTGAAGTTTGCCAATGAACACCTGAATGATTCAGAGAAGGCTTCGGAGAATGTGATGTGGTCAGATAAGACTAAAGATTTAGCTCTTTGGCATCAACTCGAGGCAGAGAAATGCTAAATATGACTCCAAGAAAACCATCCTCACTGTCAAACATGGAGGAGGAAACATTCTGCTTTTGGGGCTGTGTCTCTGCTAAGGGTACAGGAAGATTTCACCAACATGCACTGTAGAATCTTGGATGAGAGCCTTCGGGCCTCAGCCAGAACACTGAAGATGGGTCGTGGATGAATCTTCCAGCATGACAATGACCAAAAACATAGGCCAACGATCTGTGCTGTTCTATGGTGGTGGAGAGGTTAAAATGGAAGAGGTTGATTCTGGTGTATTTTATACACATAACGAGTTGATATTTTGTGTTCTGTGTATTTGTCTTACACTGTCTTGTGTTGTTTTGCACTGTTCTATATTGTCTTGCACTGTCTTGTGTTCTCTTTGTCTTGCACTGTCTTGTGTTGTCTTTGCACTGTTTGCAACAGGTTGCACACACATGATGCATTTTATGTGGCGAGGACACTTACAGGCCTTAGCCCTGTGTTCAGGAGAAACGTTGTTTCATTTCACTGTGTACTGCGTCAGCTATATATGGTTAAAATGACAATAAAAGCTTCTTGACTTGACTTGATATTAGGAGTATTTTTCTAAATGGGACAGGATTAATTGGGGTCAGAATCCTTGCTAATTTTATCAAATATTTATTTTACTTTAATAAATACAAATTAATTCATAACCTTTTTTTAAAGATTTCGAAAGATAGAAAAAAACTAGAGAACCTAGAAATAATTAACAAATATTGGGAAAATATATGAGACTTAATCCTACCACTACCCACTACCAAAGTGCAGAAACAGAGGTACAATTTTGGACTCTGGTATGATAGAGATTTAAAATATGGCATGACTCTTTTTTTTTTTCCAGAAATTGTGCTAGAATACATTGTTTAAGTTTAATAGTTGTGGGGTGTTTCTTATTGCAAATAGCAAGCACAGATGAGAAATGCACACAGCAACGTTGTCCACATCTCAGGAGGTTAGGTTTATTTTGTACATTTATTATGTGTCCACCTGATATATGACTGTCCAAAATACAACTGCCAACATGGGACAGAGGTAAATAATGACACACACAATTATGTATTGAGCCAGTCCATTTCGTGTTTACTAGCTATTAATACAGAACACGACCATTCAGGCAAACATACCCAGCTAATTGTCATTTATTTGCTTCTCTGTCAGAGTGACTCTGGTAAGACTAAAACACAGAAAAGGGTTGATTATGAATTTTATACTTGACTGTGCTCTTACATTGCTCATAACTGGCAAATAGATTTTGTATCAGAAAAATATATGATTGTTACCTTACTTTCTGCTTGAGTTTTGTTTATATATATATATATATATATATATATATATATATATATATATATATATATATATATATATATATATATATATGAGAGAGAGAGAGAGAGAGAGAGAGAGAGATAGATAGATAGATAGATAGATAGATAGATAGATAGATAGATAGATAGATAGATAGATAGATAGATAGATAGATAGATAGATCTGTAAAATAGAACGAGCTGGTGAAGAGAGGTCACCCAACCCCGAAGCTAGCTAGGTGGCACAGTTCCAGTGGTATTGTAGAGGTTTGGAGTTGTCTTAAATGGGTTTCTTGCTTTAGTTCTTGCTTTAGTTTATTTTATACACTGATATATACATGTATATATCAGTGGCGGGCCGTGCATTTAATTTGGTATGAAGAGCATGCGCACTTTTAATTCTGAAAGTGCGCATGCTCTTCATACCAAATCATTGAAAACATTGATTCTATGACATCCCCTTGTTAATTAAAATTTTTTTCAGGGCAATTTTGCCTCAGGTCTAAAAAATTGACATGACATTTTGTCTTGTCTGATTAAATCTCATCATAGAGAGATCAAGTTTCGACAAATGTGGGGTTTTTTTTTAGGAAAAATCATAGCCTGGCTAGTGGGAAGGCCTAGCCTACTGCCGGTAAACCTTACCTACAAAGGCCGAAGTAGCTTTCAATGGCCTAGTAGGCAATACCGAAGCCTTCAGCAATGCAGCACCTGGGGAGAGATAGCCAGCTAGCTTCTCTTCTACCCTCTGCACCTCCTCATAGCCGCACTCCTTAAACCCAACTATGTCTGTGTACATCGAACTTTGCGGGGAAAAGGCACGGGCCACATATGGGGTCTCGCAGGATCTGGACACCTTGGTGTGCAGGTCAGGAAAAAAACGGTAGGCCCCAGCGCGGAGACTTTGATGCGGGATGCAGGAAAGCTCATCCAGCTTGCTGGGAAAGCATTACTTCTGCTTCTCACCCGGCCAAGCTAACTCTCGCTTGGACACGGCTCGCGTCATTACCTCCAGGAGCTCCTCTAACAGCACAGGCTGTGAGGAGTCCGTGAGCTTGTTAGCTTCCAAAATTTCTCTCTCCTCGGAGGAAGAAACCTGGATCTCCACGTCGCGCGCACCGGGAGAAGAAAACGCCAGATTGAGTGCTTTCCTCTGGGAATAGGAGCTCGGCCCAAAAGGGGTGGCTGGAGAAGCCTCATCCATCTCCATGTACTCTTCTCTAAGAGTGCTCTCTGTATGCATTTAGCCATATGGCTACAGCACAGACAATCGTCTCTCTCGAGAACGGATTGAGCATGCTCTACTCTCAAACAAACACAAAGCTCATGTGTGCTCATGAGAGCACAAATCTCATGAGAGGCAGAAGTAATGCATTCCCAGCAAGCTGGATGAGCTTTCCTGCATCCTGCGTCACAGTCTTCGCACTGGGGCCTACCGTTTTTTGTCTTTTAGCCATGGATCCACAGATTAACACACAAATCGCTTACCTGAACAATCATAAGCTAATGTCGCTACCATTGCTCAGCCATTTTGTAGCTTACTGGTTTATGCAACGTCACCTGCTGATAATGTCACGACTTGCCTATTGGCTGGATTTCACATGTGATTCTGAGTGTGGACAACATGAGGCGTTCCCAAAGCGTTTTGACGCAGCTCGAGTTCCTGAAAGGGAACATAGCATATCAGTTTCATGACTGTATGTTTTTCAGCACTTTCTTCTCTACATTCACTTCCTCTTCTCATTCTATCCCTTGGTGCAAAATAAACTTTCACTGTTTGAAAGTTGAGAGAATTTATTCACACTTTTACAGTGGACTGTTGTACCAACTTGGAGCTGCTCAACACAAAAAAGCATTGCTACCTAAAACTTATTGAGAATATGCTAGGAGCATTATTTAGTTTTGCTCTAACAACCTAAACAAAAATGCACACAAATAATGATAATTTTTTTAGGCAACACTCAGAAGCTGATGCTTGAACTTGCCTGCAAAATTCAAAAGAAAAACATTATATCTAGTAATGTAAGGCATCGCTCTTGCTATTGAATAAGTCACTTGAGCACTTCAATACATCATAATTCTGAAAGTGCACATGCTCTTCATACCAAATCATTGAAAACATTGATTCTATGACATCCCCTTGTTAATTAAGAATTTTTCAGGGCAATTTTGCCTCAGGTCTAAAAAATTGACATGACATTTTGTCTGATTAAATCTCATCATAGAGAGATCAAGTTTCGACAAATGTGGGTTTTTTTTAAGGAAAAATCACAGCCTGGCTAGTGGGAAGGCCTAGCCTACTGCCGGTAAACCTTACCTACTAAGGCTGAAGAAGCTTTCAATGGCCTAGTAGGCAATACCGGAGCCTTCAGTGATGCAACACCTGGGGAGAGATAGCCAGCTAGCGTCTCTTCGACCTTGGGCACCTCCTCATAGCCGCACTCCTTAAACCCAACTATGTCCGCGTACATCGAACTTTGTGGGGAAAAGGCACGGGCCACATATGGGGTCTCACAGGATCTGGACACCTCGATGTGCAGGTCAGGAAAAAAACGGTAGGCCCCAGCGCGGAGACTGTAATGCGGGATGCAGGAAAGCTCATCCAGCTTGCTGGGAATGCATTACTTCTGCTTCTCTCCCGGCCAAGCTAACACACGCTTGGACACGGCTCGCGTCATTACCTCCAGGGGCTCCTCTAACAGCACAGGCTGTGAGGAGTCTGTGAGCTCGCTAGCTTCCAAAATTTCTCTCTCCTCGGAGGAAGAAACCTGGATCTCTGCGTCGCGCACACCGGAAGAAGAAAACACCACTCCACTCCATCTCCATGCACTCTCCTCTAAGATTGCTCTCCGGATGCGTTTAGCCATACGGCTACAGCACAGACAATCGTCTCTCTCGAGAACCGATTGAGCATGCTCTTCTCTCAAACAAACACATAGCTCATGTGTATCCCCCCCCGCCGTAATGAAACGGGGGCAAGACAAACAAAAAGTTTGTTTGTCTTTTAGCCATGGATGCACAGATTAACACACAAGCGCTTACCTGAACAATCAGAAGCTAATGTCGCTACCATCGCTCAGCCATTTTGTAGCTTCCTGGTTTATGCAACATCACCTGCTGATGATGTCGAGACTTGCCTATTGGCCGGATTCAGAGTGTGGACAATATGAGTCGTTCCCAAACGTTTCGACGCAGCTCGAGTCCCTGAAAGGGAACATAGCATATCAGTTTTATGACTGTATGTTTTCCAGCACTCTCTTGTCTACATTCACTTCCTCTTCTTATTCTATATCTTGGTGCAAAATACACTTTCACTGTTTGAGAGAATTTATTCACACTTTTACAGTGGACTGTTGTACCAACTTGGAGCTGCTCAACACAAAAAATCTTTTAGGCAACGCTCAGAAGCTGATGCTTGAACTTGCCTGCAAAATTCAAAATAAAAACATTATATCTAGTAATGTAAGGCATCGCTCTTGCTATTGAATAAGTCACTTGAGCTCTTCAATACATGTCTTTCTGTTTTAAAAATAAAAAAACGTCAACATGTGAACATAATCAGATCAAAGCTCTCTAGACATTTCATGGTGGGATTTTAAGAAAACAATAATTTGCTCAGTTACACAGTCTTAATTTTAATTAAATTTTAATTTATAGAAACAAAAAGATCTTGAAGACCCAAGGAGCTCTTTAAGCTTTCAAACCAGCCACTGAAGCAATCATTGTGCCACCCAATCGCCTCCACCTCCAACCCGACACACACCACTGGCAGAACAGGGAGAGTTTATCACAGCCTAATATATAACATGACGAGGTGTCATGGAGTAATTTTCCCTGACACTTCGGGGTTTAACTCCGTGTTTTGATGGCGGACTCTCCGACGTGCTCCTTTATCACCTGGCTCGCCCAACTGGCATCTCATTGTATGAGAGCTGACACGGCCCTGTCTGACACGCATTGTAATGGAGGAGTGTAATTTGTCCACAGATCGGAGGCTGTCCAGGCATCTCGCGCTTGACTTCGTGTGTTCGTCCCAAGCGTGGCGAGGCCTCCCACCTCATCCATCACTGCTGGTGATTAAAAAGCCCTCTTGCTCTTCTGTTCAAAAATGGAAAACGTAAAATCTAGACAGGATGACTTAAGGGAGCTACCCTGTTTTTTTTTTTGTTTTTTTTAAAGATAAATTGTCTTTTTTTTATGTCTTTGTCACAAGTGCTATCAGTTTATTTTAGTATACTCTGCCATCAGGATTTGAGGGAATTAGGAAATCAATGCACTTAAACAGTCTCTGACAATTGATTAAAGGACACTAAAAAAAGTAGCAGAAACATTGTATAATGAATCATTTGGGCGAAATGCATGCTTATTTGATATATTGGTTAATAGATTGCGGGTTTGCATATTTCCTTTCCCCAAGTGCTTTTACTGGAGTGCATTACTGTACTGTATATTTTTACTGTGTGATGTTTTAATCAAATCTGGTGCTGCATTTTAATTGCATTAAAAATATTTCACCCAGCAATTTCAGCCATAAATGATAACAGTCGGGTTCCTTTGTTAGATTTAAAAAAAATAAACAAAGGCTTCTTTTCTTATTCACAATGTTCCACCATTTTAATAAAAAAGACAGCACAGAAATATTGGAGACAACAAGTGCCAGCTTTTTCAGAATATAATACAGGTATATGACATGTTTGCACTGGTATATAACAACTTTTTACAATGTTGAAAACACAATTGTATAGGATATCTTATGAGGTAAAGACCCAATTATGTTCCACTATGACAGTGCCCCTGTGCACAAAGTGATCCCCATAAAAACATGGTGTACATTGGTTAGATTAATAGATCTTGAATGGCATACAGTAGCCACAATGTAGCTTTAGCCTCAATTCAATTGAACACCTTTGGGATGAATTAAAGCACTGGCTGCCTCCAGGCTCAATCACCCTACATCACTACCTGACTTTACTAATTCCCTTGGGCTGAATGAGCACAAATCTCCAAAAGCACTTTAAAGTCTAGTGGAACAACTTGCCAGAAGAGAGGAAATTACTATAACAGCAAATTACAAGCAAATGGATTGGGAATGTTCTTAAAAAACCCATGAAAATCTTATTGTATACAGTCTATATCTGTGTGTGTATGTGTGTGTATATATATATATATATATATGGTAAAGATGTTGCACAAGAATGAGTCAAAGTAGCCTGCTCGTGTTTTTAGGAGTATATAAATATTCAAGAGCCTCACGCCAAGTGGTAAAAATTCTTCTATTCTTTTACTGCCTTACACAAAAATAACCCAAATAAGTCTGTTATTTGTAACATCAACATTTCTATTTTAATATGGTGCATGCCACTTTTTTGACATCATAAAGCATATAGAAATACAAGATGGCATTCCATTATTAAGGAACGATAGCGGTACAGAAATTGTAGAAGAGTCTTGGCTGTACACATATGGCTTGAGGGCTTCAACAGTTGTCAGCATATTAAGCTTATTGCTGTTGACAGCCAAGGTTGGATTTAGCCTTGTTTACAGCTGGATTGCAGGAAATCACGTTTTTGTTTATTGTTTTTTTCTGCTAAACCAAATCTCATTTTTAACCCTTTCCTTTTTCAATTGTTATCATCAAAGTCATGTATCATTCATAAAAACAGTATAATTCAATGAGAGGTAATGATTTGTGTATGTATTTGTTTGTTAATTTAATTATTTAATTTCCCCTTGTATGGTATAAACATTACTCATAAACATGTCAACTTTGAACATGTCTTTGCTTTCTTGCTAGTCTACATTAGACCATGTTCAGCTTTGTGAAGTCCTGTTAAAACCCAATTAGGGGATAATTTAAATTAATTTAGGATAAAATGATACTGTGTAGTATTAAAATGATTTAAATGAAACTTGCTTGAAGATGTACACAAATACAATCATGACTTTAGAACACACATTTTCACCAAATTATTAACATGCTTATACCAGTCTGGTTAATTAGCATGCAGCACTGATATAAAAGAATGATATAATCAGGCACACCTTGGCACTAAACCAACTGAATAAAACTGCAAAACAAACCTGTTATATAATCTTCCTGGTAGCACAGCGTGCATGTTGAGAAAAAAATAAATAAAGCCGCTAGCCAGACTTAAATCACAAAATTTATGTATGATGAGAAGAGAAAACTCCATATTTCATAACCAAATAAGTTGCTGATATTTTGTTGAGATCTTTGTCATGCTCATATAATGTGCTACACACACACACACACACACACACACACACACACACACATATATATATATATATATATATATATATATATTATATATATATATATATATATATATATATTATATATATATATATATACAGTGCCCTCCACAATTATTGGCACCCCTGTTTAAGATGTGGTCGTGGACTTCTAAAAATTCTCCTTTTTTTTAAAACAACATAGAACCCAAATGCAAAAAAAGAGAAAAATCCAACCTTTTATTTAAGTAAATAACTTTGGTGGTAAAAAAATCACACATTTAGAAAAAAAAAAAAAAACTTGAAATCATGTGTGCCACAATTATTGGCACCCCTAACAATTCCTCTAAAAAAATTTTATTGTTTTTTTTTTAATATATTTTTCTGTAGTTGCTAAGGTTGGTCAGGGTATCTAGGGACTTTTAATTAGTAATTCATGATTTCCTGTTTCCCTGGGTATAAATATGACGTGACACAGAGGCCTAATTCTCTTACCCATTTGTCAACATGGCAAAGACAAGAGAACACACCATTCAAGTAAGGCAGATGTGTGTCGACCTTCATAAGTCAGGCAATTGCTACAAGAAAATAGCCACTCGCCTTAACTTGCCGGTATCTACAGTCAGAGGAATCATTAAGAAGTTTAAAACAACTGGAACAGTGACAAACAAGGCTGGAAGAGGTCCCAAGTTTATCTTGCCACAACGCACAGTGAGGAGGATGGTAAGAGAAGTAAAAAAATTTCCCAAGCTCACCGTCACAGAATTGCATCAAAGAGTGGCATCTTGGGGTCACAGAGTCTCCAAAACCACCATCAGACGCTCTCTACATGCCAACAAGCTGTTTGGGAGGCATGCAAGGAAAAAGCCTTTTCTCACTAACACTCACAAACGTAAACGTCTGGAGTTTGCTAAGCGGTACTGGGACTTCAACTGGGATCGTGTGCTTTGGTCAGATGAGACTAAGATTGAGCTTTTTGGCAACAAACACTCTAAGTGGGTCTGGCGTAAAACAAAAGATGAGTATGCCGAAAAGCACCTCATGCCCACCGTGAAGTATGGTGGAGGATCTGTGATGCTGTGGGCCTGTTTCTCTTCCAAAGGCCCTGGGAACCTTGTTAGGGTGCATGGCATTATGAACGCTTTGAAGTACCAGGATATATTAAATAAAAACCTGATGGCCTCTGCCAGAAAGCTGAAGATGGGTCGTCATTGAGTCTTTCAGCAGGATAATGATCCAAAACATGTGGCAAAATCTACACAAAAGTGGTTCAGCAGTCACAAACTCAAGGTCCTCCCATGGCCATCTCAGTCCCCAGACCTCAACCCAATCGAAAACCTGTGGGGCGAGCTAAAGAGAAGAGTGCATAAGAGAGGACCCAGGACACTGGATGATCTAGAAAGATTGTGCAAAGAAGAATGGTCAAAAATCCCTCTCTCTGTGTTCTCCAATCTTGTGAAATGTTATAGGAGGAGATTAAGTGCTGTCTTGTTGGCAAAAGGAGGTTGTACAAAGTATTAACATCAGGGGTGCCAATAATTGTGGCACACATGATTTCAAGTTTTTTTTTTTTTCTCTAAATGTGTGATTTTTTTACCACCAAAGTAATGTACTTAAATAAAAGGTTGGATTTTTCTCTTTTTTTGCATTTGGGTTCTATGTTGTTTTAAAAAAAAGGAGAATTTTTAGAAGTCCACGACCACATCTTAAACAGGGGTGCCAATAATTGTGGAGGGCACTGTATATATATATATATATATATATAAAAGAATAATGATAATTATTATTATATATATTTTTTTTTATAATAATGTCATCAACTTATTTTTATTTTTTTATTCTAGCCATCTATGTTCTTGGCCTGATATGGGGAATAAACGCTTATACTTTTACTTATCTCATTAGTTAGCTAATGAATTTATGATTTGTTTAACTGCTTTATGAATGTGGCTGCCATTTAGGCAGTAAGCAATGGTCTAGGGAGCTGCCAATAAATAGCTTCCAACAGGAATAATTAAAGCATTTTATAAATGACACTTTTCGTTCTACCTGTCCATCCACTGCTGGCATGGATTTTGGCAGCTAGCTACATCATCTCTGAATGTAGTCACTGAGCACAATGGCCTTCTCATCACACTTGGAGTTTTGTCACCAGACCATATGGTTCTCACAAAAGCACAAAGTACATTTGATCCATTTAATGCCTGACTCCTCTGTGAAGCAGACAAGGCAAAGAGGAGATCGATAGCAGTTCTGCGATTTGACAGAAAAATTCTGTGCTCACTGAATTTTAACATGTACAACAGATGTTTTTGCAGATATATATATATATATATATATATATATATATATATATATATATATATATATATATATATATATATATATATATATTTTTTTTTTTTTTTTTTTTTTTTGTACATTTGTTGTTTTTTGCCCCAATATATATTGTGAGTTTTGCCAAATAGTTTGTCTGGCTAGTCATGTTTAGATTTTATCTTCAATCTTTTATTATTGATGTATATTCAGTAGTTTAAGTCTTTTGCTTTTGAATCACTGAATTTTAAGAGGAATTTTACAGTAATTTAGATGTTTTTTGCATTTGTTTTTCTAAAACCTGTATATATCTTTCAGCATTGATGGGGCCTTTCAAATGTAATTTGAATAGTCAGTAATTGCACCCTATACTATACTACCCTATACTATTATACTCTTTACTCTAAAAGTTTCTGCGTCCATGTTAGAATTTCATATTTTAATTCATCTAATTACAGAACAGTTTTTTACTTTACCCGTAGATGGCAGCATTTCTAGATCATATTCACATATGTCTTCTTCTTTGCATGATAGAGCTTTAACCTGCATTTGTGAGTTCGCAGAAAATGATTCCTGGTAGTGTTTCTAAACCAATGCAGTGATTTCCATTACAGAATCATGCCTATATTTATAGAAGTGCCACCCTATTAATTCTATTAACTCCTTCATTACAGTCATATTTTATACTTTAAGGGTAAAATATGCTGGCAATCTGTTTTAGTGTTAGTGTATTTACTCAGCCTTAGTGTATTAACAAATGAAAAAATACACATTTTAGGTCCAAATTGATATTATTTTTATTCTCAAAATACGATCCTCCTAGTGAGCAGTGTGCAGATGCATAAATAAAGCAATATACGCTTACTGACCACTTTATTAGGAACACCTTAAGAACAGCACATTCAAGCAACTTTATGGTCAGACATCAGATGTGGCAGCAGTGCACAGCATGCACTAAAGTCTACACAAAATGTTGTGGGAAATAAAAACATCAGAGATCAAAAGTTCTTTAGGAGTAATGTTGAGAGAGAGAGAGGTCAGAGGAGAAAGGCTACACTGGATTGAGCTGACAGAAGGGTTATTATAACTCAAATAAACAGAAACAGAATGTCTGAATGCACAAAAATGTCAGTTCCTGTGGTGGATCCTGAGATCCTGAGATGGGCTACAACAGCAGAAGACGAAATTAGCCTCAGGATGTTTAGGCAGTCACCAAAACTGTGCAAATCCTTACATTTTCTAATTTGCATCTTTTAAAATGGAGATGATGAACAAAAATTTTCTTTTTCATTTTTGACATTTGACAGTTGACAAGAGTTGAAATGCAATATATTTGTAAGTCACTATGATAAACAATATAATGTTCATTAAAATCATTCTCTATATGAGATGTTTCACTGATGAGTGTTTAACTCTTTGGGGAATCAGCAGAACAGTTTTTCTACCGGCTGTAGCACCATATTAACTGCACTTCTTCTATCAGAACTGTTTTGAAGATTTTCAGACCAAACACCTGCACTGTCACAAAACATATGCAATGCCTTGATTAGCATTTAATAATCAGAAAAACAGGCCTGTGTTGTGGAAAACGGCAGTCTTGCAAGTTTTCATGACACTTTAGTATGAGAAGCTTAATTGATTCTTGCATTTGCCAGACGCTTGTCATCTTTTTATGCCAATCTCTTCCTTCAGTATATCAACTGTTCATTTCTATTTCCACATTTGTTGAAAATGTAAAAGTAAATTTGATGCTATGGGTAAAAGTAAATTAGTCTCATTGCTTGACAATGGCAGCATTAATCAGTGTATTTTGATTAAACACTTAATGGTGATCAAAATCACCATTAAAATCACTTGCCTTGAGTATGAATCATAACTAATGGATAGATATTTAACCTTTAATTCATAAGGTTGGAAATATAATCATTAATATAATATAATATAATGTTGTGATTTTAGACTTTTAGCTACCACTTTATCCTTCACTATGGTCAAAGAAAATGCAACTTAGTAATGATATATGTAGGCATAATAATCTTTATAGTATAACTCTTAGAAAACCATACTGTTAGAAATTAAAATGCTGCTTTGTAGGTATATATTCTATCTATATAATTCCATTTTTAAATATTTGTATTATTTTTCCATCTATTTTATGTTACAGGTTGAAATGGAGTATTTTTGGCTTAATGTTGGTGTTTTCTTTTTATTTACTTGCTAAAGTTATCTATTCCTACATCTTAATAAAAAAAAACTCAGGCTTCTGGAACATGTTCTATATTTGCAGCATGCCCATTAAATGAAGTAAGTCATACAGCTGAGAACTAACTATTTTTTACCAGATAATTTTAAATTAAAAATAGGGTCTCTTTAAAACATTCTGACCAGGATGTCAAAAGCGAGGCATAATAATCTGACAAATTTGTTTAAGCACGTTTTTTATGTTCTAGTGTCATGATTAGCAATTTTTGTTGTATTTTTTTTAGATGTCTTTTGTTGTTAAGTATTATTAAGGAATGTGCATGCTCAGCTCACTAGCAACTCTTTACATCAAAGTTCAACTTTTTTTTAAGTTAAAATTAAAAAAAAAAAAATTTTCATTTGTTGCATATGCTTTTTGTTTCTTATTATATAATCTCTAACCTTTTTTTTTTTTTTTTTGCATCCTAAATATTTACAAACAACTTAAAAATTGTGCTTGTGCATACATGTTTTGGAGTCTAACCACCATCTTTTTCTTTTTTGATATGCCTCTGGTGAATGGTCTTTAGAATAAATAAGCCACTTATTAAACTTTTTTCTTTTTTAAGTTTTCAATATGAAATCAGTAGCATTTATATTATTAGTTGCCTTTCTTTCCTTTTTTGTGAAGTATTATTCTAGCCACAGTGAGACATCGATTTAATTCACAAATGCTTTCAAGTATATCGTGCTGCTGATGCTTCTTCCTCTGATGTTTTAACCTTGAAATATAAAACACTTGCTTTGAAAGTACATTTACTTCCAATGGAGGCTGCAAGATTTCAATAAGAACATGAAAAACTACCTTCTTTAAAGACATTCGTGAATTGAGTGTCGTAGACATGTTGATACCTGTGTGAAAAAGTTCAGTAAAACACACTAAACTTTATTGTGCCACAGCACACTGTAAGATGTGTGTTAAGTGCACTTAAATGTCCAAATTAACTACTTAAAATATACCATAGCAGATTCATTTAGGTTGATTTGACATGAATGTTGGATTATATTTAGAACTTACTGTGTGTGGTTAGTTTATTGGGTTCTGCAGGTCTTGATCAACCGATCCAAATCTGTTTATGTCTAGATAAGCTATTTGAATACATTTTAATTATTAGAAAAAAAAAAGACACCAACATTTTATTGACATTTCTGTGGTCCCACGGAATTTGCAGGGGTTACTTTCTAAGTTCCAAAAATCTGTGAATTTTGGACGCATTTATACATTGTCACTTTATAAATGCAATATTGTACAGTATTTGACCAAATACATAGTTTCAAATGTTATTTCTAACAATCCTGAACATTCTTTCTGTACTTTTTGAACATCTAATTTTACATTTAAACTTCATTAGCTGGCACTTCTGGGAAGATTGTGAAATGTGCTTGTAAAAATGTCGTGTTCATTCAGCCACAAGTGTTAGTAAAGTCCGGTACTGATGTAGGGTGAGAAGCCCTGGGGTGCAGTCAGTGTTCCAATTCATTGAAAGGTGTTCAGTACGGTTGAAGTCAGAGTTCCACTTCAGGAACTCGAGCTGTGTCAGAAATGCTTTAGCAGGCTACAATAATACACCACTGCCCAAAACTGTGGTCCCAGAGGGGGTGCAGCTCCTAGCTGCTGATCTCTTCACCATGGTAGAGATCATTCTTTAATTCAGAGCTTCCACCATGAGGTGGTGCCTGTTCACTGCATAGTGTAAACAACACCGCCTAGATCCAGTTAACGGCCCAGTCGGTTCAGTGTGGAAATTCCTTCAAAGAACAGTTACTCTGGTACGACCTAGAGTGCCTGCAGGGACTTGGCCAATGTGTTGGAGGCCCTGTAGGAGACTCCCTTTGAGCCTCTGACTGAGGTACCTGTGAGGTTCCTCACAGTTAAGACTGTGTTCTACTTGGCCATCTCCTCTTTCAAGAGAGTGGGGGATTTTCAATTAAAGATTCTTGACTTGACTTCAGGCCCTCTCTGTGGCCCAGTCGTTCCTGGAGTTCACTTCAGGCTTGGCCAGTGCCTTCCTTTACCCTAGATCAGGGTATGTTCCTAAATTACCCTTGGTCGTTCCATGACCTATCTCTCCTCCTCCCTTTCAGTCCCCAGACCAGGAAAAGCTTAAATGACTGTGTCCAGTGTGAGCACTGGACATATACGTCCACAGAACAGAACTCCTCTGGAGATTCCCTCCAGGACATTTGTCAGGTTCTATAGCCTCGACCTCAGTGCCACTCCTGGCCCCTTTGTCCTTCGCCTTAGTTGTGCCTGTCCAGACTAGGCAGGGATTGGTCAGTCTGGCTTGATTGAAATTTCATTCCCAAAGCGTTCCTGAAGCGGAATGTGTCCAGGTTACGTAGGTAACCATGGTTTCCTGAGGGAACGAGACGCTGCATCTCTATGCCACACTGCTTGCATTCCTGCAGCGTTTACTTTCCTTTTCAAAAGCTGGTGCTGGTTTCACTCCATGTGCTTTTAAGCTTCCTGGCCGTGCTTTCTGTAAGACTGATTATACACGTAATTTAGAGGGTGGACAAAGCAGCGCCGTTCCTAAAGCGTTTCTGACGCAGCGACTCGTTCCATGGTTACATACGTAACCTGGAGACGTTCTATAGCAGGCCACTCAAGATCATTTACTAAATCCCATTTAGACCATATCTTCATAGATCTCATTTTGTGCACAGAGGCACTGTCAGGCAGGAACATGTTTGGGTCCTCTAGTTCAATGTAATGCTACCTCATCCAGAGACACTTACTAATATATATATATATATATATATATATATATATATATATATATATAATATATATATATATATATATATATATAAAAGGTATGCATCAGTCATAAATACATTTCTAAAACATTAATAAGTTATATAATAGGTTATCTTCCCAGAATGCAAATATAAAAATGAATTTCCTGTAACATATAAGCTCCTTCAATTTTTGTGTTTCTGTACGTTTACACTTTAGGTGCACTCTGCTTACCAGTATATTGATCCGGTTGGTTTAACTGTGTTTTCTCCTGGCCAGTTCACTTTAAACCAACCTACAAACTGTAAAAATCCACTGCATAAAATATGCAACACACCCAAACCCCAGTAGTGTGTTCTTTTGTGTGTTCCACACAGCATGTCTTAGTGATGGCCTTCAAAAAAAATAAATAAATAACTTGACAGAGCAAACAAATCTGCTTGGCATACACAAGCCTGGTGTAAGGCTGAGGGTGTCTATGCCTCTCTCTGCTTGTTACCTGGTGTTCATTACTCTATCGGCATGGCTAAGCTTCTCCGAGAGAGCCCTCTGCTGTCAGGAAGAACTTGACGCTTAAAATTTGATTACTTTCATTCCCTTTTCTTTACCTACATTACACAGTATAATTATAGATAATATTTTTATTTTAAAATAAAAACATAAAATAGCACTTCTTCCTTTACCACTATTTGCTTCAATTACTATTACCATACCCACTGCATTGATACTACTAAGTATAACTACAAGTATTCTTAGTATACTTTTGCTACTGCCACTACCACTCTATCATAAATAGCAATGCTACACTATTTTTAATAATAAGAAGAATATGAAGATTTGTAATAATAGAAGTACTATATATATATATATACCGTAATTTCCGGACTATAAAGCGTGCTCATATATAAGCCGCATCCACTGAATTTTACAAATATTTTTATTTTGAACATAAATAAGCCGCACCTGTCTATAAGCCACAGGTGTCTACACTAATGAACTTTACACAGGCTTTAACGAAAGACACGTTACACACGGTGTAACGGGTGAAATATGTTGCGCTTCCTTTAGGAGCATAGCGGTATTTTGGGAATAGCCTGGCACTGCATTTTTCCGCTATTACTGCGTGTGTTCAAGGCGAGGATTATGTCCTTATTATTTTCTGATGCTCATTTCTAAGTTTCTTTGACTGACCCGTAACGCTGTTGCCAAGAAAAATAAAAAAGCACGAGTTTTGGAAACCTGTCTGTGCTTATATGATTTCTGTTGCAACTGGAGTTAGTGAGGTCTCCCTTAACCCAGACTCAACGCGTTACAACGGCTTGTATCTAAACAGTAGCCTACCAAGAAAGTCATTGTTCACTGTCTTCCTCCTTCCTTTCACAACTATTTCTCTCGGGAGTTTATCTTTTGGCATCGTCATGCGTTTAAAAAAACATTTTTTTCTCCCGATGCCGTGCAGCTCAGAACACATGTGAGGTGCGTTTTTTTCGTTTCTGTTCGGAAATTTCATTGGTCTAATGTTATGGGGTTTAGTTTTTTGGCTTGAAGTTTGTGAAACCGGGAAAAATCAAGGAAAAATCCATAAATAAGACGCTTCGTTGTTTAAGCTGCGGGGTTCAAAACGTGGGGAAAAAAGTAGCGGCTTATAGTCCCAAAAATACGGTAAATAATAGTACTTCTATTATTACACTTACAGTATTGCAAACTGTAGTGTATTTAGAATATTTGACACGATATGCACAAGAAAGAAAATGCTCAGTCATTATTTTAATTTTTTTTTAGCTGTTTTTAACAAACCTTTTTAGGATCTAGGTTTTTGCCTCTGTGTGTACTACTATAAACTCAAAGTACTAAGTAAGAGATGAAGTGAAATGTATGACAGCATTTATTTGTTAAGCAGGGAAGTGTGGTACAAACAGTACTTGACTTAACAAGTATTAACAAGAAACTATTAAGTACCAAGTCATACAGAAACAAGATAACACTGTACAGGCAAATAAAATTCTGTATTTTCAACATTGTCCTTGACATTTTTTAGGAAGCCATACTGACAATTGTTTAAATGTACAACATACCTAAAAATGTAACACAATCTTACAAGAAAAAAAACGTAAGAAGAACAAGTTTCTGTCCATCACCACAACAGCAGATAACACAAGATGAAAGCTCATGTAAAAACATTTGGCATAGTTCTATTGGCTTAATTCTGCTGCCTCTCACACATTATGTGTCTTCAACCTTCCACCTTCTCAAAAGCAAGAGCTTGAAAGCTACAACTAAAATAATGCCAACTAAATAAGTAATCACATGCTTTTCTCATGCTTCACATGTTTTTGGCACTGATTAATATTATTCATGGTATTATTACTCACTCTGCTCCAATCAGCAGCCAAATCTTTGCCCAGTAATTGATTCCCCGCTAGTCCAACTAGCTCTGCAAGAGATTTAATAATCCACAGAAGATTTGCATCTGCAGGACACAAGGCAAAGTAGAAAATATGCTGCCTGCTGTCTTAATGGTACCATATTGTCAGCAGCAGCATGGCTAAGATCAAATAAATAATACCATGTGTTCTTTCATACTTTATACCTGGGCCTATATTCACTTTCAGTAGTGATTTATGTGTTTCAAGGCACCAGCAATGCTAGCAGTCTAATGCAGACATATTAGCTGGCAATCCAGTTTTGTTCTTGATCCTTAGAATAAAGCCTGGTTCAAAACGTACTCTAGCAACCAAGACCTTTTTCATTGACTAAAAGCAGTTATAACAAATAAAGGTAATGACAGTTAATAAGTGATTCCAAATATGGCTAAATGCAGTGCAACATTCCTGTATTTGAGTAAAAATACAAATCTTATTCTTAAGTTTTACTCATTTAAAAGTTAAATTAAACATTTCCCCTTGAGAAAAAAAACACAAGTGTCTGCTTTTGAATGTTCTTATTCAACACAATTTATGTATTCATGTCAAAGTATTGAGAATGGCATGTTTTTGGAGTAAAATGTCAAATATTACAACTTAAAATATACTGAAAGTAAAGTTTCACAAAAATAAAAATATTGTGATGAACAGAAAACTTTTATATAATTTGAACAATGTGGTAAAAACAACCCTACATACTGCCCACTACTGCTATTTAACCCATATACAAGTTCAAATATATTGTTTCTTTATTTTCATATTGCCCAGTGAGTCTAAACATTTTACCATTTAAACCAACTGACCATTTAACTATTTTGAAAAGCTTTCTTTTTCAGACAATAGCTACATTTTGATCTCTATTGTGCAATAAGACTCAAATAACTGGGTAGGAAATTTTGGACAAAATGTCATTAGGGAAGATTAAAATATAGTTTGTTGTTACTAAATAAATGTACTAATCTTCTTCTTCTTCTTCTTTCGGCTTCTCCCATTAGGGGTTGCCACAGTGGATCATCCGTCTCCATACCCCTCTGTCCTCTACATCTGCCTCTTTCAACCCAACTACCTGCATGTCTTCCTTCACCACATCCATAAACCTCCTCCTTGGTCTTCCTCTTTTCCTCCTTCCTGGTGGCTCCATCCTCAGCATTCTCCTACCGATATACCCCATGTCCCTCCTCTGCACATGTCCAAACCATCTTAATCTCGCCTCCCTCACCTTGTCTCCAAAATGTCCTACATGCGCTGTCCCTCTAATAAACTCATTTCTAATCCTGTCCATCCTCATCACTCCCAATGAAAACCTCAACATCTTCAGCTCTGCTACCTCCAGCTCCACTTCCTGTCTTTTACTCAATGCCACTGTCTCTAAACCATACAACATCGCAGGTCTCACCACAGTCCTATAAACTTTCCCTTTCACTCTTGCAGATACCCTTCTATCACAGATAACTTCTGCACCTTCTTGCATACTCTTTGCATGCATCTGTGTACGGATAAAAGATCATCATCCAAGAATAGCAGGAAACAGATGTCACTGTACTACAGAGGACAGGATCTGCACAGCAGGTGCTGGAGTAGAGCGTTAGGGCTGACCTACAGCAGAAAGCATGAAAAAAAAAAAAAAAGTGAACAGACAAGAAAAGGAAAACTGAATCCAACACTAAAAACAAATTCAGTTCAGTCTGATTCATGACCTCAAAATGTTGAACCAAACGAATACCTAAAGATTATTAAAAGTATTTGAAAAAAAAAATTCTTATTGTCTTTCCAAAATCTTGTATTGATGTAGATGACAGCAGAGGCCATCCTGCGACTTGCTACCGATCCTGTCCTACCCTTCTCACCCTTGGACATAGCACTTGACATTCAAAATAAACTCAAAGGTAAGATGTTTAATAATTTTCCAGGTGCAACTTTTTAAAGAGGTGTAGCAAGGTTCGTTTAAGAAAACATCAATATAATGCTTCACCTATTCGATTCACCCCTAGTTGTGTGGTTAAAAAATGTCTGTCTGTCTGTCTGTCTGTCTGTCTGTCTGTCTATCTGTCTGTCTATCTATCTATCTATCTATCTATCTATCTATCTATCTATCTATCTATCTATCTATCGTGGAAACAAGCACAATAGTGTCAACAGTGGTCATCAGAAACACATTATAATAGTAAGAGGTGAGTCAGGTCATCATATTATTTCAAGCAAATCCACTGATCCATCAATAACAAATCAACTAGCACGGATTAAGTTAGATAACAATATAGGCTGTATCGACAAACAGCCTATATTGTTATCTAACTTATTATTATGGTGCTCTTTGTGAATAAAAAGCACTTTTTTTTTTTTCATCTCAATCTCACCTCCCTCACCTTGTCTCCAAAATGTCCTACATTCGCTGTCCCTCTAATAAACTCGTTTCTAATCCTGTCCATCCTCATCACTCCCAATGAAAACCTCAACATCGTCAGCTCTGCTACCTCCAGCTCCACCTCCTGTCTTTTACACAATGCATAATATATACTACTTAAAGTACTTAAATTACTATAAATGCATTACCAATGTTGCAAACACTCGTCCACCACATTTGCATGTTGAATGTGACGAGGACATTACAGAAGAGTTGACATAAAAATTTCCACATATCTATACTTAAAAAACTGCCCAAAATAGTTGGTACTGGCTACTATGTTATACAAATTTTGACAAACTTTGATTTGGGACATATTAATTTGAATCTTGAATCATCTAAGATTACTGTATAGTAGGATAGTTGGAGAATTGAGACACAGCCTTTGTTATGTTCACATTTTCCTGATTTAAATGAACCCACACCTGAACACAATCAGCCCCCACACTCACACTGCAGAATGTATCTCAAAGAATCCACTAAGCCTTTATTGTAGTGTATTGTTATTCTGGTTTTGTCTTTGTTCTGCCTCACATTTGTGTCCGGATTTTGCCCAAGTATTGATGTTTGCTGATTGTCTGACCATTGCCTGTTTTGTGAACACTATTTTGGATTTGTTTGCCTGTACAATGAAACCACAAACATTTGCATTTACATTCACCTTCATCTCATTGCAATGTAAAATACAAAATAATTGTTCACTAATCTTTTGTTCCTAAAATGCAGAAGGGCCTTACATTATTATTAATATTATTATTATTATTATTATTATTATTATTATTATTATTATTATTATTATTTCTTCAAAGAATTCTCTAAAGTCTAAAAAGTTTGTATGTAGGTGAGCTATTTTCTTCACACCAAAGCCTTTCTAAATAAGCAGGTTACTCAGGCATGATTGCCTCTTATTCCCAACAGTTTTTGGAAAGGAAACCATCGATTAGACTGGCCCCAAAAGCTAGAAAATAAAAGTGGCGTGCGTTTAATCATGAAACAACTTCATCAAGAGGAACCCAGGGGGTCATAATCAGCTCTGAGCTCTGGCCTACTATTCATTTGCACCCTGCCCTGTCCCACTTGCAAAGCAGAATTTCTTTCAATAATATTAAATTATGATGCTGAGGGCCTCAGATATTCGTCCGTGTCACCTCTCATTCTGCAGAGAGAGTAACGGAGAGTCAGGGCTCCCCCCTCAGTCCTCTCTGTGGAGCGGTGCTTCTTACATTAAATATTCATGCAGACAGAGCGGGACAGGTGAGCTGCATAATTGCCACATAATCCTGTCTCATACAGACAGCCTGCAAAGCCATAAAGCTGTACAGTATTAATATATCATCAGCTCCTTCCATACACACATGAGCCCACACACATATACACACACACACACACTTCTGCAGCTGCTTAGTGATGCAAGTGAGACGTTTCACAAAGAATTGTGATGCGGGAGGGAAACACTAATCCACAGGTAATAAATTTAGGTCATGTCACGGATCATGTGACACATTGTGCATATTTATATAATACATTATCGTGGTGCTATTGAATTCCTAAATCTAAAATGTAATGTTCTAAAATGTAATAGTTTCATTCACTGACATACATGTTATACTGTATACTATAGTGTGAATATATCCAAACTTGAAGCCAATTCAGTTATGCAAAGCTTCTCTAGCAATCCCACTTTTACCAGCTCTTAAAGCAGTGCCTTCAGTTTGTCGTTTAAAGCTAAAAAAAAAAATGTATGGACAAAGAAATTACACAAAAAAAAGATTTCAATGATTTAACATTTTCAAGGCATCTCATTTGCAACTGTCATAGTCTCCCAGGTTTGGAAAGTTTTCTCAGCTCAGGAAAGAGGGGTTTATGTTTATTTTATCCCTCAGTAAAATGACAGGGTGTTTGTGAAAGAGAGAGAGAGCGAGAGAGAGAGAGAGCTCTAAAACAATGTATTTCGAAACATTACATAAAAAATACATCACATTATTATGTGACTGCCAGATTCACAAACAATAAGTAGAGCATATTTATCACCACATTACAGCAAAGAAAATCATATATTTTTATGTTTGCTGGTAATATGTGTACTCAGTGACCACTCAAGATTGGTCACTTTGATTCTTCCACTGATGAGATTCTGAAACATCTGAATTGAGAGAGATGGAGAGAGATAATAAAGAAATAAAATAAAATCTGTTTTATTGTACAGCACTTATACACAATATACACTGTCACAGAGAAGCAGAAATAAATAGATTAAGAATATCTATTTTAAAACTGTAAATTCGTCCCTATATCTTTTTTATAGCTGGTGACAAATAAACTTCCATGAGACAATAAGAAATAAACCCTGGGAGAAACTAAACTTAAAAAGAGAACTCTTCCATAGGTGGGTCACATCAGATATTCATTCATTATAGTATCCTTGCCACAGTTGCCCCAGGCTTGATCACCAGGATAAAAACACATAATTCACTTTTATTTAAATTTTTCTTCTATAATCTTTACATTCTATAAAGCTGTCCATTGTGAAAAAAAAACGGCTATAGAAATAAACATATTGAATTTATTTATTTATTTTTATTGTTGTGGACACCATCCTCAGCAGCAGCAAGTGGTTAGCAATTGTACTTTATCAGGAATAGATAAAGAACTTCTCAAATATGGTCAATCTCTACACTACATTGAATAGAAATAACACAATCAGCTGTGTGCAATTAAGTCATTCACATGGGTGCAGGTTATATTTTAGATTACACCAGTAGTTTGAAAAACATTACTGGTTTAATTTACGGAAGATGTGCTGACTGCATAACTGCCTCTCAGTTTCCATTGTGTGTGTGTTTTTTTTTTTTTTTTTCATCTTTGAAGCAAGTCATCAAATTGTGATCAATCTTTATTTGAGTCAACTGTGAGGCAGAGTGAAAATGACAACAATAAAAAAAAAAAAAACAGGGCATGAAAGCACTGGAACTGAGCTCCACGGTTGCACACTTTTTCTGCATGTAAAGAAGAAAGCGCAGGTGCGGGTATGAAAAGGTGCCGAGCCAGATAACGATGTCCTTGCAGAAAGAAAAGGGCGTTCGCACAATGAGTTTTTCAAATGGCATTCGAAAGCTTACGTGACAGTTTTTGCGAGTGTCTGCCCAGGGCATCGCCACTTTGTTTTCGTCTTACTTTCCCTACTTCGTGTCCTTGGCATGGGTCTTTTATACATCCTCACTTCACTTTCGAACGTGCGATATTTTCAAGTTTCTCCTTTGATTTGTTACACGTAAGGCTGTGCTGGGCTCACACCAGCACCACTGTCCCTTCACGTCCCCCTTCAAACTCCCCCACCCTCCCCCCTCAGTGTCAGAGCGGGTGATAGATTACAGCAATCCTCCCACATATTTCATAAGCGCCGCTCTCCCTGCAGAGCGGGGGACATGGAAGTTTGTGGAGTGGGATTGGCTTCTTTTTCTATATTTATCCTCACTTTCTTTCTCTGTTCCAAAGACTCCGACAGCATGCATATTCTCCAGTGGCTAGAATCCTCTCCACTAACATCTTCCTCACTTTATCAGACACACACACATATACACACGCACACTGCATAACCACCCACCTCACCCATGCTAAAACATAGAGTCTGACAGTAGCCAAGGTTAATTACACACAAGCACAAACACACCATCTTTGAAAGTTTGGAGCCAGGCTGATGCTGCTTGTTCTTTTGACTGGGTTTTACAACTGAATTTGATGTCTCAATTTCCTATTTATATTTTGCTGCAGAGTGCTCACTCTAGGCCTGCTCACTGTGGATCCAAAGTTAACGTCTGGTCACATGTCATGCAGCTATTAAAACCAGACCGGGGATTAACATTATGTAACAATTGCAGCTAATAATTTACAACAGTGTTGCATAATTGGAGCTCAACAGCTAAATTAAAAGTAGTGTGTTGCATTTTGATTTGGTCATGGCCGTTCCGCTGGCTGAGCAATCTTCCGTTAATTATTGACCTGGCAAAAACCTGTTTGCATTGCAGATGCATTAATTTCCATGAATGCACTTTAGTGTTAATATTAACACATTGTTTTAATCGATTGCAGACATTGTCTACCATTTTCAATGAAATTAAAAAATAAAATGTAATATAACAATATCTTTATTTTTTAATCCAACACAAATTCTTTCTCTAAAAAAAAAAAATTCACATTGATAAGGTAAACCTTTCACACGCACACACATTTGTTTTAATACCTTTGTAAGGACTATCTCATGTAGCTTCTAATGCAGCTAATGAATTGATTATTGGTATGCCTACATCTAAATCTAACAGTAGATTTATCAAAATGCTGCTTTTTTTCTTTTTCTTTTTTTAATAAAAGCTGCAATAAAATTCAATAAATAAATCAATAAATAAATATGTGCCTCATGGGGACGAGCCTGAAGTACCCACAAGTTTAAAATTTTCACACGTTGCTATCCTTGTGGTGCAAAATACACCATGCTTCCTCCACCCCATCAAATATATAAAAGACTGAATCCAGGAATCCAGAATAAATTAAATAAATGTCTACACTAAAATTTATATTTTAGCAGAATACCTTTGCTATAAAATCTAATCTTAAGGGTTTTTTCCCCGCATCTCCTTTCCTTCATTTCTTAATCCACTCTTTCAATTTCACTCTTTCCCCCATGTGTCATTTCACAGCTGACCCCTTAATCAGGCCTGATCTTCTGGCTGCTGCTGCATCTTTGCGAGAAAGTTCTGGCTTCTTCCAGTCGGAGATTATGCGCCCAGCCAACGACCCGAAAGAGCGCGACCCTGCCCATGTGCGCATGCTGAATGACGTACTGCAAGACCTCGAGAAAAGCTTTCTGATTTCAGACCCACCTCAGGGCTTTTCACGGTAAGCACATCCAGCCTACAGTTTAAATACTCACAATCATGTAGCTCCCTTGGTGTTTCACTTCAGTATTGCATGATTTGTTCTTACCTTTTCACACTACCTAAATTTAAAAGAACTATAATTTAAGGTATAAATGTTTCAGAAGCAGCACTATGAGAATTCTTCATATCTTTAGATTCTAACTTCAATAATTAATTGAGAACTGTGTTGTACAGTAGCTTAATTAAATGTTTGTATGAAGGAACAGATGTAATGGTTATGTAGGCTTTATTTATATTGTAGGCATATTAAATAGGCCTTCATACTTCAAAAAATGGCTAAATAAGTTTAGCAAGAACTGGTCAAAGCCTCCATAATGTGGCTAGTCTACCATTCAACATTCTTATAAATCAATACTCTGGGGCATAAGAGATTCTGCAGCAAACTTTAGAACAACGAGTAAATGTGATGGATAACATGGCCATTCATCCATCAATCCAATGAAACTTGTGCCTGAGTTTTGGTTACTTTTAATTAAATAGGCGCTTCTTTAATAGAATGGCATGCTCAATACAACATGTGACAACAGCTCGTTTTGGCTTGATGTTAAATTGGATCTTTCAAGCTGTTGTTAGGAAATGAATAATGACATTACTTCCCTGTAGTCTATTGTGGCTGAGTACTCAAGGCTGCACAGACATGCCTGTTTGAATTTCTGTCAAAGGTATTCACCCTATTTAAGCCTGACACTTAGAAAACCGTTTTATGAACTGTATTTTATGTTTAAATGTGGAGTTTGCGGTGATCTTACAGAATATGGCAGAGGCAGATGCAAGTGCAGATAAATGCATTCTATTTTTGGAAACAGTAATGAAAAAACATATCAAAGAAACCATTAATTGATTATGAACACAAAGACTATGGATAACAACAACCATGTGGCAAAGAGTGATTTGAAAAGTAAGACTTATATACTGTACATGAGCTTCAGAGATTGTGTGGCATGGCATGTGAGGTTGTAGTGGCTGATGGGAACTGTCATGATCCTGACAGGTGAAATTTAAACATACAACAGGTGTATTTCCTAATGTGTGTGTGTATACACCAATAAGGCATGACATTATATTAGGCAGCAAGTGAACTATTTTATCCTTAAAGTTGGTGTGTTAGAAAACAACTGTAAGGATTTGAGCGAGTTTGACAAGGGCCAAATTGTGACTGGGTCTCCAAAGAGACATCTCCAAAACTGCAGCTCTTGTGGGGTTTTCCCAGTCTGCAGTAGTCAGTATCTATCAAAAGTGGTCAAAGGAAGGACCAGTGGTTAACGGGTGACAGGGTCATGGGTGGCCAAGGCTCAGTGATGCATGTGGGAAGCGAAGGCCCGTATGTTCTGATTCAACAGATGAGCAACTGTAGCTCAAAATGCTGAAGAAGTTAATGCTCGATGGGTTGGAACTGTTTTTGCAGCAAAAGGGGAACCAACACAATATTAGGCAAGTTGTCAAAAATAGATAGATAGATAGATAGATAGATAGATAGATAGATAGATAGATAGATAGATAGATAGATAGATAGATAGATAGATAGATAGATAGATAGATAGATTGATTGATTTTGTCCACACTTTTATTGAAACCTGTATCCTATCTCTCTCTCTCTCTCTCTCTCTCTCTCTCTCTCTCTCTCTCTCTCTCTCTCTCTTTTACACACACAAACACACACATTTATCTAACTTGCAAAGGCCTAACTTTGGCATAATTATTAATGGAACTAATGCAGCACACAAACAGCATGAATCATTTATTAAATGGCAAGCTGTTTTGGAACTAACTGTGCTAAACTGAACCAATTGGAAAATCCAAATATTACCAGGTGGCAATGGCTACAGAACACTAAACCTTTTTTGTACTGGATCAAGGATTAGACTCAATCTCTGTCTGTTTAATGTCAAGAGCTGAAAAAGTCAAGCACATAAATGCTCAGCTGAATGGGAGAAATTATGATAATTTCAAGTTCCTCCATATGTACACTTTGGCACTTGACTAATTTGCCTTGCTGTTCGTGGAAAACAGAGTTTAAGGAATCACTGGCAGTGACTTTACAAAAAATATATTTTGAGTGGATCTCTATGGGACTGGTTTAGTTAACGTGTTGCACATGCGCTCTTAGAGAAGGTTCTTTAATTGTAATGATCTATTGTGGATAGATAAGTGTTTGTAGCTGCCCCGGGGGGCTGCACTTTATTTTAACTTTAGTGATAGTGTGACCATCTGCCCAAATCTAAATGCGTAAATGTTCTGTGTAGAACCTTATAGAAAACTGAAACAGTTCCTTGTTAGGTATCGGTGGACAATAACCAACTAAACAACCCCTGAAACTGTTTTTTTATAGAATAAGCTCACTCTAAATAAGAAATAGGACATGAATCACATTTCCTCAAACTTATTAGTTAAACAGAGATGTGTCATTTGATCAGAAAAACAAATTGGTGAGATGCGTC
This sequence comes from Silurus lanzhouensis, assembly GCA_039877035.1. Taxonomy (NCBI): domain Eukaryota; kingdom Metazoa; phylum Chordata; class Actinopteri; order Siluriformes; family Siluridae; genus Silurus; species Silurus lanzhouensis. The sequence goes on along the minus strand of JBCEWE010002369.1, from coordinate 377,311 downwards.
TACTCTATATTAATCATCCAAACTGACCTTCTATTGAATGTTAATGCTTTAGTGATATTACTAGCCTGAAAATTTTTTTAATGATATGCATATATGAGTTTCTTTGTCATTGACAAATGCATAACCCCGGCAGGGAAACTTAATAAAAAATGATTGACTCTGAATGTTGCGAATGCTAATGCACCATCAGAAGTACACACACATCGAGAGTTCTACAAATAGAACAGTGTTTCTCTCCTTGCGGTGACTTTTCTCTGAGCTCCTAAGCATCTTTAGATAGTACCCCACAAAGCCAGGGGGGATTTAGAGATAAGGATTTGGGGTTGATGGAAGGAGAAGTGCGACCAGAGCCACATGGGATTGTTGTGTTTTAGTAATATCGCATCAATTCTGAATGAACACGGTGTATCAAAGTCACCTCATATGAGACCCCTGGCTTACGATCTCTTTATCTACTTCAATCACGACTCTCTTTCTATGTGCTTTTGCTATTCGCTGCTTCATGACATTTACTGGCAGAAAAAAAAATGTTCCGCTCATTCAAGTTGAAGGAGGCACTTTGTATTGTTTAAAGTGACAGACAGTCGTAACCAGAAGCTAATCAAAAATTTGTTGAGTGTTTTTAATTAAATTAGTGACGGGTGAATAGCGGGACATGCACAGGAAAGCTACCAGTTGTCTCCATCTGTGTGCAAAGCATTTTAGGAAGAAGTAATTGCTGCCATTTGAGCAATTTTGTTCTCCTGCTATGTTTTCTTGAGATTTTTTAACTAAAGCTTAACAGTTGGACTGATGCCCAGCATGGAGTTAGTTACAGTCTAAAGCAGGACACAAGTGCATAGAGTCATAGGCTTGTGGGACTGTGTGCAGAATTGCATTATTCTATCATGTCCCCTCAATGAGTCATTGACTGGCAATAGTACTACTCATACTTCTAGTATCAATGCTGACTCAGGTCAAAAGTCCTAGGGAGAAAAGTATGATGCAGACATTACAACATTACACCAAAAAAAAGGGGGGAAAAGCACCTACATAGTATAGTCTTTGGATGCAGTACAGTAGTATTTTATGACAGTGGTAGCATAGTGGTTAAAATTTTGCACTTCAGAAGGTTGTCAATTTTAATCCCAACACCACCCAGCTGCCACTGCTGGGCTTTTGAGCAAAATTACATTTTAAATAAAATTTTCCCTACACTTGAACTGGGGACCCAGACCTTTTTTTAGCATGGCACTGCTCCTGTGCACAAAGTAAGCTCCATGAAGATATATTTTGAAGTGAAAGATTTTGAGTTTCCTGCTCTAGAGTTCTGGACTCAACCCTATTGAACACCTTTGGGATGAATTAGAATGGTGACTACACTCCTCAGCCTACATCAGTACCTGACTTTATTAACACCCATGTGGCTGAATGAGCACAAATCTCTACAAGCAAACTCCAAAATCTAGTGGAATTTCCTTCCAGAAGAAGGTTATTATGAATGCAAATGGGGACGTGGAATTGGGATGTTTAACACACATAACGTGAATTTTATGGTAAGGTGTCCACAAACTTGTCCATATAGTGTATATTGTTAAGAGATCCAACATTGTCTGTTTCAAAACTGTAAACATTGTTTTCCTAAAGACATTTGGATCTTCCAAAGTGATAGCTATTGAGATAGATAAAATCGATTAACAATGCCAAATTGTATCATCAAGCCTATATATTCAGAGTGTAATACAATACAATGTAATCTGATCCATAATGCAAAGTGCTGGCAAGCAGACTTTGTCAAAGATATATCTAAAATCATAAACAAGATGGATATAAATATACAGCCTGATCAATGAGACGTAAGAATAGATGTAAACTTTTGAGACATAAACCACTGGCAAGACAGGCGCAGAGCTCAATCTGTAACAAAAGCAAAAGTTTATTTTTTTCGAACATAAAACATATGCAGCACTTATTGCTATGGGAAATTATACATTGCAAGCTTGATTATAGATGTGGAAATGTACAGAAAATTCAGAATTGGGTTTCCCCAAGGTCTGTGGTTCCCTGAGGGAACAAGATGCTGCGTCAAAACGCTTTGGGAACACGCCCGAGTGTTCATGCTCTGAAATAATGTGTGTTGTAATTGTGCCTAAACCAGTCAAAAATTGGACCCTGGCCGATGAGGTGACGTCACGACCAGGAGTATAAAGCACATATGAGTGGAGGGAGCGGCAGCTTCTGTAAGGGAGAAGGAAGCGCTGCATGGACACCGGAGGTGTGGCATAGGGTTACATATGTAACCTAGAGACGTTTTTTCTGAGAGCTGCGTCGAAACACTTTGGGAACGCACCAGAGTGTTTACGCTCTGTAATAATGTATGTAATCAGTCAAAAATTTGACTTTTGCCATCACCGGTGGGGTCACGACCAGGAGTATAAAACGCATATGAGTGAGGGCAGAGGCAGCTTCTGTCTGTTCACGAAGCGTTTTGTGTGTTTGTGTTGTCTATCAGATTGCTTGTAAAAAAAAAAAGAAAAGAAAAAAAAAAATTTAAGCAAGCAAAAAATTTAATCACACTTTCCAGCTGTGCACTCCTCCCTGCCCCCGCTATATTACGGGGGGAACGCACAGCTTGTGTGTTGCTTGCTTTAGGAGCGGTTCTCGAGTGAGCCGACTGTGATCATTGTGCTCACATGTCTTTGCGCTCGCTCCACTCTCACTGGGCACTCTTCGAGGAGGGTGCCCTAACTCCTTCCGGGTGCCCCACTCTCTCCGAGGAAGAGTACCATGCCAGCTCCTGGGGTTCGTAGCTGGACCTTGCAGAGGGTTTTGAGACCGGCATGTCCCTATCTCCAACCTCACCTGCTCGGTCCAGCGCTCGTTCGCAGGCTTCGGAAGGAGCCCCAACCGCAACCCTCAACCTCTCAGTGGGAGGTGCAGAAATGCAGCGTCCCCTGTGAGGTATCCTGTTCAGCGCTCGGCGTAGAAGCCTCATGAGGTGACAGATCTGAGGACTGTCATCTTCAACAGGAAGGCTTTGACGAAAAGTTCCTGACACAGGACTTTTTTAGGGGATACGGCTGAGAAGGGGTGCGCCGGTGCCCGCCATGTCCCGGCCCCCTGAAGTGTTTTATTTATCTTATACTATAGCCATTTGCCAAAAAGTATAGTTTTATCCTATAGAACAGCAAGTCAATGCAAAGGAGATGATTTAATAGAAATAATAATGTAGACCCTATAGTTTAAATGACAAATAGCACACCATTGTAAATTTATCGATTTTGATTACAGCTGGCAATACTGTAATGGCTGCTGTTAAAGAGAACTAATCTAAGTTTATGTAAGTTTGTTATGGCCTACTGCAATGAATGAGTTTAAATTTATTATATGGCTGTTTTTTTTGAATTATGAATCAGTTTAATAATAAAAAAATAAAATAAAATGCATAAAAATATATAATTAATATAGAATACAAATATCATAAAACAAATACATTAAAATAATGAACTTAGTTATTAAATAACATATTTAATTACTAAAACTACTTCTACTACTACTACTAACAACAATAATAATAATAATGATAATAATAATAATAATAATAAATGTTTTTAATAAATTAATAATGTAAACATTATTAGGATTTTAATATATTTTTAATCTAATGCACTCCTGCCTTCTTCATCATAAAATTAAACTTTCTTTCGGCTTCTCCCGTTAGGAGAAACCGCACGTTTGATTTGGCACATGTTTTTACGCTGGATGCCCTTCCAAACGCAACCCTCCCCAATTTATCCGGGCTTGGGACCGGCACTGAGAGTGGCTGGGGATGGTTCCCTGACCGGGAATCGAACCCGGATCGCAGCGGTGGGAGCACTGCGTCTTAACCACTAGACCACCAGGGGACCTCTTCTTCACCATAGTATTGCTTTTGTTTTTGTTTTATTGCTCTGCTGCTTAGTTGCATATTGTTGTAAATCCTGAATACATTTTTCTGCACACACTGTATAATACAGCCCACATTTGAGCTGGATAAATAGTATGCAAATTATAGTGTAGCTTATCTCTAACATTGGGACTCTTATCACTGTGCTTATTCTCACACGTGAAAAATCCCTCATCAAGCAATCCTTCTTCATCCTCATATGTCACTCGACCTATGAATATACCCTGCCGAGTGGTGAATGGCTTCTCACTAACTTTGGCCATGACCTGCTGAGAGGTAGATGATTTTTCGTTGCTCGCTGTCACATTGGTGATTAGGCTCATCAGAAACTGCTGGTTCAAGCTGAACTTTTTTTCTATCATCCATCTATTTTCTAACTTTATCATCTAGGTAAAAAAACTGTTTAAAGCTAGACATACTGTTATAATTCCTTATTTTTCACAGTTTCACCAAGCCTCGCTTAGTGCAATGCCTGAGTTCAATTATTTGCCTGTTTTTTTACTAGACAGTGGTCTTTTCCCTTGTGCAAAAAGAGAGAGACAATGTGTCTATATCTAGAATATTTTCTTTTTTGCAAATCTTAGTTTTTCGCTGATTTTTATCACATTTCAATTTTCATTTACCAGCCAGCTCTTTCTCTCTCTTATCATATGACTAATGAACTCTCAAGGTGAAGTTCATATGAACGATGCAGGTGAAGCCTAACACAAAATCACATGCTGCTCATGCTGCATCACAGGGCATTGTATAGTAACACACTTAGAGGTAAGTATGATTTGCCCTCTTCCACACTTGATGAGCTCATAGATGCCTACATTTTGTTAGCGATGCTGTGACATCATGAAGAAAACATAACCTCTTTTCGTTTTTTTCATCTTTACTTTTGCAACTTAAAAGAGCTTAAAATTTAAAAGAGGAAGTGTAAAATCTGTACTATTGCTAATTTAGGCAACGACAACAACAGATTTAAATAAGCTAGGAAATCTGGACTGAACAAAAAGTCACATTTGGTTCATTTTTTATTTACCTTTATCATTAAAATTACATCCTGGCATAAAACTGCTTATTTATTTAAAAAACAACACAGCTCTATCAAGTTTTTTGCCTTGATTTATACAAACAATGTAAGAAATTAATTCATAAATTGTTTTTAAATGTCTAGACTAACAATGCAGTTGTTATACAGTTTATTGTATTTACATACAAATTAGTATGCTTGTTCAAATTCTACATCTTGTCTATTATGTAATTTAGACATTTTGCCAACTTACTGAAATTATGTCTCTAAGAAGCTATGGTTCACTGATGTACTGATGCTATGTCTGGTACTGTAGGTCACCAGGGTACAGAGCAGCTGGGTCCTGTGGAAAATTGCATGGCTTTTATACAGAGTCATACAAAATGATATGAGGGATATAGTTACGGCTAGGGGCAAGGTTAGCATTAATACCCTTTCTTACAACATCATTCCAAATCAAATGAAAATCGTATCAAACTTGTCATCATAAATTTGTATTCATTTTTTATGAGTTCAAGTTGGCACAAGGGGAAAACTGGCCAGAATGTTTACCTCAGTTTACTTGTAAACAGAATTATTTTTACTTAAAAAAATAATAAAGGGACAGTCTTTATTCAATCATTTATCTTCTGTAACTGCTTAACCTTGGGCAAGGTTAGAGTAAACCAGAATTTTGGGACAGAAGAGGGACCACTCATTATTGGTGTTCATTTTAGGACTCCGAAAATACACATGCAAAGAGCAGACACACTTCAATACTTTATATATATGGGCAATTCAGTATCAACAATATGGTTTATTACAGAAAATCACATTAAATCAAATGTATTTATCGCAAATATATATATTTGATATATTTGTTTTCACTTGATTATGTTTTTTTTTTTTAATCACCTTTATCTCACCTTGGGTTTGAAGGACAAAGTTTTTAGATTTTTAGATAAGGTTCAGTGTGTCAAAAACCCTAACCTACACCTCATTTTCTTCTGCTTAAGTGTGTGCAGCCAGTTAAACCAGTGAACCTGCCAAAAAAATCAATGTTCTGCCCAGAGCTGTAACAAAAAAAAGGCCAGAAGCATCTTATTTTTGTCCTACAAACGTTCAAATAATAGTTCCATAGCTTCTAGCTTCAATCGTACCCACGTCTTTGAAGGTTGTGAGAGACCTGCTGCTATTGATTTTATAAATGTTTGTGCTTCCTCAGAAGTGAGTTTTTCTGAGTGGTCATAGCAGACATCTTTTTCTTTAAGTTTAGCTATATGAAGTAGAGAAACACCCACAAACTTTCTAATCATTTTTAGGTAATTATTTTCTGCTTGTTTGTTTTTGGAAAAGCGTTTTCCAGAGCAGCAGCAAGTCAATGCACTTCAATTTCTTATCTTTTATTTAATAGCAGTTGTCAGTATTAAGAATGAATTTATATTTAAAGAAAAAACATTCTGCTCTGCCTCTCTGTTTTGCAGGAACATTCTTTATGGACTGAATACGAAAACCCAAGGCTTTGCCATGTTGAAAGCCTCCGCAGAAGACTCCAGACACAGCAGCATAAATCGGTCTTTGTCCCATGTGTTCAACTCCATCTGCTCAGCTGAAAAACTTATCCAAAGTGGTCTTGGGCTTTTTGAGAATGACCCTGAGAGCTCGAATTAAACAAAAAAAAAATGACAGCAAAACGCTGCTACTAAAATATGAATTGAAATGTTTGAAAATGGAATACAAGCTGGAGACTCAGATATCAACATACAAGTCTGAAATTCATACTTCTGAAAGAAATGGAAATTTCAAGCAACTTGTGATTTTTTTAGCTTTTATACATACGTTTTTTTTGGTTTCTCACCTGTATGATAGCATATTAACAGAAAATCAGTAGCTGTCCTACAGGCATGAACATACAAAATAAGAAACTTCAAGAAGTTACAGACTGGAATAAAAAATGTTCTGTCTCAAACACATACTGGTTTAGCTTTCAGCTTCAGGAAATTCATTCTATAAGCATAATCTTGTCCTCAGGGAGAGAGACTAAGCACTTTTTTATCTCAGGAAAGGTGGAAGAAAAATTATTATTTGAATGCATTATTATTAATTGATATGTTTTTTTTATTTGTTTGTTTTTTGAATAAATGTATTTATTACACATGTAATTCATAATCTCAAAATCAATTTTAGTGAGGCCATCTTTTGATAATACAATAAGCAACCCACCTTAATAATAGCTAAGAAATATACATTTGTGGCTTATGGCTTTCACTTGTAACAAACTGTATAACATAATATTTATGAATAATATGCATATATTTTGTGATTTTCATCCTGCTAGTTTTTTTTTTAATCTGAAGTTTGGACTCTGTAATAACTGAGGAATTAAAGTAGCACTTTTATTTTGGATGATTGTTTTTTCAATCCACCGCTGGATCAGACCACTGAGAGAACATACTGTATAGTCAAAATTGTAATCCCCTCAATCTCAGCAGTGGTAGGCCGTCAGGGCCATCAAGGCCTTCAGAATCACTGACTTAATTTTGAATATATTTTTGTCTATGAATATGTATAAAATTATTCCCAATAGTCTATTCTTTTAATTTCATTGCTTTTCTCTCAAGTGCACAGCTGCACAATGGAGTGTAATTTTCACTTAGAGCTTCTATTCAATCAGATTTCAGCCTGCCACATCGAAAACCGTCGTCAGGTGCAGACTCTTGGTAGATCCAAATACATATTGCTTGAAGCTGTTGCTTTAACCAGTCATACTGCGATTTGGTCCCCCTAGAAGGCAAAGAAACGCGTCAGCATTTTTACATCTTTTGATTGGACAATGAGAGCGGAATACTACAAACCACATCTGTTGAAACTGAGTTCAAATATATCTGTGTGGATTTTAAACGTGTTTATTTTATTCCACAATGGCTGATAGAGAAGAAGAAATCCTGAAAAAAAAGGTTGTTAGCGTTTGTATTAACCATTTATACTTTTACATATTCGTTCCTGTACAATTTGCACAAAAACACACTATTTGCCTTAAAATCACGAGAAAAAAAAAAAGGCACAGAAAACCCAGGGTCATTTTATGGGGTTACTACTGATGCTTCTGCTAGAGATTATGTATGTGGGCAGCATAGCTGTGGCTGCAGTGAAAGGAGAATTGCTGAATTGTGTTCATTGTGTTTCTTGCTTAAACCCTCTGTGACAATACCTGTCTGTGATACTATTATGCTGTGTTTCTCTATAATATTGATAGTTTCTACAGCCATGGTCTCATTATGGTCCTAATAAGAGGTGGATTGTTGTTTCATATAGAACACCACTAGGGGGCCGAGGTGTGAAATGCACAGCCTGCCACTGAGTCTCAGTTTTGCTGTTCCATATTTTTGACAGGTTCACTAAAACTGTAGATTTAAATACTGGAAAAAGTAAAAAGTAAATTATCCAGTTCGAGTAATTGTGTTTCTACTGTTGTCTCAGATTCCTGTTTTTGATTGACAGTAGTAAACTCTGGTATGTTGCACATTCTGAGATGTATTTCTGCTCACTGCAGTTAAAAAGTAAAGAGAGATTATTTCCTTTCCTGTAGCCTTCCTGACAGATTAATCCTGTCTGCCCCTTCTCTTCTGAGCTCTTTCATCAACAAACCATTCCTGCCACACAGAAATGCCATTCAATAGATGTTTTTTTCTGCAACTCACTGATATCATTTCCACCATTTTGTATTTTTCTAGTGGCTGTTGTGTGTGAAAATCCTATCTGCAATAAAAAAAACATGTCATGGTCAAAACTGAGATCACATTTTTCCCTCATTTTGTGTTTCACGTGAACATTAGCTGATGCTGTTGGCCTGAATTTGCACAATTCTATCCTGGCACATGATTGGATAATTGCAAGAATGAAGCTGGTGAGTGGATGTGGTCTAAGATGTACATTTCTGCCAGATGTGAAAGAACATGGATGTGTTTTCCAGTCTTTAGGTTTTAATTTTTAATTAAAGGTTTTAATTATAAATCATGAACGATGCTTGGATGTTTATACAATTAAAAATGGTTTATGGTATTGTTAACATTTTACACTATTGCTACTTTAAGAGGATTCTGAGTTAAGAACCGCATCTGTTTCAATGTTTGGTACTTGAATAAATCTTAAATACTTTGAAGCTTAAAATTATTGACGTGCCTCTAAATAACTGATCATACATGCTTAGGTGCAAAAATATTAACACTTGCTGAAACTGAAATATGTTTTTTGTACACTATACACTATATATATTGTACATGATCAAAAGTTGGTGGACACCTGACCTTGAGATTTGTATGTGCTTTTTGAACATCCAATTCCACATTTAGTCTCTCTATTTGCTGTTATAATAACCTGGCTTTGTGAGCAGGGCCGTTGTCATGTTGGAACAGGTTTTGTGCCTCCTAGTTCAAAAGAATGGAAGATTTTATAGTACCATACATTAGCAGATGCCATGATCCAGATTGATGTACAAAAGTGCTTTGGGATCTGTATTAATTAATAAATCAACACTAAGATCTAGGATACCATTTGCCTAAAACTCTGTTGAGCACTTTTTAAATACACAAATACATAAATCAAACAGGGAAAAATAGAATGATAGTTTAAGTGTTTCAGGAAGAGATACGTCTTCACCTGTCGCTTAAAGATATAGATATTTCTATTCTATACAACCTCCAACTTTTAAGTAAAAAATTTGGAAAAAAAAAAACCCACAGGCTGAAAAATTTGGTGTCTCATAACTTGTCCAAATAGTGTATGGTTATGAAAAATAGAAACTTGTATCACTTGAATCAATGTTTTCAGATGTCTTGTGCAACACTGCTCCAAATGTGCAGCATTAAATAAATGTGTTTGCACTGTATGTAATTAATGATCAGCTAAAGTGGAATAAACTGGCAGCTTATGTTGCCTCTGGCTTTTTTTCTTCTTCAGCATGCACATATGGAATCATCATATGTACTTTGCTGTTTGTGCTTTTGTTAGCTGTTTATGAAATGAATCCAATGAATAATAAATAATCTGTACAATATTTATGTGGTGTTCTGTTTTAAGAGCAAAGCAATTAAGATTATTATTTTTTTAGTAACCTTTTTCTTTTTTTTGTAATGGTGTGGGGGATATTTTCTTGGCACACTTTGGGCCCATTAGTACCAATTGAGCATCATGTCAACGCTACAGCCTGCCTAAGTATTGTTGCTGACCATGTCCATCCCTTTATGACCACAGTGTACCCATCTTCTGATGGCTACTTCCAGCAGAATAACGCGCCATGTCATAAAGCACGAATCATCTGATTGGTTTCTTGAACATGACAATGAGTTCACTGTACTCAAATGGCCTCCGCAGTCACCAGATCTCAATCCAATAGAGCTCCATTGGGATGTGGTGGAACGGGAGATTCGCATCATGGATGTGCAGCTGACAAATCTGCAGAAACTGCGTGATGCTATCATGCCAATATGGACCAAAATCTCTGCGAAATGTTTCCAGTACCTTGTTGAATCTATACTATATAAATCTATATTAAAAAAACATTAATGAATAAATGAATAAATGAATGAATGAATGAATGAATGAATGAATGGAAAGTACACTGGCGATCAAAATGAGAGAACAATTTATAAACAATTGAACAATTCTGAAATAATGTCATCTTCACTGCTCAACAGTTGAAGGAGTTTTTGTCCTGTCTATACCATGCTACCAGAACACCTTTTCAACAAAATAACTAAGGCATTTTTTTAAAAAAAACATTATTTTGCAGAAAACACACTGATCAAAATTAGAGAACACTTTCAGATACCTCCCAGTTATTGGTGTTAATCTGGCACCTGGTGCTAATTCCCTTGATTATCTGTCAACCCCAATTTAACTGGCAGCCTAACTTCCAGTTTCACTGACTCTGCAAAATGGTGGGCCGTTCTAAAGTGACTGAAAGCCTCCGGCTGCAGGTTGTCCAGATGGAGGCCAAAGCGATGACCCTATCAGCCATAGCAAGACAAGTTGGTCGTTCCAAATCTGTGATTTCAAGAATATTGAATCTTTACAACATCACAAACTCATTCAAGTCCGCCAAGAAGGCTGGTCGTCCACGGAAGACAAATACAAGAGAGGACAGGATACTGCGGAGGATCTCAATGGGCAATCGTTTCCACACTGCAGCTGGAATTGCTCACCAGTTCAGCGCTGAACAGGGTAAGGATCTGCCTAGTCATACAGTGTCTCAATGTTTAGGAGCCTTTGGACTGAAAGCCCACTCTGCAGTGACCAAACCTCTCATTAGCAGAAAGAATCAAAAGGCTAAAATAAGCATGTTGTGTGGACAGAGGAGAACTGGTCCAAAGTTCACTTCAGTGATGAAAGCAAGTTTAATTTCTTTGGGTCTAATGGGAAACATTATGTTCGGTGACAAACTGGAGAAAGACTGAACCCAAAGTGTGTAAAGAAGTCAGTAAAAAGTGGAGGAGGAAGTGTCATGGTTTAGGGCATGTTTTCTGCAGCAGGAGTTGGGCCTCTTATACAGCTACATGGCAGAGTGAATGCAAATGTTTATCAGAACCTTCTTCAACAACATATGGTTCCTTCTCTGCGTTCATCACCTAATCAGCCCGCAGTGTTCATGCAGGACAACGCTCCATGTCACACAGCAAAACAAGTAAAGCAGTTCCTTGAAACTGAAAACATTGAAATAATGACATGGCCTGCCCAGAGTCCTGAACTCAACCCAATAGAGAACCTCTGGAAAATCCTTGGTGACAAAGAAACCCACTACAGTCACCGAATTGTGGAGGAGACTGGAAGAAGAGTGGACCAAAATCACACCAGAGCAGTGTGAGAGACTAGTGCTGTCCTGTGGCCGCAGATGTGCTGAAGTCATTAAGAGCAGAGGCCTGTACACTTCCTACTAATTACTGACTGTTGTAACCTTCAGAAAAATGTTTTGCATGCTACAGTCATTGTTGTTTTTTAATTTTGATCAGTGTGTTTTCTGCAAAATAATGTTTTTTTTGGAAATGCCTTAGTTATTTTGTGGAAAAGGTGTTCTGGTAGCATGGTATAGACAGGACAAAAACTTCTTCAACTGTTGAGCAGTGAAGATGACATTATTTCAGAATTGTTCAATTGTTTATAAATTGTTCTCTAATTTTGATCGCCAGTGTAGAAACAATTTGAACTAGTAATAGGGTTTATTTTTTGTTTTGTGTGTTTTGGGTTGGTTGGTTGTTTTTTTAAGTTAATCTGAGCTATAAAGCACAAACTGATCTTAAGGACAAATCTGAAATGTGCTGTGCTTTGAGATTTGGCCCAGTGAACAAAAAAGAGACAAAAATAAAAATAACTTTTCAAACTCTAACTCTATTTCTAACCTTATACCCCCAAATGCATGCTAATTCAAAAAGTATTGTATACACATTTTAGTATACATACTTATTTTCTAAGTATGCATACTTAAAAATTCTAATTCTAAATTTGCATACTACATATTTGAGTATGCATACCAGATTTTTGAGCATGCATACTAGAATTTTAAGTGTGCATACAAAAAGTTAAAGCATACATAAAAAAATTTAAAAACTAATTTTTCAAGTGTGTTATTAATTGTAATTATTTTAATAATAAACATCCAAAATATTACTTTAAACCCAATACTTTAGACCTAGAGCAAATATTTTGCAAATAAAAACAAACTGAATTTGGCATATTTTCCTGCATGCACATTTTCACATTGTTTATAGATTCCTACACATTCTCTAGTTTTTTCCCACCTCTTGAAAATGTCACGTTGTTTTTTTTTTTTTAATGGTCTAACAAACCAAATGACGAATATATTACAACCCCAGTTCCAAAAAGAAAGGACTATGTAAGCTTTAAAAAAAAAAAATAATAATAATAATGTTTTGTTCAGTGGGCCCTCAATTGGCATTGCGCTAAAACCAGAAATGATTCTCAGAAATGGGCTCAGAAACACCTCCAGAATTCACTGTTTTTGAACACAGTTTGCTGTGCCATCCACAAATGAAGCTTATTTATTTGTATTTTTTTTTCAACCCATGGATGCTGAGTCCTCCAGACTAAAGATGACCTGGACCATCTGGCTTGTTGTCAGTTCTCAGCCCAAACACCTGCATCTCTGATGGTATGGAAGTGTATTAATGCCAAGGGAATGGGCAGCTTACACATCTGGAAAGACTCCATCAGTGCTGGATATATACAGGTGTTAGAGCAACATATATTTCCATCCATACAATGTCTTTTTTAGAGAACACCTTGCATATTTCAGCAAGACAGCACTAACTGCATAATGCCTCTATTGCAAGCTTTGTAGTAAAGAAGTCTGTGTGTTGAATTGGCCTGCAAACAGTCCAGTCCTCTCACCAGTCGGACATGACACGTGAAATGAAAAAAAAGGCCAAAAAGACCCAGTACTGTTGAGCAGGTAGAATCATGTATAACACAACTGGGTCAACATTCCTCTACCAAAACTCCAACAACTGGCCTCCTCAGTTATTATATGTATATGGATTGTTGTTAAAAGAAGATTTGGTGATACACCTATATACCTGTTCCACGAGCAGGTTTATAGGTGCTTTTACACAGCATCAACATTTTCGTAATTAATTTGTAAAAACCTCAAATTTGAAGAACAAATTTACATAATAGTGGTTTTGGGTGATTTCATTAGAACTGAAACATGTGTAATTAAATATCTTTTGCATCTGTTTCTAGGACTTCAGTGTTTAAATGTGCATAAAATAAAGCATGCTATGAATAGTACTGTAAGTACCCCATCTATGAAAGTAGTAGCACTTTCCTATGTCCTAAACCTTAATTTAATATCAAGACTTATTAAGAGCAAATCGTTTAAAATAATAACATAGGAAGTAGGGACATTCATTTTCATATATTTTTCACGCACGCATACTTAAAATAAACAACCCTAAAATTCTAATATAAACTTTAAAACGAACACACATCTTATGTTATTATATATTCCATGCTAATTTAGTTGTTTATTTTCCAACTTCAGCATTCACACTCAAAATCTAATATGCATACTTAATTTTTAGTATAAGTATACATTATTAATTGTTTGTATCTTTCGATGTTGGACATCTATGTACATGCAGATAAGTTAAAAGTTGCTAGTTCATAAATTCACCGGGTTAAAGTTAAAAATGACTTAGCCTCCATCTGTGGTGAAGTGTCTAATGAGAAGTGTTATTGGCTCTTGTTCTAAGGTTTCCTTTTTCAAATCTGTCCTCTGGGTCCTTTTTATTACAGTTTCACAGTTTCTCCTGGGCTTGTGTGGGATTCCGACACGTTCTCTATTTTTCGCCCACCTTTTAAAAACACGACACTTAATGATTTATGTAATGGCCTGACTTGTGATTCTATTAGGACTCTGACCATATAAGGAAACCTAAATTTTGACCATCGAACTTAACCAATAGTAGTTTTCGGAAGGAATCCATTAGAACAGAAATATGAAATCAGTTATACATGAAAAAAAAGCATGATTTCAGTGTTAAGTTGTGCATTTAATAAAACGACTGTAAATAGTTATGTTAGTACCCCAGCAATTAAATGTGTAGAGAATAAAATAATTTCCCCATGCCTCAATTTTAACCCCAAGACTGTATAGTGTTCATAACCATTAAGTAACAATACCTAATAATTTCTCTCTTGCTCTCTCTCATACCATGAACTGTGTAAAGATACATAAGGTAATTGTGGAGTAAACAGTTAATTACCTTAAAAATGATGGAACTATAATTATTGTATATACAATAATACCCAGTTGAGGGTGGATTGAATTTTGTGACTGGTTCATCCCATATTAAAACTGTCTCTGGAAGGTCATGGCTATACAAATAAAATAGAATTAACAGAATTTATTGATTTATTTTTAAATAAGAACATACTAGATTTTCTGCCTATATTAATCTTAATGTAGGTCATATTACCTACATTCAATCATTAAAAAAGGCACAGATACATACAATTCTAGTATGCATATAGAAAATAAGATTGAATGCAATTTTTTTAAACATCATACTAATTTTGTCTAGTGTTTTATTTATATTTTCTATATGTGTGCTACTTTAGTATACTTACTGTTTAGCATTTATACACATTTCTCCAGAGTTGTAGTTTTAACTTTTTATGCTTAAAGCCTTCTATGTTTCTGAATATCGGACAAATTTTCTAGTGAATTAAATCATTCTCTCAGATCTTTAGCTCAGTTATACTGCAGTGGCAGCAAAAGTTTTATAACTTTGATTTAACTTTCCCAAATTTCGGTAGGTTTTTATTTTAAAAATTTCACCAGGATCTGTAAGTCTTGGGGTAAAATTAAAATATAGGACTACTTATTTCATGGCTGCTGACTATGTGATTAAATGTATTGGGTTTTTAATATATTGTCCAGTTCTCTATGTTCTTGTTTTCTGTGACCTTTTAAAAACATACTAGTCTTCGTAGGAAGAAGAGGGAGGGACAATTGGGGGGGGGGGGGGGGGGAGAGAGGAGGAAAGGAAGGAAAGAAAGAAAGAAAGAAAGAAAGAAAGAAAGAAAGGGACAAAGGAAGGGAACAAGAAAGAAAAGGGAAAAAATATCCCTGGAGGGTGCTGTGCAGCCACGGTCTGTTCATGATGTACTGGTTAAACACGCTATTAATAAGGCCGGTTTGGGACGCAACCACCGCACAGCCCAACATAACTGCTTTAAAGCGACGGGACTGTAGCGATTTAAATAATAATAATAATAATAATAATAATAATAATAATAATAATTGTAATGGAAACTATTGTGGAGGAAGTGTGTGTTGGCGGTGTGATGGTGGAGGAGAACAGTAAAAGGAGAAAAAGCTTGTCGGTGTGTTACAGAGGAGCGCGGATGCAGCAGCATCAGCAGCAGTGGGAGAGGATGTGTGAGTATCTGCAGTGCTGTGAGTACCAAAAAAGCAGATCGAGTTTTGCCCCTCACACCACAACGACCACATTAAACATCTTCTATAAACATGTTCACGCTGTTAGAAATGCTACACAGAACGACAGCCATAATTATATAGATATAAAATAGCTTGCTTGCGAAATTGTAGACGGAAAACCTGCAACAAAAAACATGATTTTCATGGTTGAATTGCAGCAAAGAAGCCATCACCTCAGGGGAACAACAGTCAGACAATAGACTTGCTTGGGCCAAAAAGCTCAAGGAATGGACAGATCAGTGTTTTTTTGGTCCAAATGTAAGATTTTTGGTTGTAACCACTGTGTCTTTGTTAGCTTTACAGAGGGACAGTTCCTGAATGTGTGGTTTCCACTGTGAAGCATGAAGTAGAAGGTGTGATGTTGTGGCAGTGCTTTGGTGTTGACACTGTTGGTGGAAATTAAGGGCACATTTAACCAGCATGGATACCACAGTATTTTGCAGCAACATGCCATCCTATCTGGTTTGCACTTGGTGGGTGACTACCTCATGAGGCTGACTGAGGCAAAGCTTTCTTCAAAGCAAAAGGTGACTACTTTGAAAATATTAAACATTTTCTGTGTTAATTCACAAGCTTTTGTTTACTACATATTTCATACCGATTTGCTCTGTTTAATGAATGAATAATCACACAACAGACCATGATATACAGAAATAATGCACACTTATAACACAGTGTTTAACATGTTAATGAAAGACACTTTTTTAGGTTTATAGATTTAATATTATACAATTTAGAGGTTAGGTTCTGTTGTCAATTACATAATAGAAGTAATATAAATGAATTTTGTTTAAGACATTTGAAAAATAAATTAATTAGTATTAGATTATTCAGGACATTCGCCATACAATTCCCTGTGCCTGAGCTGTTACTGTAAAAGCAATATCATATTAGAACGAGTGTTAATGTTCAGGTTACAGCCAGCACTACATGCGCTGTTATACAAAAATAAAGCTTCTCACCAATCAGATTTGAACATGTAACACAAAAACACGTACTTTCTGGGCATGTACTGTAAATGTCATACATCCATTAGCGATCTGCTCATAAATACTTTGTGGCGAACTGCATAGGACTACAAAATTTGTGTGGCATCTTAATTAAGCAGCTATAAAGTTGTCACTCATGTTAGACGTTTGCTAGAGGAACCGCTATAAGTGTCATTAGAGCTCCATTATGGTTACTTTGCTTCTGCTCACACTGTCATCAATCATTCTGACTCTGAGTGTGGGGGTAAATTGGAGGTCCCAATGGTGAAGGAGCTTCTTAAAGCAAGGTAAACACTTTACTTCGCATAATGTTTGCTTTGTTATCTCACCGCTTTAATGTTTATTGTTTCCTTCTTTTTTTGATGATTCTTTTTTTTTTAATAAAGCAGCTGATGGTTCAGAAAGGACTTCTTGTGCTGTTGTGCTTTTAGCAATGTCAATTTCACTTTCTTGCCTACAAAAGGTGCTTTTTTTAATCAGCAGCATCTTATTACTTCACAATAATGCAGTTCTGGATTGTATTTTAATTAGGTCAGAGAATTAGATCATGTGTGAAATATTTTAGTCTTAAGGCCACATGGCTTCTTAAACAAACTGCTACAGGGCCCTTTGTTTGCCAGAGCACTTTTTTTCTGTCAAGTATATGCTGACTGGCATGTATTATTAAATCCAACTAAATTTCAGTTTTTTAATTTGATTGAGGCCAAGGCCTTTTAAACTTCACTGCCCCTTTCTCTCGCTCTCGTTTTCTGTTAATATACACAAACTGAGGTAGACACATGTTGTTTTGTTGAGACACTGCATTTAAGCAAATTCAGCTTCTAGTTGTTTTGGAATACGTGTTGTTCAGTAATGTAAGGATTTTGAACTCGGTGAACATGTTTCTCCCTCTTTGCAGATTTTCTAACAATTGCAACTATTCTGGGAACTGGAATTCTGGGCAAGTAGAATCTAATCATGCATAGAGTACACAATAATCATTGCATTCATATAATTAAAAGGGAAAAGGTTACATGCAGAGGCAAAACATGAACTATGTACCTGCAACCAAATTAGATTTCTAAAACTTAGAACAATATGGGGTGTTTCCCATCATAGCTTTTTTTAAGCCCAGATTTACAGGTGCCAAGATTTAAGTCTAAATGCCAAATAAGATGTTCACAGAACTAATATAGTATTAGGATATATTTTTATTATTACTTTTATTATTATAAAAAAAACTTTGACAACTGGGCAAACTTTACCAAAACTTTACAAAATCTCAATTCATTCAGAAATCCAGAACTTACTCCACATTTCCACAACAGGCTAATAATAACATATATAATATCTATCTAACAAGTGCTAAGAATGAATTGCTACAACTCATTTTCCCTTAAAGGTTCACAAAATGTTGGTCAAATTGGTGTTTGACATCCCAATGGCAAGGCTTGCAATAGAACTTTCCTTAAGTGTGATTAGATTAGCTTAGTTCTAGGGTCTAAATAAGGACAAACAGTATAGATGATTATAATGTCTTACAGACTCATCCACATCAAGTCTAATTTATAATCAGATGTGACTGATTGTAACTAAAAACAGCTCATTACTAATTTTACATCTTAGGATGTATCCAGCTTCGATTGTGACATTGAAATCATTTAAATGGATGCCATGATTTAGAGAAATGACTAGAGAAAATTATAGGTAATATTTATCGTTCGACACATCTGAAACGACACCCCGGTCTTTACTTCAGTTGTCACTTTCAGAATAACCCTCTTGATGTGAAGTATAATTTGAATGTCAGTTTTTATTGTTTATCCTATAATAAAAGTCCACATCTATGGATATTATCGTCAGATAGAAAGTTTTACAATATGTCCATGGGTGCTCTTCGGTGTTTTACTTTGCTAATGATAAATGCTGAGTTTTATAAGCTGTGAAACACCAGATATGTATTTGTAAATGGCTGCAATTACATAGTGCACTGAATCGAACTACTCTGTATTCAAAGGAATTTAATATTTCTAATAAGGATATTTCTCATTCTGACATAATTGCATTATGCTCTTTTCACAATAAAAGACGTATTAGCTCAATAAAATGTCCACACTTTTAAGCTATTTCGAGCCATTCTGTATTCAGGAGGATTTAATAGGTCTTATAAGACACTTCTCATTTGGTCCCAGTGCAAAGTAATTCAAGTGTTATGATATGTCTTAATGTTGAGTTCATTTCAAGACAATTTACACAGACAGTCATGTCCTCTTTTATGTAAGGAATAAAAGAGGAATAAATAAATAAAACATGAAGCTTTCTGTTAACGTGAGAATCAATGTCAGGGTGCTGTTATTCTTGTTATCAGTTGTTAAAGTTGGCCATTTTTCTATAAAAGCAGCATTTTGTTTCTCTCATCCCATTGCAATTACACTGTTTAATGTTTTAATGAACAATATGTTCTACTTTTTATTTGTTTGTCTCTCTCTTGATGTTAATAAGACAATCACATTTACAAAGAAAAGTTCTTTATTAAAATGTTGTGACATAAAATCTTCCTTTCAAATGCTCCTTTCAAACACTCTTTACAAAAAAGCATTTTTATTTACATTTTTATTAGCAAAATTAGGTTATATGAAGCATCTGCCCTATAAATCCCTGTGACTCCCTAAGTCATTACTATAGAAATATATTGGTTAATTCATATTATACCTTTTTCCAGAGCTGCTATTTTTCAGATTTTAGAATTCAAGACCATTGTCAATATATATGAACAGAAAATATAGTGCAATCTGAGCAATATGTTCCACACTGACGAAATGGATGTGATTTTATAGGGCTATTAGTGACAATTGCTTGTGCAGGACTGATACCTTTCTTTCATTCCTCGTTTGTTTTTTATGCGGGTAGGAGGATGGTAGTATTTCAATCTCATTTGATGACATCAAAGTCTCATGCCACTCATTCTTTTTCAGTCTCTCCAATACAGATCTGAGAATATCAGTCACATAGACACCAGGATGTGTATGAAAGACATCCAAAGTGTATTGACAGAGAGAATGCATATAGAGACGACTATGAGGCCATTGAGTTACAGATCAGTGATAAACAAAAACATTGTTGAAAGGCCATACTGTTCTTGAACTATTCCTGGTACAAATGTAAGCAATAAGAAGGAAAATTTGGTAAATTACTCCTGGTAGAATAACTAAATAAGTGATTTGGATTATTACCTAACACTATACAGTTCTTAGTGCTGTGCATTGTCTCAATACAATTTAATTATATATATTAAAATAATGTTCATTCATTATTCAAACCATTCATTATTGGTTTATTTGTTCCTCGTTCTAATGCTTTAGTTGTCAGGGAGCACCCTGCGTCTTCGCCCGCACCAACCCTGCCCGCACGAAGCTGCTCGCCTGATTACTAACACGGAACACCTGATCTCCATCAACCACGCACATATAAGCAGCCTAGGTGCACCTATGCTTTGTCCGTTATTGTTTTTTCCATGTCACGCTGTCTGCAAGTCGCGTTGTTCCACCAGGAGGAGATCCGGTTCATGGTGCTCGAGGACTCCACGGTCAGTGTGATCTTGGGGAGACCCTGGCTGCAGCAACATGCCCCAAGATGCTCCTGGGACCCGTGTGACATCCTGGAGTGGAGTCCCCACTGCCTAAGACACTGCCTCTCCCGACTTCCATCCAGGATCCCCAGAGCCACGGTGGGCGCCACCCGGGTGGAGGAGGCGACAACCGCTACCCAGGTGGAGATCCCAGAGGAGTATCAGGCGTTCAAGGATGTGTTCTGTGCAAAAGCGGCCACTCGTCTTCCCCCACACCGATCGTGGGATTGCTGCATTGATCTACTCCCCGGGGCGAAGCTGCCCAAGGGTCGCGTCTATCCCCTGTCGGCCCCTGAACATCGAGCAATGGAGGAGTACGTCCAGCAGGCCCTCCGACAGGGGTTTATCGCCCCATCTACCTCCCCGGCGGCGTCTAGGTTTTTCTTCGTGGGGAAGAAGGACGGAGGTCTCCGTCCATGCATCGATTACCAGCAGTTGAACTCCCAGATCGCTCCTCTCCCTTATCCCCTCCCGCTCATTCCAGCGGCCCTCGAGGACCTAAGGGAGGCTCGGGTGTTCACTAAGCTCGATCTCCGGAGCGCCTACAATCTGGTGCGTATCAGGAAGGGGGACGAGTGGAAGACCGCTTTCATCACCCCGTCTGGGCACTACGAGTACCGGGTCATGCCATACGGCCTCTCTATCTCTCCGGCCGTCTTTCAGGGGTTCATGAACGAGGTGCTCCGGCCTTACCTCCAGAGGTTCGTGATGGTTTACATCGATGACATCCTCATCTACTCACGGAATCTGGAGGAGCACCACAACCATGTGCGACAGGTCCTAGGAGCACTCCGGTCGCACCATCTTTACCTGAACCTTTCGAAACACATTTCCTGGGATACGTGATCAGCGCTCGTGGTATACAGATGGATGAGTGGAAAGTGAAAGCAGTGCGGGACTGGCCGGTCCCAGAGACCATCAAGGAGCTCCAACGCTTTCTGGGCTTCACCAACTTCTACCGCCGGTTTATCCAGGGCTACAGCCGAATCGCCGCTCCCCTCACCTCACTCCTCAGGGGTAAGGCGCGAACCCTGAAGTGGACCCAGGAGGCTCAGGAGGCTTTCCACGAGCTCCGCTGGTGTTTCTGCAAGGCTCCCGTACTCCGCCACCCGGATCCCAGGAGGCCGTTCGTGGTCGAGGTCGATGCCTCTTCAACTGGCGTAGGGGCGGCCCTCTCCCAATGGTCAGGTTCCCCTCCTCGGCTCGGTGGGTTCTTTTCTTTACCCGGTTCCGCTTTCAGGTCACCTACCGAGCTGGGTCACAGAATGGGAAAGCTGATGCTCTCTCCTGCGTGTTTGGGCCGGAGGAACCCTGCGATCCAGAACACATCCTCCCACCCTCGCTCATCGTGGGGCCCATCGTATGGGAGATCGACAAAGAAATCCGCTCGACCTCACGGCAGGAGCCTGCCCCTGAGGGCTGTCCGGAGGGACGGGTGTTCGTCCCCACCACCTGTCGGCGGGGTCTCATCCAGTCAGTCCACGAGGGGCTGGGTACGGGACACCCAGGCGAGAAACGCACGGTTCAGCTCGTCCAAGCGCGTTATTGGTGGCCCGGTATGACCAGGGACATGAACCGCTTCGTCCAGGAATGTGCCACCTGTGCCATGGCAAAGGTCCCACGTCACCTGCCCGTGGGCAAGCTCGTGCCGCTCCTGATCCCTCAGCGCCCCTGGTCCCACTTGGGCATCGACTTCGTGACCGACCTACCACTGTCCGAGGGCAACACATGTATCCTAGTGGTGGTGGATCACTTCTCCAAGGGCTGCCGCTTCATCCCCATTAAGGGTCTACCCACGGCCCTTGAAAAAGCTGAGGCCTTGTTCCACCAGGTTTTCCGCACCTTCGGCCTTCCGGAGGAGATCGTCTCGGACAGAGGACCTCAATTCACTTCCCGGGTCTGGAGGGCTTTCTTTCAGCTCCTAGGAGTATCGGTTAACCTCTCCTCTGGCTACCATCCCCAGTCCAACGGTCAAGCGGAGCGGAAGATCCAGGAGCTGAGCCAGTATCTGAGGGTCTACTGCAGCCAGGACCAGGGGAATTGGTGTCGTTTCCTACCATGGGCCGAATATGCACAAAACTCCCTCCGTCAAGACACCACGGGCCTCACCCCCTTTCAGTGTACGCTGGGTTTCCAACCGCCCTTATTCCCCTGGTCCGACGAGCCCAGCAACGTGCCCGCAGTGGATGCCTGGTTCCGGGAGAGCAACCGGGTCTGGGAGTTCGCTCACACCCAACTACGTCGGGCGGTTCGAGACACGCATAGACACGCCGATGCTCGTCGTCTGGAGGCGACGTGGTTCCGTCCCGGGGACCGGGTCTGGCTGTCAATGAGGGACCTGCGGCTGAAGCTCCCGTGCCGTAAGTTGAGCCCCCGGTTCATCGGGCCCTTCAAGGTCGTCAGGCAGATCAACGACGTGTCCTACCGGTTGGAGTTGCCGCCCAGGTATCGTATCCATCCGACCTTTCATGTGTCCCGGTTGAAGCCTTATGTCTCGCCTGTCTCTCGCCCTCCAGGTGACCCTGCGGCGCCCGTCCAGCCGGAGGTTGTGGATCAGCCAGAGGTCTACGCGGTCCGGGAGGTGTTGGATTCCCGGCGGCGCAGGGGTCGCCTCGAGTACCTGGTGGACTGGGAGGGATATGGTCCGGAGGAGCGGTCTTGGGTGGCCAGACAGGACGTGCTGGACCCGGCACTGCTGGAGGAGTTCCACGCCGCTCACCTGCGTCGCCCGGCGCCCAGGGCTAGGGGTCGGCCTCGTCGCAGAGTCAGGGCGTCCGGTGTCGCCCCTGGGGGAGGGGGTGGTGTCAGGGAGCACCTGCCCGCACGGAGCTGCTCGCCTGATTACTAACACGGTGCACCTGATCTTCATCAACCACGCACATATAAGCAGCATAGGTGCACCTATGCTTTGTCCGTTATTGTTTTTTCCATGTCACGCTGTCTGCATTGCTCTTTTCCGTCCTGCTGCCAGCGCTCCATGGATTACTTTACACAGACTGCCATTCCATTCACAGGACTGCACCGCTACGCTGTGTGTGTGTGTGTTTTTCCTCCTGCTATTTTCATTAAAGACTTGTAGTGCGTCTACTTCGGCTTCCGCCTCATTCTCCGCATCACACTAGTTTAGCTTGTACTGAATACTATATCATTTATATATACAAGTGTTATATTGGAACGCACTTTGACCTTTTTTGTATAAAAAGTAATTGATACAAGGATATTATTATTATCATTATTATAGCTATTTGTTTGTTTGTTTGTTTGTTTGCTACAGATGGACAGGATATTGTTATTGGATATAGTTTTTCTTTGTGGATTTGCTTTAGCGATGTCGAGTTGCTCAGCTGGAGTCAGTAAAGGTACTACTGGGTTATGCTTTTCTGATTTATTAGCAGCAACTAAATCCTGATGGAATAATAATGGCTGAACAGGAGGTGCTTTCTATTACAGTCTCTAGAGAACGAACGGATATTAATGCAGAACGTGAGCCTGGTGGAATCCCCTGTTCCTGACAACGAGGAGGTAGAAGAGAGGGAGGATGTAGAAGATGCAGGTACACTGTTGACATATAGTTCATTGCTGGTATCTTGATCTCATTTACATTTATTTATTTTGGCAGAGGCTCTCATCCAAAGTGACCTACTTGTAAGGCAGAATCTGAACTGAGGACAAAGAGCTGATAAAAGAAGCAATGGGTTTCATATGGAAACAAGGGTCCTAAAAAATATAAATGTGTATAATGAAAATTTGTTTGGCTCAGACATAATAATGACACAGTTTTGACATCTCACTGTGTTATTTTCAGAGGACAGTAAATATATACTTTATACTTTATAGCTGTAACTTGACTACAGGTAGTCGTCGACGTACAACCTATGCAACTTATGACCATTCGACCATTACGACCACAATCGCTATCCGTGGCGTACGACAGCGTACCAGCTTCCGGCATCATTTCACAGTAATGTACATATAGCCTACTCTACTTTCGACCAAATCATGTTACAACCGGTCTGTTGGTTCCCAACCGTGGTCGTAAGTTGACGACTACCTGTAATCTAAAATATATTCAAGTTTTATTATTATAGTATTTTCCCTTAGAGGATATACAGTGCCCTCCACAATTATTGGCACCCCTGTTTAAGATGTGGTCGTGGACTTCTAAAAATTCTCCTTTTTTTTAAAACAACATAGAACCCAAATGCAAAAAAAGAGAAAAATCCAACCTTTTATTTAAGTACATTACTTTGGTGGTAAAAAAATCACACATTTTGAAAAAACAAACAAACTTGAAATCATGTGTGCCACAATTATTGGCACCCCTGATGTTAATACTTTGTACAACCTCCTTTTGCCAACAAGACAGCACTTAATCTCCTCCTATAACATTTCACAAGATTGAAGAACACAGAGAGAGGGATTTTTGACCATTCTTCTTTGCACAATCTTTCTAGATCATCCAGTGTCCTGGGTCCTCTCTTATGCACTCTTCTCTTTAGCTCGCCCCACAGGTTTTCGATTGGGTTGAGGTCTGGGGACTGAGATGGCCATGGGAGGACCTTGAGTTTGTGACTGCTGAACCACTTTTGTGTAGATTTTGCCACATGTTTTGGATCATTATCCTGCTGAAAGACCCAATGACGACCCATCTTCAGCTTTCTGGCAGAGGCCATCAGGTTTTTATTTAAAATATCCTGGTACTTCAAAGCGTTCATAATGCCATGCACCCTAACAAGGTTCCCAGGGCCTTTGGAAGAGAAACAGGCCCACAGCATCACAGATCCTCCACCATACTTCACGGTGGGCATGAGGTGCTTTTCAGCATACTCATCTTTTGTTTTACGCCAGACCCACTTAGAGTGTTTGTTGCCAAAAAGCTCAATCTTAGTCTCATCTGACCAAAGCACACGATCCCAGTTGAAGTCCCAGTACCGCTTAGCAAACTCCAGACGTTTACGTTTGTGAGTGTTAGTGAGAAAAGGCTTTTTCCTTGCATGCCTCCCAAACAGCTTGTTGGCATGTAGAGAGCGTCTGATGGTTGTTTTGGAGACTCTGTGACCCCAAGATGCCACTCTTTGATGCAATTCTGTGACGGTGAGCTTGGGAAATTTCTTTACTTCTCTTACCATCCTCCTCACTGTGAGTTGTGGCAAGATAAACTTGGGACCTCTTCCAGCCTTGTTTGTCACTGTTCCAGTTGTTTTAAACTTCTTAATGATTCCTCTGACTGTAGATACCGGCAAGTTAAGGCGAGTGGCTATTTTCTTGTAGCCATTGCCTGACTTATGAAGGTCGACACACATCTGCCTTACTTGAATGGTGTGTTCTCTTGTCTTTGCCATGTTGACAAATGGGTAAGAGAATTAGGCCTCTGTGTCACGTCATATTTATACCCCAGGGAAACAGGAAATCATGAATTACTAATTAAAAGTCCCTAGATACCCTTACCAACCTTAGCAACTACAGAAAAATATATATAAAAAAAAAAACAATAAAATTTTTCAGAGGAATTGTTAGGGGTGCCAATAATTGTGGCACACATGATTTCAAGTTTTTTTTTTTTTTCTAAATGTGTGATTTTTTTACCACCAAAGTAATGTACTTAAATGAAAGGTTGGATTTTTCTCTTTTTTTGCATTTGGGTTCTATGTTGTTTTAAAAAAAAGGAGAATTTTTAGAAGTCCACGACCACATCTTAAACAGGGGTGCCAATAATTGTGGAGGGCACTGTACTAAAATCTGAGGGGTGTAGTTTTAGATATAGTGTAAGAAGCAATACATCTTTTATTCTGTATATTCTTTCATGTAAATGTTCATTTGTTTTTATTATTCAGAATTTATTCAAATGATTATTAGTTATCAGGATATACTGGAGTTTCAGGATAAATCACTAGCTTTTTTTCTCAAGGAAGAGAGCATGCTCAGTGCTGGCAATGAAGCAGCTTTCATTCACTTGTCCATCACCAACATTGTGCTAACTCTTCTCGAGACTTTATGGTAATTTTCCACAGAGCAGAGTTTGCAGTCTGCTATAATTAGTACAGGGTTTTTTTAAGATATATATATATATATACAAATCTTTTTCTTTTTTCCAGTTACCTAGTATCACATGGAATCAGATGGTGGAAAGAGCACTTTTTTTTATCAGGGCTGTGTATTAAAGGGAGCTTATGCTATAGTATCTGAAGTTGTCAGATGGAAATTGTGCAGCTGAGATCTCGAAACATAACAGTTTTCAGGATTTTTAAGCATTTTTTCACTCATACTTTGCTGTATGTTTTTTCTGTTAAAATCTCACATTCTCTCAGCCAGTATAAAGGTTTAGCTCGAAGGTTTGGGTTGAAATATAAAGTGGATCAGTGTTTGCTATGTATGCTAGATACATAAAGACATACTATTTTTAGGGCTTTGAACCTCCTGATGTGACTCTATTTGACTATTATTTCAGGAAATGTTATATACCTGGCACATCACTAAGCACGTTTTAGTTTTTCAGCTTAACCCTTTCTTGAACTTTAAGCACAGACAAGAAGGCTGTTCCTTAGCTAGAGGGGCTTTGTAACAAAAAGCTCTACACCTGTTATTTTTATTGTTCAAGCTGAAGGAGCAGATGTGGCAGATCATAATAAATAACAACTTTGGATAGGTATTGTGCAGCAGACTGATTACAATACAAGTTAATCTTGCCTTTTTGGATTTTTTCTTTATCCATTACAATGTTGAAAAAAGAAAAATACTATCAATACTGTATCAGATATGGCATTGCAGGTCTAAACATATCATGTTCCTTCGAGGTGTACACTGTATAGACAGCCACACATGTGGTTCTTTTCGAACATCCCTTTCCACATTTAGTCCCCATTTACAGTACTGTCACAATAACCTTCACTCTTCTGGGAAAATGTTTTACTAGATTACGGAGTGTGCTTGTGGAGATTTGTGCTCATTCAGCCACAAGAGTGTTTATAAAGGCAGGTACTGATATTTGGTGCAGTCAGATTTCCAATTTATACCAAAATGTTTAATAGGGAAGAGATCAGATCTCTATAGCAGGCAACTCAAGATCTTCCACTCCAATCCCTGTAAATCATATCTGGCTTTGTGCACAGGTGCATTATCATGCTGGAACAGGTTTGTATCTGTAATGCTACTGCATCCAAAGGCATTTTATACAATTGTGCACCTCCATCATTGTAGCATGGAGAAGAAACATTTTTCCCAAAGCAGCTTCACAGAGATAAATAGGTTATATAATATGAATCAGTTCTTCATTAGCTCAGAATCAATTGACTCCAATTCTAGTCTACAAATCCAGGTGATTCTCCTGATGTTCATTTGGAAACTCTGTAACCATAGCAAATCTTTATATACATAGGTATATTTATTTTCTCAATGTACACCATCATTTCAGATATCCAGCTTAATTCCACTTGCAATTGTATACTTTACAATTCTTGTCCTATTTTTAATGACAAAAGCATAGGCCTCTTCTCTCATTATAGGATGAATTCTGATAACATATTTGAGTGTAGTGAGTCACATAGAAGCAGCGTGACTGGAGTCAGGAGAAGCAGATGGTCGCTGTATTGTTTTTTCATTAAGAGGGCTGAGGGGAGTGTTAACAGCACGCCGCCGGAGCACGGGAGCCGAAATTTCCCTGCATCGGCTCTAACTAATCAGGCTCAGCCGAGGCTCACTGAGGAGAAGCAATAAGTATTTTTGACGTGCCATGGAGGGAGCGGTTAGCTAATGAAGATGAATGATACAGAGGGAAAGGGCTATGCTGTCAAAGCGCAACCGTGGAAAGAGGGGGGAGCTTCCTGCGAACATCATGTGCCATCCTAGCTACGGGTGCTGATACGGTTCTACAAAGTCCTCCTGATTCACCTGACTTGAAGCTTCACAACAAGATATCATTTTCGTAGAACCCCGAGAAGCTGAATGTGATAATTAGTTGGATGATCTGGAAATTGTCTGTAAATTTCGCCTTGAAGGAGTTTGAACAACAGAACCAGGGCACAGAGAAAAATATGAAAGCAGTCGATGAATTCGTAGTTACAGTATAAACTACATTTTCTGTTATTTTCCTATGCAAATGCCCTTGCTCCAAGCAACATAGCAGTTCAATACAATCCAAGAATAAGAGCAGTTAAACATTTATGTCTCTGGATAAAATATATGAATAGATAAAATATACCCTCAAACAAATACAATATGCTATTATTATTTGTGGTGCACTTAGCAACTCTTAATCTGTTGTATTTTTAATCTTCCGATAAGAAGTATGTGATGTTTTATTTTGGAGCTAGTACAGTTACTGTGGAGTTTCAGAGAGGATCTCGATGAACTAACCTCAAGAGCTGTTGAATCTTTTTTCTTCTTTTTTTAAATAGTGAATGTCATAATGAGAAATCTGATGTAGAAATAGTAGAGACGACAAGCAATGAACTCCAGAATGCTGAAGCACAAAGCTGTTGCACCAATTTATGGCAGAGACTCTCAGCTTGTGAGATGGCAGACATGAACAGTCTATAAGTTGATGATGGTATTAGCATGACATTTTTGAACCTGATCTGTTTGAGCAGAGTGTACAAAAAAAGAGGTGACAGCTGGACAGAATAAAGGACTAAAGTTCCACTGTCTTGGACTTTACAGGTAGTAAAGAAATATAGGTTAAATACTACTGGCACTCCTATCAAGAGAAAGTTGAACTGAAGTAGTCTGAATTCAGACTACTGATTCAGTAGACTGAATAAGTAAAAATAAAATCAGAAATCTGCTCAGAATTGAATTACAAACTAAATATTAATGTCAGTGAGTGTGTGTTCAATATAAATGTTTTATTTTTTTTATATTGTATTTTTTTTTTTGTGAAATAGGAAGCTCTAAACTATTTTATTAACATGTCAGTCACACTAACAAGTGACATTTGTGCTATGTCTCTTTTGTGCACTATACAATAATATGAGATGTTTCTCACCTAAATGAGGACACAACCCACTTTTTACATACTGTATATAAATGTGTGACTTTATATATATATATATATATATATATATATATATATATATATATATATATATATATATATATATATATACATGTGTGAATAGCAACTTAATTTAGGTGTATAAAGGTTTTGGGGTGCCAGATCTTTAGGACTTTTGGTTTGGACCAAGAAACTCACTTTAGCCAATTTGATTTGAATTGAATTCAGTTTTATTTTGGAGTGGAGTGAAAAAACACATAGCCATCTTAAAGTTAACTCTGTGGCACCATCCACAACAATCTTACATTATTTATGTGGGGCCATCTTCAGCAATGCCAAGTTATTTTCAGTTAAACAAAAATGTAGAAGTAGCCATCCAAAAATAGAAGCATTCTGGATCGTAACTTGATCAAATCAAGTATAACATATGTAGATAGAGAGATGGAGTGAGGGAAATAAAAAGAATGAGAGCATATTATTATGTAAGCTTTTCCTTTGGGATTTTTTTTTATAATTTTTTTTTTTTTCCGAAAGAAAATGTGTTGAAAATTTGCAATTAGGAGTGTTCTTAAACTCCATGTGACATTGTAAGGCATAAGAGGACACTGGGATATAAATGTATCACTTAACCGCATTTTACCTAATCTGAATATTTTATTCAAATGTTGGCTGAGCTGATTTAAGAACGTTTGGTTCTTAAACTTAAAATTAAATTGGTTGTCAACTTTTGAATAATAGTTCAATAGGCTAGCAGAGAAAGATAGAATTAAGTGTGAATTGAAGTATGTATTTATGAGTTATACAAAAGCAATCCATAGATCAGTCAATCAAGAAGGTTACAAAGGAAGAGAATAGCAACAAAATACTTAATAGTGAGCATCATGGGTTACTAACCACCTCAGTGGGTTGCAGTACATATATTTTATTTGGCAGGTGCTTCTATCTGAAAAAAATGTAGATTGAGTTGAGTTGATAACTCTTTACATTTTGAGCTTGTAACATTGGTTATACAGGTCACACATATATACACAGTACATGTGCATAGGAAACCAGTCTTTTAACTATATGCATAATCTGGGCCACGTGACCTTTCCAAGCTTAAAGGCACACGATTGCCGAACTCACAAACATCCCAAACTATCTTGAGACGTGCCAACTGGATCCCACTACATGTGTGGAGTTTTGACATTGGACCTTCTGGAGTGTTTAAAAGCTCTGGCATGGAGAAGCTGATGCTGGATCTGTGAAGATCTCAATTGCTGAGCTCATAAAACTAGGAGCTACTAACCATAAAGACTGTATAAGACTGCAGAAAGAACATCACTTATAATCTTATACTCCAGTACTCATGTTAGTTCTCACTCTCCAGTGTTCTGTATTGTTGAAGATTTATGATCACACTCTTGATGTCACCCAAATGAGGATGGGTTCCCCTTTTGAGTCTGGTTCCTCTCAAGGTTTCTTCCTCATAACATCTAGGGGAGATTTTCCTTGCCACAGTTGCCACGGCTGCTCATCAGGGATAAATACACACCATTCACCTTAACTTTTAATTTCTGTAAAGCTGCTTTGAGACAATGTCTGTTGTGAAAAGCGCTATAGAAATAAACTTGACTTGACTTGACTTGATTGTAAGATTTTTGTGGCTAAATTAGCAAAATCTCCACAAGCTCATTCCAAAATCTAATAAAACATCTTCCAGGAAGAGTGGAGGTTATTATAACAGCAAATGGGGACTAAATAGAATGAAATGGAATGTTTAAAAAACCAAATCCATATCTTACAGTCAGGTGTCCACAACATTTTTTTATACATTGTGTATGATTTTTGAGGGTTGAAAAAACATAGGTTGCCTTTGCCAGGAGGAAGTGGCTTAGGTCTACACAAACAATTTAAAAGCTCTAAATTTGCTGTATGAAAAACATATCCACGCTCATTTCAGGAAAACATTAGTGCTGTTGTTGTCTCCAGCTGAAATTAAAATATAGTGCCCCCCCAATGTTCCACAGGAAAATACAACTCATTGTGTGTTATCCATTTTAAATATTCATTTTTGCCCATTTTATTGGGAGTGCCAATAATTCCAGGGTTGACTATATTGGTATAATTCACCTCGACAGTTTAATAGCTCACCTCCTTCATTTTCTCTCTGGCATTCATATTTAAATATGTCTGTATCTCCTGACATGTTAATTGAATACCAAATACACAGCATATACCTCATGGCCATAAATCAACTCATAGTGGGCCCACCTCGAGCTATAACTCAGGCGTATTAATTTGGCAGCACTACGGTCTCAATGGATTTAGAAAGTAGAAGGACTAAATAGCTAAATTTGTTGATTGTAAACAAAGCTTTAGAATTAGGATACTATTGCAATCTGTTAGAGTGGCCTGTGTGACCTATTTAATTTATTCATATTGTATTGTGATTTGCCAGATACTGTAATTCGCATATATTAATCAGTCTGGTACTATGAAACATGCTGGGTTTTTCAGTATGAGACTAAAAGGGGCTTTCTTTTTCAACGCATGAAAATTGGAAATGGTGTTATTGCTTTGCTTCAGCAGACCTCACTATGATGATGCCATGGCACCTCTTTGTAGGAGCGACACAATTTGCAAATCAGCACTTGGATGCGGCTTCGAAGCCATGAACAGAATTAACTTGGAATAATATCACCCGACATAGTCCCAGTTTCTTGCCGTATTCTTTTCTATGCTTAATGAACGACTTCAACTGTGAGAGTCAGCATTCCATCAAAGGAAATCATTTTAGAAGGATAAGCTATTTTTTTCCCTCTCAAGTGAGTGTGACTATAGCAAATGAGCAATTTGCAGAGCTTTTTTATTCGAAAAGTAGAAGGCTGAGTCAACATGAAAAAATGCATTATTTTATTTTCTGCCTTCTTGATCATTATTACACTAATGACTAGGGTGTCTCAGTCGAGATAGTTTAATTGAAGGTCTTATATTTACCGCTTCAAGTGATTAATGTGAGTCAGTTCTCTTTTTCTTGCATCTGTTAAAAAATAATTTTGAGACATTTATTAACAGTGGTTATTTCAGTAGTACCCAGTTTTGGGGTAGTTTGGAGGTAAAGTGAATCAAATGCAATCACGTTCCTGAAAAGATGAGCAAAAGCTGCACTACTGTGAGTGAATAGGCTTTCAATCCACAAAGTCACCTACATCCCTGTAAATCCTCAGCAGGTCTACTTGTTCTCTGCCTCTTTACGCCGTTAGCGCATGATGAAGGTGCCTTTCATGCCACACGCCCTATTATACTCGTAAAAATCTTTGAAATTGATAACCTATCTGTGTTAATGCACTTTTAAATAAAAAGTTAATGCTAAAGATTTGGTTTATTACAGCCAGTTGATGTGCACACCACTATTTTCTGTTGCCAGAGCTCTGCTTAATTTATATTCCAGGTTGACAGTGTCATCAGATATCTTTCACAACAGCTCGGTATTCTATGATTCAATTAGGCGTTCACACTCCCGGCTGCACCGACCGGCTTGTTGCAGTTTGATAAGAATCCCATTAAAAAGAAGGATGTCTCAGAGGAGAGAATGTGCATCTGCTATCTGCTAAGTACGGTAAGGGTGAGTGTAGGTTCCAGAAAATGTGATATTCAATAGATATTCATTCATCATGCGACGGCAGTGCAAAGTGCATGGCAAAATAAATATTTTTTGGTGCAAGGTACACCATTTACCGAGACTTTAGTTGCAACTGGAGCAATTACCTGTAAATCTGGTTCGTATGTTTGGAGTGAGCCTGCAAAGAAAAGAAAGAAAGTACTATACCATCCTGAGAGTGACAACCTGAAAGTATTTTCTTAGTCATATCTAAGTATATACTTATATATGTGTATTAATGATGCTATGCTATTCTCATGCTATGCATAACTGATTTTTGTATAGTAAATCTCATTCATTCTGTGTAGAGAAATATGAGAAATTAAAGTAGGACGTTTGGGAAGTGAGAAGGTGAGAACAGGCAAGAAAAAAAAAAAATCTGATCCGTAATTGCATTTGAAAGGAATATTAAAGCAGGTCCCAGATACTACGGTTTAAGTGTCAAGCACAATAATATAGCTGGCGCTCTCAAGCTCAACACGCTGCCATTTTGATGGACTACCCATGAAAAATGTAGAAGAAAATGCAGAAGGACTGCAAAGGAAAATGAGTCAAGGTGAAACAAACTACGACCTATCATTTATCATCAATGACTGCCATGTGACCTATAACTGGTGTGAATCACACACAGATATTTAAATGTTAATGTTCTTCCAACTACTCAGTGGAACTCTTGAGGTCTTTGGATGACTTCTTAGACTAACAGTTGTCCAATGGTAAAAAAAAAAAAAATAGAAACATACAGATTGATTAGAAAATATATATTAAAATATTTAAATTAAACCAAGACCTTGGAGCTGTAAAGCAGCAACAGTACCTGCTGTGCCAATTTGTTGTCCCAACAAAATTTTCACTATACCTGGTCATTAACCAATTAAATAATTTTCTTTCTGCTAGTCCAACAACCCAAGACTTCACTATCCAAAGCTAGATGAAGTCCCTCTTAGAGGCTCCCCAGTTGAATCCAATCCCGCTGTGATGTTTATCCTGTCTCAGTGGATCTTCTGCCCCTAGTTTTCAGTCCTGTGGGATGAGCTATTACAGCTCTAGGTATAGTGGAGCAGGAGTAGCCTTGTAAGGTGCCATAAACATCTTATATTGGAAGTATACTGTAAAGGCTGTCCACCGATATTCTCACAAATTATTAAGGGTTTTCCAACTAAGGGTGTCTTGCAGAAAGACAAACATTTTTAATGTCACCAGGAGCTTCATGTAGGGTCACCTTTGGTGAACATTGAGGAGAGATGTTCGACAAAAGATCAGGCCTAATGTACCTAATGAAAGGTACAAAAAAGATTTAGTGTACCCTGTCTGGAGAAGGGTTACAAAGACCCATCTCTGGAGCCAGGCCTTGATGTAGTGTCTGTGGGTGAGCATCTGGTGACCAGTATAATTTGGTCAGGTAAGCCTGAAATGGTGATTCGCAGTGAGTTATGGGCTCACCACATGCAAAATGAAGACTGGGGGGTCATGTGCGATTAGGTGTCAGAAATGTGAACACTGCCTTAGATGGACTAGACCCTTGGAATGGAAATTATGTCCGGCTATGGTATTGTATAGTCCACACAGGTAAGTCAGTTCCCTATTCAAAAATGCGAACAAAATCGGAGATAGATAAATTAGGGAAATCACCAACCTAAACCTCAATCCAGACTTGAGGCTTGCTCATTAATTTTTATTTATAAAAAAGTTTGTTATATTGTTGTCTAATGAGATATGTATCTTTTTTTGTTGTTGTTTCTTTTTTTTATTTAATTAATCACAATTTTGCACTTGCTGTAGTGTTTCTCAGTTTTTTTTTACACTCAAGAATAGTTTATTTGGTATAATAGTTTAACATTGGTTCTGAGGTTTTAAGATGATGACAATAATAATAATAATAATAATAATAATAATAATAATAATAATAATAATAATAAAGAAAAGCAAAGTCACCTTGGCAAAAACTTCTTCAGATTTATTGTCAGTGCATCTTCCCACATGGTGTATCTGTGTAACTGATTTTTATTTTATCATGCTGCTTCATTGAAGTCTTATTTTTGTAACTAGGCAACCTTTTTTTTCCACATCCCTTGAGGTTTAATGTCATCCAGCATCTCTAAGTAGAAAAGTGACAACTGCTCAAGAAAAAGACTGTGCTCTATGCACTTTAGGATGTCTGCATTGTGGTTTTTTTTTTTTTTTTTTTGAAGAACAGAAGAACTCTATTCGTAGAAAGATGAAGTGGGTTAAAATCTCCCTGTAGTTCATTCCTTTTAAAAACCTTTGACAGTTTATTTGCATATTAGTTAAATGATATGAAACTGTTTTTATAATATTTTTGTTTAAATGCAACAAACTCATTACAAGACAAAAACACACATGATTTAGACAAGGAATGACTGAAAGAAAGTTCTGTGACATTTCTGGCTCTAACAGAAGAACTTGTGTAAGATGGAAACCAAGAAAGAAGATTTTAGCAGACTGCCTCACATCCACAGTCAAAGGTGAATGCTTAATGGTTTGGGGTTCTTTTGGAGCAGGTAAGGGTTGGAGACTTATTCCAGGTGAAAGCTGTACTATAATGAACAGAAATGGCTACCATTCCATACTTTAACACTATGCAATTCTGTCTGGACTGCAGGTGATTGGAACCAACTTCACCATACAACAAGCCAATGACCTGAAGCATAATTCAAGCTCTGTAAGAGTTATTCAGAGAGCAAAAGTCGGCTGAAATGTTATCTGAAATGGAATGTCCTGTCCGGTCACCAGACATAAATCATGTTGGACTGCTCTTTGATAAACTGGATGTTAAGGTCAGAAGACAATATACAACTATTGAAGACTTTGGCGAATTTTACTAGAGGCATGGAAAAGTATTTTAGCTGAATGTTGTTGAGAAATTTATTTTTATTTTATGTCAGCACTATTTTAGCAGCATTAGAACGTAGCAGGATTTTAACAGCACTCAGGTTACCAGTACTTAGCACTAACCTGACAAAAGTAAAAATTCAGTTTAGGTATTGACAATACATATAAAGATTTTACATATAAAGAGTGTAGATCTAATAGTTTTGAAACTATAAGTTAAGAATTAAGGCACTTTATTGAAATGATTATAAAATAATTATGTAATAACTATTTTTAGATTTAGATGAAAAGGTTAAGAAGCGAAAGTGGACACGAGGAAAATCAGTCAATGAAGCAGTTAAGATGAGCATGAAATAAATTAAGTTACGCTGAAAGAGAGAAGGATTTATTCAGATTAATTAAACATATAACCAAAAAAACCTAAGTGCAATTAGCATACTAAGCAAATATAGCATTTATTTTGAGCAAGAAATATTGGGAAGAAGGTTTATCTAAAGACTAAGCACAGCATCAAGCACCATTCAAGTATTAAACACTAAAATATATTCAAGCAAATACAGTACATTAAGGTTACAATCTCTAGGTTACGTATGTAACCCTAGTTCAACAAGGGACGCTTTGGGAACACTCCTGCGTCTTCCATGCTCTGAACCACGTGTGAAATCTGGCCAATAGGCAAAACGTGACATCGGTGGGCAAAGTCACGTAAACCAGGAAGCTACAAAATGGCTGTGCGGTTGTAGCGACATTAGCTTCTGCAAAAGAGAGAAGGTAAGCGCCGCAGGGATGCAGGGAGTGCGGCACGGTTACATAGGTAACCTATAGGTAACCTACAGACGTTTCCTTCGAGCTGCGTTGTAACGCTTTGGGAAAAAGTGTCTATTCACGTCACACTGACCAGACCCTGCCTAATGTGTGAGGGCTTCGGCACCTGCACGCAGGACAGAGGAGCCTGGAGTGGCTCTGAAGTCGAGGTTATAGAACCTAACGAAGGTCAGCGGGGTGGACCAGCCCACAGCGTTGCAAATGTCCTGGAGTGACACTCCAGCGGACCAAGCCGTAGAGTCTGCCACACTCCGGGTGGAGTGAGCCCTGACCCCGAGTGGAGCGGGGAAACCAGAGGACTAGTTAGCCGAAAGGATGGCATCCACTGCTTGCACTGGACACAGTCGGTTCTGGAGGAACCAGAAGCTTCCTAGTTTTGATGCCGATGACGTCACGACTTGCCTACTGGCTGGATTTCACACGTGATTCAGAATAAAAAGTGAAAAGTGTGTAAATAAATACAATTTATAAAAAGTGTCAGATGCCAAGAGTATATAAAGCTGTTATTTATGCTACGGGAGGATTTTTGAACAAAAATAAAATTTTACATCTACACATTTATATATGTGTTTGATCAAATGTTTATACCATTACATTTTGTAGTTTGTTGCATATAAACAAAAGGAAGATTCATGTCTAGAGGTGTTTCCAAACATTTGACAAATCCTGTGCTATATATTTAATTCAAATCTAAAATTCTGATGCTTCAATGAACTGATCTTTGTTTCAGAATTTTATCAGACAGATCTAATTAACACATTAAAGGCTGCAATAATTCTTTTTTCTTAACCATTTGCACTTTTTATTTGCTAACACAAAATCTTGGTAAGGCTTTTGTGAAAGTACAGTGGTTAATCAGGTTGGGCGTTCAAATATAACGGTCCAGTGAATTCTTTGCTTGCAGTGGCCTAAACTAACAAACTAATTTGAGTAGCAAGTGGACATTTAATACAATAGAGATATAATGAACATGTAATACAATTAAAACAATTTGATTGAAAATTTTTTACAGCACAGGGCCTCTGAACAGATGAGACACATCCGTTTAAAGTTTGACACAGGGAGAATAAAACACATAGGCTTTTTTGTTCTTTCATTTTGAAACATTTTCTTCATCGATTTACCTTGCCAAGTTGTCAGTTCGCAGATCAGACCAGAGCGGGGACGTAAAATGAAAAATCTATGAACGTCTGTAAAAATCACACTTTTCTGAGCTAATGCATCCAGGCTTGTAGTTAGTCTTTGGTCTGATGAGCTGCCTAAATAATTTACATAAATGCATTTGATTGCATATGCTGCGAATTTGCAACCGAGACCTCTCAAAACAGAGCATCTGCTACTGAATCCTTATTGGTTCAAGTTGAGAAAACTCACTGAACTACTTGTTTCCCCATATGTTTACAAGCTCTGCCAGCACATTTCTTCAATTACTAAGATTGGTCTGCTGAAATTCTTTGTTGGGGCTGCATCCTGTTAATGCTTCTAGGCTAGGCTATGGCATTCAATATGCTCTGGTTTTATACTATATGTTAAGTTAGTCAAATATTAAGTAACTAGTAAATATACTTTAGGCTATAGTCTTTAAATAACTGATATTATTCAACATTAATATAAAAGATACATACATTAATACTAGATATCTTAAAATGGAGAAAACAACAGTAATATCAAGCCATATCTGCTTATGAAATTTGTACAGTAATTAAATTATTAATTACAAACAGAAATTACTTTTTAAAGTGCCAGAGAACACAAAAGCCATTTGATGGACTCTCACTTAAATCTTTTCAGGATTAAGTTCGCTGCTGATGTCAGAAAAGGTCATTGCAGATATTTTGATTGATCACTTTTAGGACAGTGGTGGCCCAGTGGTTAAGGTTTTGGGTTAGTCTTCAGAAGGTCATTATTTCAATTCCAGCACCAGCGTGTTACCTCATTTGGGTTTCTGTGCAAGGCCTTTTACCCAGTTTGTTCCTGTGGTGCTTTATCATGGCTCACGATGTGCTATGACTTGCTGACAAGCTGGTATAAGTAAAGAGTTGTTATTTATATCTGCAAAAAAAGCTTTATTATTGTTCTTCTTTTGTAATAGCATGGTGAATTTATTTGTGTGTATTATGCATGAATCTAAACCAAGGCAATTTTAGCTAATTGGGCAAAAGATAACAGCTCCTAAATTATATAAAAGTATTAGTAAGTAATAAAAAGTAATGTGCGCACCATGATGATTTCGGTTAATTACAGGTTTAAATCACATATTGCTTTTATTGTTTGTGCATTAGACAGCTAACTATCTGGAGTAGTCAAAGCCATTGTTTAATTAAAAACTAACAGATTGGAAATTGGAGAATTGAGCATTAATAATTATTAATAGATTTAGCAAATTTTCTATCACAGTCTTATATATGAAGAATTAATGGGATAAATTCTTGTGAATAAGTCACCTTCTTGGGCAGGCTTTTTGTGGTGCATAATGCTAGACAAATCAGCCTAGATTTAGAAGTCATTAAAACGTAGATTCCATGGATTAATGCAGTATGTAAACATATATATCTAGAGACATTTATTAAAGAAATATTATAGTTTTTTTATTCCGGTAGTTGTTGAAATATTGAAAGTAAAGTAAGAAAAAGAAACATGTACAGTAACTTTAGAGTGTACTTTTACTTCATTACTATCTCCCACAGGTGCTGATTTCTTTAATTACCCATAGATAATGAATGTTCAGACAGACACTGTCACTGAGTGTCTGCACCTTTTGAAGTCTAAGGATCGGTCCTTCTGTTTCTAATTGGTCTTTCTGTTCTGCCTTCACCTGCTCATTAGCTCCTGTCACTTGTTTGTGGACTCATTAGGATGCTCAGATATGTTGTCCAGTTTGTCTCTGCTCTTTGCAAGAGCTTCGTTCTTTGCTGAGCCCATTTACACATGGGCTTATTTACTCTAGTTTCTTGCTTTGAGGTATTCTGGTTGTGACCTTTTTGCTTGTCACTGGGTTACTGGTTATGTATCTGTCTGTTCTGACCTTGCCTACTCGTGTTTTTGATCTGGCCTGACTTTGAAGTCTGGAAAACTCATAATAAAAACCATAAATAATGTTCCTCCTCCTCCCAAGCATTAAAAGGCTTTAGGCACTAACAAACCAAGAAACTGTTTTCTTTATTATTCTTTACAAGCACATTTGTATGTTTTATTATTTACAAGACGGGATAATGAGCTTTTGTAATGAACTTGTAATAAACTATAAAAAAAAAGACATTATAATTATAGATGGAGAACAATGCATAAAGTCAAAACCAGAAAAAGCAAAGTGTTCCAACACAAGTGTTAAAGGAAAATGTATGAACATAAATAATTCTCATAGAAACATCCTTTTTATTAAAAAAAAAAGTAAATACTGCAATAAAAAAACTAATTAATATATAGAATGATAAAGACAATGTAGAATATAAATGTAAAACAAATAATGAATAAAAAAAAATAAATAATTGTTTTTAGTATACAGAAATTGTTGCCTTTTGACTATGTTGAACACATGTAGAGATCCAACATGGAATCTAACATAAAATCTCATTCCACCACAAGCAAACAGGGCAGCTACAATGCTCCTTTGTATGGATTTTACAAATTGGCTTGTAACAAATAAAAAATGCAACACCAAACTCAAAAACAAAGAATCAATTCCAAACAGTGGTAGTGTACTGTAGGTGCTCATTGCATGTCACATTCTTATTGCAGTTTGGCTTTAGCATTTGCCAGTCTGAGAGATGGTGGAAAACAGAAATGCTTTTTACTTGTCACATA
The DNA here is from genome assembly GCA_039877035.1 of Silurus lanzhouensis. NCBI lineage: Eukaryota > Metazoa > Chordata > Actinopteri > Siluriformes > Siluridae > Silurus > Silurus lanzhouensis. The sequence goes on along the minus strand of JBCEWE010002369.1, from coordinate 336,662 downwards.
TACAGTGAGGAAAATAAGTATTTAAACACCCTCCTATTTTGCAAGTTCTCCCACTTAGAAATCATGGAGGGGTCTGAAATTGTCATCGTAGGTGCATGTCCACTGTGAGAGACATAATCTAAAAAAAAAATCCAGAAATCACAATATATGATTTTTTTAACTATTTATTTGTATGATACAGTTGCAAATAAGTATTTGAACACCTGAGAAAGTCAATGTTAATATTTGGTACAGTAGCCTTTGTTTGCAATTACAGAGGTCAAACGTTTCCTGTAGTTTTTCACCAGGTTTGCACACACTGCAGGAGGGATTTTGGCCCACTCCTCCACACAGATCTTCTCTAGATCAGTCAGGTTTCTGGCCTGTCGCTGAGAAACACGGAGTTTGAGCTCCCTCCAAAGATTCTCTTTTGGGTTTAGGTCTGGAGACTGGCTAGGCCACCGCAGAACCTTGATATGCTTCTTACAGAGCCACTCCTTGGTTATCCTGGCTGTGTGCTTCAGGTCATTGTCATGTTGGAAGACCCAGCCTTGACCCATCTTCAATGCTCTAACTGAGGGAAGGAGGTTGTTCCCCAAAATGTCGCAATACATGGCCCCGGTCATCCTCTCCTTAATACAGTGCAGTCGCCCTGTCCCATGTGCAGAAAAACACCCCCAAAGCATGATGCTACCACCCCCATGCTTCACAGTAGGGATGGTGTTCTTGGGATGGTACTCATCATTCTTCTTCCTTCAAACACGTTTTGTGGAATTATGACCCAAAAGTTCTATTTTGGTCTCATATGACCACATGACTTTCTCCCATGACTCCTCTGGATCATCCAAATGGTCATTGGCAAACTTAAGACGTGCCTGGACATGTGCTGGTTTAAGCAGGGGAACCTTCCGTGCCATGCATGATTTCAAACCATGACGTCTTAGTGTATTACCAACAGTAACCTTGGAAACGGTGGTCCCAGCTCTTTTCAGGTCATTGACCAGCTCCTCCCATGTAGTTCTGGGCTGATTTCTCACCTTCCTTAGGATCATTGAGACCCCACGAGGTTAGATCTTGCATGGAGCCCCAGTCTGAGGGAGATTGACAGTAATGTTTAGCTTCTTCCATTTTCTAATGATTGCTCCAACAGTGGACCTTTTTTCACCAAGCTGCTTGGCAGTTTCCCCGTAGCCCTTTCCAGCCTTGTGGAGGTGTACAATTTTGTCTCTAGTGGTTTTGGACAGCTCTTTGGTCTTGGCCATGTTAGTAGTTGGATTCTTACTGATTGTATGGGGTGGACAGGTCTTTATGCAGCTAACGTCCTCAAACAGGTGCATCTAATTTAGGATAATAAATGTATTGGAGGTGGACATTTTAAAGGCAGACTAACAGGTCTTTGAGGGTCAGAATTCTAGCTGATAGACAGGTGTTCAAATACTTATTTGCAGCTGTATCATACAAATAAATACTTTAAAAATCATATATTGTGATTTCTGCACCTACGATGACAATTTCAGACCCCTCCATGATTTCTAAGTGGGAGAACTTGCAAAATAGCAGGGTGTTCAAATACTTATTTTCCTCACTGTAAATTACAGCACAGGAAAATTCTTTCTCCACATATCCCAGCAATGTTAGGAGACAGAGCACAAGGTCAGCCATGTTACACCACCCCTGTAGCACAAAGAGGTTAAGGGCCTTGCTCAAGAGTGGTAGCTTGGCGCTCCCAGGGCTTGAACCCCGACCTACCAATCAGTAACCCAGAGCCTTAACCACTGAACTACCACTCTCCTGTTTATCATAAAAATAAATATGAGCCTAAATGAATATACTGTCCTATACTACATGCTAATATTTATCAAGGGTGTTCATATGATCGTTTTTTAAGTTACATAAGGCATACGTTTTTGAGTTAATGTTTGTAAGGTTTTTGTTTTTCTTGCTTTTTTGGGAGTTTTTGTTAATGTATTAGCAAATACTGCTACTAATAATAATGGTCCTGAATTCATGAAAAGTGCCCGATTCCTGTAAAGCATGTTTTTGGATCAATGATGGATTGAGGCGGTTTCTTATCTAGCAGTCCATGAACTCTTTTGGAGATTGATGGCATCATGAATTCTATTAAGTTCTACTAAGGTTGCTCCTGCCAGGAGGTTCAGTCTTGGCCCCTGTCAAATGTTTTATCAAGTTAATAAATTTAAGGGTTAGGGTTGATCACTACGGAAATGTTGTTGTTTGGCAATGACCATCTCAATTTCTTGATTTGAACTCTACTCATGACTGGAATTATAACTTGTGAATTGGGATCATGCGCACAAAAACTATTGAAGATCTTGTAATGATTTTGTTCTATGTGGATGAGTGGTCCATGACAATTTAGTATTATGGGTTATATGACTTCAACAAACACCAAAAACCTGTTCCAGCATGACAATGCCCCTATGCACAAACTGAGTTTAGTGAAGATATGCTTTACAAAGGTTAGAGTGAAAACTCTTGAGTGGCCTGCTATAGAGCTCTGACCTCAGCCCTATTTAACACCTTTGGGATGAATTGGAATGCACCCCATGCCTCCTCACCCTACATCAGTACCTGACTTTAATAACTATGTTTGTGTGTGCATATTATTATTATTATTATTATTATTATTTTATAAAAGTAAATAGTAATATTAGTAATATTAAATAGTTTTACTGAATTAATAATCACTAAATATTACCAGTCTTCTGCTCCAGGTGTTTATTGCAACACTTGTAATTTGTATCATAATGCAACTATTTGTCTACCAGAATAAGTTTACATGAACACACGCCATTCTAACTGATTTCGAATGGAAGGGTGTACAATACAGCACCTCTATCCACAATGGCAGCCATAATGAGCCTCATCATCCCTCCCATAGCACTCTAAGGTTTCTTACCAACATATCTGCCACTACATTGTGCTTCCTCACCAATTTATTTTTTTTCCCCTTTCTTCTTGCTTCCTCAAAGTGAGAAATCCTGAGACAGGTGCTGAGTTCGAGCAGCTTTCTGTCTTAATTACACGGCTGTCCGTTTTTTTTTTTTTCCGAGCAGATGGGCTCTTCTCAGAAATTAATGATGTAGCTTTCATCACTGCAATGCATATTCCCCTGTCATTCTTACAGTAGTCTTAACGTCTAAAAAAACACTTCAGCCTGATTGCCACACCAAAGTATCCTTACCAAGATTGGTGGCTGACTGACACGAACAATTTAAAATGTTGTTCGTCATTTTAATGAAAGGTACAAACTAGTGTGCCATCAGGAATTAAGTTGTAAGCCTATTTCACTGCTGTTTTACATCTCAAATTTCATTAAATGAAGTTAGAAGGGTATGCAGATGAACACTCTAACATTTTTTTATACTTTGCATGTATTTATGATTAAATAATAACATATTACCATAAATACACTAATTGGTAATTCTACACATATCAACCAAATTGTAAATTTTGTGTCGTTGTTAAAAGGGTAATTATGGTCCTGAAATCTAATGCAATATATTTTTGCTATACAAAAGTCCTTTGGAATAATTTTTTGGTAAGTAACGACTATACTATATATATAGTGGAACCATTTCTTATTTCACTGATACTTAATTTTAATCCTCTAGACAAGTCTGTCATAATAATGTCATTAACATGCCATAAAAGGTGTCATATGCTGTCATAAGTTGTTATCTATATAAATATACACAAAGTACACAAAGTGAGTACAAAGCAACCATTAGTATGTGTTCTCAAAGGACAAAACTATAGAAATGAATCTTGGATACATTTTATAGCAGTCAATGTGCAGTTCCTATAGCAGTATAGATTTACTATCTTAAATTAACCATACAAATTTGGTGCTTTCTGTATTATTATTATTTTATACTGACCACTGGATGTTCAACATGGCACCTCATGGCAAAGAACTCTCAGAGGATTTGGGAATTTGAATTGTTGCTCTCCACAAAGATGCCTTGGTACAGTGGCCAGGTTCATACAAAGGTTTTCCATGGCGGGTTCCACTCGGAACAGACCTCGCAAGGGTCGATGAAAGAAGTCGAGTCCTCGTGCTGTGCGTCAGGTGCAGAATCTGGCTTCAGAAAACAGATGCATGATTGCTTCCTGCAATGCTTTAGAGGTTGCAGAAACGGAAGGTCCGCTTGTCAGTGCTCAGACCATATGCCACTACAAGTCATGATTGCCTTTAAAAGGCCATCGTCTCAGAAGGAAGCCTCTTCTGGTGCTGGCTCACAAGAAAGCCCACAAACGGTTTGCTAAAGAAAACCTGCCCAAGAGCATGAATTACTGGAACCATGTCCTGTGGTCTGATAAAACTATGCTTGTTTGGCTCAGATGGTGTCCAGCATTTGTGGCGATTCCCTGGTGAGGAGTACCAAGAAAATTGTCTGTTGCCTACAGTCAATCATGGTTTGGGGCTGCATGTAGCTGTGGTTCATTTATCAACATAATAATGAACCCAAACACACCGCCAAGATGACAATTGATTGCTGAGGAAGCTAAAGATTAAGGCAATGGAGTGGCAAAGTATGTCTCCAGACCTGAACCCTATTGAGCACCTGTGGGGCATCCTCAAGCAAAAGGCAGTGCATGATAACAATGGTGCTCACACAAAATATTAACACTTTGGACATAGTTTTAACAAGCTGCACTACTTTAAAATATATCTAATTATTTTATATATATAAGTTTCTTATTATTAACATTTTTAATCAATTTTAAATAAAATGGCGGCTTGGTTAAATATTATATATAATAATTCTAAAACTCTAATATTTAATAAAAACAAGTATTAAATAAATCAAATTAATGCAATGCAATGCACTTTTTAATTATATTAATTAAATTAAGTAATCACTAAATTGGCACAAATAAAAGTATAACATTTAATAAATGGAAAAATGTAATTAAATAGTTAACATTTGTTAGACCCTATTCGGGTAATATAGATGTGTGTGTGTGTGTGTGTGTGTGTGTGTGTGTGTGTGTGTGTGTGTGTGTGTCCGTGCGTGCGTGCGTGTTTTAAATTTCATTTTTTTTTTTTTTAAGATATGTACTACTTCACTGTTCTTCTTATTTCAACAGACTTTAACGAATTTCTGCATTCCTTCCATCCTTCATTTTATGTCTTGATGCTAGACATAAAACACTATAGAATCCATAGCACTAGTATATATATATATATATATATATATATATATATATATATATATATATATATATATATATATATATATGTATATATATATATGTATATATATATATATGTATATATATATATATATATATATATATATATATATATATATATATATATATATATATATATATATATATACCTTCTGAATTTGAAAAACACATCCTTGTTTCTGTAGCAGTTACTTCCCCTTGTGCTGACTTTATCAGATGAACACTGACCTGTGAAGCAGAGTTTTGTGAATTGTAAAAAAAAACGTTTGGCCAGACTATGGTATTTGGTTACCGAAAGCACAGGATTGAAAGTGATGTTTGTCGTTTCTGCTGTAATGATGGACCCTTCTCATCCATCAACATACATGATAAAATTAAAGTTTTTTTCTGCTTGCAAGTATTTTCTTGCTAGTAATCTTGCGACCTTTCTGCTTATTTGCAAATTGCAGTTTCACAAATAAATGAAAGATTATCTAAAGCTGGTGCCTAGTTATTCTTGCTGACTGTACTGAACTACAGGACTACACATTTTCTAATTATAAATTCAAGGACCTAAGAACTAGAAAACAACTTGTAATTGTAGTTATACTGAGGGGACACAGGGCAAAATGGTTCCATATGGGCAGGTTAATAAGATAAAATGTTGCTAATACCAGCAAGATAGCATAAGTGATCAAAGAGCATAATTAAGACAGAGATAGGGTGGTAAAAAGGCAGGAAGTAGAAAAACGTGGCACTGAATCCATGAACGTAAACAGGCCTCTTGCGCCTCTTCGACATCTCATGCAGGAGTATGAATTATTCTCAATGTTCTGACAGGTTTCCCCATTTCCTCCCTTATCACCATCCATATTCATCTGTCCCCTCCGTGTTCTCACCACTCCTCCCATTTATCTGCTCGCTGATTCATTATTTACCCCATAAAAGTGGTTGAACACGGCCACAGCGCCAGATGAAGAATGATGTGCGCAGCTGAAGGATGGCTCCGCTCGTCCATGGCGCTTGTGCTGCCAGATTGAGGCGTTTCTCTCCCTGACCCATCTATTCTGCACGCTTATTGTCTGAAATGTACTTGTCACTAGAAGCAGCTATCAAAGGGAGGCAAATAAAAAGAGAAAAGCAACATTGTGTTGTGGGGTGCTGCCATAAAGCTTCTGTTATTTTCCTATTCCTTTCATTGCAGTAGCAACTGCCAAGTTAAATTCCACAGTAGTGAATTTTCTTTGGCTAATTTAACTCATTCTGATTCTGATTTACATCTTTTCAGGCACAGGCCTGCTGCAAAAAGACAACACTGTAACAAAACTCCAGGAGGAGCTGCATTCAAACCTGCATGTTCTTGGAGTACTTTTTCTAAACAAACACTGGAGCCAGGCCTTCAGTTTTATCCTGCTTTTTCATTTGTAAGTAATAATGATGCTTTTTATTTTTATCTACATCATTATGGAGTGTGTAAAGCAGCCATATACTGTATCTTTCTCCAAAATAAGGATTGTATTAATGCTTATAAATCTGACAAAAAAAAATGTAAGTAATAATTAGGCACAGTACAATTTTCCAAAGAAACAGGATCTTGATCAGTTTTCTAATGAAAGTGCTTTTGTCATTGTAGGAAAAAATTATATTCAGAATAGCTTATGTAATAGCAGATCAAACTTTATATATTTTATGCAATCCATTTTTGCGATAGGTGGCAATAATATTGAAGTGTGCTCTACTTTATTTTTTTTTAGATGACCTTATGGAAAGGAAATTTTAGTCGGTGGTAGTTCTGATGTTATATCACCATTTAAATGTTGTATCTTCATTATCCTTTTCCCCTATAGTTTGTCATTTACTGTCGTGTAGGTCATGCATTGATTGAATGTCAGCTAATTTCCCACCTCCTTGCATTATTCAGTGAATAATGAAGTGCAAAGCTGCCATCTATGGATTTTTTATGGATGTGGCAAGATGTATAGTTTTAAATGTCAGTATATGTGTAATCGCCAGCTCCTTTCAAAACTCAATAGATCGCAATTTAAGATTATTCCATTGTAACACAAACCCCCCAAATACTTAACCAACTTGTTTACTCTGAAGTTCTTATATGGAGACCTGGCTCACATACTTATATCAGTTATCTGGTCACACTATTCAGTAAAGGCCCTGGTACTGAAACAAATCTCAAGTATAAGCATTCGAGCCTCCATAAATAGACAGGTCTTGTGAGGTGCTGTTGATATGCAGTGGGTAATACCTAACAAAATGGTCCACAAAGGGACAATTGGTAAACTGGGTACAGGGTCACTGTATCCCAGGCTTATTAATGTACATGGAGAGAGAAGGAATCACTCATCTGGTTTGATCTCCCTTAAAGGTTACTGTAGCACAGATTGCAGGCTATGATAAAAAGGAGTAAGAACCCATAGTTCATCACAGCTTGCTGTGTATGAGGCTGTGTAGCAACAGAGCAGTCAGAGTGATAATGCTGACCCTGGTACACCAGCAAAAGCTTTTGCAATAGTCACGTGAATGGCAGAACTGGACTATGGAGCATTGAAAGAAGTGGTCTGAAGAATCATGTTTTGTTGTACATCTTGAGGAAGACCAGGCATGGGTACAGTATGTGTGTTACTTACCTGGGCATGAAATGGTACCAGGGTGTACTATGTGAAGAAGAGAAGCTGGGGGAGGCAGTTTAATATCTTTGGTCCTAGCATTCACATGGATGTTATTGTGAAATGCACCATGTACCTAAACATTGCTAGTACACTTCTTCATTCTAAATGTATTTCCTAAAGACAGTGGGCTCCTTCTGCAAAATAGTGTGATTTACAATCACAGCAAAAAACATTCAGGTAATTAAACCAGCTTTCCAAAGTGTACAGTTTATTTGTTCCAACCAAAAATGGATGCAGTTCAATATTTTTGTTTAATTTCCTGCATAAGCTGGTAGCAGCCTGGGCATTTTCGGTATGTTCTGTGCCAAACACATCCCAATGCAATATAATTTTTAATACCAGAGCATAGTCTAATTGTGCATGTTCATACATTCTTATGAAGTCAAGTCCAGACTAGTTTGGTTAATTCACTCCCTCAAAAGCTTACATAAAACTGCCACTGATTTCATACAATGCATTAGTTCTGATTGGGTCCCATGCAACTTAATTGTAAACAGTTCCCCTTCAGGAACTCGAGCTGCGTCGTAACGCTTTGGGAGTTCCCAAAGCGTCACGACGAGGCATCTCATTCCCTCAGGGAACTAGGGATACATTTGTAACCTAGAGAAGTTCCCCTTCGGGAACTCGAGCTGCGTCGTAACGCTTTGGGAACGCCAAAGAACTAGGGATACATTCGTAACCTAGAGAAGTTCCCCTTCATGAACTCGAGATGCGTCGTAACGCTTTGGGAACGCCAAAGCGTTACGACGCAGCTCGATTTCCTGAAGGAGAACTAGGGTTACATTCATAACCTAAAGACATTTCAGGCAGTCCAAAATAAGTCTGTATACCTACAGTTTATGATTTTAGATTTTTACATTTTTACATTTTATTATTTCTTTCTCTCCCAAACAAACCCGGGCCCACTAATACAAATAGACATCTTTACTACTTTAAGCATTATAAACTCTGTGGAAAAATAAGCAATACCTTGAAAAAAAATGCTTTTTTTACCCTAAATATTTATTTTTGCTAAACACCTGGTTATTAATAATACCTAAATAGCTCCTGTGCTTTATTTCATTGAATGCATTACTGTGTAATAAAATATTTATTTGAGCTTCCAAAAACCAGAGCCAAGGTCAACAATCATATGTGTAATAATTTCTTTTATCAGAAATAAATGTTAATATGTTCAAAGATACTGGCACTTTGGATCAATTTCAAAACAGTTTTGTGCAGTACATTGATTGATGCTACAATTTCGGGAGAAGCATCATGAGAAAATTGTTGGACATAATAGTTCTCCCTAAAAGTAGATCTCCGAATTGACTTTACAGCTTTGTAAATGACTCTTGCCTGGGTGCTTCTTTCACGATTCTATATATAACTACTTGAAATTCAGCATACACGCAGCACCTTTTAAAAGTTCTTTAAACTATGAAGTGATCTCAACCCTACGATTGTAAGTTATAAAATCTTTTTTATGGTTTCTTAAAATAGAAAGTCGATCACAGACCATATTGGCTTTCTATAGTAAAAGCCTTACTGTCCACTGTTGCATAACACAACAGTAATTAAAGTGCTTTTATAGTTTATAGGGAATTGCTGCCAGGCATATGCTGTGCCTTGATTTTACTTTTACACATCCAAGTTTCATGCTATTTTTCATTTATCCCTGCAACAAATCGCAGCTTTTAAATAGAATTGCAGCTTTTAGGCTGGAAAGTAAAAAATTGTGTGGAGATTTCAGTTAGTAAACGGACTTTATGTGTTGTTCAAAATTTACACATTTCGAGATTTCTTGTTACTTGAAAAAAAATAACGGTTATATTTTGTCTTTAAATGGTGGACAGCTACAGGACTTCTTTAAGTTTTAAACACCTACTGTAAGTGAGGGGCTTTCAGGCTACAGTAAATGACAGTGTGAGTGCAAAATTGTTTTTCTGTTCACAAATATAGACTTAAGTGCTTTACAATAACACCAAGGTCCAACCATTTTGCCTAAAGTTATAATATCCTACAGTCTTTAAAGAATACTTTGACTTGAACCTAATTATTCATTCCAGTTAGTGTTCCAGGGGAAAAACTATTCTGTGAAGATATTCACAATGTGTATGCATTTACATATACATATAGTCTTAAGCACTTTATGACTTCTGGCATATTTTCCTGAAAATAAAGGGAGACAAAAAGGAGAAAAACTCAAATGTCAACATAGTCCAACACTTCTGTATAAGGAGAAAGGCTTCAGCCTAGGGATGTGCACCTTTTATCTTAATCAACAAAAAGGTTAATGAAAGCACAAAGATAAAGCTGCACTTCTTTCTGCATTGAGGCAAGGGAAGATCAAGGCCTCGTGAGATCTCAATGCTAAGTAGGTTTTTAATCCATGTCGTGCCCTAAAGAGTGGCATGAAGTGGAGCTTTATTTACACATCAAATGTCACCAGTGCCCTAACCGACTGCTTTTCTTCTATATACCATGGTCAGTCCAGCCATTTTTCTGTGGTGACCACTTGTATAGATTCATTAACATTTTGAAATTTTACCATTTTCATTTTATTGAGTTGATAGATTGTCATATTTTTTTCAGTTAAGTGTGTGTCTGTGCAGAGCATAGTACAGTTCAGGTAATTTATTTATGAAAAAGAAAGTAATCGTGTCTCAGAGACAAGGCTGCAGCTTTATGTAGACTTAAATGTGCTCCATGGACACCATGGGTGTGAAAATAGCACTTAAAAGTACAGAAACTGGTGAAAACAGTCACTGATTCAAACAAGTAAAAATAGCATGCAGAATACAAGTATAGGATCTACTTTATTAGGAGCACATACACACATGATTGTTCATGTAGTTATTTAATCAGCATAAGTGCAATGCATATAATCATACAAATACAGTTTGAAAAGGTAATATTTACATCATGTCATCGACAAAAATGTCAGTTCTTGGCTGATGGGAGTGAAATTCAATGTGGTCTCCCTCAATTTTCACTCGTGTGCATTCTGAAATGCTTTTCTGCTCACCTCGGTTGTAAAGAGTGATTACCTTTTTGTCTTGTCAGCTTGAACCAGCCTTTCTATTTTCCTATGACCTCTTTCATCGACATTCTCTGTACAAAGTATTGTACAGGAAAGTCCCAGATCAGCATTTTTATGAATACTCTTGAAAACTTGTGCCACCAGCTATTCCATAGTCAAAGTCACTGAGATTATTTTTTTTCTACCATTCTGAGATTGGATTAAAACATCAATTATAAATCTCTTGACATGTATATGCAAGATTTTATGAGGTGTTCCCAATTCTCATTAGCTAGAGTATATATTCTTAGTAAACTTCACAAACACACAGCATATTAACTTGACCATACCTTGAATGGAAGCCATAGAGGATTTAAATTGAGTCAACCTAATTCAGTTGGATTTAAGCTTGTAAAAATAAATCATCTAGATTTTAGTTTATTCCAGCATTGGTAGGAACTACATACTCTGTACTTTCACAGATAACGTCCATGCCATTGATATTGCAACTGAAGCAGACATTGTAATGCAACCGTTCTACTGTTCTGGGGTTCCAGATTTGATCTTGAATTCTCTAACTGTGTTTCTGTTCCCTTTGTCGGATTCCTCCTAGTTCAGTTTCCTTTCATCTTCGAAACAAATGCCTGTATTTGAATTGGATTTGGAGTTGTACCTAGATTTCACTTCCTTGCCACTGTCACCACTGGCGTGCTCATTAGGGATACATGTATTATTCATTTATGAATGTTACATTTATATAGTAATCTATAAATGTATGAAAAGATGATTTGGGCCAATTATTCATTGTTTAAAGTGCTATACAAATAAAACTTGAATTAAATGCAATAGATATGAATTAGTGTGGGAATGTGTGTACCTGGTGGCCTGCGATGAAACTGTATTTCAACCAATATGTATTCCAATCTCATATTCAGTGTCCCAGCAATAGGCTCCTGATCCACCAAAACCCATGACCAGAATTAAGTCGGTACTGAAAATGAATGATTCAATGACTTTTAAAGATGATTATGTAAAGATTTATTTTTGCAACTTTCTCATAAAAGTGCACTAGGATGCAGTGTACCAAAGTTTCATTATACATACTTCATAAGCACAGCTTCTTCTAAAATCATAACCAAACCAGCATAAAGTGTATGCCAAGTCTTAGTCTAATCTCCAAAGTCTCTGATTAACATGTTTTTAAATACTGTACTATGACATTATTTGAGCTTGTATGTATATAGGAAATAAAATACCTTTTTTTGCAGTGTATCTATTGGAATCAGTTACGTTTTGGCTGGGACTAAAGCCTATGCTGCCCTTTTTCGTACCAGGTTAGATCACAAACAGTGCTGCATGACTATATGACTGACATTTTTTATTTCTTTATTGGTTTGAAATGTAGCTCTGTTTAAATACTATTCGTTTCGGATTTCAAACTCCATCTAATGACTTGCCATATAATGTAATTACTCAGAAATGTAACAGGATCAAAGTCTGGGTAATAGGTACAGTGTATTTTATTTGTAACTGTATACTATTATCTTGACATATTAGTTTGCAACTGGTTACATGGAATATAGCTAGCTTGCTACCCTGCTAAAGAAAACCAGCATGGAAGAACTGGTTTTAGTTCATCACCATCAGCTGATCAAGCTGGTCTGGTTCATGCTTTTAGAGAGGTTGTAAACACTTACATCCAAGTTCTATTTGAATGGTTTGCCAAGCCTGGTTGATCAGGTTAGTTCTAGCTGATGAGGTTTCTTGTAACAGGTTAGTCTGATTTAACATTGTGATGTTGGGTCTAAGTGGTCATTCTGGTTGTACAGTAGATTGTGAGGTTGAGTTTAACTGGTCAGGATCTAGATTGTGAAGTTGATTCTGCTTAGCCTGGTGCCGTTTAACTGGTTTGGTTTGTGGTATCAGTAGTGTTTAAGAAACTACAGGCCTCTAATTGGCTGGGATTATCAGTGTGTGGTTCTAGCAGCTCAACCTAGAACAACATACAACCCATTTCATAGATGAAGGTCAAACTAGAAAATTATCTCGACCAGTTAAACACCAGTTAGGCATGGCTGGAGGACAGCTAAACCAGCTAAGGCCATTGCTTTGTCATTTTGACTTGATCATCGGACCTAGCAAGGAGAATTGGACAATAATGCTAGCAAAACTGTCACTTATGCTATGCTATATGTTTTGGCTTTGGCATAGTAAAATAAGATTAAAAAGCCCAAAAGCCTATTACGTCCATAGAAATCCTCCAGAAACCCTATGGGCTGCAGCTACTACTACTACTACTGCAGGGTATAAAAGGTCTATAGGCAGACATGTTAAGAACAATATAGGAATGTTGTTTTTTAGGAATGCAGCCCTGTTTCGCATTGTACTTCTCTTTCATCGTTTTTAGTTAATGTCAAGAAATTAAACACACATGAGCAGATTGAACTTTTGTTAGGTGTTCTGGACTTCTAGATGACTTCTGGTCATCTAATTTGTCCTGAATATATTGCACACTCACTTTCTTCAGTGATCAAATCTTTGCTTTGATGCAGCATTAATGTGATTTAGTGTTCATTTGGCTGCAAACGTCCTTGTAAAGTTATACACACGTCCCCAGGGGATGAGAGGGACAAGCATAATTGATTCTGGCCCAGACCATTTTGAGAGCCAGCTTTCCGAATACACGAGAGAACCACTTTTATTAAAATTCAGTGTCAGTGTTAAAGCTGATTTACTCCAAAATGTCTAGCATACCGAAGTTAATAAGACGTAAGAGTTCTATTTGGGACTGTATTAAAAGATGCAGGATAATTTTTTTTTTGTCTCCAATTTTCTCAATATAAAACATTTTATAATCACCTTTGTTTGTTCTCAAAAGGCCTATTTGAACCCCCAGCTTGCATGTGCTACAGGGCAGATATCAAGAAATGTTCTCATTAAGAGAAAAGCAGTTGCATATTTTATACCGGTTATTCCACTCGTTGAATCCTGCCCACAGGATATAATCTCATAACTTTAAGTGCATTCATATTTTGACATAATGTCTTGAAAGGTAGCAATTTTTTTTCTAAGCTGTCTGATTCAATTTGTTTATTTATGCAATTTGAATTTGGTTTTACAAATTGAAAAGATTTGCAGCAATAACAGGGGTCAGACATATACTTTGGCTTTTAAACCGTTAGAAAATGTCTGCAAAAGGTTATGCAAGAATGGGTGTGAGCAAATTTTTAGTTGTGTCAGACGGTACTTAGGCTTGAATGGTGATGTACCAGATTCTATGTGCACATTAATATGCAGGCAGGGATGCTAAAGCGTAAACAAAGAAATTGAATAAATCGACTCTGGAGCCCTTTTAGGGAGTAGCATACGGTCTCATAATTCAATTAATGAGTGGCTGTAATTGCAACCTGCTCGTTTTCTTTTTGTATCAGGTTTATCCATGTAGTAAGTTTCACACCTTATATAAACCTGACTTTTCCAGCCATATGTGGTTCTTTGCCAAACTGTTAACTCAAATTTGGAGGCACACAATTGTATAGGACATCTTTGGAGGCAGCAGCATTTAATGAAATGGATTGCTGACTGCGCCCTAGGCCTCCACACCCTATATTAGTATCTGACTTTAATAGTGTCCTTGTGGCTGAATGAGAACAAATCAATCAACACTCACACAACAATCACACTTCAAAATCCAGTGGAACATCTTCCCAGAAGATTGGATGTTATCATAACAACAAAATGAGCAGTAAATATGGAATTGGAGGTTCAAAAAGCATGTAATACGAATCTTATGGTCAGGTGTTCACACACTTTTGTCTTTATAGTGTAAGTCTCAAATATAAATATGCAGCCGGTATAAATGGTGTATTATTGTATTAAAACATCAATACAAGATTGCAGTTTTGGGATCCACATCAGATTATTGTCATTTTTGCAAAGCTGAATACAAGAGCATAAATAACATTCAGAATAGTATGAATATGGAAGGTATAAAATTATCATATAATCTACCAATGCACCAGAATAGTATAAAAAAGCAAGGCTGGGTCAGAGTGTAGATTCATCCAACCTATTACTGACAGTATCATGTGATTACACAGAGTCAAACCTTTCAACACACTTAGCACTCTTGGAGAAATTATTTATAATCACACAATGAAGTGTCACCCAAACAGGCACGGGTTCCCTTTTGAGCTTGCTTTCTTCTTTATGAAGTAGTAGGGAGTTTTTTCTTGCCACCATGACCTCTGGCTTGCTCATCAGCGATCTGATTTAATTTGTATCTGGATTTCTTTAAAGCTGCATTGTGTCAGTGTTAATTGTTGAATATATAAGTAAAAATTCAGTTAAATTTAATTGAAATAAACCCTCCCCATATGCAATTTTTAAATCAGCCAGTGATGCAGTTGCTTTGAAAAAAAAAGTGCATTTGTAATGGGCAGTGGTTGCTTAGTGGTTAAGGTTCTCTGATTGGAAGGTATGTAGTTTAAGCTCCGGTATTGCCAAGCTGCCACTCATGGGCACTTAAACAAAGCCCTTAACCCTCTGTGCTTCAGGGGTTCTGTTTCATGGCTGACTCTGTGCTCTGATCCGAGCTTCCTAACTTTGCTGGGATATGTGAAAAAAACATTTTGCTGTAATGTACATGTAACAAGTAAAAGCCTTTTTTCCCCTTAATAACCACTGACCATTCAATATTTTCTATTTAGTACCACTTATACTGTGCATGCTGTTGCCCAAACAATTTCATTTCACTCTTATAAATCTCTCTTTTATCTGTCCATTTCTCTTTTTTCCTTCTCCTCATTCACTCGCCGCCTGCAGGTCCCAGAGTTCTCGAAACTCATTTTACAAGTCCACTGGGGGTCATTAGTGCCAAATCCTGCTAAGCAAATTCACTAATGAAGGTATAAAGGGATGTGAAAATGTTTACATGAGGTGCATTGATTAGCACTTTGATATTCTTCCAATGATATTCGGAGCATTAGGGTTCATAAAGGAGGCAAGCTTGTAAAAACAGACCTGGTCATTTTGAAGTCGAAATTATTAAAAGGCAAAGGGCAGAATCAATGGCGTGTCAGTTAATTATGTGTGTTCGGGAGCTATTTATTTGTCGAAGGTTTTGTTCAGAGCCATAGATGAGCCTGTCAGGCTTTCCACTGGTGAGGTGTCATCAATTTAACATGAAGCTTTAATGGTAGCTGTTCTAGATTCAATTCACTGGAAGGTACAGCTCAATAGAGACTGGCCATGGCTAACAAGAGGCTTGATCCAGCACCATTAATCTACCCCCAGCCATGTCAGTAATGTCAAACGTCAAATACCTAGCCGTCCTTTGGGACACACTTGACCCTATATGTTTATATTATCAAATTAAATTGCTATACAAATATAAATATTTGTTTGTTTAGTAAGGTTCTATTAAGTGTTCAATATAAAATGTGATATTTAGGAGCACAGCAATGAAAATGACTATTTAGTGGCTACTAAATGGTCCATTTTATTATAAATCTGTTGTTAAGGCTTATTGCAAACAATATGTAATATAAAACAATATGTAATATTTAAATTTTGTGAAGGTGCAAGATCCTTCCCTTGGACCCTTGTAATTTTGTCCCAGTTTTACCAGTATACGAAGATCCTTCTAAACTCCTAAGGCCAGTCTTTAACTTTAACTACCTTTAACTTATAGTTACTTTTATAATTTAAAAATGTTTTAACCATGGAGAGTAAACTGCTCTATAGCATATGTATGCAACTTTTTATTAAAACACACATACACTCACACACACACTCTCTACACAGCCTTAATTTGATGGAATTCAATAACGGTCAGAATCCCTAGGAACAAAAACATAAAACCCTTGGCAAGAATGTACCAGATACAACGCCGAGACTGGAACACAAGAGCTCGTTTAGATGCTCAATGTCAATCCGGATACCTCACGTTATTTTCCCAGTGGATTTCCTCCCTTGCTGTAATTGCAATTATCACTGTGGAAAGGTAATTTATTTTGTTCCATCCCAGTAAACATTTAACCTGGATATTGTTCGCACAGGGCTGACTGCATCTAACTTAAATGCTTGAATGGTTTATTAAGATCGTGACGTAGGCAGATGCTTGCTCTAAAACAGGTCACCAGCAGAATAAGAGTGAAGTAAAAATGAATTGGTATGTTCTTTTTTCTAATTACAGAAACATTATTTAGAGTCTGGAATGCTTTCTAAATTATATTTTATGCATGTGAGGTTTGAAATGGCCTATATTTTTGTCCAGTTTCCTTTGAATGCAGTCTAATTAATGTGTGCGTGTGCACACACGATACAATGATTTCACCACAGGAACACTGTGAACTTGGATTGATCCAAAATGAAAAGAAAACACTAGCATTGATGTGATATTCAGCCCAGGCAGAAGTCTTCCTTTTTAAATCACCGCAATAAATGTAATTTTGTCATGTTGTTGCTTGTGACCTGTTATTTAAAACCAGCATGTGGGCGAAAGGGAGAACATTGTGTAACTGCCAGTCTGTATTTGTTATGTTTTTTTGTTCTTTGCAGTCACATCTACGTTATCTTTGCTTTTACATGGATTACCTCATTACCTCATTAGGTATTCTCCTCGCCCAGGTCATCATCCAGCCAATCACTCTCCTCAAAGGCATCCTGTTGATTATCACTGTAAGTACAACTAATTAGCATCTTCACTGCTCTGTATTTCTGTTTGCTTTGCAAACCGTCTCATGAGGACAGCTTTCATCCCGCACTTTCATTGTTCATAAGAGTTTGGGCTCAATAATATATACACCTAATTGCACATAACTTGATGGTAGTTGCCTAATTTGTCATCATATCTCAATTTTATCTATCAATGTAAAGGAGCTCCTGTATTCCAGATTACACATTGCATGTGGGCTGGACTAGTGTATCAGACACACACACATTGTATTGGGGTTTAAAAACACATTGACAGCAAACACTTACAATTTACAATTGGCAGACATTCCTATGTGAAGAGTACGGTGGCTGAGAAGTGCAAAACACATTAACAAATCAGAAAACAAATGAACAAACCAGGGAACCAACCCCAGCCATTAGGGTTGCACAAGCCTTAGTGCCGATCCCAAGCCCGGATAAATGGGGAGGGTTGCGTTAGGAAGGGCATCCAGCGTAAAAACATGCGGATGGTCCGCTCTGGCGACCCCTAATGGGAGAAGCCGAAAGAAGGTTTAGAAATGTTTTTTTTATTATTATTTTTTAATTAAGCAATTAGCCATATACAAACAACATGGCAATAACAAGTACAATTTACAGTACAATGCACAGAACAGGTGCATGAAAATACACATAAATACACATATATATTTAGGGGAAAAAGGGGGAAAAAATAGATCAATAAATAAGATTAAAAATAATAATTGTCGGGTGCTGCCTCTTTAAGGACGCTGATTCTGGGGCACATGTGATAGTTTAGAAAATAGAAACTTCTAACTTCTATAAAGATTCCAGTTTAAGTTTTATAATTTAAAACTATATCCCCAGCATGGTGAGTAATTCACATGTTTAAGTGAATTGATTTTTTGTTTCTGATATGTTATGTAGGCAGCCACATAGTGCCTAAACAACTAATATTATACACTTCTGGTTTAATGTTTGTGTAGACATTTACTGTTTTTTATATTGCTTTATGAAATATCCATGGACTATATGTTGCATTTAGTTGGTAAACAAAGTTTAGTATGCGTTTGTAACACAGAGACTGTTCTAGAAACATGTGATAATGCTTGACGCATATACGTAATTGTTCATGATAATTTGTGATATTAGCATTATAGGCATTCATATATTTGATTTATAAGCATATAATTCAATGCTTAATATCTAAAGCTGATGTTTGAATGTTTGTAGAAATTTAATTGGCCTATACACATAAATGTGCAAAAAATACTAAACTAAAATTAAACGCTAACAACAACAATCATATGTGTTCATTGTGAGTTCAGCATGAGATCTTGACAAAATAAAGATCTAAGTAAATGTTATCGTTTCATGAGTAACAATAATAATAATAAAATTCAATAAAAATGGATAAAAATAAACAGGGCTATGGTTTATTCTGTAAATCATATTTTTCTATAAAGGACAAAATATTTATTGCATTGCACTTTTTAATCACTTTAAAGGGTGAATGAAATAAACTCATTATAATGTGCAAAAAAACCTTGGTTTCACTTTCAAGTATTTGTTTCGGCTCCTCCCGTTAGGGGGCGCCACAGCGGATCCTCTGCATGTTTGATTTGGCACATGTTTTTACGCTCGATGCCCTTCCTAACGCAACCCTCCCCATTTATCCAGGCTTGGGACCGGCACTGAAAGTGGCTAGGGTTGGTTGTGTATTTAAAATTTTCCAATCAGAAGTATATTATTAAAAAGAAATTCATCTTTGTTATTGTTCATTACAAGTCCAAAGATAATGTCCTTCACAGTGAAATTTCTTAGATGGGTAAACTTTGGGTAAAGCCAGTTATGAATATTAGACCATAAAGCAGTCTGCAGCAGGAGAAAGTTAGAACGTATGTGTAGAAGTGTACAAACTAATCTTTATGTCATGATATACTGCAGCATCTCCAAAATCACTGCATTTGAATGTCCTTCCTCAAAGTAGATTTGAATTCAATTTTCTCCTTGCTTGCCGAAGTTTACTTTTGTATTTAAAGGTGCATCGAAATAAAAAAATTGTTTAAAGTAAACGGGGAACTTTACACATGTACAAGAAACAAAGTTAGAAGATTTCATACTTCCTGTATATATTATTGAATGACAGGTGTCCCGTCCAATGATCGGTAAGTGTTCCATTCACAAACTATAGTACCTACCTTTTCCGGTTTGTCTGAATTGTTGTTGTGTTTTCGGATTTGTTCATTTGTTTTTGCATTTGTTATTTTGTATTCGGATTTGTTAATGTGTTTTGCACTTCTCGGCCACCGTAGAAGAGACTTTCAGAAGTTGTGAAAATATGCACAAGTTAGCACAAACAGGCCAGGGTTGAAAAAGGTCAAATCTTTTTGCAGGGAAGATACTGTAGGGGTTACTATAGCATACAGAGTAGAACTCACTAAAAACAGAACTGTTTTTATTTGCTCAAGTTGGTACCATGGTATAGAGCATGCTTTCCAGTTTTTAATGAAGAAAGACAGAGTGGTTGAGAGAAAGATTTCCATTGAACATGCATTGGTAATTATTTGTATTATTTGGTAAAAACAAATAATGAAATAAATCACAATACGTTTATCTACAAAATGCTCCACAAGCTACAAAATACTTAACAATCTCTTCGATTACTAATAGCTTTCAGAGTCAAAGTAATAAAATGTTATTTCATTTTCTGATGTTTATATTTGTTAGGTAATTTCTCTCCTCCATGCATTTGTCAATTTGTAACATCATAACATTCTATTCATTTCAGCATTTCATTAATGCTAACATTGCTATAGCTGCGGTTACTGTAAATTGTAAATACACATTTATCTTTTTCCCCATCAAAACCTTGTATTGTGCCTCTGCATTCTAATAACATTCATTTATCTCAGTAAAATGAGGTGCTTTATTTTTTTGCATAGGAGCAATGAGGAAGGACAGACATTAATAGGCAGAACTGAAGAGGAGGATGTGGCATAACAGAAATAATGAACTATAGTTGTAAAATATAATGTTTTCTGGCCCATGATTTATCCAGATAAAGGGATTTGTGCCAAGTGTTTTTTTTGTCCATGGTTATCAGAGATATACTGTCACAGTGATCAAAACATGACTTTTACATCTGAAGGTATTTAAATATTTCATTAAAATGCAATTAACAGGTCCATAATAAATGATAGTATAGGGGAATATAATAACAATATTATTATAGTATGTGATACTATATAATGTTTATTTTTTTTTTTGTTTTTTTTGTTTTTTTTATATATAAGTGCTTTAGTACTTTGTGTCCCTATTTCATGACAATTTCCATGACTACTGAATGAAGATTGCTGCTGCAAAATGCAGACAGTGAAAATTATGGTCTATCTAGCAGTTGTTATGGGAACATATAGAAATTATGGCACCCGGAGAACAGGAAGAATTCACTTATTTTGTTGCACGTTTAAAAACAGAAACACAATTGGAAATAAGATGCAGATAGTATGTTAGGGCCTTCTTGCACTTCATGTGGAGATGATGTTCAGCTGGCTTCCACAAACAATACGATAGAACAAGCGATTTCTGAATTCATTTGCTCTGCAATTATGCCATATTGTTCAGGCAAGCCAGCTGAACTTAAACTAGCCAAACATTTTGGCTATTCAATCTGTGTACAGTTTGCACAGTTCATTATGTCTATGCTTGTGCTGTAAAATACACACCTAGTGTAGGCCACGGTTCTGCTGAGATGCACCGTATGATCACTGCAGATCGTTCATCATGCAGTCCTCTTTGCTATCGGACATCCAGAGCGCCTGAGAGAAATTTTCAGCTTTGTCTCATCACCCAGATTAATTGAGCTCATCAATCACATTCTCTGATGTATTGCCGTTAGCCAGAGCATTCATGCTTATCAATAATTTGAACAGTTATTATTTATGAGCTGGAGCTTTATGGAGCGGAGGTAGCCCCTCCGGTGTCACATTGTCAATCATGCCACTTTGATCAGGAACACTGCCTTGCACAAACCCTTACCCCATGGAAATTACGGCTGTGAATAGCACTGCCATTTAACCACAGGTGACATATTTTTTCTGCCGTTCAACAATCTTACAGTGACCCATAAAACAATTGGTTCCAAATGAAGAGTTAAAGTGGCTATAATTTATAGTCATCCTGCAATGGATGTACAGGATGGTTCTCATATTGAAACAGACTGCATGGCCATTCTTGAACATTTCTTACTTGTTATATATGAGCAATCAGTATCTACAGCAAGTTCTGTACACTGAATTTAAATTGTACTATAAATAGTTAAGTAAATATTTTAAAGATCCTAAAATAACTGGAGCATGAAGGGAATGTCACACAACGGGGAATTGTGAATTAGAAATGTAATCTTCAGAGGGATGGTGTGTGATGTAGGTAAATTATTTTCTGTAATGTTTTATTGCTTTTATACCACAGAAAAATGACACCATATTTTTTATGTATCTGTTTATTTTCAGAGAAACTAAATAATAAAAACAGCTAACTTATAAGATAATAAATCTTAGTTTTCATCAAAGATTGTATATTAATTAAAAAAACTTATTAGGCGAATCATTCAGTGTGGATTAATTCCCGAACTATAAAAATATGACAGCATCATGCAGGTTGCATTGGTGAAATACACGTGTCTACGAATGAAATAAATGCATGCCTTCACAAAGACTGTGTCTGAAACTCATATTAGCCAAGAGACAACAAGTAACACTGTGTTTGGCACGTACACACGAGCATGTCGACATCCACGCCTTTCTCTTCGTTCAATTTTGTATGGGTCAGCAGCAATGTTAAACAGTTTAAGGAGGCGACAGCTAAGGCTGCAAAAGGGATATGCAGATGAGTTCAAAGGCAGGCTAGCAGTAATTACGAAGAGGGGAGGCAGCAAGGCAGCATGTCAGATGCTGGCTCCCTAATTACCAGCAGTCTGGGATTTATTGTTCAGATTGGACGACCCTCCCTTTAAATTCCTGAGAGGGAATCATAACCTGAAATATAGAACCATTAAAAATGCGTATGGGCCTTGTTTCAAATGCAACCATGACATATTTCATGCTGACGACAATATCTTGGCCTGTTAATTGCGGTCATTAAACGATGCATGCTTTCGAGATGGGACGCCTACAGCGAATGAACCTATATATCATATAAATGAAACATGCGATCATTATCCTGCATATTTCATTTTATGGGCAAGTCCTTGGTAGTGTTTTTGCTACTGTTGGTTCATTTTGTCATGGTGCGTTTTGGTGTGCCTGTTGCCTCTTCGTGTTGAATTATGCATGAGTCCTTGTTCACAGTGGATGCTCAGGGGGGGTGGGGGCGTGTGTCGGGGAGAAGATGTCTTCGAGTTTTGTAGCTTGCCTGGTGCTCAGTCTAACTTTGCTTTGTCTGGGTGTGTTGGCTGAGTGGGAATTGCTGTTGCCTCTAATCAGTTTGCCTCTGTCACAGGGACTCTGACATGTGGGATGATGAGAAGTGGCATGGTGCATTTTTCACTTCATGCAGATGGTACTAGTTGTTTTACTCAGTGTGTGTGTGTGTGTGTGTGTGTGTGTGTGTGTGTGTGTGTGTGTGTGTGTGTGTGTGTGTGTGTGTGTGTGTCTGGTTTGTTTTAGACTTGTAGGGACTAAATCAGGAAGAAAGTTTTTTCTTGAAATGACATGTCATTAAACACCCATAACTATAGTACTATAAGAGTGTGTGGGATTATTCTGTGCAACATGTGCCCTTCTAAATAGATAGTGTAATCTTTTTTTAAGTCTTAATAAATGTAAATATGCAATCTATATCTTTAGTTAAACTAAGATAAACTGAAATTTCTAATTCAGTAAATGAATTACAATAAATCTAATAAACATCAGTAATCAGTAATCTACCGATTTAGATCAGTAATCTACTGGCAAGTGTAGCAAAAAAATAAATATTAACTGTTCTCCATCTCCAAACTTATATATAGTTTATTTAACTATACATAGACAATATCTAATCCATAGACAATGATTGCCTAAATACTTATTAATATTATAGCTATATTACTGACATGGTGGCTGTTTTATTGTCACCGATGCACCAATTGTGTTCAATTTCACAAAATCGGAATCATGCCAAGGCCTCCACCCTGTTTTTGCAAATAGTCTACAAGTAAATCAATTCTATAACCCATACCAACCTATTTTATTTGTTTAGTCCAATTGTACAGTGGAACCTCGGGTTACGAATTTAATTCGTTCCGGTACTTTATTCGTAACCTGAAAAGTTCGTATCCCGATACAAATTTCCCCATAATAATGAACAGAAACTTCGGTAATTCGTTCTGGACAACCAAAAATATTACTTAAATAAAAATAAAGCCAATATTCACTAATATTATTTACTTTTAACATGTTATATTAAAATCATACCACATAAAAACATACAAAAGAGGAAAAGATCTTTAGCGGGTACTTTCCCTTTGAGAAGACTCGCTGCAGGAGACGACGTTCGTAGAAGGGGGAGGAGGGAGAGTTATTGTTTGGAAGGAGAATCTTATTATATTATATTATTTATATATTATTCTATATTATATTATAGAATATTAAAGACAGTGTTATTAACACGAACGCTGAGACAATTGTTGCATTAGAGGGAAAATGAGAGCTGTTTCTTTAAGGCTACTATCAGTTGGTATTGAAGTCCAGAGTGAAATTCATTATGGGTATTGTACTTCGGAAAAGACTGTAACCCTGCTAATCTATCTTCATAAAAACAAGTCAAGTGGTTATGCATCGGCTAATGTTGTCCATCTCATCATTCCACGAGCATCAACTAACGAGTTGTTACGCTGCCGCCGGAACACGATGCTCTCGCTAGGGACACAGGATGCTAACTGATGTGACGAGCTGTGTGAATAGAGCAAAAACAACCAACTTGCCTGCGATTTTTTGGTGAGCGACGTTCGTATCCCGATATATTGTCCGTAACCAGGGGCAAAAATTTTGATGAACTGCGATTCGTAACCTGAATTATACGTATGCCGGGGCGTTCGTAACCTGAGGTTCCACTGTATAGTCAAGAAAATAAATAAAATAACTTTTCAGTCTGTGTCTACTTTTCATGTCGGGCAATCACTAAGGCTTTTAGCCTGTCGACATACCTGTGTGCATGCAAAAACTGACATGTGGTAGCTCCTTTTGTTTATTAATGGTGTGGATCATAAAGCATGTTTTAAAAGAAAATGGGTTGGAATAGGTTCAAGAAATTATTTACGACTGGACTATTTTAGCAATCTTTGGCATGATTTGGTGAAATTGGTACACCAGCGACAATGAAACAGCCACCTTTTTATATCAGTAATATTGTATTGAAGAATATGTTCTTAGCTCTCAGGCAATCAATAACACTGTCTTTGAAGCCCGTACATCAGTAATCACTCCTTCTATTATTTCTGAATATTAATAATGCCCCAAAAGCAATCCTTACTTTAATCTGAGTTCCCTCACAAACATATTAAGAATCGCAGTGTCACGGTGGCTATTCGATGTGTACCGGAAACTCCAATTTTGCTTTGCGCCTACGTGAAATTGCTGCCAGGAAGTGACTAGCGGCTAACGCTATTGCTATGGATTCAAGATTTTTTTGTGGGTCGCATAGTTATATCTAGGATACAACTTGCAGTGAAATGAAAATAAATAAAAATGAAAAATATTGAATCAATTGCACTAGCGTTAGCCGTTAGACATTTCCTGGTTAATGGCTAACGCTAGTGCTATCGATTCTTTATCTTATGTTCAGTTTTAAGAATTTCTCTTAAAAGGAGAAAAACCTGACAATTCCAAATATTGAGGGAGTGAATGAATGAAGGATGGAAGGAATAAAGACATTTGTTAAAGTATGCTGCAATAAGAAGAACAGTTAAATAGATCATATCTTTAGAAAATTTAATTTTAAATATAAGACACACACACACACACACACCCACACACACACACACACACACAAAACTAATAATGTTTTCCTTTATTTAATCAATTTAATGATGGCAATTTTATTGCTTAGTCAATTTAATCAATATAATAAAAAGTGTGTTGCAGTTTATTTATTCCATTTTATTTTTTAGAAAATATTATTTTATATATTATTAAAAAGCAGTTTGTTTTTATGGTTTAAAAAATGTAAACTGTAAACTTGATGTTCACAAATGTTAATAATAATAAACTGCGTCCAGCAATTTTTAGTTTTGCATTTCTTCCGTACCAAAATTGAACCGAACCTCGAATTTGGTGTACCGTCACACCCCTAATGCTATATGTTTGTAACACGTTAAATCCCCGATATAAAATAAAACTTTAACCTGCATTATCTTTAATACACACATTCATTACATTGATGTTCTTCACTTGATAACACCAAAGACAATATTTTAATATTAGCTCACTCATATAATTTCACTGCTGAGGTATTATGTTATAATATGATTATGTATGTTAGTAATCTATACTTAAATATACTATCTCAAGTATATATCACACTATATATCTATCTATCTATATATATATATATATATATATATATATATATATATATATATATATATATATATATATATATATTTCATTTAAGTACATAACTTTGGTGGTAAAAAAAATCATACATTTAGAAAAAAAAAAAACTTGAAATCATGTGTCCCACAATTATTGGCACCCCTAACAATTCCTCTGAAAAATTTAATTGTTTTTTTTTTTTTATATATTTTTCTGTAGTTGCTAAGGTTGGTCAGGGTATCTAGGGACTTTTAATTAGTAATTCATGATTTCCTGTTTCCCTGGGGTATAAATATGATGTGACACAGAGGCCTAATTCTCTTACCCATTTGTCAACATGGCAAAGACAAGAGAACACACCATTCAAGTAAGGCAGATGTGTGTCGACCTTCATAAGTCAGGCAATGGCTACAAGAAAATAGCCACTCACCTTAACTTGCCGGTATCTACAGTCAGAGGAATCATTAAGAAGTTTAAAACAACTGGAACAGTGACAAACAAGGCTGGAAGAGGTCCCAAGTTTATCTTGCCACAACGCACAGTGAGGAGGATGGTAAGAGAAGTAAAAAAATTTCCCAAGCTCACCGTCACAGAATTGCATCAAAGAGTGGCATCTTGGGGTCACAGAGTCTCCAAAACAACCATCAGACGCTCTCTACATGCCAACAAGCTGTTTGGGAGGCATGCAAGGAAAAAGCCTTTTCTCACTAACACTCACAAACGTAAACGTCTGGAGTTTGCTAAGCGGTACTGGGACTTCAACTGGGATCGTGTGCTTTGGTCAGATGAGACTAAGATTGAGCTTTTTGGCAACAAACACTCTAAGTGGGTCTGGCGTAAAACAAAAGATGAGTATGCCGAAAAGCACCTCATGCCCACCGTGAAGTATGGTGGAGAATCTGTGATGCTGTGGGCCTGTTTCTCTTCCAAAGGCCCTGGGAACCTTGTTAGGGTGCATGGCATTATGAACGCTTTGAAGTACCAGGATATTTTAAATAAAAACCTGATGGCCTCTGCCAGAAAGCTGAAGATGGGTCGTCATTGGGTCTTTCAGCAGGATAATGATCCAAAACATGTGGCAAAATCTACACAAAAGTGGTTCAGCATCCAAACTCAGTCCCCATGGCCATCTCAGTCCCCAGACCTCAACCCAATCGAAAACCTGTGGGGCGAGCTAAAGAGAAGAGTGCATAAGAGAGGACCCAGGACACTGGATGATCTAGAAAGATTGTGCAAAGAAGAATGGTCAAAAATCCCTCTCTCTGTGTTCTCCAATCTTGTGAAATGTTATAGGAGGAGATTAAGTGCTGTCTTGTTGGCAAAAGGAGGTTGTACAAAGTATTAACATCAGGGGTGCCAATAATTGTGGCACACATGATTTCAAGTTTTTTTTTTTTTTCTAAATGTGTGATTTTTTTACCACCAAAGTAATGTACTTAAATAAAAGGTTGGATTTTTCTCTTTTTTTGCATTTGGGTTCTATGTTGTTTTAAAAAAAAAAAAAGGAGAATTTTTTGAAGTCCACGACCACATCTTAAACAGGGGTGCCAATAATTGTGGAGGGCACTGTATATATATATATATATATATATATATATATATATATATATATATATATATATATATATATATATATATATATAGTGAATTTTATTATTAATTCAGAAATGTATAATAATCATTTAATGCATTTAACATGTAATTATAGCTATGTGTAAAATGGCACGACATGTTATGAGTATACTCATAGGCCATAATACATTCAACCCTAATATAAAGTGTTAGTAGAATTAGCACACTCACTCGTTATGAGGCCTTATTAAAGTTTATTACATTTTTACAAGAAATTATTATTTTTTTAATTGCAGTATTCTGATTTATGAAAATTGGCTTCCAAAAGTAATGGCAATAGTTTTAGAACCATTGTCAAGAAATAAATTTTTCTTATTATTATTTCAGAAATGTTCATGCTTACCAGCACTGCAATTACATGGCTTCTGGGTTCACTCACTGACTACACTAACATAGTTCCCCAGCTTTTAATTTGTTTGTCTCATAACAGCCAAATGAGAGTTAATGCTCACTCGCGTTTCTTATTAACATGTCGAGGCAAACCTAAGATGCATAAAGCATTTATTGCTCTGTTTTTGCTCCATGTGCCAAATGCAGACTTATTTTGAAATATCATTTGCAAACCAAAAGCCATCGTTTCTGCGTTTGCATTAGCAAATAAAATGAGCATGAACACAATCAAAAACATGACCTTTATGTTCTTTTCACCGTAATATAAACAAATTACGTTCATGCAGCTCAGGATACACTTTTTCAACTTCTCTCCACACATGCCTGGAGCCATGTGTGCAAATAGTGTGGCATGATTTATAATACAGTTTCTCTGTTTCAGCGTTTTAATGGTATATAACACATCAGAGCAATAACACTCTAGTTTATGGCTTATTGTTTTTTGTTTTTGCTTGGTTGGGGTTTTTTTTTTTTTTTTTTTTTTTTTTGGGGGGGGGGGGGTTCATTTTATTATTTTGGCTTTTATTGTACATAAGCTTCACAGTCTCAAGTTTTTTCTGTCCCACAATGCTTCAGAGAAGGTAAAAAATCAATTTTTCCACCTTGTAAAGATTTATTTATTCTATCTGCTGTGCCTCAACTCCAGTTCTCCTCCAGTACACAAGTGGCGATCTATAGGGTGGTAACCCCATCCTGAAACACATAGACAGATCGGTAATTCATGGTTTCATCATGAAGATTGTACTACTTCTGTAATCAGGAGAAGATGCTGGGTGTAATCATGTAGTTCATAAACACTGAGTCAACAGCAATTAAATGTCACCCAGTCAACTTGGATCTGAAAATAATTAAGCATGGGCGATGCTTGGTGCATAACTTCAGCTCTTCTTAATCTCTGACCAATTATTGTTTTGGATTTTATGGTTCATTGTTGGTCTACAGGTATGAAATCAGTGACTAGCGTTTTAATATAGTTTTGTCAATGTATATCTAAGAAATAATTCTGAATGGTCCGTTTTCTTTATTTCATAGCGTTTCTGAGTGTCTGTACTTGAGTTTTTATCCATTCGGATGTAAGCCATCATATCACGTATTATATGAGTTACGAGTTATCAAAATGCATCTGCTGCAAAGTGCTCTAGTTCAGATATATTTGTGTGGATTTACTAGGTGTTTTGTTTTATATATACACAAAGAAAGGAGAAGAAATTTATTCGGTCACAAATACACTTACAAGGACATTTACAAGACGGACTTTTGAAGGGAAAAAAATTCTCCAAGAATTCTCGTTGAATTTGCACAAAAAATACACAAACCGTAATGCATGTAAAAAAAAAATGCACAGAAAGGTTGGCAAAGCTGATATAGTCAATTAAATATTTATTTGTGGTATTTTCTGTCTTATGCCTTAACCTGCACCACCTACTCAATTCGGTTTTAGTTCCATTGCTGTAGAAGGATAAATCACTGAATTATTCGAACTGATCCTCTTTATCTCGTCGGATGGGCGTGGTCTCTTTCAGTATGACTCCGCCCCTATACACATGGCATGAAAACATTTACAAATATTCTATCATTTTTATTTGATCTTTTTTTTTTTATTTTTTTACATTATTTATTATTAAAATAAACAGGAATTTGTACAAAGTTAAACTTTTGCAGAAACTTGACTATTCAGTATTTACTCTATAGACTACCATATTTATATTTGATGCAGTTTGTTATAATGATGCTGCTTATTTCTTGGTACAAATGGTCAGATTTTTTATAAGTTATCGCTTTTTATTGAAACACATACACTGACCACATGTGAAAGGATTTGATCTTTCAGGTTTTACACAAACTTGCAGAATCTGTATCAGCTTGGGTGGGCACTGTCATTAAAGTAAAGAGATGACATGCCTTATGATTTATCACAGAATTTACACTATGCAACATATATGGACAAACATTTTTGGACACCTAAACATAAATTGTGTATGTGCTTTTTGAACAGTCTACTTTTAATCCCCATTTGCTGTTATAATAACCTCCACTCTTTTGGAAAGATTTTCCACTAGTGTGCTTGTGAAGTTTTCTTCTCATTCAACCACAAGGGTATTAAAGTCAGTTACTGATGTAGGGTGATCAAGCCTGGGATGTAGTCTGTGTTTTAATTTATCCTAAATGGGGTTGAGGTCAAAGCTCTATATCATATAAAGAGAAAATGTAATCCTTCTGCAGAAATCCTATACAGTTCCGTGCCCCTCAACTTTGGTGTAACAGTCAGGTGTCCCAATACCTTTGTCCATATAGTGTTTTTACATGAAACCTTTATTATTAAATAATAATTGAGATAAAAATCTGATTTAATCAAATAAATAAGCATTTTGCTATTTTTTCTAACTAAAGAATGTTTACCCTTTTTCAGGTCTTCAGCATGTTTTAAGAGTACACTGCGTCAATATTACATGCAGTTACTTTCTTCTTCTTCTTCTTCTTCTTTCGGCTTCTCCCGTTAAATGTTGCCACAGCGGATCATCCATCTCCATACCCCCTGTCCTCTACATCTGCCTCTTTCAACCCAACTATCTGCATGTCTTCCCTCACCATATCCATAAACCTCCTCCTCGGACTTCCTCTTTTCTTCCTTCCTGGTGGCTCCATATTCAGCATTCTCCTACTGATATACCCAATGTCTCTCCTCTGCACATGTCCAAACCCTCTCAATCACACCTCCCTCACCTTGTTTCCAAAACGTCCTACATGCGCTGTCCCTCTAATGAACTAATTTCAATCCTGAAAACCTTAACATCTTCAGCACTGCTACGTCCAGCTCCACCTCATGTCTTTTAGTTAATGCCAATGTCTCTAAACCATACAACATCGCAGGTCTCACCACAGCTCTTTAAACTTTCCTTTTTACTTTTGCAGATACCCTTCTATAACAAATCACTCCTGCCACTCTTTTCCACCCACTCCACCCTGCCTGCACTCTTTATTTCACTTCTCTAACACACTCTCCATTACTTTGCACTGTTGACCCCAGGTACCTGAACTCCTCCACCTTCTCCACCTCTTCTCCCTGCAACCGCACCACTCCACTGCCCTCCCTCTCATTCACACACTCTGTACTCTGTCTTACCTTCTACTGAATTTCATTCCCCTTCTCTCCAGCATGTACCCCCACCTTTCCAAGCTCTTCTCAACCTGCTCCCTACTCTTACAACAAATCACAATATCATCTGCAAACATCATAGTCCATGGAGACTCCTTTCTGACCTCGTCCGTCAACCTGTCCATCACCACTGCAAACGGGTAAGGGCTTAGAGCCGATCCTTGATTCAGTCCAACCTCCACCTTGAACCAGTCTGTCGTTCCTACTGCACACTTCACCGCTGTCACACTGTCCTCATACATGTCCTACATGCAATTTCTTTCTATTTGCTTTAATAAAAAGTGATATGGTGATGCTATGATATTGGGTTGTATAATTATAATTCAATGAATTTTTCATATCACATAACCTCTGTAGAAGGCAAACAACTATTTCCTCTTGACTGCAGTACTCCTGCTTTATTTCTTACATCACACCACACTCTGCATATTTAAACAAGTCCAATATACACCAACACTATCTTATATTCACGGGGGAAAAAATCACGGAAATAAAGGGGGAAGATTAGAGACAGCTGTTTAGATAATATCTCAAATAACATTCTGTGTTAACCTTGTTTATTCAGGAGAATCTTATCTCTCTGTAGGACTGGTATGATGATAGATTTGTCTGGCTTGTCAAAATAATGAACAATCAATGTTCTTTATTACTGGGTTAAGAGCTCAGCGGGCAGCTATAAATGGCCTAGAATGGCATGGCCATTGTTTTTGGCATTCCCATTGTTTTATTTGCAGTTATTATAAAACGTCTAACTGAGAACAATGGCACAAACAATGAACAAGTAAAAATACACTGCATGGCATAAAATAAAGGCAAATTGCTTTCTAGCCCAGCCTGTGGATTGACAGTCAGGCGTAATGATTGCAATTGATGAAACAACTCATAGATTTCACTTCACTCAATGCATTTAGGCCTGAGTTGCTGACACTTCCCCAATAGTTCATTAGCAGTGATTGAGATGTGATAAACATGAATAAGGTGAAATTGATCACTAATAATTTCTTTCTTAATGTATTTAGTAGAGATACTAGAAGTAAATAGATTAAGTCAAATTTAAGGACAAATATATAAAAAAGAGTCCCAGAGTCATGCATTTTGTGTGAATTAAAATGAAAGTTAAATTCTATTTTATTTGATTTGTATAGTGTTTTAACAAGGGACATTGTCCCAAATACAAAATACATTATAAAATGTATGTGTGAGTTGAGAGAGGACATGAGTGTGTAAAATTCAGTGTGGTTATTTATTCATAGTAATCCGATAATCATAAAACATAAAGCATACAGTGCAAGGCATATAATAAAAGCTGAGAAAGCTAAGTTTCTTTTGTTTAGCATTTGTGTTATTGTAAAAGAAAAAGGCATGATTACAGACTTCTGAACATTTCTATTATTTCCTATGAGAGAGTTTTTGTGTGTATGCGTAATTATTCCATGCCAATGATGAGACTCATCAATAAGACTCATTTTAGTAAAAAGATTTTCCCTGTGGGATAAGACGAAGACTTCAAAGTCAAGAGAAAGACAACTACTACTGTAGAAACATCACACTAATGGGCTGATAAACATCAAGTTTCCACTCTTCATGAATAATGTACTCTGTTGTAACATCTTTGTGAATTTTCTATAAATTGTTTATTTACAGCGGGCTCAGGAAAACAGGGCTAGTAATAAGTTGGCATGGCAGGGCTGATCATCTGGTTCGTGACTGTCCTGTCCCTTCAGATGTACCATGCCATGTCGTGGTCTGCTCATGGTCACCAACGTGACACTTATTCGCAGATGGATTATCTTGCATTGGTGCAGGACACTTTGATTAATTAAATTTCAAGCCCATTCTGTTCGGAGTTTCTGAAATCGCTCGCTCTGATGGCCTTTGTGCGTCATCGTTGCCATGAGATGGTTCCCCTTGCATGCTGCATTTGTTTTTTTCCTGCCTCTGTTGTTTTTCGAATTTCATGTCATAATTGTAGGCAAATTGTCAAGCAGCAAATGCCATGTTAATTTCACGAAATGTAATTTGTGCATTTATTAAGGCCCTTCCTGAAATAATTAGGATTTTTGCTCTGGTTGGAGCAAATCCCATCATCTATCTTCCTCAGTAGGTTAAACTTCTGTGACCAAAGCAATAAAGTAGATAACCATTAAATACCAGAAATGTTTATAAGAGTATTCTGGGAAGGAGAGCTGAATTATAATGCAGCATTTTAGGAAAATGGAGCCCACAGGGATTGCAGTGGGCAGGTTGTAGAGAAGCAGAAAAAAGGCAGTGTAGGCAAAATAGATAATGTGGAGTCTTACGCTCCCTCAATAAACCTTAGTAGTGCATTCAGATTTCACCAAGAGAGTTGTAAAGGATTACAAAATGTAAGATTTTATTGTATCAGACTTTACTGTAGACACTCATCACATGCAACAAGAGGTTTTATGCACTACACTGTGTGTGTGTGTGTGTGTGTGTGTGTGTGTGTGTGTGTGTGTGTGTGTGTGTGTGTGTGTGTGTGTGTGTGTGTGTGTGAGAGTGAGTGAGTGAGTGTATTCAACTTGCCAGCTGCTGAAGAGTGAAGATCACATTGAAGAGCATAGATCATTGTGTTACGCTTGTGCTCTTATCTCTCATTGATTTTTTCCTGGCTATGAAGTTGGCATAGCAGCTGTGTGTCCTCCCATGATATAAGCTGCCTTCTGCAAACAGATCAATGTCTGGAGACCACATTTCCTTTGGGCTATCAGCAGCATTGGCATAATACCTCACCCCCAGAATCCAGATACACACTCTGTGATGGATGCATTCAATGGAGGTTTATTAATAAAATATCAAGAGTACATGGAGGCAAAAGTGCTTATTTAGATGGAACACTGTGAGCTCCGAGATTCTACACCATGCCTTGTAGAGAGAAAGAAGAGTGCAGGAAGGAATAAAATCCTGTTTTGTTCGTGGTCGTTTTTTTAAACATGAGAATCTGTTCACTACTCACACATAAATCTGCACAGAAAAAAAAATGCTCACGACATGATTAAATAAGGATGTGAAAGGTCTATGCACAATAGATCCAAAAGGAAAATTAACTGAACTGTACACATGCTGGTTTACAGGTATATTTGCTAGCTTATGAGGTTGATGTAGGGCAAGATGTAATGTTGTTTGTCCGGCGTAATTCACAGATTCTGGATTGGACTGAGATTTGGGTAATTTGGAGAACTTCTGGTAGGTATTAACTTTCTTTGCAAGACCTGTCATTTTGAAAATGCTCTGACCTAGGTCTAGACAGCATCATTTTTCCATCATCAAAGTCTCTCAGCTGCTTATGCTTGCCATTTTTTCCTGCTTCCATCACATCAACTTCAAAAAACCGACTTTTTATTTTTTTCCCTGTAATATTCTTTAACATGTGCCATTGTCATGAGATAATCAACATTATGCATGTAACCTTTTAATGACCAAACCTGAAAGGTTTCAAATCTTTCAACCTTATTATTTACTTCCACAAAATATATATAATATTATAGCAGTATATTTAACCAGCTGACCGGTATCTTCAAAGTGGTGTCTTTTCCAAGAGATGAAACAAATCTTTCTTCTTTTGGATCATAGTATGTTTTATTATTTAGCTTAAGAGCAGCAGCAAGACTCTGTCTTATATTCTTGCTCCCTTGACAAAAGCAGTGGGGCTCTCCTTAAAAAAGTCGCTCTCTTTAAAAGTTAGCAGTGGCATGGAGACAAACAGGATGATAAAAGCGTTGTGAAATGTTTCTTTGCCCTGAATGTCAGAGCACTTCTAGGCCCTATGTACAACTTCTAATATCATATAGACTCTAGGATGAAGCCACCGCATCCACTGTATGCATTGAGAGATAGGAACACAAACAATGTGCTTCACTCATAGGGCTTTCCTTTGGTTAGAAAGTAAAAAATCTGTTCAAAACCCTACATCCCTAATGTTATGGGGGTGCATTAGTGCCTATGGATTGGTCTGCTTTCACATCTGGAAAGGCTCTATCAATGCTTAAAGGTATATACAGACTTTAGAACAACACATGCTCTTATTCAGACATATTGTTCAGAGATGGCTTTGCATATTTCAGCAAGACCGTGCATACTGCCTCTGTAATAACAGCATGGTTTCATAAATAAAGAATATTTTCCAGACCTTTCCAGACATTTGGCACATCATGCACATGCTCAACAAAGAAGACCCAGAACTGTAAAGTAGCAAGAATTTTGTACACAGTGGTGAAGATGGCCATGTCACAACTTTTTTGAGATTTTTGTATTATAGCCATCAAATTTTTATTGTTTTTTTCCTCCTCAAAATGGTACATTTCCTCATTTTAAACATTTGGCATGTTTGCTATGTTCCATTGTGAATAACATTTGGGGTTATGAGATTTGCAAATAATTGGATTCTGTTTTTAATTTACATTTTACAAAAAATCCTGACTTTTTTGGAATTGAAGATGTAATATAGAATGAATTTTGCTAGATAAGAATTACTGATTTATTCTAACCTATTTTCTAATGGGTTTATATCATGACTGCCTGTGCTGTTAGGAGGATAATGCACAGTGGAGTGCTGTAATATGGCTTAATGCACAATGTTTTGTATTTGATGATTAATGACAATTATATTTGATCTATTCTGAATGACTTTATTATCTTATCAGGATACATTAGTTCTGTTGTTCTGCTTGTTAGAGCTACTGAGTTTTGCATAGGCTTTGTACATATTTGGCTAATGTCAAATTGCACACTCTGACATTCAGGTGACCAAAAGCCATCTTATAGCACTAAAACATGCGCAATTTAAATATGATTATACTGTTATATCCTGAGTAACTTATTATGGTATGTTATAGCATTTTAAAGTTGAAGTGAAATTTATGCTATTTTTTAGATACAACTATTATTATAAAAATTGTTAGCATAGAAACATAGTTACATTCATTTCAATGTGGTCACCCCCTATGTGATAAAAACGTATCAACTGGATTTATTATGGAGCTCATATCTTTAAACAGATTGCTTTTCTTAAAGCAACATTTTAAATATTCTGTCTAGCTTCATTCTATCATTATTCATTAAAAAATGAATTCTTCCTGAAGCAAGACATGATTTTTGCTAACACAAAAATGATCTGGCTGCACTGGAGCTTACAGACTTTTTTTTTTTTTTTTTACAACAAGCTTTAATGGGGACAGAGAGAGGGTGGGGAGTGTCTATAAAATGACTTAAACAGCCAAGGCCCTTCCAAATAATTAGTCTAGTTTGAAGTGCATTGTGCTTTTTTATTACCCCACACAAAACATTTATACTAAGTTGTTGCCTTTTTTTTTTTTAACTACTGTATATTGTGCATGTTTTTCAGGATATTTGTACATTTTGAGGGGGAAAAAATGACATACATCATACCAGAAGTATACAGTCATTCTCTCACCAGCCTCTTTAATAAGTTAATAAGGAAAACAAATCTAAATACACACCCAACTTTTAATGTTACAGAGAAACCAAAGGTCCTCTATCCTGAAGACTCTTCTGTGGTGAAAAAAGTATGATAGTTAAAATGTTTGACACTGATACTTCTTTCCATACATGTTATATAAACATCTTTTAACCCAAAAGTTAACCCAAAACTCATTTTAAGTTTAAACTTAAAATAATATACAGCTAATATTTGACAGAATTAAAAATCTAAAGTCAAGTGCAGGACAATCAACTTGGTGCTTTTACCCACATGGATGTAAGTACACTTGCCAGTGTGCACCAGTGTAGGAATGGGTTAAGTACAAAATGAGAACCCCTGCACTTTCCCTCGCACATCCAAACCCCAGCTACCAGAACTGATGCAAGAGCAATGGTGAAAAGCAAAAGAAATGGAGTGCAGAGCTCTTAGTTAGAGCTATGGGATTTGAGAGAACTCACTCTCTTTGTTTGGTAATGTGTCATTTTACACTTCATTTCTTAGCACCCGCTACAGATTTTTGACTAGTGGAGAGTGGCCAAGGACTAATCACAAGCTTGGCTTCTTCCCCACTCTATCACGTGATCCACTGAGTCCTTTTTACGACGAAGTAGAAGCCACTTACTCAGAGTATTTTTTTATTTATTTTTCTGTACATGTTTTACTTTCTTCTTTCACCCCCTGCTCCCTAGAGCTTGAAAATGCATGCATGCCCCAAATGGAGTCTTCTTCCCTATAATCCAGGTTATACTCTTCTGGTTGTTGAAAGCAGAATATTTGCTGGAGGAATGCTGTTATGCTTTAAAAGTACCCATTGTAACAAAACAAATGCTAGCAAAAAAAACATATATATTTAAATTTGTATGAATCTTTTTTTAAGTGCACTATAATTTGTAATATGGAGGATTTTATACTTATATTTATAGTATCTTATTATAATGTGTAATTTTATTTTAGAACTTTTATATAATGTATCTGTTATTTGCACCACTGCATATAGCAGATACCATTCCATGGTTCCATTTATCACAGCAAGTCTTCCAGGTCCTGAAGCAGCAAAACAGCCCCAGACCATCACACTACCACCACCATATTTTACTGCTGGTATGATGTTCTTTTTCTGAAATGCAGTGTTACTTTTACATCAGACGTAATGGACACACACCTTCCAAAAAGTTAAACTTTTGTCTTGTCAGTCCATGAAGTATTTTCCCGAAAGTCTTGGGGATCATCAAGATGTTTTCTGGCAAAACTGAGACAACCCTTTATGTTTTTTTTGCTCAGCAGAAATGTGCCATGCAGACCATTTTTGCCCAGTCTCTTTCTTATGGTGGAGTCATGAACACTGACCTTAACCCGGAAGCCGGCAGTTCTTTGTATGTTGTTGTGGGGTCTTTTGTGACCTCTTGGTTGAGTTGTCGCTGTGCTTCTGGGGTAATTTTGGTTGGCCGGCCACTCCTGGGAAGGTTCTCCACTGTTCCATGTTTTTGCCATTTGTGAATAATGGCTCTCACTGTGGTTTGCTGCAGTCCCAAAGCTTTAGAAATGCTTTATAACATTTTCCAGACTGATAGATCTTAATTACTTTCTTTCTCAT
This sequence comes from Silurus lanzhouensis, assembly GCA_039877035.1. NCBI lineage: Eukaryota > Metazoa > Chordata > Actinopteri > Siluriformes > Siluridae > Silurus > Silurus lanzhouensis. The sequence continues at coordinate 298,317 of JBCEWE010002369.1, read as the reverse complement.
TTGTTTCTGAATTTCTTTTGCTCTCGGCATGATGTCTAGATTTTTGAAGATCTTTTGGTCTACTTCACTTTGTCAGGCAGGTCCAATTTAAGAGATTTCTTGATTTCGATAAGGTGTGGCAGTAATCAGGCCTGGGTGTGGCTAGAGAAATTTAACTCAAATAAGCAAACACTTTTTCACACCACTGTATTAAGTTAATATATTCTATTTACAACCCCAGTTCCAAATAAAATTAGATACATCTAAAATCTATAAAAGCTAATAAACCCATACTTTATTTATAGTAAGGCATAGAAAAAATCTAAAATGTTTAATATCCAGTTGCTGGTTTTATTCATGTATGATACAGGGTTTTAGCTGCTGAACAGTTCTGGGTGGCCCTGTTGTGTGTTTTTTTTTTAATTGGGGTTGTGTTTATATGGCATTTGTTAGATACCCTTATCCAGAGCAACTTTAAGTTCTTTAAAGTCTCCTTCAATAAATACATTCTAAAACTGTTTCATGAGACACTGACTAAGAACACCATAAGTCTAAAACTCTGGTATAAGGAAATGTATTTAGAAAAAAAAAAACGCTTATTTGAGAACCGATGGATGAGGTAGTCTTTAGCTTTTGTTTGAAGACTGCTACTGATTCTGACTTTGGGCTCGGTGGAAGCTTGTTCTACCACCTAAGTGCAAGATCAGAGAAAAGTCTTGAAGCATGTCTTCCTTTTAACCTAAGACATGATTGGGGACCAGTCAAACAATGTTTGAGGATCGGAGGAAGTGCAGTATGTGGTGAAATAGGATCTGTGAGTTAGAAGGATGCTGGTTCGTTTTTGGCTTTGTAGGTGAGTATCAGTATCATTGCCAGTGGAGGGAGCCTAGCAAAGTACTAGATTGAAGTGTGCAAGTGTGCAATAGTGTAATAGTAACAATAGCATTGTTAAATAGGTAAAAAACAAAACAAAACAAAATGGATTTTCAAGTCAAATTCAAATTGTATTTGTCACATTCATACAGAGTACAACAATTAGTAAAATGTCCAACATGTAAACATGAAAAATAGAAATAGAATATAAGAATAAAAAGAAAAGAAAGTAAATAAAGTATAAGTATAATAAAATTGAAAATAAGGTTAAGAATAATATGATATATATATATATATATATACACACACACACTAGAAAAATGTTATAAATACATTTTATGTTTTATGTTATTTATGTTTGTTTAACCAGTCCCGAGTTAAAGTAACAGTCCAGAGTTAAAGTGAAATACAATAGTGAAAAAGAAATTGTGCAGTGAAGGAAAAGTGAGACAGAGAGAGAAGTCCAGGTACTAGTTGTTGGGTGTTTCCTAGTTTAGACACCAAAAGGCCTGCAGGAAGAAGCTCCTCCTCATTCTCTCTGTATTTGCTTTCAATGAGCAGAAGCGCTTCCCTAAATGCAAGAGAGAAAAGAGTCCATTGTTGGTATGGCTGAGGTCCTTCACAATCTTCCTTTGCTGAAGATGTCCTGCAGGTCAGGGTGCTCGGTGTTGAGTTCAACTGACCGCACCACCCTCTGGAGGGTTCGCCTGTCCTGCATGGTGCTGTTCCCGAACCAGCTTGGTGCTGATCCCGCTACCATCAGGACGCACTCAATGGTGCAGGTGTAAAAAGTCCTTATCACCTGAGAGGGCAGTTTAAAGTCCCTTAAGACGCTGCCTTCCACCAGGGTGTTGATGTGACAGCTATGTGATGTGACAGCCATGTAATCAAAACATCTAGGTATCAGAAACTGTCCACTCCTGCTTTGTGCTGAATTCCACTATCAACTCCTTAGTCTTGCTGATGTTCAGAAATTATTGTTCTCCTGGCACCATCTCTCCAGGTTTTTAATCTCCTGTAGGTAGGCTGTCTCTTCATTGTTGGAGATCAGGCCCACCACAACAGTGTCGTCAGCATACTTGATGATGGTGGTGGAGTTTTTAAGTTTTTGCTTGAAAGAAATGTATTTTTATTGCATATTTGACTGTTATACAGTAAACCATGAGCGATAGCTGCCAGCGAACTTGTTAATACTGAGTAAATAAAACTAGTAGTTAACAATTGTTAGTTAAATTGGTGGCACTTATATAAAGAAAAAATAATTACAGGGTGTAAATCAGTAAATGATTAATTTGCATGACATATACTTTGTGAGCAATATTCTCTGTTTTTCCTGATAGTAAATCTCTTCTGCCATATGCTACAAGAGTTACAAGAGCGAGGAACGTGGTTGCGCTTGCAGACTGTCTGTGATTGGAAAAATTTAAGAAAATGGAAATAGAGAACTCAGTCAGAATAATTTTTCCATTACTACATGTGTTAGCAGCGAGCAGTTCCAGGGTTTCATAGGGGCCTGTTATTGGTCTCCGAGGTCAGTCTCTCACAGACACATTAGATTCAGAGTTTCCATTAACACATACACAGTGCTGACACCACTGCATGCATTCTTCTCACACACAACAAAAGGACCTCACCTCTGACAAGAACACAGGGTTAATGAGGTGCCCTTTTGTAGCAGGAAATGCTTTTGGATTTCTATGCAAATGTGATAATGTGGTCTTAAAGGCTGTTATAGGTAAAGCATGGAAAGGCATAATGGGGTGTTTGAAAATAATCAGTAACAAAGTGCTTTGATGCCACACAATGCAGAGCGGAGTTACTGTTGCCATCCCGAATTACATTATTTTCCAAAAACAACACACCCTGAAGTGTTTTCTTTTGCTGATATTCTTCAGCAAATTGTCAAATATTGGAATTGAAATGCATCACAGAATGGCAAGCAAGACAATTTCTTGCATTGGAACAATAATTTCCTGTTAATAGACATTTTTCTCAGACAACAATAAACACAAATTGACATGTCCCTAAAAATTCAGAAAGCACAAATTTCTTGAAAAAAACTGACACTGGAAACTCTCAGATCGAAGTCTGTACAAAAACAGCCCTGTTTTTGTTTGAACCTATTTATTATTTGACTTTGATTATATGGATAAAACTTTCCATTACAAGAAAACCAAGGGTTGTTTGTTTGCAACTGATGACTGTCCAGAAAGAATGCCATGATGTTCTCTCTGTATAATAATAAAACTTGCCAGTTAGTTACTTGCCCTTTGCTGCTATTTGATGTATGCAGTTACAAAAGATGCAGTCCCAGAAGAAGTACATTTTGTGTCCTTACCCTAATACATTTTTAGCAGTAGGATGAGTGCTGCCATTTAGATGTATAAATACATTTAGTGAACATTGGGCGTAAATGGTTATGTTGAGGGATTTATTTTCAGGGACAATCAGCACTTTCTCGTGTAATTTGCACTAAAAATACAATTTACACACAAAAAAAATTGAATTAGGTCAAACCGTCCCTATGTTTATGCTTGAGAATTTCTGTTTTATTTTTTATTTTAATTACATTTTATTTCAGTCACTGGAAGCATTTTTGGATTCGACAAAAACTGTTCAGGTAGAATTACCTTCAACAATGTTAAATCAGGAAGTTTAGCACAGAGGTGGACGAGTTGCTACTGGGTCGCAAGAGCATTCAGGGAAAAATGTCTATAGATACAACACTGTATTTTTTTGTGTATTTTGCTCTCAAGTTTACATACTGTGCGATTTTCAGAAAGCATTATCACACTTGCAACATTATACAACAGTCTTGGCTACTACTGCGATTATGTGTAATCAATAAAAAAAGATATTAATTTTATTTTATATTTGTAAATCAATTACTGCTACTAAATATAGTCTTTTTTCTTTAAAACTGCAAAATCTTTTTATTGCCTGTAAAATTAGGCAGATTAAATTTTTTGTGTATTTTCCTACTTATGTCATACGAATATCACATTGAAAGTGACTCAATTGCAAAACAATGATACAATCCTCAAGAATGCTAACTAATTGAATGCCTTATTGATGCATATTTTTTAAAAGGTACTACATTCTAAATGTGACTGTGAGCTACAACATGTGCGTCCTCATCCCTATTCCACAACATCACTTCTGTGCCACTAAAAATCCCCATTGTCTCTGTGGTCATGCCATAAAACCATTTCATTTTGTGTTAAACCACTTTTTGGTCATGTTCCTCCAAGGCATTTCCTATAACCCCTGACAAAGCCACATATGCATCCATCATTACATCTTTTTTCCCCTGCTTTTGTATATCCTTGCAAATGTCATATGAAATGAGAATCTATCAGCAGCCTGAATTGCATTGGGTCCTCTTGCATGGTACCTCATGGGGGCTGAGCCTGACATAATTTCCTTGCCCCAAGGTGGTGGTGACATTTGTTGTGGGTTCAGAGGTTCACCAGGAGACCACGAACGACTTCACCCAAATCGGAAAACCTTTACTGATGGGAACCGTTGCTCTTGGTAAAAAAGACCAGGAAAACATCTTGTTCTTTACCTTTTTTTGTGTCCACATGGTGAAGAAACTGAGAGATTCCTGTAGGTGTTAATTAGGATGAGAGCTTTTTATCATGCAGAGGTCCTTTTTCAACTTTGCTACTGTAACAATGTAAATGTGAGCCTACTTTTCCTTCTTCTCTTTTTTATCCCTCTGTGTGTTTCAAATTCTAATCCCATTAGCTGGTTGACTCAGTCGGAGTGCTGAGGTCCTGAGGCAGCCTTGCACCACTTGCCACTGGAGACATCTGTCAACCGAGCAAACATAATTTTGCTCACCAGAGTCTCACTTGCTATACTTTTCTAATTTACAACTTGAGCCACTGTGAGACCTTCAGAGAGATTGCTGCTCATTTGTGGGACTTGTTTAGAGGGCTGTGTATTGTGTTTGTAATACTGTAAAACCTCTAATGTGATAAATAAATTGTGTAAATAGTCCAAAATCTATATTTGTTTACAATAAAAGTAGTAGAGCAGATCTAAGTGATTAGCCTCTATACAGTGTTGCCAACTCTTTGAGGAGAAAGTATTGTAGTGTTGATGCATGACCAACATGTCACTTGAATTTTCTGTTTTATGTCCTATGTTATTACTAATTACTAGTTTTAATATTAACTGAAAAGTCGCTTGAATATCAAATCATGCTACATGAAGAAGGCATATTATATAATATTAATCTATAATTATAACTTATTTCAAATGGAAAAAAATGTTTGGTCATTCAGATGCAATCCAACTAAGTATTTACAAAATAGATTTAATCCATCTACACATGGTGATTGGTCATTGGGAACAATCATAATCACTGCTTGGCTATGAGGAAAAAATGGTGATGACTGCTCATTAGCATCAGTGGTGTTGAGTAATTAATCATTAAAAACATTGGTAAATAGTTGTTGGTCATTGGGTGATGGTAATCAGTCACTGATATTTTAGAAATAACAATTATCAATAATTTGTGAGTGGATAGGAATTACTGTATGGTTATAAGTGATTCCAAACATATGCTCTCTAAGGTCAAATACAGGACAGGTGCTTATGTCTACTCAAGAAGTCATAATTTGTTGTTGTTTTTGTTTTATTTTTTATATATATATATATATATATATATATATATATATATATATATATATATATATATATATATATATATATAAATTTATTACAGGTGTATAAAAGTCACCAAAGCTTGTTGGCAACACATATACTAAAACTGATTACATAAGATTTTTAAAAGTATATGAAGGTATAAATAGAAAACAGCTAAGGGAAGTATAATAGCCTAGCAAGGGTCAACAGCTTTTTGTGTTTATCTAAAATCCCATAGCAGGCTCTGGGGAGCAGCTGCAATTACAAAGGCTCTTAACTTAACTCTCAGTTTTGAGAGCCCTTGTAAGCTGCTGTAATGTACCATTATAATCCCCTGGCACTGTTTCATATTTACTCATGACTTACTTTTGTTGATGTGAAGCCTCACTACTAAGTTCATTTCAAAATAGCAGGCATTTAAAAAAATACTGACCTCCATCACTCCATTTTGTTTTAACGATGGCTAAATTACACCTTATGAGAATAATGCATTGCGCATTGGGAGTATTTGATGTCATTTACAGATATGATGGGCAGTCATTTTTTTTAAATGTTTTTATAATGTTTTTCTTTCCTTTATTTTTTATCGGCTCAGGTGGAATTGTCAACGTGATGCCATTTTTGTTTTCTAAGATTTGCCACAGGTAACTAATTCAACGGTATTAACCTTCTGTCATACTTCTTGTTGTGGGCTCATGGGATAAAACGTCAATTTTGTTTTTCTTGTACATCAGAAGCGCTGTAATTGGAGGGCTGACTACATGCACAATCTTAAATATATTATGGTAAGCATTGTTTCTATAATGAATTAACCCCATATAGCCCCAGCACCTGTTGGCAGTTCCAGCATTCCAATACACATACCTTTTAAAATTGCTCTTACAAGAGTGTTTTAAAAATGTATTAACTTATTTCTAATGTTATTAGATAGAGGTATATATAATTTGCTTTGATATAGGTATATTATTCAATATATTAAACATATATAGTTTGCTTAACATATATAGATACTTTCTGGAACTGAACATACATTTGCATGAAGCATCCATAGTTGTCTATGCCAATGTTGATTAGAGTTTTAAAAACTTGAAAACTATTAAAGTACATTTAGAACAGATAAATATGTGCTTAAGTTGCAATTAATAAGAAGTTAACTCATGACAATCATGCGATTAATCGAGATTAAATATTTTAATAGATTAACAGCCCAGATAGATAGATAGATAGATAGATAGATAGATAGATAGATAGATAGATAGATAGATAGATAGATAGATAGATAGATAGATAGATAGATGGATAGATTGGAACCTTGATTTGTACTAATAAATTACATAGAAAATGTTTGAAAAACTATTTAAATATTGTATTAAAGTAGTATAAAGTAGTTAATAAAACATTTACAACATGTAATTTACAATTTTTGTTGAGTTTACAGTACAGTACATGTACAATTCCCCTTGAAAAATGAAGCGTCAAAAGAAGCGAGACAAAACCTCGCAATTTTTTGTTATTTGCAAGGGGTCATCGAACGTAACCCTCGCAAGTATCGAGGTTGCACTGTATGGGCTTTGGCTTACTCAGACTCAAAGTTAAAGCTCCAGCACAGCTAAGTTTACCATTGCTGACCCTGTGTTATGACCTCAGCTTCCTAACAAGGGTGGATATGCAAATTTAAACCATTTACTTTTCTATTAAGTAAAAAATGATGTTTGATAAGATTTTTTTTCGACTAGTCTTGTCCACATGTCGACACTATAGCGGAGGGAGAGGAAGTGTCAGAGCTAGAATTTGAAGACCGTGCCGGCATGTCTAATGTTGGTAGGTTGCATAAATTATTACAAATTAAATAAATAAATATAGGAAACCCTACAAACTAGTGGCACTGTGTTACATAACTTGAATGTTTTAATATCTGACATACTGTCAAGACCTTGATGTCATCTGCATCCTGCCTGTCCCATCTCATTCATCTGTTGTTCTATCTAATTGTTAAAAAGATATTGAGTTATCAATCAACATTATAATTTTAAAATGCCAAAGTAATTAGAGGGGGGATTCAAATGTAATAAAAGAAGTGAGAAGAAATTAGAAAATCCCACTGCTTTTGTTGTAGTTCTTCAGATACTTTAGTGTAAAGTTACGCATCTCTCTCTCTCTCTCTCTCTCTCTCTCTCTCTCTCTCTCTCTGTCACTCTATCTATCTATCTATCTATCTATCTATCTATCTATCTATCTATCTATCTATCTATCTATCTATCTATCCATCTGTTTCCTCCTTGTGGAATTGATTGTTAATACCAGACACTAAAAAAATGGCTTTTAGCTGGCTCTCATCTTTTTGCTTACATGTGACTAAGAACAAAATATTAGCACGTTTGCTTTGGTGTATTTTATCTTATATATTAGGTCCAGGGTTATTAGAGCTTCCAATTCAGCAGGCACTAGCATGAGCTACATCTCTACAGAGCATTTTTTGTTTTACGACTGCATGTAATCCAAATGTATTTACTCTCACCTGGTCATTTGATTTAATGCTACACCATGTGATCCAACGGTACCTTATTGAACTGTATACTCAATCATTTTCTGCCCGGCTCTTCCAAAAAAGGCTGTATTATAACCCTGCAACAATGAAGTTTTATATTCGATGTCAGCCACCTTTTCTTCAACAGGCTGCAACATTCATCTCAACTCATTTGCATCTCACAAATAGGTTGCATCTGGTCTTTTAGTGATGAAGGAAGTTAATTGGAATAGCAGGAGACGTGCTTTCAGAGCGATCACCACACACCACAAATCAGCGTATTAAGCCACATAGTGTTTGCCTCTCAACAAATACACACACCGGCTCATAATGAATAAACAGGAAAAATGTGTGGGGAGCACTTTTCCTAACTTGTTTACTTTCTTTGGCATGAATGATACAGCTAATTTTTTCAGGGTTCAAGCTAAACATTACATTTCATTTGTGTCACAAAAAAAAAAAAAAGAATTCTGTTGTAATTTCTGCCCAAACTGCAAAAAATCTTAGCAAGTATACACACACACACACACACACACACACACACACACACACACACACACTCACACACAAATTTTATTAATTTACAAAACACATATATACTAGGGCTAATATATATATATGTATATTTCATTTTAACGGCACTAATTTTATTAACACCCAATTAATGCAGCTCTCGTTTTTGTCTGACCATTTCGTCACAAAATACAAATAAGCAAAATATAGGCTAAATTAAAACCTTTAACACAACACACATTTATTCATGATGTTTTTTGTTTACTTAGGTACAAATAAAAAAACAAACTCTACCCAAAAAAATTTTTAGTCACTAAACATTTGTTTTACTGATGCGCCAAGTCTCAAATCAAGCACCAAAATCCACCATGATGCACACAATTAAAATATAGCAAATATTCCTTGTAGGTTTCTGATGATTCATATCATCAAAAACAACAGAATTGCTTTATAACATTTACAAGAATATTTTGTCTTCATGCACAATTTTGAGTATGGCTTCACCAATAATAAACATACATTTGCAAAAGTTTTATAGAAGTTTTATAGAAGTTCTTCTATAGAAGGCCTCACAAATGACAATGACAATGACTATCAGAGCAAAAACCAAGGTCAAAGGAACTGCCTGCAGATCTTAGAGACACGTGTGTTGCACGACACAGATTCGTGGAAGGCTAGAAAAATTGCTGCTGCACTGAAGATCTCTAAGAGCACAGTGGCCTCCATAATTTTTTAATGGAACAAGTGTGGCACAACCAGGACTCCTCCAAGAGCTGGTGCTCCCATGGCCAAACTTAGCAATCGGTGGATTAAGTGAGCCTTAGTAAGAGAGATGACCAAGAACTCTATGGGCACTCTGTCTAAGCTCTAGAGATCATGTGTGGGGATGGAACAAAGATCCAGTAGGATAACGATCATTGAAGCCCTCCACCAATCTGGGCTTTATGGCAGAGTGACTATAAGGTTTTCTCAGTGCAAAACCCATGGAAGACTGCTTGGAGTTACAGGCACCAAAAGGACTCTCAAAACTGTGTGAAAAAATATATCTGGTATATCCAGGTATATCCAGGTGATATATCTAAAGGAAATCAGGCACTGCTCATCATTTTGCAGCAGAGACTGTGCAACTTGGCAGAGTTGAAAGAAGCGGAATAGAACAAAGTACTTTACAGAGATATCCTAAATAAAAACCTGTTCCACACCACTGTTCCACGGCCTCAGACGAAGGTTCGCTTTTCTACATGACAATGACCATAACAGCCAAGACAACACAAGTGCGGTTTAGGGACAATTCTGTGAATGTCCTAGAGTGGGCCAGCCAGAGCCCTGACTTGAACCCTATTAACCATCTCTGGAGAGACCTGAAAATGACTGTAAACTGATAATACCCCAAACCAGGTGTGCAAAGCGTGTTGCATCGTACCCAAAATAGACTTAAGGCTGTAATTGCTGCCCAAAGTGCTTTACTAAGTAATGAGTAAAGGTTCTGAACACTTATGTGCATGTGATATTTCAGTTTTGTTCGTTTTTTTTGTTTAAAATGAATTGCAGGCAAAAAAAACCCAATTTGAAATATTGTAATATCAGTCTTTTTTATCAAGATTTCAATAAACAAATATATTGCGAGATTGTTTTGACAAATTTTAAGCTAATTTAGACATGTTTAGAAATGTGTTTTATACCAGTTTAGCACAAAAAAAATATCTTTCCATTTTGCGCAAGCTATAATGTAATATTTGTTTTTAGAAAATACTACATTTGATCATTTTTGAAATATTTGCAATTGCTAAGATGTCCTTGTTTTTGCAAAAACTGATCAGGAGTTAGAGCCTATTCACTTGAAAGGCACATTGCAATCATTCTTGACTTTGTTCCTCATAATAAAACAATAAATAAAAACCAAAAAAAATAAAAAAGTAACACAAGCGGTGTACTTTTGATTGATCATCGCTGTGAAACACAATGTTTGAAACTGCTGTTTATTGCGCCGGTACCTACAGTCTTTTGGCCCACACGTCAGCGTGTTAAGCCATTTCTCCTTGCTCGGTTCTGTCAGCTCATAATTTAGATACGTAATTATCACCCCAAAACATAAATCTTTTGTATCACCTGCAGTGGAAAGAGGACTGGAATGGTCCTCTTGTGGAGCTCTACTGAAGCGTATCAGCGAAAAGATTAACAAATAAATCTCTCTGGAATCGAGGGAAGCTAGTTGACCTATTGAAGTGTGATGGATTTATCTATTGCTTTTTTTTCCTCTTAATAATTAATAGGACAGCTTTCATGATGGGTTGAGGTAAGTTAGTTCAGTAAATATTATAATGCAATTTACTGTAAATATGGCTCTAGACTCAGGTGTTCATTTCTTCATTATGGGATGAATAAAGGTTTTTGTATCTTATCTTATTACTTCTATATGTATTTGGTTATGCTTAAGAGCTTGGACCAAATATGGGAATACACGATTCGTGGGACTTTGGTGCATAGCAGGACACCACACACACACTTACTACCCCCCATCTCTCTCTGAAAAATTTAGCATAGCCATAGCCATGCTGCCGTGTTTTTGGTAGATGTGAGGAAACTCGAGAACCCCTGTGGACACATAAAAAATGTAGAAAACTTTCCAAATGCAGTACCCTGAGTACAGGATCAAACAGCACTGGATGTGTGAGGCACTAATTTTACCCCCTGCACCACCATACAGCCCTTTTTGGAATAATGTTTGTGAAGGGTTATGTCAGTTGTCATAATGTGCTTATGCAGATTTCATAAGGAACATCAAGGAATTGTTGCTTATGTCTAAAAAGTATAGTATTGTCATTTTAAAATGCTTCTTTCTCTCAGCATTTCCTGTGTCAACTTTGAGTTTGTTCATACGTCAATTTTTAGGTTTCACTCTTTTCTTGTCTTTCTGTCTGCCAAGGGTCATGATCTAATCACATCTCTAACTAAAGGTGGCATTACCTGCCATTGTTTGTGTAGGATTATTGATTTTATGTAGCATGTTTATTGTCATAACACAGGCCTACACTCACTTATAATTTAGATAGTATTCAGACCCCCTTCATTTCTTTTCTTGCAGCCTGATATACAGTTGCTCAGATTTTTTTTTTAAATTTACACTCAATTCCCAATAATGACAAAATACAAACAGAATTCTAGAAATATCTGTAAAAAAAAATTGACAATTATGTAAATAAGTATTCAGATTCTTTACTCAGTACTTTTTTGAAGCACCTTTTGCAACAATTACAGCCTCAAGTTTTTTAGGGAATGGCACAATGTGCTTTGCACACAAGAATTGGTGGATCTTTCGCCATTCTTTGTGGAAATGGCAAATCAGTATCATCATCATCAGTAGACAACCGTTTTCAGGTCTCTCCAGAGATGTTCAGTAGGGGTCAAGTCAGAGATCTGACTGGGCCACTATAGGACAGAGCTGTCCCTAAGCCACTCCTGTGCTGTATTGGCTGTGTGCTTGGGGTTGTTATAGGAAGGTAAACCTTCAGCCCAGTCTGAGGTCCTCAGCAATATGGAACAGATTTTTATTAGGGAGATCTCTCTACTTTGCTCCACTCAGATTTCCCTCAACCCTGACCAGTTGCCAAGCCCCTGCTGCAGAAAAACACCTGCACAGAATGATGCTGCCACCATCATGCTTCACTGTTGAGATGGCTTTGCGTAGGATAGAGCGCATGGTTTCCTCCAGACATAACATTTAGAACTGAAATGAAACAGTTAAATCAGTTTAATTAGACCAGAAAATCTTGTGCCACACAATATAGCCACTCCGCCATAAAGCCTGGATTGGTGAAGGGCTTCAGTGATAGTTGTCCTTCTGGAACTTTGTCCATCTCCACACAGGATCTTTGGAGCTCAGTCAGAGTGACAATCAGGTTTTCGGTCACCTCTGTAACCAAGGCCCTTCTCCACCAATTGTCAGTTTGGCCAGATCTTGTAAGGTCTGATAAGAGTCCTGTTTGTGCCACACTTCCTCCATTTGAGAATTATAGAGGACACTGTGCTATTGGGAATCTTCAGTGTAGCAGACATTCTTTCTGTAGCCTTCCCCAGAACTGAGCCTTGCGACAATCCTGTCTCTGAGTTCTGCAGACAGTCTCTTTGACCTCATTGCTTTTTTTTTTTCTCTGATATGCATTGTCAGCCGTGAAGCCTTCTATAGAGAGGTGTGTGGGAGGCACCTGAGCTAATTTTCATGTGTTTTTGCAAAGGGTCTGAATGGAAATGTACATGATAATTTATTTATTTATTTATTTATTTATTTATTTATTTATTTATTTTAATTGACAGATATTTCTATAATTTAGTTTTCACTGTCTCATTATTGGATATGAGTGTATATTAATATGAAGAAAAATCAGTTTGAACAATGGTAATATTAGCATGCAATATACTGTAGCAAAACTGAAAAAAGCAAAGTTGGTTTGAATATTTTCCGAATGCACTGTACATGTAAAAACCTTTCCAGCCATATGTGGTTCTTCCACAAACTCTTACCACAAAGTTAAAGGCACACAATTCTATGGGCTGTCTTAAGACCCAAACCTGTTCCAGCAGGACAATTGCCCTGCTATAGAGCTCTGACATCAACCTTACTAAAAAAAAACATATGGATAAATTTGGAATGCTGACTGCACCCCAGATCTCTCCACTCTTCATCATGACCTGACTTTTATAACATACTTGTGGCTGAATGAGCACAATCTCCAAAATCTCCTCTCTTCCCAGAAGAGTGGAGGTTATTGAAACAACAAATGGGACTAAATGTGGAATGGGATGTTCGAAAAAGCACTTTTGTCCTTATAGTGTATTTATGTCTGTGCCTGTACCTTAAACCTGAAGTGTATCTGGCATAAATTCGATGCTTTGAGTTTTCACCGCCAAAAATAGTGGCATATACTGTATAAAAACCAAGAGGTAGAAATGTCAGCACTGTCAGCATTGGGTCTTAATTCTGGTTCTGACAGTTCAGGTAGAAATAGGTTTGGGACTAATCACACTTGTTCAATTACTATTTTATTTTTAAAACCTGTTAGCTGGATTTTTGTTCATTTAATTGGTTTTATTTGCCTGATTATAAACAAATTACATAAATGTGACACCTTAGCAATTAAAATATACATAATATTGCCAAATCAATGCGTTAATCCTATTAGAAGATTACAATAAACCAAATATAAAATAATTAAAGCTATTTCTGTATATCATGCTATTTCTGGAAATATTGACACTTTGGACACAGTTTTGACATATTCACTTAGAGTGTTCTCACTTTTGTTTCCAGTTATTTAGACAATAAAGGCTATATGTTAAGTCATTTTCAGAGGACAGTAAATGCTAGACATGACAAAGCTGCACATTGACTACTCTAAAATATATCCACTGTTCATTTTTACAGTAATGTAGAACATATAATAACCTTGAGAACATATAATAAAATAATTGCTGAAATGTGAGGGGTTTAAGTCCAAGCGAGATGATCTGCCTATAACTCTGACACTTACAGTTTTCCTACTTTGTATCGTCCTTGATGAAGTCCTAGGCCTACTTATGCAGAGCAACAAAGTTGGTGACGTTGATCTAATGTTTTTATAAATAAATAAATAAATAAATAAATAAATAAATAAATAAATAAATATACAATTGTTTTCAGGACATTATCTGTCCAGTCCGATTAAGGAATTCATATTGCATTAAATCTTTCGTAGAGTTTTAGTATCTGCATCTGTAGTTCATCTGTATCCATCAATCAATAGTGGTCACCAGCAGTGCTTGCCATCTCTTGCTGTCAAATCTGACATGAAACAACACCTCTCAAACCAACGTCCTAACGCCATCCATATTGTCAGTGCCCTAAATCCATCAATATTATCAGCAGTCAGTGTTCGTACAGACCAATACAGCAAGTCCTTCTGTAACACTGATGCCTCCTAATGCTCAGCTTCCCGCTCGCCTATTCCACAGTTTAACGATTTCTTTGTCATACGAGAGGCGAGGGAATGCTCTGACAAATGACATAACTAATACCCCTGGTTTTGATCCAGTTTGCTATAGGTGGATGCTGCTCTGCACAGCCTATAATTGAGTCATCAATGAGCAAGCAGGGAGCCAGAGCAGACGCAGCTAAATTGTTAATGGCCGTTGGCTACACATTGATCACCGCAGGACTTTGTCTGAGTTGCCTGACACTGATGAGCTATTGCATTCCACCTTGCCATATTTGTCACCAGAAAGTAACCCCTAATGCCCCCCACTACCACCGTGGTCCTGGTGAGTAGGAAAATTCACTATACAGCTTAGATTGCAAAAAAATTGGTCTTCTAACTAACTTTAGGGGCCATCAAGAAGTCACACATCATGAGGTGTTTTTAAAATTCACAGAAAGTGATAAATAGATGGACTCCAGGGCTGTTTAAAGCTAAATTAACGTTGCACTTTAGTTATTAGTACATCTTAAATTGCACTGGCCTTGCAGTTCCTACAGGGTTTGTGAAGACAAGTGTTTTAAAGAACTTTCCCTTGATATGAACGAGCATCTTGGTCTGATTAAAGGATTCATAGTAAATCTGAGCTCTTTTCTTCTTCCTAAATAACAGCTGATAGACTCTCATGTTGTTTCTCTGATCCATTTCTCAGCTTTCATAAACCTGTTCATTGCCATATGTCTATGAGAACAAGCATCTGTTTTCTTTCATTTTTTCCCCTAGCCCTCGTTAAAATAATTCACACTCTAATTGATTAAGTTCTTCTGGTTTCTGCTTTTAGTAGCTCTTTCTCTCTCGTTGAGCTAAAGCGGCACCTTATAGCATCACTGCTCTTTTGTTTTCAATTCAGGTTGAAAAAAGCTCTTTCTTCCTGCAGCTTGTACTTTCTGTTCAAAATGATGCCCTTAATCTTGATTATAGGCACAGCCAAAGGGCATGTTCTTCTACCTGTAATAAAATTTTTTTTAGAATATAACAGAATAATGTATGGCCATTCATCTGGGGACGTAATAAAAATGGGAAATACATTATATTTCAATCACTCATTTACATTTGGAATTTCTGCAGGTAACATTGCAGTTTATTATGAGTGCTTTCCACATCTCCAGCCTGTACATTTGTCTTCGATTTCATCGCGCTATCATTCTGTCTATCTTAGTGCTACTCCTCTACCAGTTTACTGCTCCATTCCAGGCCCGCTCCTAAATCTTTAAGGTTGTTTTGCTGTTTATTCCGGGCCATGCAGCGCTATCAATTCCTCGTCCTTGTACTCGCCACACAAACACTCCGTTCATAAAGCCTGTAGGATAGGAATGCAGGGGAAGCCTGGCCTGGATTATACTGTTTGCCATATGCTGTCTACTGATTTCCTGCAGTCAGAAGAAGGTCCCTACTGAACTGCTCCCAATGCATACTTCCAGCATTGCACATCTTATTCATTTATTTACCTCAGTGAGTCGAAGTGAATAAGAGTGCAGGTGTAGGCTCAGAGAAATCTTAAATAAAAAGAAAAGGTGAAGAGAGTGGATACTGCTTTTGGAGAGACTTGAACACAGAGAGTGTGTGAGAGAAATGGAAATAGAAGGTGCAGAGAGAAAGAAACAAAGAAAGAGCCCTTGTGAGACGACCTCATCTGTCACTGACCGACTTTGTCATTAATATGCGGCAGCTGCATGCTGATGGCTGGCACTGACCCATTTTCTCTCTCGATTCTTGCCGTGCAATGGCGAGAGAGGCGCAGGTCTGAGGATAATCCGCTTTGTATGGAACACCCAGGTAGCACAGCTAAAGACAAGCCTTTTGGCACACGGAGATGAGCTGTGAACACAGACACTCGTGTCCTCTGATAATGACTTCTCTTTGACCACTGGACTGTGATTATGTAAGCAGCAGGGGGATGACAGTGTACTTGCTTTCCAAGAATCATATCCATACAAAGCAAAGCCATCTTTTGTATTTGGCCAAGCCAATGAAATGTCATGAAAATTATTTAAAACTTTTAATATGGACTGGTAACGATAAAAATGGCTGAATATAGAGTACCCTGCAAATATGCATAGAGATCTAAATATATACACGCACACTATATTGACAAAAGTATGTTGTCACCTGGCCAGAAGAGTTGTGTGTGCTTTTTGAACCTCCTATTCTACATTTAGTCCCTATTTGCTGTTATATTAATCTCCACTCTTCTGAGAAGATGTTCCACTAGATTTTGGAGTGTACATGTGGAGATTTGTGCTCATTCAGGTACTGATGTAGGGTGAGGGGGTCTGGGATGCAGTTATCACTTCAATTCATCCCAAGGTGTTCAGTAGGGTTGAGGTTGGAGCTCTAAAGCAGGCCATTAAAGGTCTTCCACTCCAGCTTATGTAGGGTAAATTTCCGTTAAATGCTCCCACATCCAAAGACATCCTATACATTTGTGTGCCTCTAATTTGGGGAAGAACCACACACAGTATGACTGAAAAAGTCAGGTGTCCTCTAACTCTGACCACAGTGTAAATGTTTATTATATTTCTCTATTTTGACCTGCATTGCAGTATATAACCCTGTATTTAATAAAGTAGTTAAGACACAAATTGTGTACACGGCTGTTGCTGGGTTGAAATATTTCCTAATATTACACACAGCATGTTTCAGCAATTATTGCACATTACTAAGGGATCAAAACAGTTGCCTCCTTTACATACTAATTTTAGCTCAGAATTTGACTCCAGCCTAACACTCTTGCTGCGTTTATAACCTGTAAGGGGGATTATAAACCTACCGAAGACAAAAGCGAAGCATTATCCAGTGGATTTATGAAAACACACTTACATCTATGATTAATTGTGCGGTATTATGCAGGTGTACAATCTCTTAATGTTTTATTATATTAATCATGTACTATATTTACCCTTGCACAAGGGAAATTATCATCCCTGATCTTGTGTTCATTAAGCAATTTCCAGAACAAATTTACAATCTGTATTCGTTTGTTTTATTCATTGTAATCTTTGCTCTAAAGAAGTTATGTTCCACCTTTCACAGAGGAAGAGAGAGAGTCAGAGATCCCCTGTGAGGTAGGGAATGAAGAGTATGTCTCTTTTTCTTGTTCTGTCGTTCTCATACAGGTGTTGGGCAGTGCTAGAGATCGTTCCCCAGATGGCTGTCAAACACGTCCTGGAGGAGAGGCTCTTAAATACCAGCTTGGTCTGGACGGAGACCACTCGACCGGCACACACATTTATCTACTCCAACATCTCCCTGGAGGAGATACACACACACACACACACACACACACACACACACACACACACACACACACACACACACACACACACACACACACACACACACACACACACACATTTGTCTCACTTTTCTTGTAAGAATCATTCACTTATTAATGCAGCTAATTAATTCTATGCCCCACCTAAATCTAAAGCTAATGTTAACTTTTTTTAAGCCCTGTTCTTTATGGGGACCAGCCAAATGTCCACTCAAACTGTCAGATATTCCTTTGTGGACTTTTGGTTCACATCATGATATATTAGTATGGCCACACACACACGAGGACCTTCCACTGACATGATATTGAAAAAAAAAGCTATTAATCGCTGTGCTCCACTTTAATTTAACCCCAAACATTAACCTATAAATCCGAAAGGGGTTATTTTTTCAAAAGCAGTATTCCTCATGGGGACCAGCTAAATGACCGCACAAAGTCAAAACTGTCTAATATTCCTATTATCATGGGTCAAGAGACAGTGGGTCTCTCCACCAAGATATAACATACAAATATGCTTCTGTTTCTAGGTTGCTTTTTATAAAGGAGACCGGAGGTGTCGCTAGTCCTCATTCATGGGCACTTGATATTAATCAGGTGCCTAATGCTGTCTTTAAAAGAGCCACTCGGTCTATAATCTGGCTTTTTCTTACTGCTCCACCTCCAGCATCAAACTAGACTTTCACAGAAACAACTAAAAATTATCAGCAAGAGTTTGAACTGTACCATAATGGGGCTTTGAACAATTCTTGCTATTAAAAATGAGAGAATAGCACTCTCAACCTTTCCAGCTCAATAAAACAACACAAACAATTATGCAACTCAAAAACCAAATGGGCACACATTACTAAACAGCTAAATCTTAATCATTTAAGGTTTAAGAAGTACTTTAGTTTTTAGCATTAGCTCTCAACTGTAAAATAAAATTATTATACACATATTATACATCATTATATACATATATCTTTCAGAGGCCACAAAAAAACCGTCACTATAAGAAATTATTTTAGTGCTCATATTAGGGATCGATGTGAATCTTGTTGTTTGGGGTCACAGTGATTCACCTTTAATGAAATATGAGGACACATAACAAATGAGCTCAACGGCTCGTTGTGTTATGCATCTAGATGATAGATATTGTACACACAGTATTTCACCATTATAGGATGTACATTATAATTGAAAGCTTCTATAATGCTTAATGGTCACCCAAAGTTCAGGGTAAAGAATTTAACCCTGAACTTCTTCCATCTTGCAAACTTCCATCTTGCATACATTATCTAGTCTCTAGTCTTATCTAGTCTCAGCTACTTTTCTTTTCTGTGTATTTACAAATATCATAATTTATGTGTGCAATATAATACATTGTTCATTCAGGTGGCTTTAGCAAGGCTAAAACTAATTAATACCTGCTCAATGGCTGTATTTCACACAATTATCATTCTCAAAATCACTTTTAGGTGCAAAATGAATTTCCACAAAGCATATATACATTACACATGTAAGTAGTAAAATACTACAGGGCATTCTTCTTTAGAAAAAATAATCAACCATGGTATAGTGATGTGGCTTGACATAAAAAAGAGTTACCTTTAATACATATTTTCTTACATTAGCATGTCCCAAAAATGATTTATTTCTTTGCATTACAAAGCACTTTGCCAACACCAATCCTTTTTTTATGCATAATGACCAAATTATGAAGTGAATATGTTTGGTGATTAAATTTAATGTTAACATCTGAAAAGAAAAACGTTAACTTATATATAGAAACTAATATCTTTATACAATCTTGTTAATAAAACATTAAATTCCTCTATACAGCAATTTAGGAAACCTAAAGTTAACGATTTACATCTGACAGTTATAAAATGGTGACACTCCTAGACTCCATCCAGAAATGCGGAATAAATATCACTTTAAAGTAATATATGTATCTTTTCTAATTAGTTTATGTGGAGTGTCCATCATGCATGCCCTTTTAACCCGGCATCTGTAGAGCTTTTGCTATAAAAATAAATAAAATAAAAAATTTTTTTAATGTTAAAAAAAAAAAAAAAAACACCTCAGGACCAGTCTTGGGTATTAATAATGTATTTTGATACTTGTATATACACTTTTTCTTTATATATATCTTTATCTTTATATATTTTATATTTTACATAGTTTATACTCTTTATTTATCTGCCTTCTTTTTTCTTTGTATTATTTTTCTCCCCATTATATTCCCTCATGCCAGACAGTCGTATAAAGCATTTCACTGCATGTCGTACTCTGTATGTATGTGTATGTGACAAATAAAATTTGATTTGATTTGATTTAATATTGAGTGCATTTTTTTTTAAGAATTTGTAGTTTATGATAATATTTAATTTTGGGAAACTTTTTCCATTGTTTTCATTTCATGTGTAATATCTTACTTTCTACTACGTTACAGAAAAACATATTGTTTTTTTTTTTACTGTTTTAAGGAATAAACATAAATTGCATTAAATGAGAACCTGTCATGAGACCACGGTTCTGGAGAGAGTTTGCATGGCATAAGGGTTCTCTCACTGTGTATGTAGCAATGAAAACCCTTTGCTGAAAATACTATGACATGCAGGAGAATGAAACAGTGGAATGCATCAATGTTGCAAATATACTTCTCAAAATTTACAACTTTTAATATTTAAGTTAATTTAAAAACAATAACTTTCCCTTTTACATTTCTACTTGAATAAAAGTACCTGAATCCTGAATGTAAATAAATAATGTACCTCATTCTTATACAGTTTTAATGCACAATCATTTGATGGCAGAATTCTTCATAGAACAGATTACCTCTGTTTTTTGATATTTGTATTTTTCTATTTTTTCCACACAAGAAAATTTGTGCTTTGGTCATATTGAAGTGTGATATTTATTCCAGACACATGCTTCTGTGCATGGACAGTTCAGTACATTTGAAAAATGAGTCATTTTGAGAAATCTTTGAGCCACCTTACATCAATGATCTGAAAGCTGGCTGTTGCATAAAGGTGACATCACTACACTTCCTGCATCATTGGTATGGAAAAAACAGTAGAGAGTACGCAGGGTAAATGTAGAAAAACATTGAACCAAGAGTGAACATAGCTTGAATATACTGAAATTTTGTGATCAGAGTATCCAGTTACTCAGTATAATGGAACTGTAACCCTATATTTATTTATTCAATCATTTATTCATTAATTTTCTGTAACTGTAAAAACCTGGTCAGTGGTCAGAGTTTGAACCTGCAACTGGTCCATCAGACAAACTCATACAGTCATTAGTGTAGAAAGGAACATTTTTAGTAGGGCAGGTCAAACCACAAAACCAGGGGCAGTGCATGCTGAACTTTGCGCAGGTAGCAACAAAAGGATTGATCCAAGAGACCCATGCAGCAAATACTGTATAAATAAAGAAAAAAAATAGAAATAAAGTAATACATATTGTCTCTAATATTTGGGAAAACTGGAAACAGTATAACACTGCACACCCGATCTGCAAGTTGGACGGTATATGCATGAAAACAAACCCTCAATGATAAATGTTGTGAGCGGAGCAGGCCGGGTATCTGAGTGCAAAAAAAAACACCCTTAAATCAAACCTTATCCAGCTGAAGTGAGAAATAATGTATAATGACATCTCGTCCTTTCAGCATCGTCTTACACAAAGCCTAGACACTGTGTTAAAGTCAGATTTATGTCTGAATAATTCATTGTAGTCCTGTTGGTTGGGTAACATTATAAATGTTAATCATAACGTGGGGTGGAAAAGATTATGTTTGAGTTCCTGTTCCTGCCCTCTCTGTTTTAATGCCATCATTTTACATAAAGGTTTCCTGACATTATTATGATTAAAAGAATAGGGGGATTTTAATGATTAGTCCTCCTACTCATTACATATTTTTTTCATCTGATTTAGTATAAAAGCTCAGCTGGGTCAGGGGTATAATTTTTGTAATATTCATATGCAATCTGTCTGTGTTGGTGCATCACTCATTGTAAAAAAAAAAAACCAACACTTGTACAATATTATTATTATTACTATAATAAGGTGCCTTTTTTTCAGATGAAACAATTTCAAGTCTTTCTTGTTTTGACAGTTGTTTAATTCAGTGATTAATCTGTCATGGAACAATTTACAGGCATAGAAAAACAATAAAGTGTGTGTCTGTGTTCAGGGTGGGTGCATAGATGCTTTTTATGTCTTGTGCATCATGTTGCATCATGGAAGTTATAGTGTTATTTAGCACCAATAGTATTTTGATCAATGGAAGGTCCTCATTAGGTAAGTTAGACAAATGGGTGTGTGTTTGGGGAAGGGGGTGGGGTTATAGTCTTTCTGAGGACTTCATGTCCCTACAAAGGTAGCAATAGCTGAGACTTCACCTTGTGGGGACATTTGACAGGTCACCTAGAAGAATTTAAGTTAGTTTGTTTGTTAAAACCTGCTGTTTGAAAATAAATACATTCATTAATGAGCCAATGTTTTATTATTATTTGCCCAAGGTTAAGGCTAAGGTTTGATTTAGGTGTATGCATAGCATTAATTAATTGCATTAATTAATTACTGGTGTCAGCTGAAGGTCCTCACTAGAATAGTAAGACGTGTGTGTGTGTGTGTGTGTGTGTGTGTGTGTGTGTGTGTGTGTGTGTGTGTGTGTGTGTGTGTGTGTGTACACGTGCGATGGCAACAGACATAGTGCTAATCCTTGAGGCAGAAAAAAATTGTTGGCTGATGGGAAGAGTTTACACAGAGCAACAGTGCCCCCTGCAGTTTATATCGAGTAATACAGAAATGAAAAAAAAGAAAGGGAAAAATGTATTCTTGAGTCTCAGGTATGAATCTTGTCCTGATGAACTGCTAAAGTGTAAAGGCGCATGAAACCTGCACACTCTAGAATGCAAAATTTATAAACTGTAAAAGCTACTGAAGAACTGGTTCACAGTTATACAGTTTAGCTGATATAAATTTATTTTGTTGAATGTGTATATTTCACTTACATATATCCCAACAACAGAGTCTAGCTCTGTCTCATTTTCTGTCTCCCTTTATCCTTTTCCACACCCTCTCACACAGCTCTCTAATGAGGAATCAAGAACAGTATCTATGCCGGTCAGCTCTGTTTATTGGGAATGACTCACCTTCGCTTAGGGATTTAGAAGGATTACATTTCCTCGACTTAATCCAAATTGATTTTCGAAGCTAGTAATCTATTTTGTGTACTTTCTGTGAGATCATTTGGTAGACCTTTTGAAGAACCTTTTTATGTTCAAATGTCTATTTTAAGTTTAAGAGCATGGACTCTGATCAGATTTCATGTTGCAATCTCCACTATTTCCATTCACTGCTCTTGGTATCGGTTCTTCTTTTCATAAATGTTCTGTAAAATCTTCTCCCTATTGCTTTTATTTATTTCTTAATTTTTTTGTAAACCAGCAATGGCCTTATTCAAATGTGCACGCTGCACTGTAGGGCTTTTTTGTGCCTGCGCTGCAGAAATTAGACAAAGACTTGGGGACGAAGCCACAAAAGCAGCGGTGCTTGATAAAAATGTGGGGCATCTGATTTCCTGGCGAAGCCGTTGGGACATTTTGGAAATTGGAGGTCAGAAACGGAACACTGCACACAATCCACCGGCTATAGAAAAAAATCTGGAAGGATTCATAGAACAAAATAATTAAAACCAAGAAGAATGCGTTGGTGCTGGAGTTTGCGGGGGAGACGCAGGGAGTCATAGAGAGTAGCGGTTCCACTGCATTACCTCCTCTCTTCTAAACACCACTAATATTTTAAAGAGCAAAACACTTGAATCTGACTAAGACCGATCTGTATTTAAAAGTAGATTAAGAAAGATAAATAGTTGGCCATTATTGTACACTCATAGACCTTGTGGAGCATTTTTCTATTATTATTTTTTAATATGATTGCTATAAATTGTGTAGCAGTTTTAGACCTTATCCAATACAAATAATTGTCTTTTAATGCTACATCAAATATGAATGGATATACAGTTATATGCTTAATATTCTGCTCATAATCCTTGTTTTAATCAAGCCCTGAATAAATGTACAAGCCCTTTTAAAAATGTCACAAAGTAAATGTATGACAATATACACTGTTGGACAATGTTTTTAAACACCTAACCATAAGATGTGTGCATATGTGTCTTTGGAACATCCATTCCACAATTAGTCCATATTTGCTGTTATAATAACCTCCACATTTTTTCAGAAAGATGTTCCACTAGATTTTGGAATCACAAGGGTGTTAAAAAAGTTAACTTGTAAAGGGTGAGCAGGCCTGGGGTGCAGTCATTGTTCCAGAGTTGAGGTCAGAGCTCTATAGTTGAGGTCAGAGCTCTATAGCAGGACACTTAAGATCTTCCACTCAATATAGCCGTACCAACCTTAGTTGTACCAATACTTATTCCATATAATGTATCTGCTATATAATATTGTTATCATAGAGTCATCATAACCTGGAGCTGTCATGATGAGTTCCCATCAGGTTGACACTCATTTTAAATGACAGAGAATGCTAGCTATTATTCAGTTGTTATTGAACTACAGTGATGCCTAATTAGCATTCATAACTGCCAGGGGTTGTAAAAATCACATGGATAATGCACCTTGAGGAACTACCCCAACTAAGCACTTTAAAACATTAATTCATGATCACCACCATGTCTTTACTACTGGAGAACTTTGCAGAACCTGGAGAAAGTTAACAGTGATGTCAAGGTCACAAGGGCATAGAATTCCACAAGTGATATCCTTTTCTATTTAAACACTAGGAAACGACCAGCACGGCCTTAACAGAAAGTAGCAGTGATCATTTGCTGGAAACCTAAAGTTTGGAATCCACTAGTCATGATGCTGTGGGGGATGTTTAACTGAGCTGAAGCACTAAGAAAGACCCCACTATGAGCAGATACAAAGGAGAAACTTACTGCAGCTCCTGTTCAGATGAACAGTGTGAAGTGGAGATATGTGAGTTCTGTACTAAGCACTAAGAATAGTTCATAGCCACTCATGAACAACATGCTGAGTGATGGCTAACGTGGTAATCCGAATCCACCCAGAGATCCCCAGCCACAAAGTCCCAACTGGAAAATGAAATATAACTGCAGCTGATAGAAGGCAATTAGAATCAGAATCAGAAATAGCTTTATTAAATAGTATGTTTACACACACAAGGAATATGATTTGGCGACAGGAGCTTCCAGTGAAGGAAAAAGTACAGACATAATAGAACATATTATAAGTAAAACAGACAATGAAATAATGCACTATATACAGAAGTAGAAATATTGTTTAAATGAATGTACAGATGATATTTACAAGAGTTCAGTTTACAAATGTACCATATGGATTCATTGTATAAATGTGTCAGTTATGATGGACAATGTGTAGTTAAGAATATTTTATTTTTTATGAGTATAGACTGTGGAAGAAAAATGTTTTGGTGCCTGGCACTTGAGCTTCTTTGCACAGACCAGAAGGCAACAGGTCGAAGAGAGAGTGGGCTGGGGGTGTCGGGTCCAAAGATATTTTCTCTGGAGGACTGAAGATCTTGGAGGTTTGGCAGTGGGGCACCTATAATCTCCCAGCAGTCCTGACCATCCACTTTTGTCTCTTGATGTTTGATTTGGTAGCTGAACCAAACCAGACAGTTTTAGATGTACACAGGACAGACTCAATGATGGCCGAGTAGATCTGTTTCAGCAGCTCTTGTGGCATGTTGAACTTCCTCAGTTGATGACGGAAGTACAACCTCTGCTGGAACTTTATAGCAATAGAGTTAATATTATTGTCCCACTTCACGTCCTGGGAGATGGTGGTACCCAGAAACTCGAATGACTCCACTGTTGTTACAGTGCTGTTCATAATGGTGAGTGTGTGTGTGTGTGTGTGTGGGGGGGTCCTAAAGTCCACGATCATCTCCACTGTTTTGAGCGTGTTGAGCTCCAGGTTGTTGTGATTGCACCAGACAGCCAGTTCTTTAACTGCCTGACTGTAGTGTCATCCGCAAACTTCAGGAGCTTGACAGCAGGGTTTTTAGAGGTGCAGTCCCACTTTGAAGGACTGATTTCAACTAGAGTCACAAATTGATATTTCCCTCTCCTACTGGTTTGATGGAATAGATAAAATATCCTATGTAAAAACGCTGTTTTATTTCTCTACTCCGATTCAAATGACATATAGAACCAACAGTAAGATGCAGTAAACTATACAAAATCACTTTTTGCTGATGAGTTTTTGGAAAGGTTCTTAATGAAACAATAAAAAACTGCTCAGTTCAGCGATTGTAGGTTGATGTACTGGTCAGTGGAAGCCGATTGATTAAGATTCTCTGTTGAAGGGTTGAGTTCATCCCATGACTCGTAAAAAGCCACATTTGCACCCTTGAGCAAAGCGTTTAGCTCTCAACTGCATATTTATGTGCTTGGATTTCAGCTCACTTTGGTTTCAAAATTGCCTGTGAAACTAATAAAAAAATTATCCCTCCCTTTCTATTGCAAATCAACGTATTTAGAATTCAATAGAAATGTTGGCCTGTGCTTCAGACTGAGATGTACTGATAATAAAACTGTCCTTCTTAGAGACACCTTGTGTTGTTGTCTTGAGCAGGATGTACACCAAATGATTGTTTATTGTTTGAATGTTACAAAAAAGATGAAAATTCTTAGAATTTAACAGTGAACCCATATGAACTGTAAGTAATTCCATAGTTAAGTGCAAAGCCAACTGCAACCATTTTTTTCCAAAAATGGGTAAAAATGAATTGGAGGATCAATCGAAGGATTCTATAAAGGACAGTCAGAGGTCCAGCACGTTTTGCCCTGAGGTCCAAACCGGGAAAAGTTTTGAGAGCTTGTGAAATCCTTTCTCTGGTCTGTGTTTCAAGGGCAAAACCCATCACCCTTTGCTATTGTGATTATGATCTTTTAACTAAAATGTTCTTGAGCGTGACCATCTGTACTGCCTCTCAATTAGCTTAACATAATGGCACTTCAATGCATTTATATAAGCCATTTACTTACATACACAAAGGCATTAACATCAAATGGTGTTGTATAGTTTTACATATACAGGGTTTTGAGGGGTTTTTTATGTGGATGTAAATTGTTTTCTTACAGGTTTGAAAAGGCAGGAGAGATTGCAACAATAACTTTAACAAAGATAAGGTGATTTTTTTGGGGCAAACAAAATGTGTAATACTCAGCAAATGTAATATCTGGAGCTGTCAGTGAATTTAAGAAAAGAAAGCAAGTGGTGCTTTTTTCATTGTTCTATTTTATGTTTTTTTCCCCCCCTCAATTCTATTTTCTTTTACTTGTATAGCACTTTTAACAATAGACCTTGTCAGCAGTTTTTCAAAAAAGCTGGATGTAGATTTCGATCCCTAATGAGAGATCCAGAAGAGCCAGGAGCAAAGGAAAGTAGGAAGCAGTGGCCTTGCCGTGCATTTCACCTTCAGTGAGGACTTACCCAACTTAATCCACCTCTTAATACCACAACTATCATGTTGCAATTATAAAAACCATCAATACTATACAAAAATGCAATATAACAACGTGCGGCATTATAGAGAGAGAGAGAGAGAGAGAGAGAGAGAGAGAGAGAGAGAGAGAGAGAGAGAGAGAGAGAGAGAGAGGGGCATTTTACATATGGAGGGTAAATACCATTTTACTAAAGCAAGAAACCCAGTTAAGACAACTCCAAACCTCTACACTACAACCGCAACTGTGCACCTAACATCATCTGGAGCAGTTCAGAAACAATATTTAAATGTAATTACTGCTCATAATCACTCGTCTGGAAGTGCCGAACACAAGCTAGCTAGTTTCGGAATTGGTCGACCTCTTCTCAGGATGTAGAATCTAGCTTTTATTCAAAATGGATTTTTAAGAATGTCCAAGACCAAACCAATTTCTTTTCCTCCATAAGCATATTAAGGTCTAACTTAAATGTATTAATGTGTGCAGCGCGCTACAGACGTGTTTTGCCAGTCAAACTTGGCTGTAACAGTTTCCCTCCGACCAACCAATCAGAGGGCGGAAAAATGCTGATGCTATTCTGGGCCAGCTAGCTGTGAGGCGAATTCGAAATCTGATTGGTTAAAGAAACAGGCCCATTGCTAATATTATCTATGGTAAAAAAAGGCCAGCAGTACTGACTTTGAAGGCCCTGGGCAGATTAGATTGACATGGCAGCACCTAGAGGCTAAAATCTGATTGGACAAAAAAATCTAACATCCACATACACATACTGTAAGCAGTGCAGTCAAGAGATACTCTACAAAAAGAAGAGAATAAAATGTTGGGAATAAATTAATACAACTTCATCTCTCAAGGTTTCTGCACCATATCGCCTCAAGCGGGTTTTTCCACAGCACCATCAATACTGGCTTCCTCATTAGAGATAAATCTCTAGAGACAAATGTATAATAATAATAATAATAATAATAATAATAATAATAATAATAATAATAATAATAATAATAATAATAATGTGGATTTGTAATCTGTTTATTTCTGCAAAGATTCTATGTGACAATATCGACTGTAAAAAGTGTGATACAAATAAAATTCTTCCTCTGTAATGCCTTTATCCTGAATATGTCGATTAAGATCTAATTACATGAACACTGGACAAGAAGCAAGACATAGTAAAATAGATCATGTATTTTAAGAAGATAAAAAAAAAAGTTATATTATGTCTGGACTTGAACTTGAATTCCCAACAGCCACTGTAGCGGACTCCACCTCCCAGAAAAAACACACTTTTTATGTGTGTAAAGCTGCTTTGTGACAATGTTAATTGTCAGACAGGTTTATTGGCCAAGTGTGTTGACACACACAAGAAATTTGGTTCCAGCTGTTAGTGACTATCAAAAGTGCAGACATAAATAACACTATACATTTAAACACTATAAATAGCACTATACAAATAAAAATGAATTGAATAGATTTTTTCTCGCTCGAACCTGTGACTTGTTTTTTTACTATTGCAAAGCCATTCTCAGAATCAGCCATTCTCAGAATCTAAATCAGAATCAGAATCAGGTTTATTGGCCAAGTGTGTTGACACACACAAGAAATTTGGTTCCAGCTGTTAGTGACCATCAAAAGTACAGACATAAATAACACTATACATTTAGCTTGAACTATACAAGACAAAACAGACAAAACAAGACAAAAGCAGACTATACAAGACAATACAGACAATGTGCGACAATATAGACAATACGAGTATTCTTTAATATTTTGTTGCCGAACTGTTTTTTGTTAACTCTAATTTGTTTGTGAACTTTGTCTGTTTTGACCATGTTTTGGATTAACATTTTGAATTTGTCTGCCCTGATGAGGTTAAGGTTTTTTCCTACATTGTTCATCTTGATTCATTCTCTTCATCCTTATTATATCCTAATACAATATTTAATGACAAAAAAGCTAATCAATGTATTGAAAAAGAAACTGAAAAGAGACAGAAGAGAATATAAAGAATGTCATTTTCTGATAATCTGGCAGACTCATATGATAACCCTTTCACCCTTTTAGAGTAAACTCTCTAGTGTGCACAATGTTTAGCATTGCTAATGCAACTCAAGTGTGATAAATTCTTCTTTTCTTGTGTCGTGCCTGCAGCCTGAGCTCAGGAGGCTCGCAGGCAGGCAAGGACATGAGTCACACATGAATTATGTATGGATAAATATTTTCAAGCACATTCTGGCCTCCCTGTGCTGCTCCCAGCTTGACTGGGCTACAGTAAGAATGTAATGGGTATTAATGTGTCCATTCTAAACAGTTCGTGTCAGAGCTGGGAGAATAGTGGAGGTATGAGGAGGGTGCTATTGGGAATGGTCGAGTTTAGGTTAAGAATATAAGAATTTTGAGAATAACTGACTAAACTGACTAATCAGACCTGACACAAGAGTACTAATGCTTCATTCCTTTTGCCCAAAAAAACTAATTTTGTAGTGTCTATAGGAAGAAATTAAAAGCAGTGTGAAAGAACACAAAATGGCTGGCGTTAATAGGTAAGGGATGAGTTGTGGTTTTTAACGTATCTACAAGAGAAGATATCCACCTTCTTACTTGTACGTGACATGATCAGACATTGAACCAAATCAAACAAAAGTTTAAGTAGTTTAAATAAATACAATTAAATAGAAATCCGGTATGTATATATGTTAGTTTTTAACAGTTTAATCAGTATCAGATCCACAATCAGAAGAGGATTTATATTTATTCACACACACACACACACACACACACACACACACACACACACACACACACACACACACACACACACACACACACACACACACACAAGAATTTGTCTTAGTGACAGAAGCTTCTAGGTACAATATATATAAATATATAAGAAAATAAGAAAGCAAGATTTATATACAATTTACAGTCATTATATGGACAATGTCCAGATTTAATACTGAAATATGTTCAAGTGGGAAGTAGTGCATAGAAACTATGGCAGTGACTTCAATGCTGATTTTAGATGCTTGTTTTGATCACTCCGGTGGTCTACATTTCCTGAAGAGTGGCAGAAAAGGACCAGTAATATTTTCAGGAGTCTGGAATGTCCTTTGTAGTCTTATATATATTCAGATTTTTGTAGCTAAATCAAAAAAGTTATCAGTCTGTGTACACAGGAAACACTTGATGACAGCTGTGTACAATTTCATCAACAGCTCTTGTGTAGCAGGTTGAACTTTTTCAGTAGATAAAGGAAGAACAATCTCTGCTGAGGCTCTGCTGAAGAGTTTATTGAGGTATATTGCTTAGCATTTTAACCACAGAATAGTAGAACTGCCATGACATCTTACTTTATTGTTTCAAACGATCGCTAGGAATCATATTCAGACTTATTATCTCTTGTATATAGCTGACACTTCACAGTATTCTGTATTAGTTTTTTGCCTTCCCTGCCTGTTTTTGTCCTCGTACAGTAGCAGTACCGCTCAGGTTGTTTTGTTCAAAATCGGATTTATGTTGTCCATATTTTTGGTCATTTGTTCATTTTCTTGCCCTTTTTATTTCATCATATGCACTTAATTTCATAAAAAAAAGTTATATGCACTTGCATCCACTCCCACTTCTCTGATGATAATGATACTGTTTACAATTTATATATATTTAGAAAAAGCTCACACATATATAATATAATTAAAAGGTCACAGCTTCTTTTAATAAAGTTTCCAAGTATGCAGCAGAACAGTCAAACAGTCAGTGTTTGCCTGAAGCCTGGTTTTACCAAATATACTATCACAGATATACACTCAGTGAAGACTTTCATTTTCCAAAAATATAAAAAACGTTTTCATGAGGTTCTGCTTCATTTCTACACATTTTGCATTTTTTTCCTGCAAATCTTCCAATTGATCACATTCTAAATGGACTCTAAATGGATTCTACTGGATTCAGATCAGTGACTGACAAAACGTCTAAACTCATTGGAATGTTCATGAAACCAGATTGAGATGATGTTTGCATGGTGACATGATGCATTAGTCTGCTAGAAGTACACATTAAAATATTTTGTGTTGATGTTAAATTGTGTCAGTGAAGGTATGCAACTTGTCTGCAATTAAACAAAATTGATTTTGCCAATGATTGATTGGTATTAATGAGCCCAAAGTGTAAAAAGAAACATTCCCCAGACCATTACCCCACCTCCACCAGCCACAACAGTTGGGTCTCATGGATTTTTTTTTTTTACCTCAGCAGAAATCAAGATTCACCTGTTCAACTTGATTCTAAGTCACTGTAACCTTTCTTATAGCTCAAACCATTCTGTCCAATCTTTATTAACATATTTAATGAACAGCTTGATTCCATTAACAAAACCTCTGGTCACTGAATGTATTTTTCTCACTTATTGCACCATTCTGAAATTTAAAAGACAGATCTCTCTAAAATTCCAGGAGATGTGCAATTATAGAAGTTTATAAACATCCAGTCTGGCACCAACAATCACAGCCAAGGTCTACTTGGAAAGGACTATATTTTGACCAAAGAATTTGCTCAGTAGTTAAGACACTAGAATTCGGATTGGAAGGTCGTGAGTTCAAAATCCCAGTATAGTGACTAAGCTGCCACTTCTGGGCCCTTGAGCAAGGCCTTTAATGCTTAACTGCTCAGTTGTGCATAAATGTAAGTTGCCTTAGATAAAGTAAATAACAAAGTAAATTCTAGAAATAGTTGTTCATTTGGGACACCCTTAAATAAACCAAGCTGAAGCATAGAGTGGACTTTGACCAAAATTAAACCCATAAACATCCACAATTTGTTGAGCAATGCCTTATTCTAAGAGTGCACACAGGACAGAGAATTCTGTGTTTAAACCCCTGATGCTGTCTTATCAGGCTTGACTGAACACTATGGCAAAAGCTACAAGTGTATTATTAGCATAACTTCGATGTTATCTTAGGTGTTTTCACAGAGCCACGGCTTTGTTATCAAACCAGCTGCATTTACTTACATCCTTTGCCCTTTGGAGAACAGCAGTAGTTACAGTGCTTTACCAAAAAAGGCATTACAACATGACATACTGGGTTAAATCTGAATTAAAAGAATATGCATTTTGTACAGCAAGCAGATATTCAGAGTAATAATAGAGAAAAGCGAAGTTTTGCAGCATGCTCTTCCCACAAGTTTGTAAATATTGTTCCTTTTATGCTCTGGTGTCTGGGTTGGCAGCACAAAGGCACGTTCAAGGATGTTTTGTCGCTTGTCATAACTGTTTTGCTGGTGATATTTGCAATGCAATAAGTCGAACCTTCATGCTCCAGCAAACAAACCTGTACAAGAAAGTCACTCGTGAAGAACCAACACTGCTTGCTTTTTTAGGTATCTGTGCTGGAGTCACTTACCGTTTGCAACTACATGTTGGTTCTACAGCTTCCCAAATCTACATTTCCATTTTTCCATGCAATACCGATATAAAAGTGTATATCACATGATTCTGATCTGATACTAACATCTGATTTTGTAAAGCAATTTTTTTTTTCTGCAGGCTTCTATTGCTAAGGTAAGCAATACACCAAGGGCAAGTCAGGGACATGATAAAAGACAAGTTGTTTAGTGTTTTTTTCATGCAACAAAATTGACACATTCATGGCAAAAAATATGTCACAAGATTTGGATCACAAAATGCATTAAACCGATTCTACTAATTGCGTGATTCAGGGTGGTATAGTTTCTAATTCTAATACTTAGTTTTGGACTGCTACCTCCTTAATGGTATTCCATGTCTAGTGAAGCTAGTTAAATGTTTCATCAAGAACATTTACTGTATATAGTCAAAAGTACAAATAAAAAAAAATACTAGTAAAGTATAAATGCTTGGGAAAAGAAGAACTTAAAGGTTTGAAATTTAATATAAAGTTTTCATCCAAATATCTAGTAAAGTAAGAGTAAGTACATGTTTAATTGGTGCATTTCAGGTCATGCTCCTGTATTTAAAATACATTTGATCAAACTAAGGTATAGCAATATCATAGTGCAGGATATTAGATTTATTCTTCAGTCTCTGCTAAACTGAGAATACTTATACATTTGCACAGAAATAATATTAAAATAATAATAATAATAATCTTCTTCTTCTTCTTTCGGCTGCTCCCATTAGGGGTCGCCACAGCGGATCATCCGTCTCCATACCACCCTGTCCTCTACATCTGCCTCTTTTACACCAACTACCTGCATGTCTTCCCTCACCACATCCATGAACCTCCTTCTTGGCCTTCCTCTTTTCCTCCTACCTGGTGGCTCCATCCTCAGCATTCTTCTACCAATATAATTCATGTCCCTCCTCTGCACATGTCCAAACCATCTCAATCTCGCCTCCCTCACCTTGTCACCAAAACATCCTACATGCGCTGTCCCTCTAATAAACTCATTTCTAATCTTATCCATCCTCGTCACTCCCAACGAAAACCTCAACATCTTCAGCTCTGCTACCTCCAGCTCCACCTCCTGTCTTTTACTCAATGCCACTGTCTCTAAACCATACAACATCGCAGGTCTCACCACAGTCCTATAAACTTTTCCTTTCAATTTTGCAGATACCCTACTATCACAAATCACTCCTGTCACTCTTCTCCACCCACTCCACCCTGCCTGCACTCTTTTCTTCACTTCTCTAACACACTCTCCATTACTTTGCACTGTTGACCCCAGGTACCTGAATTCCTCCACCTTCTGAAGCTCTTCTCCCTGCAACCGCACCACTCCACTGCCCTCCCTCTCATTCACACACATGTATTCTGTCTTACTCCTACTGAGTTTCATTCCCCTTCTCTCCAGCGCATATCTCCACCTCTCCAGGCTCTTCTCAACCTGCTCCCTACTCTCACAACAAATCACAATATCATCCGCAAACATCATAGTCCAGGGAGACTCCTGTCTGACCTCGTCCGTCAACCTGTCCATCACCACTGCAAACAGGAAAGGGCTCAGGGCCGATCCTTGATGCAGTCCAACCTTCACTCTAAACCAGTCTGTCGTACCTACTGCACACTTCACTGCCGTCACACTGTCCTCATACATGTCCTGCACCACCCTCACATACTTCTCTGACACACCTGACTTCCTCATACAATACCATAACTCCTCTCTTGGCACCCTGTCGTACGCCTTCTCTAAATCCACAAATACACAATGCAATTCCTTCTGTCCTTCTCTATACTTCTCCATCAACATTCTCAAAGCAAATAAGGCATCTGTGGTGCTCTTTCTCGGCATGAAACCATACTGTTGCTCACAGATGGTCACCTCTTCTCTCAGCCTGGCTTCCTCTACTCTTTCCCATAACTTCATGGTGTGACTGATCAACTTAATACCCCTGTAGTTACTGCAGGTCTGCACATCTCCTTTATGCTTAAAGATCGGTACCAGCACACTTCTTCTCCATTCCTCAGGCATCTTCTCACCTTCCAAAATCCTGTTAAACAATCTGGTCAAAAACTCCACTGCCATCTCTCCTAAACATCTCCACGCTTCTACCGGTATGTCATCTGGTCCAACCGACTTTCCACTCTTCATCCTCTTAATCGCTGCTCTTACTTCCTCCTTACTAATCCTATCTACATCCTGCTTCACCAACTCCACATCATCCAACCTTCTCTCTCTCTGATTTTCCTCATTCATCAGCTGCTCAAAATACTCCCTCCACCTTCTCAACACACTCTCCTCACTAGTCAACACATTTCCCTCTCCATCCTTTACTGCTCTAACTTGCAGTACATCCTTTCCAGCTCGGTCCCTCTGCCTGGCCAATCGGTACAAATCCTTTTCTCCTTCCTTAGTGTCCAACCTCTCATACAGCTCCTCATATGCCTTTTCCTTGGCTTTCGCCACATCCCTCTTAACCTGCTGCCGCATCTCCTTGTACTCCTGCCTACTTTTCTCATCACTCTGTCTATCCCACTTCTGTTTTGCCAACCTCTTTCTCCTTATGCTCTCCTGCACTTCCTCATTCCACCACCACGTCTCCTTGTCTTCCTTTCTATTTCCAGATGTCACACCAAGTACTTTTCTAGCTGCCTCCCTCATCACTCCTGCAGTAGTTGCCCAATCATCCAACACCTCCTTAACACCACTGAGCCTCTCTCTGACCTCTTCCCTGAACCTCACACTACACTCTTCCTCCTTCAGTTTCCACCATCTTATTCTTCTTTCAGTCCTCGCTCTCCTCCTCTTCTTCTTCGCCTCCAAAACCATCCTACAGACCACCATCCTATGCTGTCTAGCTACACTGTCCCCTGCCAACACCTTACAGTCTCCAATCTCCTTCAGGTTGCATCTCCTGCATAGCACATAGTCCACCTGTGTGCACCTTCCTCCACTCTTATACGTCACCCTATGATCCTCCTTCTTCTTAAAATAAGTGTTCACCACTGCCATTTCCATCCTTTTAGCAAAATCTACCACCATCTGCCCTTCCACATTCCTCTCCTTAACACCATACCTACCCATCACCTCCTCGTCACCTCTGTTCCCTTCACCTACATGCCCATTAAAGTCCGCCCCAATCACCAACCGTTCTTTCCTAGGTACACCATCTACCACTTCATCTAATTCACTCCAGAATCTTTCCTTCTCCTCCATCTCACAGCCAACTTGTGGAGCATAGGCACTGATGACATTTATCATCATCCCTTCAACTTCCACCTTCACGATCATCACCCTATCAGAAACTCTCTTCACCTCCACTACACTCTTACTGTACTCTTCCTTCAGAATCACCCCTACACCATTTCTCTTTCCATCCACACCATGATAAAACAGTTTAAATCCACCTCCAATGTTCCTGGCCTTACTCCCTTTCCACTTGGTCTCCTGAACACACAGCATATCTACCTTTCTCCTCTCCATCATATCAGCTACTTCTCTCCCTTTACCCGTCATAGTACCAACATTTAAAGTACCAACCCTAACCTCCACTCTCCTACACTGCTCCTTTTCCTGCCGTCTCTGTAGACGTCTTCCTCCTCTCCTTCTCCTCCTTCGGCCAACAGTAGCCCAATTTCCACCGGTACCCTGTCGGCTAACGATACCTGTGGCGGTCGTTGTTAACCCGGGCCTCGACCGATCCGGTATGAAATTCTCATTTGTGATCCGCATATTTGATTTGGCGCATGTTTTACGCTGGATGCCCTTCCTAACGCAACCCTCCCCATTTACCCGGGCTTGGGACCGGCACTAAGAATGCACTGGCTTGTGCCTCCCTAATGGCTGGGTTAATAATAATAATAATAATAATAATAATAATACAAATAATAATAATAATAATAATACAAATAATAATTCAATCAAAAACAGTAATGTTTCTGTTGCATTTTATTCACTCTGCGTTATCTTATATGCTCTACACACTGGCATACAGGACATATGTGAATCTTAATGTGCAGATCTTTGTTTACACATTTACTGAGCTTTTTTTTTTATCTTGCTTGGACCTAGCCTTTTGTACTTTGCTTTTCATCATGGGATAAACAAGTCATTCATTTTAAATAAATCTTAAATAAATTGCGATTAAAAAGCTGTCACAGAGAGTAATTTGTTCATTTTGTGTTGTCAGGGTATGTGCATCATTCTTTGTTTGTAATGTGAAGACTGCAATACCTCTTTAGCAAAAAAAGAAAAGATTAATTCACCCCAAAGTCTTCTGAGCCAAGGTTTTTATTCCTTTGTCATGAAACAGATAGCCGGGCTTCGTTTTCTATTTGATACAGAAAGTTCATAATACTCAAACTCCCTTCCACACAAGCACGTAGTTAGGTTTTGTTTTTACTTAGAAAGGTGACCTAATCATTTCTGTTTTTTGTACAGAGCTATTGCATTTTTCACATTACAAACGAAAGAAGTTGCAGATGCACGTTCAACACAAAATGAATGAGTCACTCAGTTGAACGGTGAATTAATCTTTTCTGATTCTCATAATTTGTCCTTGGATGCATTATCTTCTTTTGTTTTGTTTTTCCTTTTTCCGAATATGATGAAAGATTTGCACAAGTAGACGTGTTGGGGGAATTTGGTTATTGAAACTGGAACATTTTAATTGAATTTGTTCAAATGAACAAAATGACTTGAATAAAGATTTGTTCATTTTGCTGAATAAGAATCAAAGGTCCTAGTCCAAGTAGAATGATTTGATGTACCCATCTTTACAAAATAGTCCTCCTTAGGGTTTGTTGTAAAGCCAGCATTGCTGCACATTACCACCAAATATGGTAACAATTTATAACAGTACATTAAGAATAGAATAGCCTTTATTTGTCACATATACATTACAGCACAGTGAAATTTGTTCTTTGCATATCCCAGTTTTGCTTGGAAGCTGGAGTCAGAGCGCAGGGTCAGCCATGATACGGCGCCCCTGGAGCACAGAGGGTTAAGGGCCTTGCTCAAGGGTCCAAGAGTGGCAGCTTGGCGATAACGGGGCTTAAACCCCAGACCTTCCGATCAGTAATCCAGCACCTTAACCACTGGAGCTACCACCCCTAATAAGCATGTACTAATATGTAAACTGAAATGTTGCTTTATTATGAATTAATGATGAGTTAAGGTATATACTAATCAAGAACTAACCTTAAAAACACCATGAGTCACATGAATTCATGTGTGAACAACAGCTACCTTAAGTACATGTTAGTACATGTTTGTTAATTAATGTATTAATTAACACTTTAGGTAAAGCTAAATGTAACCTGCTCTATGTGAAAAAATATTAATTAAAAGTGCACTATTTAAACACCATTGGATGGTGATACATTATCCTCCTCATGGAATGCACAGAGGCACAATAATAAACATCTGTTTTCACCTGATTATTCATACCTTCCTCATCAAATTTACCTGGAAACAGGTGTTTATTATTGGGCCTTTGTAATTATTTCATTTATTAACAAACATGTACTAACATAATTAAGGTAGTACATGTACATGAATTCATGTAGTTAAGGTTAGTTTTTAAATAGTATATGTTTTAAATCATAATTAGTTCATAATAAAGTAGCATGTAGTTTACATATTAGTGCATGCTTATTTATTCATGTTATTGTAAGGTGTTACCAACATGCCTGATTTTCTTCACATAACCAGTAATTTTACATTTTACTACACATCCAGTCAGTCAAGTCCTTAAACAACTCTGACCTTCCAAAGCCCATGCACCATAATCAAACATGTTTAAAGTGGTCCAGTCTGTACAGTTAAAAAGGTTGAGAACTCAGACTCTGGCTTCAATTCAAGATCTATATTGAGGTTGTAAAAAAACAAAAATGCATTGATGGAAGAGCTAATGTGGCCTTTGCAGACATGGCCATGATCGATTCTGAACAATATTCTCCGCCAAGAATTTGATCAAGAGCATAAGTTAATCCGACGCTTATTTGATTATTTGTCTTTGTTACCTCTGGCTCTCAGCAGTAATGCTACTGAAAGAGGACCATGTACTGCACTAAGTGTCTAGAGGGTATGTGTATGGTGCTCTCATTCTGTCAGCAGGGTGTGAATCTCTCCAACACCTTATATCACTCCAGAAGCACCCGATATCACCTCAGCCAAACCTACGTCTCCCATGCCTTGACGGGTGCAGGGCAAAAAAAAGAAGCGTGTTAGACATGGATGATTGACGGACTGTGTAAGGTGTTAGAGTGGGGCTCCATTGCTGTGTTTATAAGGTTGTAATTAGTTTGCTTCTGTGTTTCTCTCCAGTTCTTTCCCGCCAGGTCTATACATTATTCATGTATATTATTCATAGTGCGTGGGAACGTGTAAGCTCCGTGCTACAGAAACCCTATTTCTCTTAGGGGACTTGGTGACAGAACACACCTGCAAGATGTGACATGAGTGACAGCTGACATATTAGCACACCACTTCTGCCACCACCTACACCGTCTTAGCGTATTATATATCACATTAACCAGGTGGACTAGACTGAGGTTTGCAATACTTTTACACTACTGCTTCAATTATAGGTTAGATATACACTTGTAATGTGGTGCAATCTACACCATAATGTGTTTACATGGTGACATTGGTGCGCCATTTTGTTAATCAACAAATGCACTTGTTTTAAAGGGCACGCTAATGTCCTGCGTCACTCAGATTCAATAAAGACGTCGTTCCTTCAGCGAACAAATCAACTTAATTTGTCCTCCTCCCACTTTCATAATGGACATTAATAAGAAATTGTTTTAGCCTCCTGAGAAGGTTGAGGCATTTGTTTTTCTCTGGTTGTCTCTTGCTTCTCATCCATCTTTGTGCCCGCTCATCCAGAACCACCATGATGATTGGTTATGATTGGTGTGTGTCATTACATCGGGCGTTTTATGTCTGCCTCTCTTTCTCTCTCTCTCGTTCATTTTTTCTCTCTCTCTTTCTCTGCTTCTATCTGTATTATTCTTTGCACCAAGTGGTACTTAGAATCACTTATGATTTAAACTGGAGGAAATTTTAATGATCAGGGCTCCAAGGAAAACATTTGACAGCACAGCAAGTCTTTAATTGCATGACTCGTTGTCTGAATGTGAATTTGCCTCTGGTACGTTATCAAATAAAAAAATAAATGTGCAATGGCTTTACAGAATGAGAATAAACAAGTGTGGCATGTTTGATGACAGTGGTACTTTTAAAAAACCAAGTACCACAATCCTCAGTGCAAAGCAAGCTCTGTTTATGATAAGGGTATACAGTAATGGTTTCTGTATCTGTTTGGTGCCCACATATTTGGATCTGTGTCAGTATTAAGATTTAAACCCAACATGGGTGAAGCCTAAAATGGAAGAGTTTGGGTTCCACTTGAGAAATAAACCCAGTCATGCAACAAAGTAATGAATATAGTTTTTTTTGTTTGTTTGTTTTTTTTATCTATACAAAATGAGTAGCCTAATTTAAAGTCAAGTGAAACTTTAAGGCATAGATATAGATATAAAAAAAACCACTAAATATTACTATTATTTGTATAAGTTTAGTACAGATTCTTTTCATTTCAATATACATTAGGTTGTATAAATAATGTACTTTGTTACAAACTCAGTTCATTACAATTCCAAATCACGGGGTCGATACAAACAAAAATATAGATGCCGATCTGACTGTTTGCAGAGTATCATGCCATTGTGGCATAGCCTTTTTGTTTTTGCCTTCTGGAAGCATTGTACACAACACAACGACTTCCTTGTGACAGAAAATTCTGTTTCCCGCCAATCCCGCTGCATTACAGATTCTCTCGCAGTATCATTTCAGGTCAATATCTGTCAGAAGCATTTGAGCATGAGTTTAAAAACAGCTGAGACCCATTCATTATTCAGACGGTAGCATCGAATGGCACAGTCCTGAGAGAGCTATGTGGAGTTGTCAGATGAAATGGATTGATGTCCCAGGGACTTGACTTGTGTGCTTATTATTGGGTTCAGATTGGGCGAAAGCTCTAGTAGTCCCTAGCCAAAGAAGAAGAGGTTCAAGTTTTGTGAATTAAGTGCTTTGTAAAATAGAAAGATAAGTCAATAGTGGCTGGAAAAACTAATTTACAAGAATGATATTTCGAATTTAAAAAGAGTTGCAAGAGGAAAATGATTAATATTAGAGTAAATTCAGAAGACAGGCATAACATCAAGGGAGCACTGTATGGAGGTGGCTGGGATTGAGTATCAAATTCTGTTCTCATGTGGTTTACCTTTGCTATTGATTCCATTCATTTTATATCAACATTGGAAATTACATTTTAGACAACAGTTTCACCCCTTTATATACTGATACCAACCAGTAAAAAAGTGATCTAATGTTGTTTGAACAAAATTAACAGCATTTGTCAAAATCAGCGTGTTTGAAGAATCCTTTCTCTTTCTGTTGCATAAGTTAAGTGAAAGACAGTTATGCTTTAATATATAATCAATTCCAGAAGGGTACCGTTCATTGAAATGATGTATCCTTAGAGTAATTGGATCCATCTATAGCCGAAGCATAGCCTCAAAACTGAGATCACCAGAACTACAAGTTGCTGGTGCTTAACATAATTTATACATTATAATACAGCAGATTTACAAAAATTCAGATTCTGAAATATATAGAAATATACTGCACAAATGGCAAGGAAAGCTCTCTAAGATGACATGTTCTTGATGAATCTTAACCACTATCATTTGCAATTCAGTTAGAATATCACCCTAGAATTTTCTGATCTGTTACCAGACACAGTATCTGTATATAATAATTATTAATTATAAAATACTTATAACGTATACAAATAAGAAAAATGTTAATACAGTACAGTACTGTACACTGGCATTGAGTAAAAGACAGGAGGTGGAGCTGGAGGTAGCAGAGATGAGGAGTGATGAGGATGGACAGGATTAGAAATGAGTTTATTAGAGGGACAGTGCATGTAGGACGTTTTAAAGACAAGGTGAGGGAGGTGAGATTGAGATGATTTGGACATGTGCAGAGGAGGGACATGGGGTATATCTGTAGGAGAATGCTGAGGATGGAGCCACCAGAAAGGAGGAAAAGAGGAAGGCCAAGGAGGAGGTTCATGGATGTGGTGAAGGAAGACATGCAGGTAGTTCGGTCAAAAGAGGCAGATGTAGAGGACGGGGGGGTATGGAGATGGATGATCCACTGTGGCGACCCCTAATGGGAGCAGCCAAAAGAAGAAGAAGACTGTATACATAAAATAGCATTTTTGGGGTGGCGTAACCACTGCGATAAACCCGGGGATTACTGTAATGCATTTTTTTTGTGTGCTATTAGTCTTATTTTACTGGTAAGCAATTCGTTTTCTGTTTTTTTTGTTTTTGTTTTTTTTAAACAGACTCCATTATCTGGATTCATTTAAAGTTAACTAAGAGAAACTTGATTTGATGTGAGGTATCAATTAATCATGCTTCTTAGCACCCCAAGAGATTCCAACTAACCTAATACTTGTATCAATAAGGACCAAAAACAAAATCTAACCCATAAAACACAGACCAAAGTTACTTTGAAGTAAAAATTACTTTAAGTTACTTTTACTCCACTAAATTAGAGCTCTTCATGAGTCAAATTCATCTTTATTCTGGTGTGCTATTTTCGGTCTGCAGTGAGTCAGCACCTTTTAGCTCAGTTCAGTTCAAGTTAAGGACAAA
This sequence comes from Silurus lanzhouensis, assembly GCA_039877035.1. Classification (NCBI taxonomy): domain Eukaryota; kingdom Metazoa; phylum Chordata; class Actinopteri; order Siluriformes; family Siluridae; genus Silurus; species Silurus lanzhouensis. The sequence goes on along the minus strand of JBCEWE010002369.1, from coordinate 255,824 downwards.
TTCAAAAGCTCATTCTAGTCAAAATCTATTTTCTATTTTCTTTTCAGCAAGCCTCACTGACAGGGCTTTGTCATTATTCTGCAAGCATTGTCTAGCCGGACAAAACAAGTTAGCATTGAATTAGTGGTCTAAGGATGTCATGACTTTGGTTTTAGGAATAATTAATACAAATATTATTGAATAATTTTGGGATGTTTTAAAGCTTAAAATACATTTACAAAGTCCAAATGCTATCTATTATAATGCCTTAATATATAAATGTATAAAATAAATATATATATACTGAACAAAATTATAAATGCAACACTTTTGTTTTTGCCCCCATTTTGCATGATATGTCTGAATCTGTGTTAGTGAGCACTTTGCCGAAATTATCCATCCACCTCACAGGTGTGGCATATCAACATGCTGGTTAGACAGCATGATTATTGCACAGGTGAGTCTTAGGCTGGCCACAATAAAAGGCCACTTTAAAATGCGCAGTTTTACTGTATTGGGGGGTTCGGGGGGTCCAAAAACCAATCAGTATGTGGTGTGACCACCATTTGCCTCACGCATTTTGTACTGTACAGTGAAAACAAAAAGTGTTGCTTTTATAATTTTGTTCAGTATATTATTAATTCATGCTAGTTTGATTATTGTATGATGTTCAAGTTTGTGAGCACTTGACCATCAGATGTGTACAGATGTGTGCATGTACATGTTATAATTTTATGATTACACTACACTTAAGCCAAACTAAAAGGAGGGAACCTGTTTTAACATGACAATATTTCTGTGTATAAAATAGGCTCCATGAATACAGAGAGTGTTATAGATGAAGTGGAAGAACTTCTGCACCTCACCACAGTGAACACCTTTGGGAACGCTGACTACACCACAGGCCTCTTCACCTCCTCCCCTTGTCATATAAGTGCCTGACCTCTGTCACATAAGTAATGACCCTGAGATGGAATGTGCAAAAACATTCTCAGACATGCTACAAAATCTAGTGAGATTCCAGAGGAATGAAGGTTATTATTACTGCAAAGGATGTGATATACAGTACAGTATATGGGTATATGTGTGTGTGATGGTCAGGTGGTCACAAACCTTGGGTCATTCAATTCAATTCAATTCATTTTTATTTGTATAGCACTTTTAACAATGAACATTGTCTCAAAGCAGCTTTACACAGATAATGTGGTGATTAAAAGTAAATATGTTCTTTGTAAGTAAGTTTGTCCCTGATGAGCAACTGTGGCAAGGAAAAACTCCCCGAGATGGCATAAGGAAGAAACCTTGAGAGGAACCAGACTCAAGAGGGAACCCATCCTCATCTGGGTTGCACCGAATGTCCATTCGAAAATATCATGTTCTCAGGTCAGTTGTACCACCGATTTGCAATTGTGGGTGGTACATATCACAAGCTTTTGTATAGAAGGAATTGATCTGTACAAAACGCACACACACTCATTCAACTGTGTGTTTCTGAATTGTTCAATCTGAACTCAACCCACACTCAATACTCATCTCAATCCATTCAACCACCCATATTATATTTATATGAAATCATATTATACTTTTTGTCACAGCTCTTGACTGTTTTTGCACAACATTTTGTTTATGTTTACAAACACACACTTACATTATTGTATAACATATTATACAATAGGTTTACTGGTCCTTTGTGTTTTGTGTATCTGTCCCACACTGACTTGTGTTGTCTGTCTGTACTGTTTGCACTCGCTTGCACACAATGCACTTTATGTGGCAAGGACACTCACTTTAGTCCTCAGTTTGGTGTTCTGGTTTGTAGCTTTATGTTGTGTGATGTAGCTTTCTGTTGTTTAATGTAGCACCAGTGCTCTAGTGGAACGTCGTCTCATTTCGCTGTGTACTGCGTCAGCTATATATGATAGAAATGACAATAAAAGCTTCTTGACTTAACTTCACTTGACAGCAGTACATGAGTCTGGTACGCATCAGAAAAGAGCTTGAAACCAAAAGTGCAGAAGATATTAGTAACAAAAGATCGATTATAACTGTTCACATGGAAAGCTACAAGGCATGTTTTTGTCTTTTGGTATGACAATCACACATTTTTTTTTTTTACATTTATTTACTCTTTAACTTTGGAAATTTTATAGGGCTGTGGTGAGACCTGTGATGTTGTGTGGTTTAGAGACAGTGGCATTGAGTAAAAGACAGGAGGTGGAGCTGGAGGTAGCAGAGCTGAAGAGGTTTTTGTTGGGAGTGACGACAATGGACAGGTTTAGAATCAATTTTATTAGAGGGACAGTGCATGTATGACGTTTTGAAGATAAGATGAGGGAGGTGAGATTGAGATGGTTTTGGACATGTGCAGAGGAGGGACATGGGGTATATCGGTAGGAGAATGCTGAGGATGGAGCCACCAGGAAGGAGGAAAAAAGAGGAAGGCCAAGGAGGAGGTTCATGGATGTGGTGAGGAACGACATGCAGGTAGTTGGGTCGAAAGAGGCAGATGTAGAGGACAGGGTGGTATGGAGATGGATGATCCGCTGTGGCGACCCCTAATGGGAGCAGCCAAAAGAAGAAGAAGACTGTATACATAAAATAGCATTTTTGGGGTGGCGTAACCACTGCGATAAACCCGGGGATTACTGTAATGCATTTTTTTGTGTGCTATTAGTCTTATTTTACTGGTAAGGAATTCGTTTTCTGTTTTTTTTTTTTTTAAACAGACATGCAGGTAGTTGGGTTGAAAGAAGCAGGTGTAGAGGACAAAGCGTTATGGAGACGGATGATCCACTGTAGCGACCCCTAATGGGAGAAGCCAGAAGAAAAAGAAGAAGATTTACTCTTCAAATTTATCCTTATAAGCCTATCTGAATGTTAGGTGCAGAACATAAATACACTATTAAAATGAACCTACCGGTACATTTATGGAAGAAGGAAATGAAATAAGATCATGCAGAAGATGCACATAAAACTGATTTTAGCATCGAATGTGTCTATCTATCAATACTTCCCAGCAATGAAGAATACAGATAATGGTGACGGTTCATTAGCCTTAGGATTTTAAATAACCAATATTCATTTGTTAATAAAAGGTATTAACTATTGCTTATCTGTATTCAGATTTGAACAAAAATTTGTAAGGTATCAGACCTTTTGTTGTAAGTATGAATTTTAGCACCTGTACCCCTGAAACACTGGAAAACATTAGAAACAAACGCAAAAATAAATAAAGACAACATTACAGCAATATCAGCAGGGTATATGCATTCTGTAAGTTCCGCTACAACTATATCATTCAAGTTCATGGATGGTCTCAATTAGAAGTGTGCTTTGTACATTGTTTAATTAAGTTTGCACAGTTATTATTTTGATTTGTTTGTATTTGATAGCGATATTTTCCATTTCCCACATTATTTCCAAACTAGTGGCTGATCAGGCAGTTACTAAGAATCAATTAACGAACACTGTGACGGTATTAGAATACAACAAAAATTACTTTGTTTTAAAATTACTACAAAACAAATCTTTTTTTTTCTTAAACCTATGTAATAACAAATCAATTCACATACAGGAGATCCGCTCACAATTTAAAGGAACGTGAATTTTTTTTGGTGAAGAAGGTTGGGATAAAATTCCAAAGTCCACATATGTGAAGTTAATAGACTTAAAAAATAAATAAAAAAAAAAAAGGTTTATGCTATAGTAAAGACAAAAGTTGCTTCCAAACAGTATTAGTTAAGAGGTGTTTTCAGACTTATGCCGTCAAGGTGTTGTAGGCTTTTTAATTAAAATATTCCCGGTTATTAAACATTTATTTTTACTCTGGATTTTATTGTTGAAAGATCACATTAAAGATGTAACAAGTCTAACGTTTATGTTGTTATTTCAGTATTAATATTTTAAAAACCTGCAATGTATAAGGGAGTGAAGGCTTTTTATAACCACTGTATGAAATTCAGTACTTTATTCCCTTTAGAAGGATTAGCTCCTGGGAACAGTGCAAGCTGGGTGGTTTGTTGTTGTGCTAACATACATTTAGACAGCTGAATTCATATGCAGAATAAATTTGCATAGGTTAGGAAACTTGCCATTTGTGTTGTGTCTTGGGTCTCTGCAACTGTACTTCAGGAAGCCCCAATCATGTTGCGGTACTTCATACAGATTCTACCCACATTATTTGCTTTTGCCGGGTTTTTTTTACCGTTTTTTAACCACATTACAGCTCATTTTCTGGTAGCTGTCTATTGCAATAATGAAACAGTATAATACAGGGCAATATCAAGAAACACTAGACATGCATTGTGTTGGTGTAAACGTGATAAAATCTCATGACAAAGATCTGAGGTTATGCCATTGATCACGACATGTGTAATGGGTTCTGCCTACTCGCGACTTTCCCAGTGCTGCATCAATTATTCAGGCACCGCTGCAGGCTTTGGGAACGAGACTGTGCAATGCTGTTCCAGCTCCCCACTATGCAAACTGCCACTCATTCTCAGGAGGTGATCATGATATTCTGTTATTGTTCTCCAGCTACTGGATAGACTTCAGCAGATTCATCTGCCTACACTTGTTCTCACAGTGCTGAATCAGTACACACTCCTCCTAGTTGTCACTCTTGTTAGATGTTACATACATAAAAACGGTTTCGATGTAGTAGTATGATTAGTATATTTTGTCTCAGCATTTACATTTACATTTACATTTACATTTACATTTGCGGCATTTAGCAGACGCCCTTATCCAGAGCATTTAGTAATTCATTCATTCTTATGTAGTACCTGATCTGGATTATGATAAATCCAGAGCATATCCTAGAAGTGCTGGTCATCAGGGTGGGAAATTTCACTCCAGATGATACGCCAGTCTATCACAAAACACTGAGCGGATGTATTGTCATATTTATTCACATCTGGAGAATATTTAGTCTTGTCAAGACATTTTCTGTTTGTAATTAAGAACAATTAAGAACAATACAAAGATTTTTAAAAGTGGCAATCAGAACAGAAATTTCTATATCGCATAAATTTTTTATTTTTTTAATTATTTTAAAATACATTTTATTATTATTATTTTATTTTATTTTATTTTATTTTTATTTATTTATTTATTTTTAAATTTATTTATTTTATTTATTTTTTTTTGGGGGGGGGGGGGGGGGGTTCTGTCTATTTTCCAGACAGTTTATCCAATTTTACTTGTCCCTGATTTCTTTCTAGCCCAGTCTGTAGATAGACAAGGTCCAGCAATAACAGTTATGTGAGTTGATTGTAATGTTTTCATCCCTTCATATGCATAATGCATCACCAGCAGTGCTTGAGAAGATGCAAGTAGTCGGGTATATAATAAATTAGAAAGAAGCAGATTATGTCAGGATATAGTTTCACTTTTCGAAGATATCAAATATTTATCTGTCATGACAAGCTGTTGACAAGTGTGGTAATAAGTGAGCATGTATTCAGTTCTTCATCCCAAGCCACATACAATACACTAAATAGTATAACATCATTTGCAGCTGGTATCATCATCCCTTAAGCATTTAAATACATCGAAATTAAAGATACAGAAAAGAGTGTTATGCTGTGGTTATTACGGAAAGCGCAAACCCTCTCATGCTTTAACAAGAGCTATGTATATATATATATATACCCATTACTCTGATACCCCTAAATAATTCCAGTAATTAAAGTCTAGCTGTGTGTACTTAAATCCAAGTATAATTACAGCTGTTCTGTGAAGGCTTCAGAAGTTTGTTGAAGAACATTAGTGAGGAAACTGCATCATTAAGACTAAAGAGCACACCAGACAGGTCAGGGCTAAAGTTGTGAAGAAGTTTAAAGTTGGGTTAGGTTTTAAAAACATATCCCAAGCTTTGAAAATCTCACTGAGCACTGTTCAATCCGTCATAGGATAATAAAAAGAGTATGGCACAACTGCTAACCTACCAAGACATGGCTGTCCACCTAAGGAGAGCATTGATCAAAGAAGCAGCCAGAAGGCCCATGGTAACTCTGGAGGAGGTGCAGAGATCCACAGCTCAGGTGGAAGAGTCTGTCCACAGGACCACTATCAGTCATTCACTCCACCAATCTGGATGCTATGGAAGTGTGGCAAGAAGAAAGCCATTGTTGACAAAAAAGAATAAGAAATCACTTTTGCAGCCATGTGGGCCATGAGGGCAATTGCAGCCATGTGGGTGACACAGCAAAGATGTGGAAGAAGGTGCTATAAGACCTAAATGTAACTACATGCAAAACGTTATGTGTGGCGGAAACCTAACACAAAAGACTTGGGGCAGAGGTTCACCTTCAAGCAGGACAATGACCATAAACATACAGCCAGAGCTACAATGGAATGGTTTAGATCAAAGCATATTCGTGTGTTAGAATGGCCCAGTCAAGTCCACACCTAAATCCTACTGAGAATCTCTGGCAAGACTTAAAAATTGCTGTTCACAGATGTTCTTTATCCACTCTGAATTAAATGGAGCTGTTTTGCAAAGAAGAATGGGCAACAATTACAGTATTTAGATGTGTAAAGCTGTTAGAGACATACCCAAAAAGCCTTGCAGCTGTAATTGCAGTGAAAGGTGGTTAAAAAAAAGTACATGTATTTAGGGGGGCTGAATACATATGCACAACACACTTTTCAGATTTTTATTCATAAAAAAATCTTTAACACCATGTATAATTTTCCTCCCACTTCACAATTGTATGTCTATCACATACAATCCCAATAAAATACATTTAGGTTTGTGGTTATAATGTGACGATTATGGGAAAATATTCAAGGGGTATGAATACTTTTGCAATGCACTGTATATATCCAGATGAGAACATTTTCATGCAAATCAAAATCACCAAGCAGGAGCACTTAATAAAATGATGTCTCTTTTATGGAAATTTGCTGAAGCATTAAAATTCTGAGTTTCAATTCTTACCTGAGGGACACGTTTCCTTAATCAAAAGGACATCTTGTGCTGGTTAGCTCAATTTCATGCCTCAGGCAAAGTTTAAGCCAAATGTTTCCCACTTTGTATATAGCAGTTCTTCTGTTCACAGCCCTGAGACTTGTGAGAGCTTAGCAAAAGTGGGTCATGTGATGCCAGTGCTTTTAGCTTCTTAATTTCACCTCTATTACCATTTGTCACAGAGCTCTCACCATTTGGTCTTCTAACCCTCCTGAGCTTTCCTCCTTGTGGAAAATCACAGCTCTTCAGCAAGCAAAATGGCAAGAAGGTTAAAAGAAACTTCAGCAAGGAAGATTTTTACTGAAAACCAATAGTTCTTTTTTATTCTCCATCCACATTATTCCCCTGGTTGTTCAGACTGTGTCTGGAGCAGCCACATCATGTCTCGCAATGACACACAATGACAAAAGCGAGATAGGAGGATGTGCAGAGCCAGTCTGCAGTCATGTCACTGAGCAAATGTAAAGTTCCAGCCAAAAGAGACCCAGTGGGACAAAATGAAGGCAAATGACAAATATATCAGCTACAATCCTGACCACATGAACTTTGTTTTAGCTGTAATAACTGAAGATTTGTGTTCGATTCAACAAACTATCTCTATCACAAAGTTACTTGGACAGTCACAAAGTAAGAAGAATACCTTTTCCATGCTGAAGAATAGAATAGAATAGAATAGAATAGAATAGAATAGAATAGAATAGAATAGAATAGAAGCTGGAGTCAGAGCACAGGGTCAGCCATGATACGGCACCCCTGGAGCACAGAAGGTTAAGGGCCTTGCTCAAGAGCCCAAGAGTGGCAGCTTGACGATACCGGGGCTTGAACCCCCGACCTTCTGATCAGTAACCTAGACTAAACTTGAAAATTGCTGTTCAAAGATGTTCTTCGTCCACTCTGATTCAACTGAAGCTGTTTTGCAAAGAAGAATGGAAAACAATTGCAGTCTTCAGATGTACAAAGCTGATAGAGACTTAATCAAAAAAACTTGTAGCTGCAATTGCAGTAAAAGGTGATTCGAAAAAGTATATGTATTCAGGGGGGCTGAATACATATGCACGGTAGTTTTTATTGACAATTGCTGATTATATCTTCAACTCCATTTGCAGAAATGCAGCTGCAATCTTGCAAGGAACCACCACTATGCTTCACTATTGTACTGCTCTCCAGCCCTTTGGCGAACAAACTGCTTAACCGGCTACAGCTTAATATTTTAGATTTTGGCTCATTGATTCAGTGCACCTGCTACCATTTTTCTACCCCAGTTCCTATGTTTTTGTGCTTAGTTCAGTCGCTTAGCCTTGTTTTCATTTCAGAGGAATGGCTTTTTGGCCACAATTCTTCCATAAACACTTCTGGCCATGTTTCTCCAGACAGATGGTGTATCTGGGTCCCACTGGTTTCCACCAGTTCTTGCTAATGGCACCTCTGAACAAATTCTGATGTTGAAAGGAATTTTTTTTGTTTGTTTTTTGTTTGGTTTTTTTTATCTGCTGCATTGAGTTTTCTTGGCTTTCCACTGCATCTATGGTCTTCAACATTGCCCCATTTCTTTGTGCTTTTTTAAAATAGCTTAAACAGCACATCTTGAAACCTCAGTCTGCATTGAAATCTTTGCCTGAGAGAGACAACTTATAATAATATTATATAATATATAACATAACATATAATATTTTGTTGCCCTGCTCAGCCTTGTCATGGTGTATAACCTGTTACACTGTCATCCACAACCCTACAGTCCCTTAGTATCAGTGTTAAGCTGTTCCATACCCAGGTTTCAACCTCTATATAAAATTGATGATCATTAATAAATCGATACTTTTCAAGCTTTTAATACTCTAATCAACATGGCTATGGATAAATATGAATGCTGAATGCAAATGTTTGCTTATTTTTAGTGTAACTCAACTAATTATAGAGCATAACTAGACATGTTTCAAAGGTCATACAGATGATGCTTATCAAATAACTTGTTCACGTTTATTAGATACATAAAAAAGAACATTATCTTTCTTTGCACTGAGCAATGTACTTACACAAGCCTGTATATATTATTAGATGACAGAGCAGTTCGTAAAAAATACTCTTGTAATTGTTTTAAATTATAATTTTTTTTATTACGTAAATCATCAGAACACCAAACGGAACCTTTCCTATGTTTCCACAATTGCCGGAAATTGTAAAATGCTAGATATTATGTTTAATAGACATTTAAATGTAATGAAGCAAATTCTCCAGGTTCCTTATTTCAAACCAGCAGAGGCTACTTGGTTCAAAAACAACAACAGCACTTGAGTTATACAGGGAAACAAGCCACACAGAGACAGAAAGAAAAAAAGAAGGAAATAAGAGAGAGAGAGAGAGAGAGAGAGAGAGAGAGAGAGAGAGAGAGAGAGAGAGAGAGAGAGAGAGAGAGAGAGAGAGAGAGCAGAGTCTTTCATCTTCCTTCAGGCAGCTATCACCAGCTGATTTGATCTGGATTATGGAAAATGCAGCTGAGATCTGGATGTTCATAACTGCAGATCTGGGATTCTGAAGGGTACAGTGGGGAACACAGTATTCAAAAACACATTTAAGCTCCAGAGAGCTATGACTATTGCAACAACTATATATAAAACAGGAAAGAAAGAAAGCCCATGCTTCATGACAGCCTTGGGGCACACCAACATGTTTGTAAGGTGTTGGGCTTTGAAAAAACAAATAAGACATGTGTGTGCCATGGTGAACTCATATACCAAGCTGTGAGGGAGATTATATTATATGATTGTATGTACATTGAGGTCCAACAGTCTGAAACCATATTGCAATTATTTAACCTGTTAGCCTTTGGCACAGATTTTGGGACTTACAGCTGAAAATGCCCTATCTAACTTTAAATGTTAACAGTTCCTGATAAAAGTTAAATCTTTTTAAAAAGAAGACACTTTTAGCTTTACTGTCCATTATTCAAAGTTTTCCAGATAATTAATGTTTGGCTATTAATATTTATATGGCATTCATATTGATGGCCAAACAAGCTATTGTTTTACAGTCATGATCATTCTTATTGACACACACACACACACACACACACACACACACACACACACACACACTTACTTTTTAAGCATTTCTCTTGTAAAAACAAACTGACAAAAAAAACTATAAAATCTTATAAAACTATAAAGGGAGATATACAGTATTGTAACTTACAGATGTAAAATAGCATCTCTATGCAGATCCCCAAGTCTCTGTTGTTACTCTGCCTCCAAGATGATTTTCCACATCGCTGCTTTGTGCAAATCTCCAATCACACCAATTATTTGATTGTTCATTTCTTTCTGTTTTCTCTTTTTTTGTAAGTAAAGTCCAGTTAGCACAAGCTGGAAACAAGCTGTTTATGCCAAACTGAGACCTGCATTCACTTCCTGGTTTCGTCACACCACGTGCTGCTTTGACCAGTAAGAGTTTGTAAAGAGTAATAAAATGTCTCTAGGTTACATATATCAACCACCCCCCTGGTGGTTGATATATGAGACCACCAAGGTGTTGTCCAAGTGAACCAACAAGTGATGGCCTCTGAGGTCCGGGAGAAAGTGCTTCAAAGCCAGAAGCACGGCCAGCATTTCAAGGCAATTCATGTGCCACCTCAGATGGACACTGTCCCATAGACCTTGTGCAGAGCGGCCACTCATGACCGCTCCCCATCCCGTGAGGGATGCATCCGTCTTAAGCACAATGCGACGACCGGGAAATCCCAACACAGGGCCATGGAGTAGATCTAAGATAGGACCTAACCCACCGAACTTTTTGGGAACTATGAAGTACCGGCTCTATAACCCCGACTTTCTGTCTGATGGAGGGATAACCTTGATGGCCTTCTTTCCTCAGGAGAGTATCTACTTCTCATTCCAGGACCAAAGCCTGCTTGCTTTTCACCAGAGTGAGAAAGAGGCCGTTGAACCGGGGCGGGCGACTTCCGAAATGAATCACGTAGCCTCACTCTACAGTACGCAGGACCCACAGCAACACGTCTGGCAAAGCCCTCCAGGCTGCCAGGTTCTCCCTTGGGTATCAATCTCTCAAGACTGACCTCCGATGTATCTAGAGCCGGGGAAGTGCCCAAAAGGCTCTGGAAACAAGACCTTATTGGATTCAATAAAAGTAAGAATGTAAAATGTAAAATTTACATTCCTTTGCTCAAATGTAAATGGAACAGTGAGGTAGATATTCAGACAAGGCTTATTTACGACATGCCCTTCTTTATATCCTGTCCGTCTCCAGTCTAAACAGCACCTCTCTTCTATTCTCAATGATAATGATTGACTTCTGGTAAATTTCACTAATTTGGGTTAGATCATGGGAGGCAACTATTATACTTAATGCTCAGTGGCGGCTACTGGTCTGTCAGAGAGGGGAAGCTCATTTTCGGCCTACATCATAAAATTGTCTATTTATTTAAAAGTAAATTCTGCCCTACGTTCCTTTTCAAGAAAATGGTCTGTGACCCTGTCGTACCAACTAGGAGTCTTTTCAAGTGACTTGACCAGTGTCCTCTCAATGGCCAGCAGAGCTAGGCTGCTTAAACGGCCTTGGCCCATTGTGTTTCGGGTGTAGGACTTGAGTCGCTTTAAACAGGAGAAGCTCCTTTCTACACCTGCAGATGTAGCTCCAATTTTTGCCACTAATGAGAACAGTTTGTAAAGCTGAGGCATTGCACTGTCCAACTCCATGTCTTTAAGGAACACCAAGTAATCACACAGCTTTCCCCTGTTACCCTGCAAGTCCTGATCTGAATACAGGACTTGAAGTTCTGACCTCAGTCTTCCTGAATCAAAGTGATGGCCATAACTTTTCAGGACACTTTGGAAGGCCTCCTCTGGAAATACCTGTCTCATGTCATCAAATTTCCCTGGATTGACTAATTCTAAGAAGAGCATGCTTTCCAAATTTGAAAAACGTCGAGGAATCTGCTCCAAGATGTTATCAAGGATGGCCATGTACAATTTTAAAATATTAAACTCTGTAAAACTGAAACAAGGAATGTGGTGTATAATTGTGTGAAATGTATGATGAAAATCAAGCAATTTCGCCAAGCAAATATCAAAGAAATAGGTTGCAGCAGTTTTTATTTCGACTGAACTTGAGAAATCCGCGATGGGACTGAGCGCGAATAGCTTCAGTGATTCCTTATAGTACAGAATCGCTGTCAGTCAAAAGGAGATGCAGTCTTTCGACAGACCCTCCAATCCTCACGCAGAAGCTCGGAGTCCGGGTCAGCCCACTCCCCATTCACCCCCAGAGACACTGAGCGTCCGTGGGCGGGACATAATCGCAGCGTTTATCCAATGACCGTCTAGTTTCGAAGCGCTGAAAAAAACCGTTCAAAGCAGCCCCATTGAAGTCAATGACGCTGGGCTTCAATAGGGAAATGCACTGTGACGCTGCGGGAATGTATGAGAAGGAAATCGAGTCAGCCGACCTGCTATATGTAACTGATTCTGAACGAACTCGTCTTTGAGATGAACGTTTTCTAACGCATTTTTAGTCAATAAAATGTTAATACAATAGTACATATTTGACCATTAATTTTGTGACATTATAAGGGAAGCCGAGCTTCCCTTGCAGTCTTAAAGAAATCGCCTCTGTTAATGCTTGATCGCAGAAACAGGAATAAATAGGCTAAATAAACTACAAAGTTTCTGTCTGCTGCATAACCTGAAGTTTTGGATGTTTCAAGAATATATCACCAGAGAATTCACTGCAGATAGACAGCTATGTCTTCGAAAAAGAAAACTTTTATATATTTTGGCCAATTTTGACACTAGTAGACAGTTATGCATTACATAGATGCAATTCTGTCTAAAAATGAACACAGTAAAAACAGCATGTATTAAAAAAATGTATTGATGAGAGCCTTTGCTAGAAATTTGCATTATGGTGTCCTGGGCAATAATCATTTTTTGTAAATGTGTAAGGGAATGGGAAAAGTCAAGGCTACACCTGGGGCTGATCTGTCACCTGAGGAATTAAAAGAATTTGTTATTGCTTTTGCTTTCTGGTAGACAAAACTACCAAAGTGAGTCAAGAAAAGGGAAAGTCCAACTTTTTTGTGAAGCAAGTGAGCCATGAAGATGTCACTATATCTTGATAGTGTCTCATGGATGAGTCAGAGATGTGTGCATTTTCTTATTTCTGACACCAGCCTCTTTTGAAAACTCAATTCTTGCTGTGCTTACCGCCTCTGCAAAGGCGCATAGTAATGAAAAATTTCAGGTGCATGACCTGGCAAGGAACAACCCTCATGCAGGTGCGTGTGTGTGTGTGTGTGTGTGTGTGTGTGTGTGTGTGTGTGTGTGTGTGTGTGTGTGTCAAAGGGACATCGTTTTGACTGCATGAGCCCTTGTGACACAGCAAAGTGAAATCTGAGACATTGAATTCTATGGCCCAATGTTGCTTAAAAAAAGCACCAGAGCGGATGTGAGTTATAGGGTAGATCTATGCCTCAAAGTGAAAGGTTATAACAGGCTGGCTAAACTTCACTTTACCTATATTTGTTCAGGTTCTCAACCTTAATTAAATCCCAGTGAATTCCCACATCCAGTGGCCATTCAGAGCACACATACTGGACATTGTTGATATATTTCTATGAGACAAATTTCATTTTACGGCTATTTAGCGGACATTCAATATAGGTATCATGTTCAGTTGGCAATCTACTGCTGTCTCTTCTATTCACTTTTACTCCAGTTGACTGTGACTTATAATGGCGTGTCCCATAAAACAATCGCCTTCCAGCAATACTTCTCATTTGCATACATTTCAGAAATCCTTAATCTCTACGTTCATTATTTCCTTTGTAAAGTATTCCCTTGCTCCCATAATTCTCTTAACAGGATTATCATATAAAACAAATGCAAGATGTTCAGTCCACACCACTGAGAATTTTATAGCCTTCAAGCTCTCTAAAAACACTGAAAGAGCTCGTTGTGTGACCGCTGTGGCTCGATTTTGCTGTGATCACCACACACAAATGGTCTGCCCTCTAAAGCTAATTGAAATAAGTTAGATGTCAGCTTGCTATGTGTACTGTTGCAATGTTGGTTAGTGTCAGGGATTCCCCTGCCACGTCCCCCTCAGTAGCTGTCCGAGATTCCCCTGCCATGCCCCCTTTGGCCGCCGTCAGAGATGCACCCTGCCACGCCCCCCTCGGTAGCGTTCATGGTGCCCCATTATCCCGTGCCTGCCTAATCACCGACAGCCGTGACTCGTTATGGTTCTGACTATATAAACACACGTTCTCGAGTCACAGGCTGTCGGTCCTTGTATTGTCATGCTGGTGATACCCGTGGCTGCTCGACCGCCAGCATTCCCCGCTGGTTCCGTATCCTGGTTCTGTTTCTTATGGATTACTGTTAGCCGTTGCCGTTTACTTTCGTTTCGGACTCTAGGTTTCCTTTTGGATTACTCGTCTCGAGAGGATCTTCTTTGTTTGTTTTCTTGCCTCGGCAGCAGTGAGTGTTTCTTTGTGGAACTGAATTAATAAACTATGATTGACTTGCTTCCGCTTCCGCGTCCTGTCCGTCAGCCTGACAGTTAGGTAGCTAGTGAAACTATGTGCTATGTACTGTATGAACATCAGGAAAAGCTGAAGTGTTGATTGTTTTTGTTGTCTCATCCAACTGACAGGCTTAATAAAGACAAAATAACACCCAATAAGACAGCATTCTAAAAAAAAACTAGAAGATATTATGATCATTTGGCAAACATATAATGGAATATATTGAATATATTGAACAACGTGTTTTACACACCCGGTGTCTTACTTCACTGGATTTGAACTTTCGAATAATATAATATAATAAAACACTCACTAAACATTTCGACATTTCGACAGCATGAATTTCCCATGCCTGTCTTAGTCCTGTGTTACATGTTAAAATTAGTAAGTTAACTTGAAAAACAATTGCTGTTTTACTCATAAGTTGCTAATCAGTTTTACTGTTGAGTTTTTTTTACTTGATTTACTTGAAAATTTCACTCAATTTCAGATTTCACTTCATTACTTGATTTACACTTAGTTGCACATAAACTGCAGTAAAATCTATGCTATTACATTTTCTCGCACGGCTTCATAATTTTTTTGCAACAATCAAGGTTTTTTTCTGATATGTTGTTTTTTCAGGATTCCGCGCAGTAATCAGTAAACAATCAAGGTTTATACAAAGCACAGAGGTTTTTAGAGCACTCAGTAGCAAAAAAAGAATAAAAAAACACGTAATTATTGATTATGAAATTTCCCTGGGTGGATAAACGATATAACATTAAATAAATTCCTCCTGGAACTCAAACATTTTCATAACGTAGCTTGCAGGAAATGTTGCTATTTACTACTAATCACATAAACAGATCCTAATCAGTAAGTTGAGAAGGAAGAGAACGTCAACAGTTATCAGCCATGAACTTTAATTATCCATTAACTTTCCATTAACAAAAATTATATATATATATATAAAATGAATAGTATACAAATATCTTAGTTACACTACAAATCAGAAGATATTCATAATAAAATATAATGATATATTTAGGAGCAGGACAAATCCAATTTCACATTTAGTCCCCATTTTGCTGCTATAAGAACCTCCACTCTTCTGGGAAGATGTTCCACTAGATTTTGGAGTGTGCTTGTGGGAAATCGTGCTTATTTAGCTACAATGGCATTAGTAAAGTCAGGTATTAATGTATGGTGATGAGGCTAGGGGTGTCCCAATATTTTGGTCCATATAGCATGTATATGTAGACCAAACAAATAACAGCAACCTTTCAATCCTGTCCACAGGAATTATCTTGAATAGTACATTATTTTAATAAAAGTCTTGTTCTCACATGATCAGTTTTGCTATCTTAAGTTTCAATCATTTTTACAGCTACTTTATCTTACAGCACATTGATCCGAATTCCTGGGTGTGAGAGGGTTTGGTACAGGATGAAAAAAGATTAGGATATTAAATAATAATCAGTGCTGTCCTTTGCCTTGAGGGCCACCAGTGACACAGCACTGTGAGCACTAGAATTTAATCTAATTTAGGGGCAATCAGCTTTATACTCCTTTCTTGAATGACTTTTGATGATTCGATCCACTCCATTCCGTTACATTTTTAGCCCAAGCAGTTGATCAAATCTCGTCCAGCTGGCCAGTGCCAGGAAACATAGAGTTTACTGACACTCTTTGTGGTGGCGTTCAAGAACCAGTGCAGTCTGTTTGCCGCTATAGATTTTGCGGGGATTCTGGAAGCTTGTACACATAACCAGTGACAATGTTGTGGTGATATATTTGTTATTTTGGCATCTTTAAAAAAAAAACATAATTATCGTTAAGTACCGTGTGTGACCGTCATCACTCTCTGTAAATTTAATGATCGGCCAGTCACAATACTATTACTGGTCAAATTTTCCATTATGGTTCATGATATGTTTCTTTTTCTAGGAAATCCATGTAAATTGGTTAATGAGAGTGCTAGGTATATTTACAGCAAAACCTTTTTTTTATGCTATTTTTTTTTTATTAATAATATTACATTATCATTATTGGATGATACGCAATTCAGAAAATCTCCAAAAATGTTTCTGTGTCTGGGTTCAGGTATCTAGAGGTACATTCTTGGTCTGGGATTTTGAGTTCCCATTACTCTTTCATAAACACACATGAAGGAATTGTGGGAATAAAATAAAAACAGATGTGAAAAGGGTCACAGGTTGATTTTTTCAGGTTGAGAGAGCCATGAAAGATTGAAATGTCAGATATGACTCATATAAAAAAGTCAGCCCTGAGGAAAGACCCTGCACCTACAGACAAGAATGCGACAAAACGTGCTGCGGAAGAATCTCATTTTTACCACCGAAGTATCACGACTGTTGGATTGAACTCTGTCTTCAGAATTCGTTAATCTCAGCCCAGAGCTTGGGGCACTTTTTAAAAGATCACCATTTCTCCTGTGTTGTACAAAGAAAACACAATTTCTGTTTTAATCCCCAAAATGCCATAATGGTTTGTCCCTGGAGAAAGCAGAAGCATTTTAAGGCATCACCTTTCCAACACATATGAAGGAGGAGGAGCATGTCTCCTTCTAATCCCTTATCTCTCTTCAAAACCTAAGCAAGGAAAAGAAACATCATGACGCATAAGTTTCTTTATCAGATTTATAAATACCACATTTTTCAATACAGATACTTTGTTCTGGCTTCCGGTGTTTATTTGCTTTGCATGCTCTACCTATATTCATGCCGTGCATACTTAAATACCATAGGATGTCTTTGGATGTGTTAAATTAGATTAGAATTCATTTGTCCCTTCACTTGAGCCCCAAACCTATATCCAGCATTGCAATGCCCCTGTGCACAAAGTCAGCTCCATGAAGATATGGTGTACATGGTTTGAAGGGAAAGATTTCAAGTGGCCTGCTATTGAGCTCTGACCACTTTTTGGATAAATTGGAATGCTGACTGCACCTCACTCCTCCTCACCCTCCATCAACAAAGTGTGTGATCACTTTAAATAAAAATAAAAATAAAAACAACCATGATGACAAGCTGTATTTTGACCATACTAACTTGACAAACCTGTAAATAACTGTGTAAAAAAGTATAATGTGTTATTTTATTTTTTTAAAAGCAGTTCCTATATGCAAATTGTTGTGGTAGTAAAGAAATAAAACAATTTAGGATGAGATGTGGTTGAAATTTATACCAACCTTAAGTTTGGTAACAGTAACTTTGTTTCACTTAAATGTTTGTTTCTTTGACCATGGCCAGTGTAAATGCTCGATTCTGATTGGCTGGAAGGTGTAGTAGACTAAGTAGTTGTGGTCAGTTTAATAACTGTTCTAAAATATTGCACTGCCTGTAAACTACTAAAACAACAGTATCACTACAATCACAGCAATTTACAATTACAATTCAGCTTCTGTAAACATAAATGGAAAGGTTCTGTGTGTCATTTATATAATTTGTATATTATATATTTTGTATTTATGTATACTATGTATAGTCATTTATATGATTTATCTAACTTTCATAGTGATTTTGATGAAAATAGGAGACATAGTGAGAAACAGCACAAGGAGCTTCATTATTAGTAGAGACACAGAACAGACACATGCAATTCACACGCAATCACAGTCTCTCTCTCTCTCTCTCTCTCTCTCTCTCTCTCTCTCTCTCTCTCTCTCTCTATCTATCTTAATGGCTCACTCACTCTTATTTTCTTTCTCTCTCAATCTAATGACATTTATTTTCAAACTCATTCATATAAATCCAATCCTATCTCACTGCTTTTTCTCTGTGATCTGCAGCCAACAAAATTCTAGATTTGTATACATAAAATAACTATCAAAAAATAAACTGTATCCCCTCAGTCTGTTTTGCACTGCAGACAGCAATGACAGCTTTAACTTGTCAGTGTTTTCAAATGACCAGTGTATAAGCGGAATAATCCACTGCTGGGGTTTGGGGTACGCCATTGTAATGCATGAAATGGAAGGCTGAATACCTGCTCAACATGAAGCAGATCTAGCCATGAATTATCCCTTGCATATAGCACTCTTTCCTGCACTGTAGGCAATGCATTGTTTCACACTTCATGACATATTTGAAAATTCTATTTACTTAAATAAAATTGCACTTTATCTCTATCTCTATCTAGTATCTGGGCACCTGACCATCAAACCCATGTTCCTTCAAAATGTTCTATACATTTGTAAGGAGGTGTTTGTATGCCGTAGAATTTTAATTTGCCTTCACTGGAACTAAGAGGCCCAAAAATGTTTGTGCAGCTGTGCACAAAGCACATGTTGTACACAGGTTTAAGTGGGAGAACCTGAGTGGTCTGCATCCCTGACCATCCCTGACCACAAACCCACTGTACTAAACTAGAATTCTGACTGAACCCCAGAATCAACATCACACTAGACCTTATTAATGATCTTGTAGCTGAAAGAGGACATATATCCACAGCAATACTCAAATTTATACTCTAAAGCCTTCCCAGATAAGTGGACGTCATCTTGATTGGGATGTTCAACAAGCTCATTTTAGTGTGATAATTGGGTGTCCGCATACTTTTGGTCATGTATTAAGGTTTCTGTCACAGATCCATGATGCTACATGTAAGAATGCGTTTTCTTTCTTTCTTTTTTAAGGGAGCAAGAATTTGTGCACATGCAAGGGAGTGAGTTTGATTCCATTTGTCTCAGAGAACAATTTAAGCTCAGTTTTCTTAAAGAAGGCACGGAGTGTCCTCTGGTGGCACCTTGTATGCATTGCATCTCACTTGAATGGTATAAAGAGAAGTGGCTGCAGAGAGAAGTTCTTTTTTCCTCTAGACACCATTAAAGGATCTCTCTCAAAACTTGCTCCGAGGCAGCGCTACACACAGAAGGGCTATTTATTTTTTTATTCATCAAATAATTACAGTAAACAGATAATGCAGTACCACAAAAAACAGAGATATCCTAAAGAAAAAAAATAAATAAATGACTCACACGAGTGCACTGAAAGCGTTCTGGCTTGTTGTTGTTTTTTTTTTATGAGCACTTGTGTTTGTAGAGCACTAGCAGCCCGTATGCACCGTCTCCTTCGTACTGTGGTGGATGTTACAGGCATTAAAATGCTATGAATAAATTTGACGGACTGGTTTCATCTTTCTACAGCTCATAAATCAGAGGTACGCGCGCTTCTCGTGGGTGGCTGAGCTGATCCAGATCTTCATCACATCAGTATAACCGTGTCGTTTCTTGTGATGGGCTCAGCAATGAAGCATACAAGTATGTTATGCATGTTCAGAGCTCCTCAATGAAACGTGAAAAATAATGATTTACGTTGTCTTTTAAAATCAAGCGTAACATGTTGGAATATGAGTGGTGTTTGTAATGGTTATGGAATAAAACTGATTCCCTCAAAACTCATCTTCCTCAAAAGGCTTTCCAATCATTTATTAAACAATATATTGTTTGTACTATTAAGAGATAAAGATAATTGTAATACATTTGGAGATAAACTAAATGGACAAAGGTTTGTGTGACACCTGACCATTATTTGCTGTCCCTATTTGCTGTTATATTATCCTCCACTCTTCTAGGAAAAGGTTCCACTAGATTTCTGAGATCAAGCATTAGTAACCTCAGGTACTGTTTAAGGGTGAGGAGGCCTGGGGTGCAGTTAGCATTCCAGTTCATCCCAAAAGTGTTCAGTAGGGTTGAGGTCAGATCTTTACAGCAGGCCACTCAAGAACTTCTATTCCAACTCATGTAAACCATATCTCCTTGAAGCTGGGTTTGTGCACAGGTCCGGGACTTCTAGTTCGAGTGAGGGTCAAATTTAATGCTACAACTTCTAAAGATATTCTATTTATTATGTGCTTCGTTTGGAGAAGAACCACATTTAGCTTGGAAAGTCAGGTGTCCCAATACTTTTGACCATATAGTTTATATCATTACGAAATCAATACATGGTCAAGGTCAGAAAAGTTCCTTGTATTTCTTATAAGCGCAAATGCAGAAATATTAATTAAGGGTGATTTCAAGTTCAAGTTCAAAACCATAGACAGTATGACATGCAGAGAATAAGTAAATACGTAAATAAATAAAAACATTGAAGAAAGTGAATAATATCGAGGTAAAATAAAAAATAAATATCACATTTTAAAAATAGAAATACGTAATGGAGTACATTTTATTTTACTTGAGTAAATGTACTAATCCTCCAATTTAACATAAAAATAGTTTGACTCCATTTAAATTTTTACTGAGGTAAATAAAAAAATGCTTTTTTTGTGTACTTAAGTTTTAAAAATGAAAGTACAGATCTATGACAACTATATCTTATTAATATTGTTATTAATAATTCAAAATTGTTTTTTTTTGTTTGTTTTTTCAATGTTTTTTACAACTGATCTGTTACACAAATGTAATTAATAAAAATATATAAAATTAAATATTAAATTATAATAAAAAAAAAAAGAAAAGATAGGGGAAACAACATTGCAATATAAAACTGGAAAAAAATTAATAAAGGAAAAGAAAGAAATCATATATGGTTGCAGTAGTAACAATAGAATGAATATTATACACAGATAATACGTGTATTAAGCAGCATTTGCTATTATATAATATTTTGTACCTAATAAGGTGCAGTTGTGCAAGATTAATGTGAGGATCATAGTATAATTATATTATTTACCAGAGAATAATAGTATGAACAATGAAGGATAAAATAGATGGTAGTCTGATGCTAGTCAGGTATACAGAAGTTTTCCAGTGTTGGCTAACTTTTAGTGAGGGACGTTTTGTAATATTAGCAATATAAGTAATATTATTGTAATATTGTAATAGTATATAATTAATATTAACCAATATAAACTTTGGAAATGAAGCATGTAGGAAAGTGTTTGTTGATAAGCTAATAATGCTAATAAGCTAATAAGCTAATAAGAAAGTGTGTTGGATTAGCTTACAGTGTAAGAAGGAAATGAAGAAAGAGGCTTTTATGTATCATATGTACATTACAGCATAAGGAAAGTCTCTCTTTAATATCCAGGCTTGTTAGGAAGCCGGGGTTGGAGCGCTGGGTCAGCCATGATACAGCAGCCCTGGAGCAGAGACTGTTAAGGGGCTTGCTCAAGGGCCTAGCCAGGTTTGATTTTTAGTCTTTTAGCTATTAATTTTATGACATAATTAGATTGGCCAATTTATTTACATCAGATTAACACACACATCTGATGGAATTAGCATCAGAAATCATTTACTGTTTGTAAATATAAAAGAGATTCTCTTATTATCAGACTTCAATCCAGTGTAATCAATCAGGCAGTGGCACCTTTCCTATTCTACATTAGTGTACCTTGTTCAAAATGTAGTTTGTCCCTACCGCTGACACAAAGCCCCTTTGGCTTCCCAGAGTCCTTGCATTTGTCTGAGAAGCTGCAGTGTGTATCTGGGTCCGATCCAACAGAGCTTTTGCTCGAGAATGTCATCATGAATTATGTCCACTGCATGGCTCATCAGGATATAGATCCGGAATGGCCTTTGTTACAAATTACAACAGAAAGCATACGGCAGTGCAGATCAATTAATCAACATCCGAGCGAACACCGTGTTCCCATGTCTTGTTAACACAGCGGCATAGTGGAATATTCAGTCATAGGAATAGGATCGGGTTTTAGTGTAGTAGCAAAGCCAGTATGTTGCAAGGACATTAAGGTTGAAGAAAGATTTTTTTTCTTACAAAGTAACTTCAAAACGTACAATATTTGCAGTTACTTACAAGTACATTGCTCTACTGAAAGAAACGGTATGAAAGTCATCAGGAAAAAAAATCCTTTTGCTGTATCTTTAATGAAGACTTCAAAGCTGTTTTTGATTTTTGCCTCATCCTCCGCAATCCGAATCAAAACGGCTTCAGTTAAAGTCGCATATTAAAATCGGACTCTTTTCAGTTGACGGCTTGGTAAACAGACAGCACCATGACTTTACCTCAAATATTTCACACCATCAATATGAGAAGGTAAATCCTTTCTGGCAAATTACTAGATCATTTCAGTGCAAGTTCTCAAAATAACTAGCAATTTCATTTCAAACTTCATTCCCACTGAATTAGATGCTGTGTAGATCTGGAATGCTTTTTTTTTTTTTTTTTGCCTTTTATCTACGTTTTTGAAGCAAATTTTTTTTTTCCCTGATTCAAGAGACTACTTGGGTTTACAAAACAAAATTATTTCACAGGAATAAACCTGGAGTTTTTCTACCCATTCAAAATAAAGGTTCTGCACATCATTATAACGTGTTAGTATTATAGACACTAACTATGTCTCCCACAAGCCCCTGCACTTCCACGTGTCATGCCACAATGTTTCACATTCGAGATCATTAGCACTTGTGTATACTGAACCTACTTTCACAGCACTCGTTTTTAGCGTTCCATCCTTCTTGTTTGAATTTGATGTCATCTTGCCCAGGTTGCTTTGTTTCTGTTTGTGTGTTTATACGTTTTCATTTGACATTCAACCGCTTCCTCTTTCCTCTTTCCTCATTCCATGACAGGTGCAAGGGCTTGAGAACGTGAAACAGGCGCAGAAAGTCATATGACCTGAAATGTGGTGGTGCAGTGGCTTGTGGGAAATGTTCTCCCTGTCCATAATCCTGACATAACACCTGTATGAGTTTCTATTGATTTATGTTTTAATGATCATTGAAGAATGGACAATAACATGCTCAGTAACTATCAATGTTTATTGCATCTCCTTTTGGTACCAGAGTCATGAACTATTCTGGTTCCTGCAAACAGGTTTGCAATATTCTTTCTATTACTAAAATGTATTGCAAATACACTATATAGACAAAAAAATGTTGGGACACCTGACCAGCCATATTGATTCTTCCCTAAACTGTTACCACAATGACAATCAGAAGGCACATAATTGTATTGGATACCCTTGAATGTGGTTGCTTTAAAGTTCCCCCTTAATTGAACTAAGAGATCCATACCTGTTCCAGCGTGACAATGCTCCTGTGCACAAAGGCATCTCCATGAAGATGTTTTGAACATGGTTTGAAGTGGAAAATCTTGAGTGGCCTGCTCTGATCTCAACTCTATTGATTGGGATGAACTTGACTTTAATAACATTCTTGTGACTGAATGAGCACAAAACTCCATAAAAACACTCCAAAATCTAGTGGAACATCTCAGAGCAGTGGATGTATTATAAAAGCAAATGGGGACCAAATGTAGAATGGGATGTTCAATAACACACAAGTAGATTGATTTAGTGAAATGGCAAATGCTGGATCAGTGCTGGACGAATAACACAAAGCATGTACGCGAGTTAAAGTAGAGATATGGTAGGTAAAATATTACTCCAGTAAAAGTAAAAGTGCTCCGTTAACAGTGAGTGAAAGTATGAAAGTATTTGCCTTCAATTGTACTTAAGTATCCAAGTACTATGATTTATTATGGCCATAATGTCATCATTTTTATCATGAGACTCATTTCTTAATCAACTCTCAAATGTGACTCTCAGCACACCAATCTATTAATAGAATGATATTAATGAGTTAAACACTGATTGATATCTAATAAATTATCATAAATCCAAAACCTCCTTTTGAACAACTTCAAAAAAATCGTGTGAATAAGGTGTGAATAAGGTCATGGGTGTTGTGGCAAGTAAGAGTCAGGAGTCTCTTCATTATTTATTCCTCTCAAAATGTTCTGCTTGTTGAACTGATGCTGAACTGTATGGTTGTGCTAAGTAGATACACCAACCGACAATTGTGGTTATAGCTTGAATGATGCCCCCTGGGGTGAACCTCGCCATGACCCAACTTCTCCCCCGTTGATTAGTTTCAGCTATGAAAATCTCCTCTTTGCTTCAGCTACCGTCACTGGATGAGTAAGAACATATTCCCAGAGCAGTCCACAAATTTGAATACATTTCTGAGAGCTCCATTTCATGTAGAAAAATCACCCTTTTATTGCACAATTAAATTCATTGTGCACAATTTATCAAACTCTCAGAACCTAAGAACCATAAAACTCCTTAGCTAATTGTAGCCATATGATACATACAACATCTATATCCTTATAATGTTCTCTCTCGGTCGAGTTAAACATGCTCCTGAGGCTCCAGTGACCACTGTTCCTAAACATCTCCTCTCTGTGGATCTTCCCACTTCGTCCAGGCCTGCCTCTGGATAGTGTTTTCTTCGACTGGAGGCCACTCTGTGCAGCTTGGGACGGTTTCTCATCAACACCTTAGGTGGTTACATGAAATTCGGGAGTAAGAACAGGCGCTTTAAGGATGGATTGGACTGTAGTTAATGTCAACAGTCTGCTACATTGACTCAGGATTACTTTTTGCTTCTGATCATCATCACTGCACCCCGCAACATTGTATATCTGCAGTAAATGGACATTCGGTGCAACCCAGATGAGGATGGATTCCCTCTTGAGTCTGGTTCCTCTCAAGGTTTCTTCCTTATGCCATCTCGGGGAGTTTTTCCTTGCCACAGTCGCCACCGGCTTACTCATCAGGGACAAACTTACTTATAAAGAACATATTCACTTTTAATCACCACATTATCTGTGTAAAGCTGCTTTGAGACAATACAAATAACAATGAATTGAATTGAATTATAATATACTATGTCTTTTAAAGGAGCCTTTGAAGCTGCACTGGAGATTCCCATAACTAAACTCAATTCAGGGCCTTTTCAGTACAATCACAAAAAACTTTTCGGACATCACCTCAGATAAAAGTAACCAAATCAATAAGTGCTGTTTACTACAATCCAACTAGACTAATTAGGCTGCAATTGTTTTGTTGCTACACACATTATGATAAACTACATACTATAAATTATAATCTTCTTCTTCTTCTTCCCCGCCACAGAGGATCATCCGTCTCCAACTATATATTATAATGCTATGCAAGCTAAAAGAAATATTGTTGCTATATGCATGAAAGCATATCAGGCAACAAAATCTATTTCTGTTCCATTAATTAACTTAGCTTATATTATCCTCATAACAAGATGAGTGATAGAGCTGCATACACACCTTTATCTTTTGCATATTTCTCTCATACTTCTTTCCTCTTTTTTTCTAATTGGGCTCCTGGGGGGGATGGACCTTTTTTGTCATTCATATTTTTCATTTGGATTCAGTTCTCCTTATTGATAACCCACCCCCCCTTTCTGAGTGTATGAGTGTGTGAATGGGGGAACTTCTCGAGGGCAGTTTGTGAACATGTTCGGTGGTTTGCTGCGCACTTGACCGGTTAAATTTTTAACCACACGTAAATAAAAAGGAACGAATTATTTGGCAAAATGTAAATGAGTAAAAAGTCAGATATTCGACTTTGAAATGTAGTTGTTAAAATTAAAAGTCGCCCCAAATGGAAATATTTGAGTGAAGTACAGATACGCGAAAAAACAACTTAAGTAAAGTAACGGATAACATTTACTTCGTTACTGTCCACCTCTGTGCTCGATATAAACTTGAATGAATTAGTTACATTCACAAGTACACAGCTCAAGCTGAGGGCCTTGGATTGTACAACAGTGTGTGCTGCCCACATAATGGAAATCCATGATGTGGAACAAAACACACACTTTTAGCCAAGACATTTTGGCCAAAATTCCAAAGCTAATGAATCCTCTGTGTCTGGGACAACTTCTCCATATGTCTGG
The DNA here is from genome assembly GCA_039877035.1 of Silurus lanzhouensis. Classification (NCBI taxonomy): domain Eukaryota; kingdom Metazoa; phylum Chordata; class Actinopteri; order Siluriformes; family Siluridae; genus Silurus; species Silurus lanzhouensis. The sequence goes on along the minus strand of JBCEWE010002369.1, from coordinate 229,652 downwards.
CAATCTGGGGGAAAAAATTGCTAGCAGCATTCTCAATAATAAACAAAACAAACAAAAAATTAAAATTAAAAGCCATGGTTTTGAGCAAACATTTTTTGCCTGCCACTTCTTTACTAGGATATTTCGAACACTATCACAACCTAGAAAAATGACATAAATAAATGAAAAGGCACAAGCACTCATTCTACCTAAAGATGTAAAAAAAATAAATAAATAAAAATAAAAAAATAAAAAACGATGTCTCGCAGAAGGAATTTTTGTTTTGGAAACCGCTGCTTAAAATGTTCGCAGCTCCCCAGTGTCCCCATCGTGTCTTCATCAAAACATAGAAGAGCTTGTACACAATTTGTGTAGATGACAGCAAAGTCTTAAAATGATGAATTGACCAAATAAAGACATGAATAACAAGGAATTGAGCTACCCGGAACAGGGCAGACAGAATGAATCGGTGATTAGTTCTTCACAAATGTTGTGACAAATAAACAGAAGACGATAAGGATGAAGTGATTCTTCTTACATCTGGTGATGAGACTGGTGTGAATGATGATTAAAATCTTTCAGTCAGATTCAATGCAATTATAATTCAAATTCAATTACATCTATGGATGTTGGCAACTTGCAATTATCTTGGTTTTTTCTTGTTTAACTGTTGAAGGGTTGAGGACCGTGCTGACCGTGATGATGTCGCCACAGCGCATCATCCTTCTCCATACCCCCCCTGTCCTCTACATCTGCCTCTTTCACACCAACTACCTGCATGTCTTCCCTCACCACATCCATTAACCTCCTCCTTGGTCTTCCTCTTTTCCTCCTTCCTGGTGGCTTTATCCTCAGCGTTTTCCTACCGATATACCCCATGTCCCTCCTCTGCACATGTCCAAACCATCTCAATCTCGCCTCCCTCACCTTGTCTCCAAAACATCCTACATGCGCTGTCCCTCTAATGAACTCATTTCTAATCCTGTCCATCCTCGTCACTCCCAACAAAAACCTCAACATCTTCAGCTCTGCTACCTCCAGCTCCACCTCCTGTCTTTTACTCAATGCCACTGTCTCCAAACCATACAACATCGCAGGTCTCACCACAGTCATATAAACTTTACTTTTCGCTCTTGCAGATACCCTTCAATCACAAATCACTCCTGCTATCACTCTTCTCCACCCACTCCACCCTGCCTGCACTCTTTTCTTCACTTCTCTAACACACACTCCATTACTTTGCACTGTTGATTCCAGGTACCTAAACTTCTCGACCTTCTCCACCTCTTCTCCCTGCAACCGCACCACTCCACTGCCCTCCCTCTCATTCACACACATGTACTTTGTCTTACTCCTACTGACTTTCAATCTACATAATGGCAAAACCATGTGTCCATCTGTGTGCTTTGAACTGCCTAGTTGAGTAGTTCAGGAACAAAACATTCTAATCCTGACGCACCTTCCCAGGGTTTCGTCAAAGAGACAAGGTTGTCTCCTTCTCCTTAAACACTGGAGTTGGCTTGTTCATCTTCCTGATGCTAAGGACCTCCAGATCGGAGCAATTTAAGTAAGTACTTTTGTCTAGTTGAGTGTCTGTATGTGTTATTTTTCCATAGGAATTTGCTTCAACAGTCTGTGCATGCCTTCAGATGCAAGATGATTCCCCTACCAGTGAGTGAAAACCTCTTCAGGCTTCACTGGCTCCTGCCAATCGACTTCCTCTTCACTGTGGCATACGATCTAAGCCTGAGCGTGCTGGACACAGCAGAGAACATGTAGCATTCCTCACAGACCAACACGAATCCTGTGTGAAAGCCTACGCGTAAAAGAAGAGGCGTAAAGTTGAGTCCGGTGGATTGAGATGTCCAAATTTCTGGCTGATCAGACACTTGGGATGGACATCTCCAAATACTCAAGAACTTTGTGTAAGTTCTTGCTAAAGCAAAACAAGCTCACTCAGCGCTTACAGGAAAAGCACCGTAATTTTATACATATAAAGTACCTAGACTAGAGCAGTGGATCTCAAAATGAAGCAAAACCAGGGGGGCTACTATTTTTTATTTGGGGAAATCTTAATCTACCTTTATCTAAGCTATTACACACTATGTATTTATAGACTCTCATAGCAATTTTTTGGCAATGTGAATGGGCCAAAATAAAAATCCTTTTCTGTGATTCTAAAATTTAGGAATAGATCCAGATCATCATGATACACAGTTAAGTAATAAGCATATATTCGAATATATGAATAATGTTCATATAACAAATATACTGAAAGTCACCCCTTTTAGTAATCACTGGGCTAGAGCATGTATTCAATATATAACGCATGCTTTACTTTAACATATGGATTACCACAAAGACTGGAAATCTAAGAAATCTAAACTGCATGCTTGTAGTTACCCAATGTATATAATTATCTAGTAAATTATAGGTACAAAGATAATAAATAAAAACAACATTTGAGAGACTCGTGTGGCAAACTGCCCAAACTGCCACACAAATACACTGTATGGAAGAAGGTTTGTTGACACCTGATCATAGGTCACCATAAGTCTTATATCTGCTTTTTGAACATCCCATTCAACATTTAGTTTCCATTTGCTGTTATAAGATTCTTCTGGGAGGATGTTCCAACAGACTTCGGAGTGTGCTTGTAGAGATTTGTGCTATGCAGATTTCAGCCACAAGGGCGTTAGTAAAGTCCAGTACTGATGTAGGGTGAGGAGGCCTGGGGTGCAGTCAACGTTCCAGTTAAATATCCAGTAGGGTTGAGGTCGAGTGCTATTGAGAGCAGGCCATTCAAGATCTTCCACTTAAAATTCTGCAAACCATATCTTCCTTTAGCTGGCTTTGTGCACAGGGGTATTGCCATGCTGGAACAAATTTGGGTCTCCTATTTGAAGTGAAGGAAAAGTTCAAGCTACTGCATCCAATGTTGTTACAACAGCGTGGATAAGAACCACGGATGGCTGGAAAAGTCAGGCGTCCCATTACTTTCATCTGTATTAAGTAGATTAAGCCATAATATACAATATTATATATAATCAACATGGATATCTACCCAGTATGTTTTGCAGTTCCAGGTACTACCTATAGATGTCACATATATAATATCTATAACATTAAAGTATGTTGCAATAAAAAACAATTGTAATGGCCATTTTACAAATGCAACATCTGCAAATTTGTTTAATTGAAAGGAGGATCACACACTTAGTAATATCAAAATATAGTTTTTTATTTTGAACTTTTGATCCGATGACAACAAATTAACGCATTGCAAGGTGCAAGGCTGAGCGGGAAGGGTCAGCAACCAAAAGAACCGTTCGACTGGGGTGGGGAAGGTGGTAACAAAAAACCAACAAATTAATTGAAAAAAAAAAGAAAAAAAAAAATGCAAGGTGGGCGTCATGGGAAACCGCTGATAAACATTTCCAACCCAGAATGCTCAACCTGGGTAAAGTTCTGTACACGCTCCGAAGTCCGAATTCAACATCGTCTTTTTTTTTTTATACTTTTTTTCTTATAGCTACAAAGAAATATGAATTACAAAAGTACTAAAAGAGTACAAAAAGTTCAGGACAAAAAAGGGGGATGAGGAGGGTATGATGAAATTTTGGTAGTGACAAAATGAAGAGGTGGGCAAGAGGTTTGGGAGCGCAGATTAATGGAGGAACAGAACTGAAATCAGAACCTTCAAGTTGCCACTGCCTAGTGTTCAGATAGTACAGTCTACTTAAAGTTGACGATTTTGTAGCACGTTGCGTAAAAGAAAATTAACCTAAGCCTAATAAATGGAGACCTGACACCTGTATAATTAAAAAATTCAATTAAAAAAAGGCTGATGCAGGATCTGCTATTGGACAAACAGGCCACTAGGGGCAGATTGTCACCTCGGCTTTCTTAGTAGAAGAGGATCTTTTGTGACTTTTCAATGCCGATGAGAGAACTAAAGGTAACACATACATACGTTTTATATATATATATATATATATATATATATATATATATATATATATATATATATATATATATATATATATATATAATTAGCCTCAGCTGAATAAAAGGCATGTTGCAGCGTAAGCACACACTGATCATTCACATCAATTATAAGGACTGCCTTTTTGTGCCGCCATAATTTGTCTCACACGTTAAATTATTTCACATCAGGAGCAGTTGCTCTACTGAATAAGATTAACTTGGCAGGTGAGATGTCCAACCCAGTGCTCAGACTTGCCTTAAGCTTCATGTGTTCCTTTGAAAGTAGACATTTATGTAACCATTATTTATGTTGCTCTAGTCTAGTCTAATATATGTACTGTATTCGTAAAATAATACCTCTGTGGCGGCTCTACAAACCTCTACCTGACTTCAAAATCTCAGCAGCGTATCTGAGACCGGACTTTTTTCAGATGGACTTTAAATACAATTCATTATGGATGCATCGCTGCAGAATAAGCCTCCAGATAGGAGACACTGAAAGCCCCCCCGCCCCCGACAGGAAGGCGTAGTAAGCGATTAATATTGATTGCTGTGCTCAATTGTTACAAATAGGAGACGGAAAAGCGGAGTGAGCTGGTGAACCATTCGGTCAGTTGAAATGAACAGTGTAAGCATTGTGTGTGAAGTGAATATTATATGCAGAGAGGACAAGGGAGGCTTGTATTTGCAGGCGGACTGACAGATGGACAACGCGGTGTAAACAGGTGTCGGATTCGGTGTGTCAAAAAGAAGCTTATATGGTGCATGGGTTTTGCACTAATTGGTTAGAAGCCCTAAATCAGAGCGGATTCACCGGGGGTCAATTTCATTTCGATAAAAAAACTATTTTGATAAACCAGTGAGCAGATCATTTGTGAAACTTAAAGCAAGTCTTGTCTTTTTTGTCTAGAAATTCCATAATAAACCTAGGGTTGTCCAGTGTTAGCAAATATACTGTATAGACCTCTTTCTTTATAAGCAACACTTTTTTTTTTTTTAGCCCATATTAAAATGCCTGTTCTTAATGCAGTACAGGAAAACAAAACTCTGAAGGAGTAGCTACAGCAGTCTACAGTTAACATTTTGTTGCTCCGTCAATACTGGACAAACTAAGAATAATGCACTCTGAATGTGCGCCTTTATTATTTCTGCATATTAGCAGAACAAACGTCTCCTTCGAATAAACGACCGGAACTTAAACGATGGTTCGCGGATTTGAACAATTAAACCGAAGCGTGAAAACGACTGAAACGGACGAGTTAATTGAAGTTCAATGGTTTCAAGTCCCCCCACTGTTCTTTTTTTTTTTCTGAATCACAAAATGTAAAGTACCAAAAAGACTTCAAATAACTGTACTCGGCATAAAAAAAAGAGAGAAAGATGAGTCCGTATTTCATGCAGCTGTGACCTTAATAATGCAAGTGTTGAAAAATAGACAAGTAAGAAAGGGGGAGGGAAAAAAAAAAAAAAAAAAAAAAAAAAAAAAAAAAAAAAAACAAGTGTTAAGAGAAAGCAAACAGAAAAAAAAAAAAAAACAGATGTGTGCACACTGAAATGGAACTAACAACAAAGATTAAAATCTTTTCGCTTGTTTATTTTGATGAGATTGGTTTGAAGAACAAATAGTAAAATATCTTCCAAATTTTGGTAAATATACCAGTCCTTTTTTTTTTTTTTTTTTTTTTTTTTTTTCCTTTTTGTTTTCTTTTGTGTTGTTTCCCCACTGATGTTCCTTACAAAAGTCCCTTTCATGTCTCTGGTTGGAATCACTTCCACTCTACTTCGTCTGCTGCGTCAGGATGCTCGTGGTTTTTCTGTGTGTTTTTTTTTCTCCTGTCTGTAGTGGCTGGCCATGGTACAATAGGGATTGTAGCAGTACATGGGGCAGGGGACAGTCATTTTGGCTATGTACACATTCATAGTCGGTCCATGGCTTCCAACAAGCAGCGTTATTTCCTCAGATCTAATACGCAAACCTAAAGAGAGAGAGAGAAAAAAAAAAAAGACACTTGAAATGTCGCACATTTAATCGTATGTCTACATTCTATGCTTGAGAAGCAGAGGCCTGCATTCTCCTGGGGGTTCTGTTGATCGCTGGAGGAACCACTTTATCGCGTTATTATAGGAGGCCGTGTTTTTTTTTTTTTTTTTTTCCCCCCCAAGTGTGATAAATACATACAGAAACAAATCTACAAATGTTAAAAAAAACAGCATGACTGCTATTTAATAAGAAACAAATCTCTCACACATTTCGAGTTCTACAGACTGAGCGTCAGGTGAAAGTTCATCTAAATAAAGCTGCTGTTAAATAACTGCTACCAGAGGCAAAAAACAATGAAATTAAAACATGAATACAGAAATTTATACGCACACAAATAGGAATTGCGGTGATTGCTTATATATTGGCCCAATCGGTGAGGAATTATGATGCCCCGTTTTTTTTCCATGTGGAGGAGGAAAAGCAGAGCAGGAAGTCACTTTGGAATTGTTTAAAGAAACTCTGTGGCCACCGAGTTCTTATTTTTACAGCAATATGTTTCTGTGTGTCTAAAGTATACCGCTTTAATTATATGATGTATAGCAAAGATTAGCAGAGAGGAAAAGGGGATTATGGAATGGATAATCGCAGTATGTAAAAAATACACTGTATTGCCAAAATTACTGGGTCACCAGACCTTTCCTGCTATATGTGGATGTTTTCTAAACTGTTACCACAAATCTGGAAGCACTTAATTGTACAGGACGTCTTTAGATGCGCTATAATAAAATGTTGAATTCACTTGAACTTGGAAACCCAAACCTGTTCCAGCATGGTGATGCGTGTGTTTTGGGGACACACCTGCTGAAAGACACTTCTGTGTCTGTGTGTGTTTAGGGGACAACACCTGCTGAAAGACGCTTCTGTGTCTGTGTGTGTTTAGGGGACACACCTGCTGAAAGACGCTTCTGTGTCTGTGTGTGTGTTTTGGGGACAACACCTGCTGAAAGACACTTCTGTGTCTGTGTGTGTGTGTTTTGGGGACAACACCTGCTGAAAGACGCTTCTGTGTCTGTGTGTGTGTTTTGGGGACAACACCTGCTGAAAGACGCTTCTGTGTCTGTGTGTGTGTTTTGGGGACAACACCTGCTGAAAGACACTTCTGTGTCTGTGTGTGTTTAGGGGACACACCTGCTGAAAGACGCTTCTGTGTCTGTGTGTGTGTTTTGGGGACAACACCTGCTGAAAGACACTTCTGTGTCTGTGTGTGTTTTGGGGACAACACCTGCTGAAAGACACTTCTGTGTCTGTTTAGGGGACACACCTGCTGAAAGACACTTCTGTGTGTGTTCAGGGGACACACCTGCTGAAAGACACTTCTGTGTCTGTTTAGGGGACACACCTGCTGAAAGACACTTCTGTGTCTGTTTAGGGGACAACACCTGCTGAAAGACACTTCTGTGTCTGTGTGTGTTCAGGGGACACACCTGCTTTAAGATACTTCTGTGTCTGTTTAGGGGACACACCTGCTGAAAGACACTTCTGTGTCTGTGTGTGTTCAGGGGACACACCTGCTTTAAGATACTTCTGTGTCTGTGTGTGTTCAGGGGACACACCTGCTGAAAGACACTTCTGTGTCTGTTTAGGGGACACACCTGCTGAAAGACACTTCTGTGTCTGTTTAGGGGACACACCTGCTGAAAGACACTTCTGTGTCTGTTTAGGGGACACACCTGCTGAAAGACACTTCTGTGCATGTGTGTGTTCAGGGGACACACCTGCTGAAAGACACTTCTGTGTCTGTTTAGGGGACACACCTGCTGAAAGACACTTCTGTGTCTGTTTAGGGGACACACCTGCTGAAAGACACGTCTGTGTCTGTGTGTGTTCTGGGGACACACCTGCTGTAAGATACTTCTGTGTCTGTTTAGGGGACACACCTGCTGAAAGACACTTCTGTGTCTGTTTAGGGGACACACCTGCTGAAAGACACGTCTGTGTCTGTTCTGGGGACACACCTGCTGTAAGATACTTCTGTGTCTGTTTAGGGGACACACCTGCTGAAAGACACTTCTGTGTCTGTTTAGGGGACACACCTGCTGAAAGACACTTCTGTGTCTGTGTGTGTTCAGGGGACACACCTGCCGTAAGATACTTCTGTGTCTGTTTAGGGGGGACACCTGCTGAAAGACACTTCTGTGTCTGTGTGTGTTTAGGGGACACACCTGCTGAAAGACACTTCTGTGTCTGTGTGTGTTCAGGGGACACACCTGCTGTAAGATACTTCTGTGTCTGTTTAGGGGGGACACCTGCTGAAAGACACTTCTGTGCGTGTGTGTGTTTAGGGGACACACCTGCTGAAAGACACTTGAACAAAACTGCACCTAAACTCAAAAGGAGCTTCTCCACTAAATCCTGGAAGAGTTTGGTTTTCTATATTAAAAAGAAATATTGGATTTGCTGCTTTCGAATTGGAATGCGTGTAACCAATTATTCCCTCTACACCTGACGGCTCATATATTGCGTTTCGCCGGCTAATTTGCGTGCCGGATTGTTTTTACTGTAGATTGTGGAAATCACTCGTCACTGTACCTACACTGTACCCGCTGCCAAGGTCAACCGCATTCTTACTATTAAAACCCGCTCGGTTCTCTCCTCCTCCACACGTAAGTGGACACTTGAGCGGCCCATAAGGGGACGTCGACACGGGGGTTTGAAGGGTGCGTGATATAAAAAAAACAAGTTACTTACAGAGCCATCCGATGCACTTGCGCCCACTTTGTCACCAGCTGCGTTCCAACACACTTCGAAAATGCCCCCTGTTCCCCTGTAGCTATGAACTAAAGCACCAGTCTGTGGAAACACATTGAAAAGTGAACTTAATCAATCAACATGCCAATGACTTAATGCTATAAAACTGACTGCTCTTTTTCTAGAGACTCTAGAAGTGTATTTACTCTCTACATGCATGAAGCACTCTAGATTAGAAACTGGGGGTGAAGCGTCTGACACTCGGACTACTATCAGTTTCCATTTTGACACTGTGCCTAATTGGCGGTCATGTTAAAATACAACCGGGGAAGCACCATAATCACCATCTTGTACGGTTAAGCGAGAGCTCACCTGTGTGTTCCAGATGTGTACACACTTGTCGAAAGAGCCGCTGGCCAAATGGCGGCCGTCAGGGCTGAAGGCGACGCTGTACACCGGTTCCTGGTGTTTGGTTAACGTGTGGATGCAGATGCCTCGATCTACATCCCATAGCCGGACAGTGGAGTCAAAGGATGCACTGCAGCGATAAGAGAAAAAAAATGTTAAAAACAAGCAAACTCCACCATTACTCACTGTAATACGTACAATATATAGACAATCGTTTGTGGACACCTGACCGTATTTTTTCCCCCCGTAAGCTCCGGCTTTTCTGGGAAGATGTTAAACTAGATTTTGGAGTGCGCTTGTGGAGATTTGTGGATGGGTTTTGGGTCCCCAAGTTCAAGTGAAGGGAAAATTTAACGCTATCGCATCCAAAGGCATTAAGTTACACTGCGTTCATAAACACACATAGCTGGAAATACCAGGTGTCCAAACACTTTTGTCCATATAGTGTACCATGTATAACAACAACAACGCAATGTGTGTATTATTATTTTAAAAAAATTAAATAAATACAAATAAAAGGTTTTACCTGGCGAGCATGAGATTGGCGTTGGGATTGTTGGTGCCAGGGCCAGTTGGGCTCCATTTTATAGTGTAGATTTCTTTGCTGTGAGCTTGCAAGTCATGAACACACGTATCCTGCTTCATACTCCAGATCTAGAATAATACCAAAAAACACTACAGTTTTAGACACCTGAAAGGGGGGGGGGAATCTGATGTGCTGCCTCTGTATGTGTTTGGCTGTTAACAAAACTGAAATGCAGTTTGACACATTCTTTCGCACGAATTAAAAAGCCTAAAAATAGCAGCACCCTTATCCAGTGCATGAACAAACGTTTGCACAATAAGTACAAACTGGAGAGATGCAACTACTGTGAAGAAAAAAGGAAACAAACACTGTGCGTTTCTTAGCAGCATAATCGGATTGCGTTCGAGTGCCAATCAGGGCTGCGGTTATCGATTATTTTAGTAATCGAGAATTCTAACGATTGTTCCATCGATCAGTCGAGTAATGGGAAAAGAAATTACTTTTTCTGTATTAAAGAGCAATGCTAAATAATCGAGAAAGTAAGACGGGTCTTTTAAAACGAATCAATAGTAAGTTGTTGTTTTTTTTCTTCTTCAAAAAAGCGAATTAATTGGCCCGGATGAATTTTTGTAATCGCAATACTCGAGTCACTCGAGGAATCTTTGCAGCCCTAATGGATACAGTCCATGAGCTGATGCCTGTGTTAGTGAAGGTGTGCAGTCTTAGGGGTGTTGTTTTGAGTTGTAACTCTTGGCCTTACCTTCAGCGTCATGTCGTCAGAACACGATGCCAGCAGGTTGCCAGTTGGATCCCATTTGATTGCATTGACTTCGTTCTAAAAGACACAGCGAGAGAGAGAGAGAGAGAGAGAGAGAGAGAGAGAGAGAGAGAGAGAGAGAGAGCGCATGAGTGAGGACAAGCACATGTCAGTTTTTGGAAGAGAGAAAGAAGCAACATGTGGACTGAGCTTACTGTGTGTCCTTGGAATGTCTTAATGGGTCTGTCCTGGCCCAGTTTACACACGTGAATGCACATGTCTGTGCTACACGAGGCGAACGTGTTGTTGCTCTGCCAGTCCACATCCAGAGCAGGTGCTGAGAGAGAGAGAAACAGGACATAGAGAGGAATTTGTGCTTACATGCCTCTATTTGCCCCGGGCTGTGTTCGCTCGAGCACCACTTTCTTTCTCGCGAAGCTGCTATATTAGTGTCACCTCTTGTCCTGCATCTTCATTTGAAATAGCGCTGCTCTAATTTAAAGAAGCAGACTACAGCAGAGAGATTTGTACAATAAATACCAACACTCAGCAACTGCACCTGCCGCAAATGTAATTTTATTCTGCTTTACCTCCTCCAAATGTAATTTAGCATGTTTCTGACTCAACGCAAGGAATAAATCACAGTTTTCTGAAACGGAACAATAAATCTCTGATGTTCGCAATAAAACGCTGGGTCTCTTCGCAATCTGGCAATTTACAGGATTTAGAATTTCGCATTAAAAGCACACACACACACATCAGTGTTTTGAACCTCGTTTGAGATGCGTCCGTTTCTAGGCAGAAACCAGCACGTATGTACACTGCATGGACAAAAGTATCGGGACACTCGACATATTCGTGGCACATGTCCGCAAAGATGGAGTAGAGCGACATTTTCTCTTCACCTGAACTAGGAGCCCTCCGAAACAACGCTCTAGTGCACAATGCCGGCTTCATGAAGCTCCACAGGTCTCTGACCTCATCCCTGTTTAACGCCTTTTAGATTTAAGTGAAATCCTGCATCCCAGGCCTCCTCGACCTACACCAGTACCCGACTTTACTAGCAACCTTGTAGCTGAACGAGCACAAATCTCCCAAATCTAGTGGAACTTCATCTCAAAAGCGTGGAGGTTTTTAGAACAGAAAACAGGGACTAAACGTGGTATGGAATGTCCAAAGCCGTATGGTCAGGTGTCCACAAACCTTTGATCATATAGTGTACATGTTACTTACTTATGTATATATTTAAAAATAAATACGCTTTAACAAACTCTGTTCAGCTCAACAGAAAACAAAAGAGGTCACCGTGTGTGTCTGACTTGTGTGTATCACTGTGCAAACATGAGCAAAGTGTACACAAGAGTACCTGAATGGAAGGGAAACTGCTGCTTGGCTTCTCCTGTATGAGCATCCCAAATGATTGTTGTCTAAAACAGACAGAAATCTGTCGATCAACACTTTGATCTAATAAAACCAATACTCTTACAAAAGAAAAAAAAAAAAGAAAAATAATAATAAAACCATGCTTCATACCTTATCTACACCAGCACTGAGGATAAAATTTCCTTTCTTGTTCCATTTCAACGCGAATATAGGGCCTTTATGCTGACCAAGGGTGCTGGCAAGATTACCTATTTAAAAATAAATTAATAAATAAATCACAAATGAATAATTAAAAGCACGTTATATGACCATCACAACAAAAGGCACAAAATTGAGTTCTTGCATAATGTTGAAGAAAGAAAAAAAAAAAAGAAGGGAAAAAATAAAGAAAAAAAAAGACTCACCATCTTTTGTCCATATTCTGGCAAAGCCATCATAAGAGCCTGTGGCTAATAATGTCCCCTCGCTCTGTCAAAAGGGAATAACAGATAAATTAAGCTGCCATCAGCGTCAGAAAAAAAAGAAAAAAAAAGGAAAATCGGTAAGAGCGCCGCCTCTGAAAAAAAGAGAAAAAAAAGAAGAAGAAAAAAACACTCACATTCCAGTCTAATGATGTAACGTCTTTGTTGCTGGGCACGTCTTGGCCTCCCTCTCGTATACAGTGCCTGAGCACGAGCTGTGTGGAGCTGCTGGTGCTGTTCTCACTTAGGTTCCATATGCGTGCCGTCGAGTCCCCAGATCTACAAGTGTGTCGAAATAGTGAGCAAAAAACAGAAAAAAAGTAAAAACCCACTAACGAAGAAGCTCTGTGTAACAATGATATATGTAACTATAGAATATAGACATGGAAGAAGGACAGTCAGCTAGCGGTGAAGAAAGCAGGCAGGAGACGAGCGACTGACCCAGACGCGAGCAGGTCACTGACAGGGTTCCAGGCGCAGATGAACACCTCTGACTCGTGTCCTCTCAGCACCATGGCTTTATTCTGCGGAATCTCCACATCACCATCAACCTCCATCATGTCTGCGTGGTTATCTACAGAGAAACAGACACGCCGAGAGCGTTCACACTACTGAAAACTACCCGAGCGGATCGGAAAAGCGTATGTTATAGAGTTCAGATCGAGGCTCACTGGGTAAGGCGTGTGCGCCGTTCTCCTCTCCGTTGGCGGTGTTCTCTCCGTTTTTGGCGTTGCCCTGCATGTTGGCGCTGGAGGCTGGCGGCGCGGCGGCGGCTTGCTGCTGCGCCAGTTTGTCTCGGTAGGCTTGCTGGCGTGTTTGCACCACGTCCGGCATCACAGCGTCAATCAGCGACAAGGATTCGATCGGCCGGCCGTCAAACAGGGTGCCGTCCTGAACACACAGGCACAATAATATTCTCACACGGGGGGCAGGAGACCAATAATAATGATTATAATAATGATAGCCAGCCGAAAGACAACAGACTCATCCGCGTTTCAGTGTCAATATTGGTGCGAGGTAAATCGAAATTGCAATAAAAACGCAGACAAAGCTTCCTTTTCCTGCTCTCTCGAACTCGCACTGTTAAAACTATAAACGCGTCACGAGTCGGCCTTGTATGGGAAACCTTTGCATTGCCTGGGGTGAAAAGGTCCACCGCATGGTAATGTTGCAGGAAACAGTTCAAAGTATTTTTTATAACAATAAAAAAAAAAAAATTATTAAAAAAAAACAGATTGTAACACAGACTGCACTAAAGTCAGACTAATTTTATCTTCATTTAAACAAAGAAAGAAAAAAAAAGAGTAAATGTAGTTTTTACACCTTTGCTCATTCAGTTTGTAGGGATTTTTGGTAGATTTAGATTTTTAACATTCTCCAATTTTTTTTGAAAGGTTTACATTCGTGCTGAAACGAGAAGAGGCAGAGCACCATCTTACCTCGTTGATACTGACTTCTGCCTCCACATACTGCAGGCCCTTCTGGATGATGGAGATGAGGGCAGCAGGGGGCACTAGGGCTCCGTTGATGTTGGACTGGCTGATGTGGCTCTCTATACCAAACGTGAAGGCTGAATGGGAAAACCCTGCCAGCGGGGGGAAGGGAGAGAAAACACACACACACAGACACACACACACACACATCAGTGTGCAGCTCTCATGGGGATCACCTTGCTCTCACTCCGGTCCCTCTGGTGTGATTTCTGATTACATCAGGCTCTGCTAATGTTGGTAGAGTAGAAATTTAAATATACGTGTAAAGAATAAAATAAGCTCGCTAGTCTAATTGCAGAACGTGTGTTTGGTCTGTTTATAGAGGAGAGTTTTGCATGTGCAGTACATGTACCTGACTCCTGTAGGTATCTGTACACCAGGAAGTTGACCTCATCACTGCTTATGCTCATCTTTACACCTGCTTACACCATGAGGTCAGCACACAGGATACAGGCCTGGAAGCGAGAGAGAGAGAGAGAGAGAGAGAGAGAGAGAGAGAGAGAGAAAAACAAACATGACACCAAGTCATTACAACCAGTCGATAACAAGTCAATAACACTGGTAGTAATGGGTAAAGTAAAAGCTGCAGATGAGGGCCTTCAGCATTTTCTGAGTGTTTAAAAGCCTTTATGCTGTTTAACCGAGTTAACCAATCTCTCTGCTGAGAGGGGCATACAGAGTGTGTACACCTCTGCTACTGTTTAGTGCAGTTTGTTCTCTCCTGCACGTCTGAATAACAAGCTGCACTACCACAAGACACCATTAAAGTGTGGGGGCGCTGTGGGATCAAAATCACACCTTGGGAGAAAAAAATAAAAAATAAAAAAAAAACACTATAGCTAAACCGAGTGCATTTTTGTGGGGAGGGTTTTTGTGTTTTTTTTTTTATTATTATTCTTTTTTTTTTTGTGTGTGACTTAAAAATGTTTTGGTCCGGCGAATTTGTCGGTTACGTCTGCTTTACGCTTGCACGTGGGTTGCCAGTGTGCTAATTAATAAACTGCCGAAACAAGAGCATTGACACACACACACACACACACACACACACACACACACACACACACACACACACGAAAGACTCGATGCAGAAATTCAGGCCATCTGCAGAAAAGTAATTTTCCTTAAGAACAAGTACAGAGATCCAGTGTTCGCACATAAATATAATGCAAATGCAACCTTTAGTAACATTGTGGGGGAAAATCCCATTGTGGTTACAAGCTTCACTATGCAGCCTTATCTATTCAACTATCTCAGAGAGAATCCACAAGGCAGACGTCTTTAAAAAAATAAAAAAAAAATAAAAATATATTAACGCATAGTGTCATTATGTCTACTTGGGCTACAAAGAGCAAGAATCCTGCAACCACAAATCGATACGCCTCAAATGACTCACCGACTTGTCAGGAGACGCGAGCGTGAAACGTCAGCTGCCGGATTCTCGTTTGAGCTGGGGTTAAATTCTTAACCAGCTCGGAAATTTGAAAACAACTACACAAATCTCAGAAGCAGAGATGTGGACAGGGACAGATGAGAATGTAAGACAGCTTGCTGCGTCCACATCTGCGTTTATTTGAATATGTGGTGGCGGATAATAATTACAACTAGAAGTAGTCATTTGAGCTGGGGCCGGACTCGATTTTGGCTTAAAATGATAGTTTTAAGAACAATATACACTGTACGGACAAAAGTACTGGGACAAACTGTTATTGGGACAATTGTATTGGCTATTAGATGCGTTAGCATTAAATGTCCTCCTTCACTTCCTAACTAGGAGACCCAAACCTGTTCCAGCATGACAATGCCCCCTGTAACAATGGCGGCTCCATGAAGATATGGTTTACACGAGATGAAGTGGAAGATCTTAAGTGGATTTCTATAGATGAGTGACCTTAACTCTACTCAACACCTTCGGGATGAACCCGAGCGCTGACAGAGTCACTTTGTAACCTTCTGAGATAAAGCTATGATGTAAAGGTTTAGGAAGGAGAGCGATTTTTATTTATTTGTTTATTTTCTCATTTGAAGAAGTGAACTGACATCAGATGCAGAACTCGGGTTTGAAGGTGCTTTGTCAGGGCTTTTTCGAGGGTTTGAGGGCAAATGTGGAAATTCCATGGTAATAATTTTGTATCCCCCCCTTAAAAAAAATTCCCCCAAACATTCAATCAAAATAACGTGGGAAAAAAAGAGTAAAAAAAAAAATCATAATAAATGCATCATGTTCAAACGGGGTCTTGAAAATAAGGAAATCAATTAAAGGTTACAATAATTGTGGTTTTCTTTATTACACGTTCCTGTGAATGAGCACTTTTTACAGAAACGAGCGCAAAAGACGCGCATTAATACAAGCCTGTGATTCGAATTAGTCAGCACTGCCGTCTGAGCTGCTGCCAGCGCGTTACTGTGGCGGCCTGTAATGGCCACCTTCTTCTGGTTTGTGAATGGCAGCTCGTTGTGCACTGCGATATGCAAAATCCCGAACGGAAACGTTGCTGTTTCACGAACGCAGAAACGTATATTCGCGTCTGATTGAATAACCGGTTTGTGGCGACGTTTCTGTTCGTCTTGTGGGCAAAAGTCGGTGCTGATCATCGCGCTGTGTGTGTAACGCAGCAAGAATTGGCAAGTTTCGAGTGAGATGGCGCATGCGGCCATGACTCAGAACTCATTCATTCATAAAAAAATAAAATAATAA
Organism: Silurus lanzhouensis; assembly: GCA_039877035.1. Taxonomy (NCBI): domain Eukaryota; kingdom Metazoa; phylum Chordata; class Actinopteri; order Siluriformes; family Siluridae; genus Silurus; species Silurus lanzhouensis. The sequence goes on along the minus strand of JBCEWE010002369.1, from coordinate 213,234 downwards.
TAATAATAATAATAACAATAATAGCGTGTAATTTTACAATTTGCTTTCTGTGAACTCGGTGCGCTTCAGGTATGTGCGTGAAATCGCGTGGTCGCCGTGAATAAACTCTGTTGGCACTTTATACGAAAAGGCTACAGAAACGGCCCTGCGCTTCACTCGATCTGTACGGAGGCGAGTATCAAGATTGTGCATTTCCAAATTGCATTAAATACTTTAGCAAAGTACACCAACGTTTAGCAAACGAAAGTTGTTGTTTGTAGGCAAACACTTGAATGTGCTTTTCTAACGTCCCTTTCCACTTTGGAGATTTGTGCTCATTCAGCCACAAGGGTTTTAAGGGTCATCTACTGGGATGGGATGCATTCCAATTCGTCCGGTGTTTAATACGAGTTAATACAAACGTATATAAATCATATCATCATTGTGCACTGCCATGTTAGAACTCCTAGTTGGGTCTCCCAGTTCAACTACAGGGAAAATCTAAAGCATCCAAAGACTTCATAAACAACCGTTTGGGGAAGAACCACAGAGAGCCAGGAAAAGTGTCCCGATACCTTCGTCCGTATATTATAATACGCTATTTTAAGTCTGATTAGTCCTGATAATCGGCTTCCAAAAAACACAAACAAAAAAAAAAAATCAGCCACAAATGTCGTCCATTACATCGGTCTCACTAAAGCGCTTTTCTTAATGGATTTGAATGAATCCGGTTTGTACACCGATGCTCCAAATTCAGACCCAATACCAGATTTTAGACTCGAGATTCAACTTCAGCGTAAAAAAAGGAAAAAAAATAGTAGTTGTATCAATTTCTTAATTGCATTTGTGGTGTGCAAAAATAAATAAATAAATCTACTATTGAACAAAGCTGCTTTCAAAACAGATACGATATACAAAATTTAAAATGAGACTAATGTAGAGGATTTGGACATGATTAAATAATGTGCTTCAGGCTCGCTGTGGCTCGTTTACAGGTAAAAGAATCTTTGCTCTGCGAAACACGCGTTAAGGTCGGGAACATTTCTTTGATCGTGACCATTTTCGGGTGTGGAGGTTTTGTTCTATTTCAAGAGCGAGCGCAGCTGTGGTGATGAAACACCTCTCTGATTATTCTCTCGCTTTCCCTTCTTGCAGCAGACAACTTATCAATTCGAGATGGTTGCGAGAAAAAAAAAAAACGCTAAAAAACACGTAAAAATCACTTCCGTTGATCTTTACGAAAGAAAAAAAAAAACTTTTTTTTTTGTAAACTTGCTAAAGCATGGAGCGAGGGCTTGCGCTTGTCTCACGTGTTTCGATGTCGTCACGCACGTATTAACCCCGACTAAAAGATATGCTGGACCGATCAGACAGCGGGCGTTACGATCACAGCCAATGAAATGGCGGCGGCGGCGGCGAAACCGATTGGTGGCCCTAAATCTATTTGTTTCATCTGTAGCCAAATTCAATCTCGGCAACGGTACGGAGAGCTCGTCTATATTATTGAGCTGTTGGAACAACGGCGGCGAGAAGTCTCTTTTTCAGTAAATCCCGTTTCTGCAGGAGTCTCTCGAGCAGAACAGGGAAATCCACACTCTGGTGAAAGATGTTGGGTGGGAAGATTTTCACACCAGGCCACGGAATTTGTTTAGCAGAAACGCAGTCCTTTAAAGATTTTCAGCTTTTAAGCGCCGAGCGTGTGGCAAAACCGAATATTAAAGAAATATAAATAGACATACTATCGAATCAAATTGGAAACTAATGCCAAGCATGTGATTAAACTGTCATTTAATCACTGGCAGAGCTCCGAGAGCAAGTCCGCGATACCCTTCATAGTCTTGACAGATTGACATTAGATTAGTGAGGCTTGAACTGAAAGCTTGAGAGTTGATAAAAGGTGCACTGCTCTCGACACGAGTCCTCATTAGTTGCAGCTAAAAGCCTCAGCAAATCGGTGGAACCTGAGGAACGGGACTGATCGCCGTCACAGAAAGCAACGCTGGCGCTTTAAAAATGTGGCGCCGAGCAAACAAAACGGAGATTAACCTTCACCCAGTTCTCAAGGGCCGTCACGCCTCTGTATCCAAAGCGGGTTTGCGTCAGCCTTTACGCACAGCCTTTCACACACTTGTTGTGGGGAGAGTGAACTCTGCATCTCGTTAGCATTAGTATCAAAAAACTGCACCGAACGGCGCTTAACTGACCTGCAGCGGGTGCATTTAATTACTGTATCTTTTTTCCGCCGAGCGCTTTCGGCAACGTGTTCCACATCCCCCTCGTGGCGTCTGACAATTACGACGCGTTCGAAAAGGAAAAGGCGGCCTTGATCAGTCTACTGGGAGAACGATCAGCGGTGTTGATTACATGCCATGTGCTACCACATGCTGTCGTGACAGATTAAGTAAGATGTCGCTGCAAACTGCTTGTGATGCGCCACGGTCTCCGAGGAAAGAAAAGAGGAAAGAAAACTTACAGCCGCCGAGATAAACGCGTCACCTCGGCTGACCCGCTCTGGACTCCGTCTCCATCGGTGCCAATTAGACCGTGGGAGGAATATTACACAACAGGGCAGAAATGGATTTCTCCCTCTGAGGCCAGGTTATGCCTCAAATGGCCTAGTGGCCTCGTCAAGGTCAACGTTTGATTATTGGGGGGTGGGGGGGGGTTCAAAAAAAAGAACCTGCATCACTTATCTAAACTGCCTAAGACTTCTGTTATATTTTGGGAAGAAATGGTGTATTTCTGTTTTGCTTTTAACTTTCTGCCCTATGCAGCGAATAGCACACAGGAAAAGAAGGGGGTGGGTGGCAAAGTCCACAAATCTGGCAAGTGGGGTAGGCGGAAGTGAGATCATGTAGTTGCACAGCTCCAGGTGTCTTTTGGCTCACCGACTTCGGAAGGTCGGTGCTCCCCGTGACTGTGCGTGCAGCCTCGTTCTGCCATCTGTTGGCGTGTTACAAAGCTAGTCTCGAACCTTTCTAATGCCACCTAGTGGGCGCCGGGAAAAAAAACGTGCAAAATGTAGTTCTGAACCATTACACAGAAATAAAACTGTTTTCTCTACTTTGCACTGGGGGATTTGGACCACTGTTTGTATTCTGCGTCTGCTCACTTTAAAAACTTAGAAATATTCCCGAATGTCGCTCTTTGAAGCTTTCGTCTCAAGCTTGAGGGGTGTGCAACTTGTTTTCTTTAGGCAGCGGCTTGGCACAAAAAGCTGCTGCATCTAAGTTAAATAAGGATGAGCGCTTCGATTCGCCTGAAGGCAAAGTACACTGGCGCATTAGAGGTAGCCTTATTAAAGCCGAGACCTACACAACTGCATCTTGTGCAGCTCTAAAACATACTGACTCTCTGCAATGTGGGATGCGAACCAAAAGAATAATAATAATAATAATAATAATAAATGAATAAAACTTTGTCGAAAGGGAAGCCGAAGTTCGCTAGTTCGCCTCGGAAGGCCGCAAGTTCAAATCCTGACGAGAAAAGCAGATGAAACACAAATACAGTCGTCCTATAAGCATTTAGGCGACAACGCGATTGTTGCCGTTTTGCACGATATTCCGGAGACCTTGACGGCCTGGAAGACCGCAAAAAAGACACCTGGAGTGGATGATCACAATTGTTTTCTTCGGTGAAGAAAACCCTTGACCCTTAACATCCGAGTCAAACGCACTCTCGGGGACGTAAAGGCCTCGCTGTCAAAGTCAACAATAAGAGAGACGCCTTTGTGAATGTGAATACAGGGGGGCCACCTCGAGCCGTACGCCACTGGCAACACTGAAGTAAAGACCTGTGCCCCCGCGGGACTCGACGCAAACGAGTGGCGATGCAAGACAAGATTTAATGGGTGGATGCGGGCGCGGGCGTAATGAAGTTTCTGGACAGGTGAAACCAAAATATATTTTTAATGTTGGAATTCCGAACATTTTTCCAGTCGTACAGGTCTATATGCAAACCTTTTTAGGACACTGCATATATGCAAACCTTTTTAGGACACTGCAAAGCTTTCCATTGATGTTGATGTGTGTGCACATGGAAGTGTGGCGTACCAGTCAGACCATAACTTAAGATCTTCAAGCTTGTGGCTAAAAGAGTAAATCAGAGCCTCTGTGGCCTGTGGTAGGGAAGTCCTTACCTAATTAAACTGGTGCTGTTAGCAAAGCAAGAGAAGAAAGAACATGTAGCCAATGCGGGGGGAAAAAATCCAAGTACCTTTTACATAATCGGGAGAAATCAGTGGTCCCCCGGAAGTTAGTGAATTCATCTAGACTTTGTCTTTTTAATACAATAATGTGTTTTTTAGTTTTATTGTGTCAAATTTGTTAGGGAGAACAGTATGTTATTCGTAACGTTCCTGAACGTTCGGTCCCGTGACAGATTCCGGTGAATTTTAGGATGATCCGCAGCTTGCGTTTGCAAATATTCCGAGCCGCGAATTAGCGGTGGATTCGCTGTAATACTGTTTTGTGCAAAGATCCCCAAAAAAAGTATCGGTATTTCTAGTCAAAACCTATACATGCTAAAAGCTATATAGATATTTATATTTGATTTTTTGGACCTTTGCCTGAGTAGAAGCCATTTTCAGTCCGAGGAACACGTGTTATCTTCTGAACACAGGTGGAAGAAAGATCAGGGAAAAGACCTTCTCTAGATGCTTGACATGGCTGAATTCCTCGAAGACGAAACAGGAAAACCGGATAGTGCCCTTTTTCGGTTGCGAGCGCTCCCGGCATTCGTTAAGAGGAATTTATGTATGCGGCACTGCACTTTCTTGCGATAAACAAGCCAACTTGCAACAGAGGGGAAATAAAAGCACTGGAAGTGATGCAAGAAAAGGTTTTATGTTGGGAAGCTCTGCTGCTCGGTTCATAACTAGTCATCTACAAAATGCAGAAAAATTATGCCTGGATTTCTTCTGAAAGCAAACAAAAATGATGATAATAAATAACAATAATAATAATAATAACCTGCTCTGCTCCTCATCACAGATACAGCTTTAAAAAAAAGGCCTCATCCGGGGATTATCGGGGCTGTGGGGGGAGGGGGGTAAATATTTACCGCTGTGATATCATGGAAACCTTTCTCCTTTCTTTTTTTTATTATACAAAAATCAATCTCCTGCTCAGCTTTTCCATTCATCATCAAGAACACAGGAGGGTCTTTAAACTCAAATTCTACCTTGGGTGCAGTGAGGGTTGCCTGCGTCTTAGTCTCTGAGTACAACATGAATTCCCAAACTGGGAAGGAACCGGAGGACAGGGATTTGAAAGTGCAAAATCGCTGTAAAGTTGGTTTGCATCTTTTTTTTAATCACGTGAACCATACGACGGAGCACTAAAAGAACACAAAGAAACGCCTCGCTATTAAACAGTGTCTGAAACCTGATGAACCTGAGGCTCTTCACACTGCCTAAGCAAGAGAGAGCAAATCCCCTGTCCCCTACACACACACACACACACACACACACACACACATACGTGTACGCCGAGTGGACAGACGGGAGGCAAATAAAAATGGATTGTTCCCTCCTTTCGCTGCTGTACTAAGGGAGTAATCAATGATAAATTAGGTTCAATCTCCAGCAGTCAGCTCTTATCGTTTCTTATCTGCAGACAAGCCGAGTGAACTCGGTCCGTTTCCAGGAAATCCCCTTAACCTTTTCATGCTAAACAGAGAGAGACCGAATTCGAATTTGGCCGTCTCCCGAGTCGGGGTGCACTCGCGCCCTCTTCAGCCGATATCCAAATCCAAACTGACCGGACAACTGGCTCGGCAATCACGGTTATGGTTTTCGAAGAATTTATCGTCGAATGGAAAGTGACCTCGTTTTCCTGCCTGCCAAAAAAACACCCTTATGGATCCCCGGACGGGATTTGTGCAGTTCTACTCGATCTTCCAGCTGAACGGCAGAACGTTACACGATCCCTGCGAAGGTTTTTCTCGCCCCGTAAAAAAAAAAATATCTCGATAAATAAAGGAAAGAAATCCCACTACAACACACTGTAACTACAGCGACGTAATATGGGAAGACGAGACACCTGAAACATGCTGTGCTCTGTGGGGCATGGATATTTGATGAGTGGTTTATAGATCCGTTCGAAGAAAAACAACTGGAATGCTTTAGAGGGGACAAATCAAACCTGTGGGAACTAATGAGATCAACTAATGCAGAATGAGATCAAGGGGGGTGGGGGGTCGGAGTGTGAGGGAGTGTCTGGTAATGTCAGGGAGCTGTGCAGCAGTCAATCATTTGGAATTCACATGCTGGCTGGGGCCCATGTGATGAGGAAAGACTCTTGGCAACCCATCCGCCCCCGTTTTCCTCTGCAGATGTTGTCGCCTGCCAACCACTACCAACTATCCAGCTCTCTGCCGTCGTAGAGCATGTCAGAGTCCGAATCTCTGATGTTTTCCATGCGTATAGTGGCAGGGTCCGGGGCGATGTAGCGTCATGGCGACTGCTGCCTCGCAACGTAGCGGAAAGTAATTAAATGCCAGGCGGAAAAGGACGCGGGTTGTGTGGACGAGCAACTTTTGGGTTACAAAAACAAACAAACAAACAAAAAAAACACGGGTCTGTGCAGCCTTTGTTTTATACAAAATATTTTCCGCAAATGCTCAATTTCTGATTTTGGCAAACCGAATAGGGCAATAGTAAGGAAACACAAATATCTTTTAATACTCAGTGTACTGTCCTCATTCAGACCTGAAAAAAATATTGAATTAAATTCCAGATTTATTTTCCACACTTTTCCTAGTGTGGGTTCAGGGTGTGTGTTTGGTTTTTTTTTTAATTGATTCCACGTTTTCATTTGTTGTTTATTGACAAGCTGTGACTGAGTATTATTAAATACGGTTCAACCTAAATGCCAGAAACCCGTGCCAGGGGATCTACGATTTCTTTTCCTGAAATGAAATAGACTCTCTGCGTGCTTACCACAGTATCGAGTCTTTTTCCGCAAAGCAAACGTTTTAGAAGGGTCCTGTCGGAGTGTCTCAGCACCTGCAATAACAAAAAAAAAAAGGAAAGAAAAAAAAAGAGCAAGAGAGAAAATTACCATCTGGGCCGTTACAGATCAACTCGTTCACTTAAAATATAGAGACAAAAACGTCTTTTAGAATGAGAAGCGGAGACTCGAGGAAAACCGCTGACCCGACCCAGAGACGTACGAATGTGGAGTGCGCTGCAGACGTCTGGCGTGCGCACGTGTGCAAGTCGTGGCTAAATATACGACTGTATATACTGCATGTAGTCCGCTATCAAGAGAGTCTTAATGTTCACCTAAACTTTTGCGATGTGGTCTAACGGAGAACGGGTCTGAGGTAAATATGGCTGCTGATGATCTGTTTCCATGTCATAATAACCGTGCACAATCGAAAACAATCGCGGGGATTAAAGCTGCGGCAACACGAGGAGGGGCGCAGATCCGAAAGAAAAGCCTGTTTACATCACCTCATTATTAGAACACACTCCGGATTCAAGATGCATGTAAACGCATTAATTGTCTGCATTTATTTTTGTAGACTCTTCAAACAAAAACCTACGGTGTAGCTGCTATTATCTGCCACATTATTATCACCACAGTATCCGTGTAAAGCTGCTTTGAGACAATGTTTATTATACAAATAAAAATTAATTGAATTGCTATGATTTGGGGTTATTCACACACACACACACACACACACACACACACACACACACACATATACATATAATATATATATATATATATATATATATATATATATATATATATATATATTCATACACCATAAAAAAGTTTTCTGGACACCTGGCCAGAAGATACGTACGAACATCCCACTCCACGTTTAGTCCCCATTTCCTGTTATAAGAACCTCCACTCTTCTGGGAAGATGCTCCACTAGATTTTGGAGTGCGCTTGTGGAGAGTTTGTGCTCATTCGGGTACAATGGTGTTAGTAAAGTCAGGCACTGGTGTAGGGTGAGGAGACGTCCTGGGCTGCAGTCAGCCTTCCAATTCGTCTCAAAGGTGTTCAGTAGGGTTGAGGTCAGAGCTCTAGAGCAGGAGAGCGAGCACTATACAAGTGTGTACCTCCAGCTTTGTGGTAACAGTTTAGAGGAGAACGACAGTGTTTACTTTACTATATAAAGTTTTATAATTGGGGTTTGAAAAGAAAAAAAAAAAGTTGATCATAACTAACAGCAGACTGGATTTACATTTTTCTGCTTGGCTTCAGCAGCACATCAGGTACGGCGCGCTCTGAGGCGTATTTAACGCTTTGGGGTTGAGATATGTCGGATTCTCAAAACGCTTTTTGGTGAATTTTTGTTCGTCATCACGTCTGGATGGGTGCATGGACCTTGTGGTTCAGCTTCCAAAATATCACGATCACCACTGTAGAAGCAAAAGAAAAAAAAAAGAAAGGAAAAAAAACTAACAAAAAACCCGGCCTGGCAGTGAATCAACTCGTGAAAGAAAAACAGTGAAGGGCATCTGCTGTATTTTGGAAAGGACCGACGGATCAAGCTGTAGGAAATGTGAAATAAAAAGGAGAAAGAAAACACAGACGGGGCGATTTCTTTTTTTTTTTTTTTTTCTAATCAGTAGATTCTCACGGCAAAACGTCACGTTTAAAAGGCGAACATTTAAGAAGAAGAAAAAAAGAAACACAGCCTACATGGTTTTCCATATTATATATATATATATGGTAATATATGAATATCAGCGCTGAATGAGCATCACACAACGGTGCCTTCCGTTTGTTTTACATACATTTGGGCATTATCTGATGTTCCGCCTCGTACAGTAAAACCAGGTACAAAGAGACAAGAGACGGGTCCGCCTCTGATCCACGTACAGAAAAGCAGAAATGAGGCGTTTATGTCGGGCGCTTCCTCCCTGGCATTTTGGCGCAAAACATTGACGATACGTCCTGCTGACAGTTCTGCATATTGCGGGAGTGAATGAATGAAGGATGGAAGGAATGAAGTAAACTATTTAATTGGATTTTTCCCCATTTGTCAATTTTTATTTATTAATTGATTACTCAATTTGATTGGTATAATAAAAAGTGGGTTGCGTTCTTTCGATTTCTTCCCTTTGGTTTTTTGTAAAATATGATACAATATTTTTGATATTATTTGACCAAGCATTAAAAAGTAGGTTTTTTTTAGCCTAATAAACAGCCCACTATATCCAGGGCACACCACACACACATACACACACCCCACTGACTCAGGATACACACTGGAAAATGAATGGTGTGGTTTCCTCAGGAGAGAAACACCTGAAGTGAAAAGGCTGAGCGAGGGAGCGAGTGAACGACCGCAGCTTTTGGACTCAATAGTCTCTTGTCTCGGGTAGAGGCGCCTGTAGAGAGATATGTTGGGATAAAAGCCACTTCCTTCATATGTGCAGCTCCCAAAGAGTCTCTCTGCCTCTCTGAGGCTTCTTTGTGAAGCTGCACCTGCTGAATATACGACATGCTCTGGTTCCCCCCGGCTTTTTCACTAGCGCACAGTTGTGACGATTAAAAACGGCAAAGGCGACACCAGAACTCATTGCTTTCGAAGGTTCCGCTGCTTGTGGAGATTCCCGGCACGTTAAAGGAGCCCCGCCCCCTTTTCTTCATCCGTCAGATGTTAAGGGCAGAGGGTTTTCTCACTCGTTCGTACGAAGCCGTGAAAGGCGATCTTAAATATTTGAACTCGAGGTTTTGCGATCGTCTCTGCCCCAGCAAGCGGTGCCTGACCGCACAGCTGTGGTCTACAGCAACTCTGCAGCAGGACAATCGAGATCTTCATGGAACAGGCTTTGTGCACAGGGGCAGTGTCATGACGGAACAGGTTATGGGTCTCCTAGTTCCGGTGAAAACAACGACTTTGTGCTTGGGGAGGAAGCGTAGTGCTGGAAAACTCCCAAATTAGTTTCTCCATGTAGTGTGCATAAGGGGGGGTGGGGGGGGGGGTGGATGGATCAAATAAAATAAAAACAAAAAAAAAAAACCCGCAGCAGGACAGCTGGGCTAATATTTTTACACGCATGGGTTGTGCGTTGTTGAAATGGAAGATGAAGAATGATGTGACTTCAGACGCACCTTTCGGTGTGAAATGGTGCATGATGGCGCTGTTTAACCCTCCAGGTACTGTATTTGTAGCCAGCAGCATTTCCAGTCAAGGAGCAGCTGAAACGTTGATATTAATGGGCTGAGAAATGAAAAGCGCTCGAGCTGACCTCGACTGAATCTGTGGATGTACAAAAGTGAACACAGACGTATACGCTTTAACACGATCCTACACCGCCATGACACCCGGGGACTTTTACTCCGATTTGATTGGATTATACATCGTGTCTGCCGACAACTGCGCTTTGCACACAGGAGCTGAGCAATTTAACCTGAGACAACACAAGACTACCCAACGACGGCACTCCTTTAGCGCTGAATGAGACGGCTATGAGGCGGTTGATGAGCGAACAGAGATTGTGCGGAAATTTGGAGTGAAATCTTGAGAAAGTCCCGCCCTCTTTTTATCCATCTCGCATGCTTTTGGTCCAAACAAGTGGAGAAGGTTTCTCACTCATTCGTACAAAGCAGTAAAAGATGACCGGAAATAATAGATCGGGTTGAGGTTTTCTCATTTGCCTCTGCCAGCGAGCAGTGCGTGACCACACAGCTCTTATTACAATGTCCTCCTAAACGTTCTTTAAATATGGTTCGTATTAGAACAAATTGTCTAATAGCCTAATAGTTTTTGGGTTTTTTTGTATACAATGACACCAAGCCTTCTGACTCTTGACTCGTGTCGATTCCTCCCTTTCGGTCAAAAATTTGAGCTGTCACCTCGACGGCCAATAGGTGGCAACGTTAAGCATAACATTTTCCGCCACTCAAGCGTCAGCTTTGTAATTTAGCAAGCAGGTCATCCCAATACCGAACACAAACTTTATATGATTCGTCCAGTTCATTTAACTACTCACCGAGCACTGCGTTTCCCCACGGACCATTATTACTGTCGCAGCACCCGCTAAAAACTCTGGGGTGCTCTGTACAGGTGAGCACAATAGAAGCCCGTTTCCACCACATACAAAAAAATAATAAATAAATAAATAAAATACAATTTCTCACAATTTCCGACTCGACTTCTCGCTGTTCCGACTTTATACAAATGTATTGCAACTCGCAGATATAAAATAGGCTCAGATTTGCTACCCACATGCAGATCACCAGGTCGCTGTCATCACTCCCATTAAAAAAAAATAATTATATCTTGGGGGGAAAAACATCGAATTTTTTTACTATCCATTTTTCCTGTTTTCTTTCTTTAGTTTTTCTTTTTGTAAAAAAACCCTAGTGAGTTAGCACTAGCTGGAGAAACTGTTTGTGCTAAGAGCCCAGACATGGATTCCACTTCCTGACAGGTGCGTCACGGTGCACGTGCTGCACTCTGACCACCAAGAGCTCTGAAGGGTAATAAAGATAAGAACTTGCTCACATGGGGACTAGAAACCTCCCATATATCGTTACAATCCTGCACTAATTGCCTACATTTTCCGTCACTAATGTTACCATAACGCAACTGGCTGGAAATAAAAGGTTTCGGATGATAGGTGGTGCATTAAAACGTCCCCATTAACAACTTGGTTGTTTAGCGACAAAGATTCCGACAATCTTTCAGTGTTGTTTTTAGTGGCTGCTCTCAAAAGCCATGCGGAACGTTTACTACCGAGATGACCGAAAGTTATTCCGAAACGGATACAAACATTTCTTCCCCCTGAAGTACTGTGAGGTTAAACAAAGAAATAATCTGAAAGTGCTTTACGGCATGTTGTTCTCAGGAATCTTATCCTTCGGAAATAAAAAAATTCGGAAAAAATGTTTTCGTGACTCGTTACTGCCTTCTTTTTAGGCCTGTTATATATTCGCTATAAGCTTCCCATTGAAAAACGCTGATCCAAACATCGATGCTTAAGGCTTAGACCATTAGAATGGCATTTAGTTTGTCATGATAACTTATGCCCCTTTTTTACTAAATCTATTTGCAATCATTAACACCTGTATTTATGGACCCGTCGCAGAACTCATTTTAAATTGATTTTAAAAAATGTGGGGTTTTTTTTATTATATATTTGGATTTTGATGTAATATGGCAATCAAATGCATTAAATATGGTTTAGTTTAGAAAACCACAAGGGGGTGTTATTACAGTACGGTACTGATGTAGGGTGAGGAGGTCTGGGGTGCACTCGGCGTTCCAAGTCATCTCGATAATGCTGAGGCCTGAGCTCTAATGCAGGCCACTCAAGACAACAATTGCCTCCAAATTTGTGGAAACAGTATGGGAAAGAACAACGTATAGCTGGAAAAATCCAGTGTCCCAATACTTTTGTTCTTACATGCAGAAAAATGTAACTTAAAAAAAAAAGCATTAAGTTTGACTTTCACTGTAATGAATGTAAAAAGTTTGTTACGGTCAACCGGTACTACAACCATAAACAGTTCTGCCCTCAAGTGTCAGTGAACAGTTGATAAGCTCAACATTGATGGAACGATAAGGGTCCCATTTGGAGGCTCAAGGTTTCTTCCACATATCGTAGCCACGGTCGGGGCCAAACTTATATGGACTAATTTATGATGCTAAAATGTATATTGATAAACTAGTGATTCCTGTAACTCTGCTTGGTGAGAAGGTCTATTGTTCGAGTATTAATATTGAAATTAAATGAATCCGTCGTACGCAACAGCTAGCCTTTCGAAAAAAACGCCATTTTCATATTAACCCGCTCCGCAATTCTTTCTTCCCTAAAATGACGTGTCGGCAAACTTCGAGACTTCTTGAATTCGATTTACTTTTACACGAACGATCAGAAGAAAAGTCAAATGCGTTGAGAACGAAAACGGCCAGAAATCCAGGTCCCTATTCAGACGCACTTGTAAGTCACACTTCCGGATTTTCTGTCCCGCTAAACTACGCTAAAAACAGCGGCGAATTATGACGGGCACGAGAAACTGCAAGAAAGCTTTGAAGGATCGCGTTCGCGGACTATCGTGCGGAAATAATACGGGGGTGAAAATCCAAATCGGCGCAAACACGTCCGGTCGCTCGGCGAAGCCTGAAGACAATAACCCTCATAAACAAATCTATTAGAATTGATTTATCCAATCGGGCTAATTCATGATAATTCGGCGCTGATAAATGTCACCGTACGGTCGCCAGGCCCAGGTTAGTTCACGGGCTCGGCGCGAGTCGATTTTTCTTTCGGAAACGTCGGGACCCCTGTCTGAGATGATTAAAATAAATGCCTTCCTGTAACGATAAAGCCGACGGGATTGATGGGCCGCGGGAACAGAAACAACTCTTCGGTTTTGTTTTGTACCTTGGAAACACTGATATTAGCTCAAGTCCAAAAGAGTCTACGTTTGCAATTTCTATTGGTGGGGTTTATAAAACTGGTACCACAATTAGATACTGATGGTGTATGAATGATGATGTATCAGAAACAGATATGATACGTTTCAAAGAGGACAAAAACTTATTCGATACACTGTCCAAAGTAAAACTCGATATTTAGTCAGAAATGCGGCAAAATTATGCAATCCAACTGCACCGAATTCACCCGAACATAAAGAACGCATCGCGATCATCAGTAGATGATCAGAGCAGAGGTTTTGTTCCACACCAGCTGTGCTCTTCACCGAACTAGAAGGACCACGCAAAAAGGGAAACCGCAGAAGTGAACCATTTGACCGGACTAAATGCTGCGCGCATATATATAAGTACCGTAATTTCGGGACTATTAAGCCACACCCACTGAATTTGACAAAGATTTTTATTTTGAACATAAATAAGCCGCACCTGTCTATAAGCCGCAGGTATATATCTATACCTGTCTATATGTCTACACTGAAACTAATGTACTTTACACAGGCTTTAACGAAAGACAGTGTCTGATTTAATATAAAGAGTTTCATTGGTTCAACTGAACCCGTTCGGCAATTTCATTGGACTAATGTTATGGGGCTCAGTTTTTTGGTTTGAAGTTTGTGAAACCGGGAAAAACCCAGGAAAAATCATAAATTAGAAAAAAACCCAGGAAAAATCATAAATTAGAAAAAATCCCAGGAAAAATCATGAATTAGCCGCTTCGCTGTTTAAGCCGCGGGGTTCAAAGCGTGGGAAAAAAAGTAGCGGCTTATAGTCCGGAAAGTACGGTACTACAGTGGAACTACCGGTTATCTCGCCCTCGGTTACCTCGACAACCCTATTAAGTCGACATTTTTGAAGTGGAACCGCCAAATTCTCACTTTTTCTAAGCATTTTTTATCGGTTATGTCGATAAACCCTAATATCTCGAGCACAAGGGGGAAAAAATTTGCCATTTAACGTCGGTTATCTCGGTGCAGCCGCAGAAGAACTCGCAAAAGTGGCGGAAAAATCAAGGCTTACAGCTGCTACAGGTGTTGTATTGTATACTGGTGAATCTCTGCTGTTAGTTAGTGCACATATGGCTTTTGTTGTTAAATGTTATGCGATGAACGGGAGGCGAAAGCCGAGCTTGGCGGCGCGAAACGTGTGATGACCATCCAAAAGCATAGAATGAACACCGGCAGGATTGCGGGGGGGGGGATCCGCGGTGCACTTTGGGAAGAAAAGAGCAGCCGTTGAGAGAGTGCCGGTGGGAAGGCACGTACCGGGATACGCATGCGCGATAACAACGACCGCCGTGAACCAACATATACCAACAATAACGGACAGTGAGAGTGTGGAAGTTTAAATAGGAGCTGGTGATGATGATAAACGAGCACCATATGTGCGCGATTGAAGCGGAGCTTCAGAGAAAGCGGCTGAGAAAGCACCTGACACGCCGAAGGGGGCCGAAGGGGGCGTGGCAGGTGGATTCCTGACAAATAAACATGTACTGTATGTATTTTTATAGCATGCCTTCATCAAACAAATCGCGGCAACGCTGTTGTGTAAAAAAACCCTTCAAAAACACGTGCATGCACATTCTCATTTATTAACGCACATCATGTACATAAAGAAATTTCAAGCACGTTAATATATTGCCGCCATTTTGATTTTCGTTTATCTCGATCATCGGTTACCTCGATGCTTTTTGGCACCCCCCTAGGACATCGACATAACCGGGTTCCACTGTAGTGTCTAGTCTTCATTCAGCTGTGGTGCTGCAGTTTTGGGAAGATTCATGTTTGGGGATTGAGAGGTTTATTCCAGGATATATGCCCATCATTAACAACAAAAAAGGCATTATTTAAACTCAGCACTGAATTTTAGCTGGGAACTTTTTTTTTTATTATTTAATTTTTTATACGGCGCACCTGTAATGGATTTGTGTCTGTTAACCAGACAAATATTGCAGCTGGGCAGCAATAAAAGGGGGCCGAACACTTTCTGGCTGCACCCCAGATGGACAGAGGGAGATCAGGTGCCACAGGGAAAAATAAGCCCTTATTACAAGAAGATACACCGTGTTTGGCTGCGGCGGGTCTTTTGCCGAGATATTGCCTCATTGCTTGTTTTTAGTAGCCCACCCAAGTTGCAAATGAACTCTAAGCTTGTTTGTTAACATCAGGTCATGTTGCTAAACATATAAACCAAGTCTGACGTCAATACCTTACAGCATTCAAAAAAGGCCTCACTTCCAGTTGCGAATTGATTGCAATCTTCATTCTACAGTTTGGGAAACAACCCTTAAATTGCCCTGTTGAGGGCGCTACAGTGTTTGAGCGGGGCTCTCCAATACTGCAGTGTAATTACTTCTGTTTCTCAGGCTGACACAGACTCGCGTGTGGCACCAAAATAATAACAATGTACCGTCTCACGAGTGCCTACGCATCAGTCATCCAGTATAAACCACCGCTACGCTGCATACGCGTGCACACGAGACCCCTAAAATAAAAATGATCAGAACTCTTATTTCGGTTGCTCCCATTAGGGGTCGCTACAGCGGATCATCCGTCTCCATTCCCCCCCGTCCTCTACATCTGCCTCTTCCACACCAATTACCTGCATGTCTTTCCTCACCACATCCATAAACCTCCTCCTTGGTCTTCCTCTTTTCCTCCTTCCTGGTGGCTCCATCCTCAGCATTCTCCAACTGATATACCCCATGCCCCTCCTCTGCACATGTCCAAACCATCTCAATCTCGCCTCCTTCACCTTGTCTCCAAAATGTCCTACATGCGCTGTCCCTCTAATAAACTCATTTCTAATCCTGTCCATCCTCGTCACTTCCAACGAAAACCTCAACATCTTCAGCTCTGCTAGAACACGGTATTGAATCGCGACTAATCGAGGTAAAAGAGAAAACCCAGCTCCGAGTCAGCAAGGAGGTTCCTTTTCAGTCGGCTTCGCGTGAACTCAGCGTGCATTGTGCCGTTCCCTTCCCCCACTGGTATCGTTGTACGGCGAGGTGTTCGTTACCAACCACTGCTGCACCTGCTTTAGACGGCTCCACTTCCTCAGGAGGAATCGCAACACAAACCATCTCGCATGCTGAAGAGTTACATCAGACACAAAGTGTATATAATGAAAGCAGATCAGGTTAAGATGGTGGACCACCGATCAGAAGATCAGGAGCTCAAATCCCAGCACGGACAATCGGCCAATACCGGGCCCTTAGCCCTCAACTGCTCTGTTGTATCAATGAGATAAACAGGAATGAGGGAGTCACCGCATACTCCACTGTAAACTCCAGCAGATTAGCGCTGCTTTGGTCTCGAGCTGCTGGTTAGGTTTGAGAAGCCTGATGGCATCGTAAATTCGGGCCAAACGCCAGTATATTTCAGTCTGGATGCCACTGCAGGGACCTGGCAGGCAACGAGCCCAAATATTCTTTTGGACCCACATGAAAAAGATTAAACACAAAACCGATGACCATCGCAACCTCGTGGCTCTGAACTCGGACGCTGCGGACACACAGACCTGAGAATATAAAAGAGGGACAGAGCTCTTTCTCCAGCCGAGTTAGACGCTACAGGAAGACGCTGCTGATCTCTCCAGAGTAATGATCGTAATTGCGCTGATCGTTTAGAAACCGCTCTGTCGCAGAAGAAAAAAAAGAAATAAGCACTACGTAGTTATTAACCTTAAGAGGTTCCTACTGCTTTTTTTTTTTTTTTTTTTTAAATGGCTCTTGATTGGTGCTGTTCTTGTTTTTCACACTGAGGAAAAAAAAAACGTATCGTCGATCATTTAAACCACGCTGGAGACTGCTGCGGCTTCTGAAAGTGCGTCTCGAGACGTATGGATGATTCCGATTCACCAGGGAGGATCACGGATATTAGTGAAACTGTGCGCCAAACTGACATGTGACTGGCTGAGGCTAAACGTGGCGATGTCAGCAGGCGTGTTTCACTTCCCTCGAGAGAACCACGACTGCCGAAAGCTCTTCGGCCACTGCTACTATTGTAAAGTCTGAAACATGCAGGAGGTGACGGAGATGATTGTGGTGGTTTAGTCTCAATTACAAATAAAGAGGTATCTTTGTCACATAGAGGAATGGAGGAGCTACACAACAAACAGTCTCTGACTCCAAACCCTACTGAAGACCTTTAAGATGAACTGGAACACTGACTGCACCTCAGGTCTCCTCACCCTACATCAGTACCTGACTTCACTAACGACCCTTGTGGCTGAATGAGCCCGAACCTACACAATCACCCTCCAAAACTGATTGGAACATCTTCCCAGAAGAGGGGGGGGTTTTATAGCAGTGAATGTGGAAATGGGATGTTAAAAAAAAAAAGCGCATATGCATCTTATGGCCATGTGTCCACGAACCTTCTGTTCTACTCAAGCTAGTCTTCGGTCTTTAGCGTTTCAACGGTCGGGGCTTGATGGGCCAAGGACGAGTGCTGATCACTTATGTAAACCAAATCTACAAACAGGAAGAAGAGGAGAAAAAAAAATCGTCTTTCTTGAATTCCTCTCTGTCTAACGCGACCGCGCTCCCTAACAGTAGTTGTTGGTATGTATAACGTTTAATACCTATGCTATAGTACTACAATGATATCGAATGACTGATATTTCATCCTGAAGGGTTCCTTGAACGCGGAGAAGAACGCACGTCGCACTTCGGTGGGTCGCGAGCGCCAATAGTGCAGTTCAGACACGGACGCGGCCTCGGCCTCGACAATAACCGTATTTGTGCTCACGAGACGCTTGATTTATAGAACGGTGCTTGTTTTTCCCAGTCGTGTACTGTAGCAAACACTGAGCCGTAATCCGCGCCGTTACCATGACAACGGCCCTGGACTGATATCTGATTAAAGAAAAGGGGGAGAGAGAGAGAGAGAGAGAGAGAGAGAGAGAGAGAGAGAGAGGACAGCACTGCAGCAAATAAGGGCTTTAGAAACACGCAGCTAATCTTTTTTAGATTTCACAGTCAGCTTGTGTAGGAGTGCTGCTGCTGCTGCTGCACAGGTTACTGCTGGCCTCTGGGCTCCTGCAGGACTGGATGGAAATTTGATGCTGACCCCAAACACACACGACTGTGTCATCCGAGGCTGGTTAAAGTGCTTATCTGGGCTTACCATGTGATCAGGTCTCGTCCGGATGTCAGGCTTTAACCTCGCTCTTTCTGCACGGAGTCTCTTCGGTCTGGAAAGGACACAAAAAAAAAGGCCCGGTTAAACAGCGCCCTCTGTAGAACCGCGGGGTACGGGGCGGCTACCTTGAGATAACGTCGTCCTAATAAACACACAGAGTTATATATAAGCACTGCAGGACGGTTCGATTATTAACTACTGATTTACGCGTATGTTTGTATACAAAAAGACGCGATAAACGGACGCCACCCCAAAAATGCTGTTTTATGTACGCGGTACTGTATTAACATTTTATTTCATTTTATAATTTACCATTATAACTGTTTATTAATGAATGGCATGATTCAAACATAAAACTCCATAAAAACATTTCCCTGTAAGTGTTTTGGTCCGTTGGGGAAAATCAGCTAAACCAATTAGCTGACGGGGGTCTTCTGGGAAGACGTTCCACTAGATTTTGGAGATTCATGCTCACACAAGGCTGTGAGTCAAGTCAGGTACTACTGTAGGTGAGGTGAGGAGGCCTGAGGGTGCAGTCAGCGTTTCAATTCATCCCAAAAGCTGTCAGCGCTCTCCAGCGGGCCACTCAAGATCTTCCACTCCAACCCCTTGTAAACTAGATCTCCATTGAGAGCTACAGTCATGTGCCTTCAACAAAATATGACAAAAAAGAAATAAAAAATTCAAGTGTCCCGAAAATTTTGTCCGTATCGTGCGTGTTAAATTCATGTAAACAACTTGCGTCTTTACATTTAGCAATTACATTTGAAAAATCTGTGCGCTTGAAGTCTGAGCCTATGCTTTCGCTTAGCTTCCTGCATGAGGCTCAATCCATCACTCGCACTACTACAGAAGAGAGAAGAAAGACGAGCGCTGCCTCGCGCCGCACTTCCTCCTTAAGTCAACGTGAGGTCCGCCGGAGTTTCACATTATTTACAAATCTTTTTTTTCCTGGAGGATTTAGGAAGCAATTTCAACTTCATCCTTCCATTCCTTTTTTCTTTTCTTTTTCCCCCCCGCTCACACACAATTTTCTTTAAACTTAAGTTCCTGAAAAATGGATGAATAAATAAAAAGCATAAACCGCTGATGGTGAGGGATTTTGACTTGGGGGGTAAAATGCTCGCTCGAGGGCCAGGACTTGCTTTACACTTTGTTTGCACTCTCTAGAGCAGCGAGGTGGTCTCGACACAAATCAATCTGTTGCCTAGGCAATTTTTGTTTTTTTATTCAATAAATTAATTAATAATTGTAAAAATTATTAATTAATTTATTTATTAATTAAACAAAATCAATTCCATTAAAAATCCATTAAAACAAACTTGCCGTATTTTTATGCTCGGGTTTAAGACAAAAACGCATTTTAAAAGCGAATGAGATGCGACTGGTTTCATTTCAAAAGGATCGATGTGAGATTTTACTGGCGGTAATAAGGACGCACCTGAGCGGGATACGGAGATCATGTGAACGATGTGAACTACGTGCTGTAAAAACAAGTTCATTGTTCAGAGCAGGTTTATGCTCCTGATGTAACGAGGCATCGTGCGACTCGCCGTGTGCCGCTGTCGGGTTTTTATTAGAGCGCTGAACGAAGCCGTCGCTACTGCGCGCCGTCGGGACCACACGCGATCAACCAGCCATGTGTTTAAATACAGCAGACACAAGGAACTTTTGATACTGGGACAGGCGCTGAGTGGTGCAGAAAAACGCCACACTGTCTTCCAGTGTGGTATAATAAGTCCAGGTCGAGTTTCAGCTCGCTGTGCTGAAGAACAAACGCTCTTTCGACGTGAACACACACGCAACCTGCTACTCTCTCGGCCTTGGGATTCAGGCGGTCCTAGCTTACGGGGTCTTCTTCCCACGCCCGCGCCGCCTTCAGCAACCAGTCTGGCCTTCACTGGACCTCGACTCGCACCCGTTTAACAGCTCAGTCAGAGGCACAATGGTTATGGTTTAACTCGGTCATCCGAGACCAGCGAGAAAGACACGAACTGCAGCGCAGGAAAAAATGCAAATGAAATAAACCTTTACGCTCTTCGCGCCGCTCGAGTGCTGGATATCTGACGCTGAGAAATAGGAGGAGTTTCTTTTCACGGTTTTCTCTCCCAAAAAAAAAAAGGGAACATACGGAGTTCATGGAAACGGTAAATGTGAACTTCCTGTGATTACGTTTATAAAAGAATAACCAATCACAGTGCAGGTGGAAGCAACAAGCACTGAATTCTCAAATCTGATTGGTCAATCAGCAGCTCAAACCACACTGTAAACTGTAACTCAAACCGAACGTAACACTGAAATTATGGACGGAGTCTCCAGTGTCAGCAGTGAGGAGATTTTTGTCTTTACAGCTCATTAGCAGGAGTTTGTCGCACAGACACTCCACAGCATCGAGCGCGAATATAAACGGAAGTAAATAAGCAAAGAAACAAGGAATAACAAAGAATTAAATAGTAATGAACGGAAAACGCCATTCATATCCCGTTACAGCACGACCCTGCGTAAAACAATAAATAATCGATTCGAATAAAGAAGAAATTAAGCGCGTTCTTTATTACACATTACAAATAATCAATGCATGGTTTACTCCATCGACCTGATCTGACACTGGGTTCTGAAGTCAAAAACAAGTCAAGGGTATTTATGTGCACCCGAAAAAAACGCAGAATAAAACGCAGAATAAAACGCCCTAACTGATGAGCTGGCGCACGTCTTAACCAACTCGAGGTGAGGCTCGTTCTTAAGCTTCGCTCGTAGCAAAAACTTCCACAAACACCGCCTCATCTGCATGTCGTTTACATTTCATTAGGAAGCACAGCAGCATTGAGAAACTTTCAGGGCTTTTACTTTTTTGGTACATTTTATTATTTATTCCTTTTTTGCTACAGAGAAGTAGTACAGCAGAACACAAGCCAGATATGAGCAGATTAGGGTTAAGGGTCTTGTTTTAGGGCTGCAAATAATTAGAGCAATTTACCAAAAAATAAAAAAATTAATTTATTAAATAAAAAAACAGTAGTACAATAGATTATCTCTCTGTGTCTGTTTATTATAATATATATATATATATATATATATATATATATATATATATATATATATATACATATATACACACACACACACACACACACACACACACACACACACACACACACACACACACATATATATATATTATATTTATAACCCTACTGAACACCTCTGGGATGAATTGGAACACTGACTGCACCCCAGGCCTCCTCACCACACCTACATCAGTGCCGACTTTACTCACACCATTGTGGCTGAATGAACACAAATGTCCACAAGTGCACTTTAAAATCTATTGGAAGAGTGGAGGGAATCATGAGAGCAAATTGGGACTAAATGAGGAATGTGATGCTTAAAAAGCACAAGCATACATATATACACACACACATATATATATATATATATATGATCTAGTGTTAGCTGGATATTTTAAATCAATTCATTCACAGTAAATACGGTTAGAAACACGATAACGCTGCTATGAGTGGATTACCAAGAGATTGTTAATACATGACGATGCCCCTGTGCTTTCTGAACATCATATTTTGCATTTAGTGCCCATTGCCCCCTAATGACCTCCGCTCTTCTGGGAAGATGTTCCACTAGATTTTGGAGAGGATGTGGGGAGTTCGTGCTCAGTCAGTAAAATCAGGCACTGAAAGGAAGAGTGTAATGTCACCACATCCGAAGGCCTCCTACACAATCGAGCGCCTCCGACTTTAGGGTAACAGTTTGGGGAAGAACGACGTACAGCTGGAGAAATCTGGTGTCCCAATTATTTTGTCCACGTAGCGTAGTGGATAAATCGGTAAGTACAGGACAAAAGCGACAGTTGCAAGCAGTTGTCACCTTCACAGAATGTGTTCAAATTGCGTCGACAGATTCTACGCCTGACCTCGTCTTCGGACCCCAGTGGACGCTGGTGGTTACACGGTGCTGGAATGTGCAGAGAAAGTCGGAATCGCACATCGCAGTAATTAATCCTTTGTTTACTGAGAAACTGGGCCATTTGGAATAGTTCGGCGGAGCTGCTGGCAGTTGGAAAGAGATGAGTCAAAAATAGACTTGTGTTTACAGAGTCAGCTCACGGTATCCCATTGTTTTAGCCTCCGAGCGGCGGACGTGATTGTGTGCGTGAGGAGGGGGAAAGGAGGGAGGGGGGGTGCATTGGACAGCCTAAATCTCATTTCAGGCGAACGACAAAATGATTTCAGGCAATCGCTAAAGGGTTTGCGATATGAAAGGTGTGATTAGAGCGAGGTAGAGCCTCGAACAAGTCTGAACTCAGACATGGCCGATTTAACCCCCCCACCCTCACCCCCACAAATGATCCTGCGTAGTTCTGTGGTCTCCTTTATAACAAATGAGCCTGTGTGTTGTTTTCTTTTGTTTGTTGTAACAAAGGCGTCACTAAAAGTAAATAAAAATATAGTTAATCACTATTTATCATATAATGACTTTGGGACCGCACACCTAACCACGGGATGATAAACATTCTTCTCCCAGTCATTTTCTGATCCTCACCTCCCCTTACTCATCAGTTGTTCCTCTATACTGCTCTACATCTACATACGCCGACTCTGACTGCAATATGGCAGTGCAGCTAAGGACTAATTATTCCGCCCCCGTAATTATTGTAACAATGACGTCAAGATTCGGAAAAAGAAAAAAAAACCCGATCGATTGCATTGCGTGGCGTCGATGGGAGTCACGTGACGTGAGGAACGAACGAGTCGGACCAGAGGACTCGTGAGATGAACTACTAAATACTGTTTCCTGTGAATAACCTGTGGTGAATTTGTGACGCTCTGCTCATGCGTGTGAACAGCTGACCTCCTCATCGACGATGGAACTGTAGTGAATGGCAGGGGTGTGACGGTGCATGTACTCGTACCCGAAATGTTCCCGGTGCAAGGCTTTCGGCTTTCGGCACACGTGGAGGAGAAAATCCGGACAATTCCGCATATCGAGGGAGTGAATGAATGAAGGATGGAAGGAACGAAAACATTTGTTAAAGTCTGCTGAAATCAGCATAACAGTGATAGGGATCATATCTTCAGAAAATTCTAAATAAATGTAACACACACACACACACACACACACACACACACACACAAGTGTATTACCCAAATAGAGTCCAACAAATGTAAAATATTTATTTCATTTTATTTAACTAAATGTAATTAGTGGCAATTTAATCATAATTATAAAATGTGTACTGCATTAATTTGATTAATACATTTTTTTTTTTAATTACAAAATATTATTATATCATATTTCACCAAGCAGGCACTTTATTCAAAACTGTTTTATAAAATATAATCTGTTGACGTTCACAAATGTTATTAATAATAAACTTAAAGTATAAAAAAAAAAAAAAAAAAAAGACGATTTGATGTTTTGCATCTCTTCCCTGTAACAGTACCGAAATTGTACCGATCCATGACCTAAACACGAGGTACGTGCCGAACTGTGAATTTTGTGGACCGTTACACCCCCAGTGAACGGACACTCGGCGCCGCCCAGATGCAGATGTGTTCCCTATTGACGTGCTCCCCTCAAGAGTGTTTTTTTTCTTCACCACGGTCGCCACTGGCTCGCTTCGTTAGGGCTAAACTAATTGACGAATTTATATTCCGAATATTTTCTACCTGGAAAGTTGCTTTGGCACAACGGCAATCGTTTAAAAAAAATCCTGTACGACTAAAGCCGAAAGAAAACAAGCCGAGTCGGCGGATTCACCCAGACCTACTGTAGTTGTTTCCTATGTAATAATTGATCAGACACCTCAGACTGGAGCGCATTCCAAGTACAACGCGTTTGTGCTCGGGACTCGGGAATGCTCCTCTGCGGATGGAACAGCACATGACGGACCGCGAATGCTGGGTGGGGGAGGGGGTGTGGTGTGACGTGGCACCACACACGGAGCGCGTAACTCGTTGCTTTTGAACGGTTTCGGGCAGATTTAATGTTGCGGAACATCCAGGAGACAATTTAGTTCCTGTTCTCACTTTCATTACAGCTTGTGATAAGCAGCCACTCACCCGCCCTCCCTCGCTCTCTCTTTCCCGCTCACTCGCTTGTCATTTACTGGAGGAATAGAACACAAAACAAAACAGGGAAGCGTCAAACTATTCTGTTCGAGACTTTCCCTGAGCTGGGAAACTCTCGCAAAACACAAACAATGAATGTCTCCGAAAAACATAAATCCAAAACGCTGTGGTTGGAAAACACCTTTTTAATATGCGGCGGGTCTCTGCGCCCAAGCGGTTACTACAGAAACAGTGCGACCTGGTCAGACCTTCTGGCCAATCAGATTCGAGCTCAGTCTGACGACGTACTGCACACAATACGCAAATCTTCCCCTGAGCGCCGTCGTCCTTCCGGGTTCTTCGTGGAGCAGCTCCATATGTAGTGACGTGACAAACGTCAGAACGCTGAGTTATACGTTATGATAAAGGCGTGCTAAAGACGGAGCAGAGTTAACAGTCCAGACGCTTATAAAAGAGTATAAAACGGTCTCACTGCCCCTCTGAAATTCTCTGTAGGACGTTGTTTGGCGGCACATGTCTTCCTTTGGAGCGGCCAGTCCGCTTCCGCTAAATCTCTTATGAGACTTAAATCCCAGCCCACGGAACTCTTTTTGATCCTGCTGAAAGTTCTCGCAGACGTAGAAGCGATGATGAATTCTGGACGTTGAAGTCGTAATGAACCGTAACGGTGCATAAATAGAATCCACGCGGGAGCGGTGCGGTGACGTTGCCCCCAGCTGTGTGTTAATCCCTCAAAATATACCCTTTACGTATGGAATATCCGTGACGCAAGCTGCTTCCTGCGATCACGTATGTTGCAGCAGCTGGAAACAGCTGTTCCCTCGCTGGCATGAATTGAATACCAAAGAAAGCGGAAAGTGCAAAAACTCCTTAATTTTTTGCACAAATTTCTGTACTTTCTACTTCTTAACATTTGCAAACCAGACTCGTTACTTTAGTTTGAATCTAATTGGTGACGTGATCGAAATTTCTTTCAGCCCATCGGCCCGTTTCTCGTCACGGCGCTGCTTTTTTTTCAACCGACCGCTGGTGTATCGCTTCCTGGCTCTCACGCCACAGACGTACACTAGTTGACGAAGCTCACGATGAGCAGTCAGAAAGCAACAGGAAGTACGGGGTTAACGTGAATGAGACGGAGGGAGTCAGCGATGTAAACACGACTGAGTACAGAGACTTTCCTGATCATCATCTTCTTTTCTCTGCTTGTGTTCTATATGGTGGATGTTCAGCCTGGATACATTCATTAGATAAATCTATTTGTATCCATATATTAATATGATGTGAGGTCCAGTTACAGTGCGACACCAAAACAGGTGGTAGTAGTGAAGGCTACGTTGAGCGAAAACGTGTAGTCGGCGCAATTTTTCAAAACATGAGTATCTGTACTTCTACTTGAGGGAAGGATGTGTGTACTTCTGCACAAGTTATTGCTACATACAGGTCTCAGGACACAGCAAATGGGTTCATTATCAGCACTAGAAAATCACAAAGCTCAGTATTTTACAGAAAGTTACAATGAACCACAAAATGCATTAGCACTGGTTTTTATTTTGTATTTTTTTGGCCAGCACTCAAAGTATAAAGAGAAAAAGTTTCCTGTAATTATGTTTATATTCGAGGCAGAAATGGTCCCTATATCGTTTGAGTATAAAGCGTGAGTGGAAGAAACGGTCATGTTTAAGAGATGAATGCACAGAAAAGCTGAACACCTCCTTTACTTCGTCCTTCCTCCATGAAGCAATCGGGAAATGTACTTAGATTCTGATAATCGATTCGGACGATGAATCCCGGTGCTTAATTACGCGCCGTCGGGCGAAGAGGTTATTAAAGTCGCCGCTTTCAATCGTGCAACTGTTGCTGTGTGCATTTGTGTAAAATACCAGGGCAGAACAACTAACGACTGTGTTTTAATACACACAGAGTAATACGTCAATAGTGTGAATGTGTACCTGTTTAGAACCCGCATGGTGACTAACATGCTTCCTGCAACACGGGATTTTAACGAGTTTAAAAAAAAAAGAAAAAAAATCTTTATAAATAATGAATGAAGGTAGTAGGGGCAGTATCAGATAACCCACAGAGGAGTGTATTACCCGGGTTAATATCAGGTGTTGTGTGTGTTGGGTTCGAGGCGTACACGTGTTAATGAAATAAAATGTACGGCAGGGCAACGGGGGTGAGGCACCGCAAAATATCTGCCGTTAATGTTCTCGTCCGTGGTGTTAACCTGCGCTACCGGCGTCATTGATGTGGCACGGCATCGAGTCCAGAAAGAGACCGACCTAGGATGAGAATTTACACACATCAAACGCTGCCGTGACTCGGCGTACACACGTACCGCTGTGTTCTTCAGCGCTCAGATCGTATCTATATTGTATGCGATATTTATAACCGCAAGTGACCCGTATTTGTCTTTGAACGCGTCTTCGTTAACTGGTTCGAACGTTGCTTACGGGTCCCTTTCATTCGCATTAACTATCGACCTTTTCTTCAAAATATCAACAGAAGTCGCTGCTATTGCTGTCTATTGTTACACTGTCATGCTGACGTCCAATGCGTGCTGACGATAGTAACAAAAAATTTATCAATGGGCCTGAGGGGGAAAACACTGCATGACACAGTGTGTGTGTACACACACACACACACACACACACACACACACACACACACACAGTACATAAAATTCACGGTTTGGTCCGTTACCCGGTTTCAGATGATTTGTTTTATTAACTTATATAATATATATATAATTTATTATTTTTCAGGGATTTATGCATCCCTTGTACCTCCATCTTTGTGTGAACCATTTGGGAACGAACTACATATGACTGGAAAAGTCGGGGGTCCCAATGCTGTTGTCCGTATAGTGTACGAAGTGTATTTGCGTTTACGTGATACATTTACAAATGCCACGAGAGACCCGTAAACAAACTCGCAACCGAACAGATCATTCTGATGGAGGCAAACATCCGAATCCTGCTGCAAAGCCTCATTGCCGTACAAGAGCGCTGCGGAGATGAATTTTGTGAGACGTCACATTAAGGAAAGAACATTGTTTATACAGGGTTAATGTAACTTACGAAAGCGGCACGAGACAGATGCAGGAAGCACGCTGGCTTAGTTTAGGCGTCTCTTCTAGAGGTTACACGCGAGCTTTCTTTCCACAAAACAGAGTCTCTTCGGGTCAGTGTGGAAACGCTGACGTCAGAATTGCTTTTCTGAAAACAGCTTCGAGAGAATCGGAACGGCGGCGCTCGAGCCAGCGAGGTGAGAATTCACAACATGCCGTCTCTCTCTGGGAGGAATCAAAATAATAACACTTTACTGAATGGCTCGGCCTGTTTACTCCAATAGAAACTAGCGCAGTGCTGCAAGCATAAAAACAAACAATTAGAATGCCATACCACAGGTTTACATTTACTGGTACTAATTACTCGGCCCGTGCCATGTGAAATCAAACTGATCGGTGTGGAGAGAACAGTACGACTCACATGCAGACGGTTATTCCTCATCATTTGTGCCATAAATGGATAATCTTTCTTTACGATTATACAAAAGGCAAAAAAAAGAGTGCTAGGTTTTTTTTTTCAGGTCGTGCTGTTTGAAGAGGGTGGGGGAGGGGGTCTCAAACCACACAAACCTTCGACTTTCGAGTGCAAGATTGGAAAGTGACGTCGGCTCAGCGGTTATTCTCGAAGCACGATCAGAGCGCCATTGCTAAGCTGCAAACAGGTTCCTGTTAAACGTACAGCATTTGAAATAAAATATGAATTAAATAAAATGAATAATGACTAGAGGGCAGTTGAAGACCGGGGAGTTGATTAACACGAAACGAGTCTTCGTTTGTAGGATAAAGCGGCGTGAAGTTGCAGAAGTGTCACGTCCTCGTCGTACGTGCTGATCGTAGTGACTGTCCGCCCAGAACATACCACTATAATATACTCCTTCGCTATACATTACTGCCACATTGTTTTTACAGCAGTATCACACGAACACTGGGGGAGGGGGGGGGGGGCTATAATTACCACCACATTTGAATAAAAGTGTGACATGACGCAATGTAGTAAGGAGAAGCAGAGGCGTGTTTTGGTGAACTACAGGCTGAAGAATCATGACTGAGCTGTTCAAAGGGTTTGTGAAGAGAAGTTCCCAGCATACAAATGTGGAAGCTGAAGACTTCAATACATCTCTAAGTTAGTGGACACCTGACCATAGTCATCACTTGCGGTTATAAGGGTCACAAGGGTGTTTGTAAATCCAGTATGGATGTAGGCCGAGGAGGCCTGTGGGTGCAGTCAGCGTTCCTGTTCATCCCAAAGGTGTTCAATGGGCTTGTGTTTTCGGAGCTCTATATAAGGGAGATCTTTCACTCCAACCCATGTACACCATGTCTTCATGGATTGGGGGTTTGGCTCTCCTAGTTCAATTGAAGGAACAAATGTAAATACTACCACAGCTAAAGAAATAAAGAAAGGAAAAATCCACGTATGGCTGAAAAAATAAACAAAAGTCAGGTGACCGAAAGCATTTGTCAATTTAGTGCACTTCACGAGCAATAAAAAAAAACTCGGGACAGCGGGACGCGTGGGCTCCGGTCTTCTCGCGTCTCGCAGAGTTTATGTGGAGTCTCGTTAAAATGGAAGTGCATCTGTTGCATGACGTTGTGGGGAAAAGCTCCAGTATGAATTGGCTACAGAGCATCTCAAACTTTTTTCTTAAGCAGGCTTACACAAGGTAAGTGGCACCTAACGGATCAGAGATGCTGATGTGTAACCACATTTTTAGTGCCACTACACAATGAGTTTTCTTTTAAAAAATAAAAATAAATAAAACATGACCACGCAAAAAGTTCTTGATGGGTGTAATGCATAAAAAAAAAAATTCCGCAAGCGCACAAAATAACCCATTTATACCACGACCGTGCAAAACAAAAATACGATGGTATGATAAGGATTTTTCCAGCCTCGATTCACAATATAAAGAATAAAAAATTATTAAAATCATGACTCGAAGCGAAATCCGGTGCGGTCAGAAACTGCTTGGTGACGGTGGCAATTGGCAATTTTTCCAGTTTTGATGAAACATCTTCAGCTCTATCCATAACACACATAATTAATGCTAGCTAAAGATCTGCATGAAGACGAATCTGAATGGATCGTTTTATCGGATGTTGATCGAAGGACAGAAGCAGCGCGGCGGTTAACGTGTTAGAATTTGGATTTAAATCTAAGCATCGCAACTGCTGGGCCCTTGAGCAAGGCCCTTAACTGTGTGATGTATAACCTCGGGAACTTGTGCCGCTCTATGTAGGGGGCGTCGGCCGAATGCCATAAACGTAACTCGAAATGAAGCTTGTTGGTTAATAATCGGGGAGCTTGAACCGTCTGAACACTGGTCCCGGGCTAACGGGTTTAATTGCGCAGGAGGAGGTCGCACTTTTGCCACTTTTTTTGGAAGGAAATAATGCGTGAACGTCTGCTTACATAATCCGCGTCGACTCCAAAAGATCATGGCAGCGTAAGCGTTCAGCATTACATATCGAAAGGCCAACAAAACCTCATTCGTGCCCTCCCTACCATCTGATTGGGGGGAGGGGATGCTTTAAAAATAATACCTTAGTTTCAGAATTATTAAGTGGCTCAATTATTAACAATTTACCACTTAATAACAACAGTCACACAAAGTGGGTGGAAACCGCTGTAATACATTCCAATAGAATTGACCTCGGTGACTCATAGTTGTGAAACAAATCCAGATCCAGAGAACAGAACGAACACACACACACACACACACACACAGATTTTTATAATGTAATGTAATAAATTGGGTAAACTTGTACCTAAGGGCATAAACAAAATGCTGCCACTTTATTAGATGTACTTTACCTCTGTAAAACAAGAATGAACAAATGTGCTTTTGTACCTTTAAACTGTTTATGGTAGAGTGAAGGCCGTTTCCACATTACAAAAGAAAGCACGGGTGAGAGTGCGTGTGTGTGTGTGTGTGTGTGTGTGTGTGTGTGTGTGTGTGTGGGGTGGGGGGGGATATAAGTAGACAGCTAATCAGTTAGCTCTCTGCGTAATGTTCTCCAGGGTGAAAGCAGCTGCATCACACAATGTCAACAAATTACTGATGCGAGTGTCCGAGGCCCCGGCTGCGGATCGGGTGGCTCGCGAGGCCGTCGCTCGAAATCTCCAATTCTCATCACAAATTAATTCCGAACTCTCCCTGAACACGTGCGGCTGACGACGCGACGTTCCCTGCGTTAGCCAGGCTGCTCCGTTCTCGGGGAACAGATTTCCGAACAATGGGTGGTTTTTTTTTGTTGGTTTTTTTTTGCAAAAGGTCGAAGAAACATTCTTTGTCTTCATGATATTTCAATTCTAACAGGAAACACTGGACACCGAGAGGAGCGCAGTGAAGATCGGAACACTGAGCTGACCTTTTGTTCAGTCCAGATAATCAGTGGTGCCAAAACCCGAAACCGGACCTGCGTGTCCTGATGCATCTGCTTTAAAGAACGCAGGGTTCACAAACCTGCTGGAAACGCAAATTCTCTACAAACAGAACGAGACCGGGCCATGGGCTCAATTAAAAACTTGTTTCAACGTATGCAAGCATTTACTTGTGTGGCTTCGTGGGTATGCAATGACTCTACGGTTGTTACGGCCACTAACAGGAGGCACCAATCACCTTTGCTGCTCCCATCTGGCCTTTGGTTTTCTTCTTAATGTCTTAATACACATGTAGGGATACGAGACGGGGAAAGATAAAACCACAGCAAGCGGGGATTTCTCGCGTGTCAGGCAACAACTGAAACTGATCACTCAAAACTAAAAGTACCGAAGAAACATAAGACCACACACGCCAAACCACTGGCTGAAAAATAAATCATCATCCAAGCTTAATTATGCACTGATACTTTAATCTTTTAATCACTGGTCAGCTTCTTTTTTTTGACACACGGAGAAGTGCAAGATCAAGAAGTTATATCCGAACTAAACCACCACTATAATACACTTCATTAATCGTTTAAACACTTAAAAATACGAGAACACAAAAACTGGCCATTTACAGCGTTCTAAACGACTAGTTTTAGATCTCGACAGAATTCCAGTCACCATGAAGCTACAGAAAACTGCAAATTGCGAAAAAGCCTCCGTCCTGAAGAACGTCCCTGTAACGCGTGCGAGGAGAAAACCTGCGATTCGCCGTGCAGCTCGAACTGCGGATATAGAAAAATTAATCAACACCTTCCGACAGATCTGAGAACTCGATGGCGACGCTTGTTCTAAAAGTCGCTGAACGCCGAAACCCACGTGCTCGCGATCGAGCGAAGCTCGCGCCGCTTTCCGACCGCGACTGGTGCGAAGCAGGACTTGAGTTTGTCTCACTTAGAAAACCTTGTCATCACCTGACGGGCGTACTTCACGCCTCGTCTCCTCACTCGCTTCATGTTTCTACCCTCCCCCCTCCGCAAAAACAAAAATGTTAGCTTGCAGCAAACGAACGTGTTAACAAGCTTCCAGCGCTCGGGAGTAAACTGTGAGGCTCCTGCCGCTCGCACTTCCTGCCAGCAACTGAACAATTACTTTTCCTATTTCAGTGCACACAAAATGTTGCATGCTGGACACACAAGTCCACCAACCAGGAAAGATGCTTCTTTTTCTCGGCTCTGTTTAACAATGAGACGCTTCCTGAAGGTGCTACAAGCCTCGAATCCGTAACTCCTCCGTTCTCTGAGCTTCACCACCCGCTGCACTACACACATGGAGCACACGTGGTTTAATTGGGTCGATTCCCACGCATGGACGGCAGCACTTTATTCAACTCGTGCTGATATGAAGTGGCGACGTCGTGGTTTTAAGCACTTTAGCAGAACGTGTAGAGAGACGCCGGACTTAACAACGCGCTTGGCTTTCACTTTCTGCATGGTCTAGCGAATAAACTTCCTAATTTGTCCACCCTTACTGCCGCTTAAAACCGAATCTTCAGAACGCTGAGCGGATCGGCAGACCTTGAGCGTTTTTCTGCATCCTCCGTAAGGTCAGAACGAGTCGCTCTCCTTTTTTTTTTTTTTCCCTCTCCTCCACTGTTCAGCCGTTCTTGAGACACGCCGCCCACTCAACCTCACGATGAGCCAATACGCTGCTAATGGCTGCACTATTAAATGAAGTCTAAAATGCATTACCAACCCTCCAGCTATATTTTTGCAAATGTCTCCTGCTAAAACCACTGAGACGATAGATAGATAGATAGATAGATAGATAGATAGATAGATAGATAGACAGACAGACAGACAGACAGACAGACAGACAGACAGACAGACAGACAGACAGACAGACAGACAGACAGACAGACCCCCTCTTTAATGACTGCTCAGTGCTGCTGTGTTTCTCCTCTGTGAACTTGACCTCCAAGTCGCGCACACGGAACAGAAGGTTACGTGCCACGTGGTGTGGAGGAGGGGAACTGCTGAGCTCTGTTAGTCCTTGAGGAAATGGACCTGAGCGGAAAACTGAACTAGAGGAGCAAAGCATCGACGATTTCAAGACTCTGATGCTGCGATTCAATTCCGACCGTGAAAACACACAGACGGACGGAAAGAAAGACAAACAGAGTATCTCATAAAAGTGAGTACACTTCTTACATTTCAGCAACCATTTTAGTATCTTCTCAATGAACAATACTGTAGAAATTAAATGTGGATATATTTTAGAGTGGTCAATGTGCAGCTTGTACAGCAGTACAGAGTTACTGTCCTCTGAAAATAACTCAACATACAGCCATTATTGTCTAAATAGCTGGTAACAAAAGTAAGTACACCCTAAGTGAACATGTCAAAACTGTGTCTACATTGTTATCCATCACTGCCTTGATCCTCCTGGGCATGGAATTCACCAGAGCTGCCGCACATGTTGAGATCCTCTTCCACTCCACTATAATGACATCACGGAGCTGCTGGATGTCAGACACATGGCGCTTCTCCACCTTCCGCTTGAGGTTGCCCCAGAGGTGCTCAATAGGGTTCAGAGACATACTTGGCTACTTCATCACCTTCACCTTCAGCAAGGCAGTTGTCATGTGTGTTTGGGGTCACCATTAAGTTGTAAAACTGCCATTTGCCCGGTTTCTGAAGGGAGGGCATCATGTTCTGCTTCATAATGTTACAGTACATTTTGGAATCCATGTTTCCCCTCAATGAACCGCAGCTCCCCAGTACCAGCAGCACTCATGCAGCCGCAGACCATGATGCTACCACCACCATGCTTGACTGTAGGCAAGACACAATGTTCTTGGTATTTCTCACCAGGGCATCACCACACATGCTGGACACCATCTGAGCCAAACAAGTTTATCTCAGTTTAAGCAGACCACAGGACATTCAGTTCTGAGGTTCCAGTATTTCATGCTCTTGGACAGGTTGTCTAGGGTCAGCTGTTATCTTAGGGTGTACTCACTTTTGTTGCCAGCTATTTAGACATTAATGGCTATATGGTGAGTTATTTTTAGAGGACAGGAAATTTGTACTGCTGTACAACCTGCACATTGACCACTTTAAAATATATTCAAGATTCATTTCTATAGTATTGTCCCTTTGAGATCTACTGTAATGGTTGCAGACATGTGAGGGGTGTACTCACTTTTGTGAGATAGATAGACAGATAGACAGATAGATAGATAGATAGATAGATAGATAGATAGATAGATAGATAGATAGATAGATAGATAGATAGAAAGTGGGAGAGAGAGAGAGAGACAGATAGAGAGACAGATAGAGAGACAGATAGAGAGACAGATAGAGAGACAGATAGAGAGACAGACTCAGATTTCCAGTAACTTACTACCTTTTCCACTGGACACAGGTTTTAAAAGAAACGGGGAGAAAAAAAAAAAAAAACACGCTGAGCAACATGAGCATCGGATTAACTTTGGAAAAAGGTATCATCAAATCATCAATCACTAAAAGCTCTTGTTCCTGCGGTTTCAAGAGAATTTCCATTGCTGCGGGCCAGACCATGATCCCACATTTAGGACCTACGAAGTTCACCTTCAACCAGTTCAATCCTGACAAACAATTCATTTCTTTTGTCAGTAAACAGCCTCGATCAAATGCTAATTCACTGCTCAGACAAGCCAATCATCATTTGAATCTGGTATGACTTTACGGTTTTACCGGCGTCTCCTGCAAGCCCCGCCCACTTTGCTGTCCCTCTTTCACATTAGTAGCCTTTTGAATGGCATTCTCGTTCTGACTGAGATTTCCTGCTCAGAACTCTCTTCTCAAGGTTTCTCATAAGGTTTTAACTTTTGCTAAAATGGCCAGAAATATGAAAAAACAACGGCACTTTTCATTGCATATTCCGGCCAAAGCTGCGATTTTACGAACGTTTTTCAAGCTAATTGATTAGAACCATTGATTTGCTGTCCTGCATCGGTACTCGCCGGCACGTTCAAACTCTTTGCCCGTGTCGGGGAAAAAAAGGAATATAAAACAAAATCTGACCATCGAAATCAAAAGTAAAAACTAAATTAACAAAAAATAAACAAAATTCATATTAATCCGGATTTTATTTTTTACTTCTTTGTCCTTGAAATGTTTCTCTGCCCTATTTCCCCTCGACCTCTTGTACAATGCTAATATACAGAGCATAAAGCAGTCCGAGTTCCTGAGGAATCGCCTACGGTTTTGTATGTTGCTCGTTAGCGTTGCCGATCACGTTGCAGCCGCAGTAAACCGGAGCACACCTACGCGTCTACGCGTTATTGCGGCGAACAAAAGGGTTGAAATATACCCAGGGACCTCAACATACAATGCCTGATTGATGACCGCTGAAATCGTATCACTGTAACCAGTAGGGAGATGCCAGGCTTAGGGTATTACGACTCGCATGTTTGAGAAGACGACCTGGCGCTTTTGAAACGAGTGTAATAAAAGCAGCAATGTCCTCTTCCACGAGGTCTCGGTGCACTACCCTCCACTCTTCTGGGGAGGGCGTACTGATATGGTGGTACTGATGTAGGATGATGAGGCCTGGGGGTGCAGTCGGCGTTCCGCTTCATCCCAAAGGAGTTCACTAGTTTAGAGCTGTAGAGCAGGCCACTCAAGATCTTTTCCTCCAACACCACATAAACCAGAATATCGGCTCCGCAGCCACGGTCATTCCTACTAGTGGACTCATTCGAATGATGATCGGTGAGAAGTGTGCGAGTTTTGTGTTATTTCATCATCTGACTTCGGGTTAAACCAGGACTCCGACGTCCAGTCGGGTTTTAATCGCCGACCTGAAGCCTAAAGTTCATCGTGACTAGTCTTCATGCTGTTTTGCGGGGAAGAAAAAAAATTCCACGTCTTTCCGTGTTCCGTTTTTTCTTTCCAACACAAGTGGAAACAACAAAACAAAAAAAAAAAAAAGGACGACGCGAGAGAAACTGTGTGTTGCGAGAAGAAACAGATGAGGTGAGGTGATAATTTGACGCCTGGGAACGATCACGCTGATGGTGGGCTGCGAGGACACTCGCCTTGATGATCATTTGTTTCCTGCGTATTTTTTTTTTCTTTCCTTTAACAATGCTGGCCTACAATTTATCTCTCGCTAGAAATGGGTGCTGGAGCCAAATTAACTCACCAACAGTTTACGCCAATCAGACGTTTGGAAAGACGGGCGGTTTTTTTTGGGTGGGGGGGGGGGTGGCTTCAGACGCTACTTTTCTAGGAGTATTGGTATGCGAGCATGGATGAAAGGGCATCGACGATGCTGATGGTGGCGGCGATTTTAACGCAAATCCGACTGCATCGCAAGGTGTGTAAAACCCGCTGCGTGAATGAGTGGAAGCCAGGAAATAGAAATACAAAGCCGTTCTGAAATAATGGTGCCGTCGCTGGAAGTGAAGCGAATGTGCCCGCCAAAAAATAAATAAATAAATAAAAAAAATTAAAAAAAACACAAAAACACCTTTTCAGTGGTGCACAGAACAAATCCAGCTTAGGCACCAGCAGCTTCACACTTTCTCCCAAACCCTGTCTAAAAAGATTTTTTTAAATAAAATGCTAGCCAAATGTACTATGCCAAACCCTGTTCTACACAGAAAAAGATCATACAGGAAGCGGCGGCGGCTTTCCCACACCACTAACAAGATATAGGTCAAAATTTCAAAGAGGGTTTTCCTTACAGTTTCGCCACATACGGTCTAAAACACTGAAATGAGTTTTTTCAGTTTGGTGTTTTTGCAAACAAGTTCCTACGGCTAGCTTCCACAGATCACAAGTGAGCCCTGAACCCCCCTGTGGTCTCTGTGGAGAAGAAGCTTTAATAGATGAGGCACAGCGTTCGGAGGCCTCTTGTTGGATCGTTCGTCCAGTGCAAGATGTCAAAAATCGCCTTCGTAAACTTAGACACAGTCTACGTCGCTTGTGACTAAACCGCCGGACTCATCCCGCTTGCTAAATCCACACACTTCCGGATACACTCCGATCCCTTCCTTCAGCGTGTAGTACACTAACAAAAAATTGCGATGGTTAGTCAGAGTGAGTGCGACAATTTCTGCTTACGCGTGCATTATTCCACTTTGTGTGCCTCTTGCACAAATATGTGGAATTAAACAATAATTAACCGGGAAGCCCGAGCCAAAAACCAGAGGAACATTGCCGAGGTAACGGAGCGGTTCCTGGGAAATTATCAGGAAGGACGTTCTAGTGCGACCGCTTTGAAGGAGGAAGAAAAAAACTGTCTGGAAAAGCTGAAAGTCGGCCATTAGTGTCAAAACGTCTGATCTAAAGAACGGCACGGTGATGTTCGCACGATGAATCATTCATGAGTGCGCTCTGAGAACGAGGGGTTTGGTTGTGAACGGGCTGTAAACAAGTTTCCCCCCCCCAAACGTAAATTCCGCCGGTAAAGAGACTTTCGGGCCAAATATGAAGGTGTGTATTTGTGTATCTGTGTTCAGAGTATCTCAACATTAGCATCTGAAATGTTGTTGTGAAAATGTGTCAGGTTTACAATCGCTACAAGCAAAGGTACATTGATAGGTGGTGCCTTTTTTTTTTTGTTTTTTTAATCAAGGGGTTTTGGTGTGTGTGTGTGTGTGTGTGTGTGTCTACTAAATCTACTTCAGGTTGAATTTGTGGGGAAAAAAATTTAATCACAAAGCTACTAAAGGCGGCTTGTTTTGAGGTCACAGGTCACGTGTTCTGCCTGGGTTGTACCTCGACTGGTTTTGACCGTTATTAAAAGTGATTCGCTGTGGGACCTCGAGCTGAGATTGGGGCTTTTGGGTCCCCCGTTTGCTTTTGTAAGAACTTCCGCTCTTCTGGGAAGATGTTCCGCTCGATTTTGGAGAGTGCTTGTTGAGATTCGCACTCATTCACCTAGTAAAGTCAGGTACTGCTGTAGGGTGAGGAGGCCTGGGCCAGCAGTCAGCGTTCCCCAGCGTTCCCTAATCGGTTTGAAGTCGAAGCTCTAAAGCGGGAGATCTTCCACTCCAACCCTTTTACACCAGATCTTCACAGAGCTGGCTTTGTGTTCAGGAGAACGGTCATGCTGGAACAAGTTTGGGTCTCCTAGTTACCCCAGAGACATCCTTTATAATTGTGTTCCTACAACTTTTCCTGAAAAAGTCAGTTGTTCCAATACTTTTGTCAATATAATATACTTCACTATAATGTCTATATTTTATTCATTTTAAGAGCTTTGTGGCTGAAAGGGGGAAAAAAGAGAGCTTGGATTGATATAAAGACCAAGAGTGACCAAGATTCCAGAAAGATACAGTTCGATTATCTACATTTTAGCAACCAGAAACGGATTCAATCGACTCGATGCATTTATTTCAAATG
Source organism: Silurus lanzhouensis (assembly GCA_039877035.1). NCBI lineage: Eukaryota > Metazoa > Chordata > Actinopteri > Siluriformes > Siluridae > Silurus > Silurus lanzhouensis. The sequence goes on along the minus strand of JBCEWE010002369.1, from coordinate 174,778 downwards.
AGAATGATGCGAATGGTTCTGGAAAAGCCTGTACTTTGCCATTTATGATTTTATAAGGTATAAATAAATAAGTAAAGTCACAGATGCAACGTTTAGTGCACAAGTCCTAATCCACCATTTACAGTGCTGCAAAATATCAGTACTTTACTGCACATGAATGACAGGGCGATGCTCACTGACTAATTCATGGGCGTTGACGTTCCTTATATAGAAAGACGATCTTCAATAACGACAAGCAATGTTTAGTCTGGTGGAATCAAACAGCGGTGTGGGGATTGTTTGTGCAGGTGCAAGCGCCGAGTTCACGCTTGGGGGGGTGTTGTTGGTTATTGGGGCGGATTCGAGGGATGTGGTCTTGGTGCGCTTGTGGGGTTGGTTTGATTGCAGCAAATGAATCGATCCTGCTGCATGACCCGAACCAAACATGGCGTGTATTCTTGGTTGTGGGAGACACGTTTCCGCTGACGTGCAGCTTCTTAGATGACGAGTCTAAGAGCTGAAAAGACGGGGCACATTGTTGGAGGGGAAGAAAATTTTTATACACTAAAATATTCGGCAGACATTTCTATCGCCTCAACGCGCGAGAGATTTTTTTATTTGTATTTTTTTTTAAGGATTTTATTAAATGAAGGGTTTTGATACTTCAACCATTCTTGGGTCCTGGTCCTCTTTAATTACACCCAATGACTCGGGATTCGGAAACCAGATCGAGAGGTGTGAAAGCGCTAAAACAAACATTTGTAAAAAATCTTCGCGACACAACGCCACCCAGCCGGAGGGGTGACGGTAATCCAACGCGGTGGTGTACCAACATATTATTATGTTGCACTAGTACAGACACGATACGAGGCTCCGAGTTGGCGAGCAAGAAAACGTTTCTTCTACTGCAAACTAGAAACCCAGTGGATAGAAAGAAAAAGAAACTAGCCAAGCGCTTCCCTAGCTAAATAACTTGCACTCCTGATGCATCATGATGTAACCTATACTGGTTTATGTACTGTACAGCTCCTTTACCTACACTGACCAGTTAATCGATTCATCCCAAGCAACATGACACGTTACTCGTTTTCAATGAGGTCTGGAGACCGGTGAAGGCCTGAGGGACTACTGGTGAAGTGAAATACGAGAGCGGAGATGCTATAAAATTGAGCAGAGTTTGACCTTATGCCAAGTTGAAAAATATTCTTTCGAAATACTCCACAGCCGTGGCTGCGATGGGTCGCACTGCAGCCTCTTCCAGCAGGTTCAGAACTTCACAGTACAGAACACACTGAAAAACATGGCAACGCTGACCAAACTGCTAGCTATGTTCGCTTTGCAGCACTACCCACTCCCACAGAATTTGAGAGGTGGGGGCTGAGAGCGCCACCTTACCCTGCAGTCCCTTTAACTCATCAGCGACCACCACGATTGTATGCATTTTTGATTGTATTTTTTTTTTACAGTCATTCCGAAAAAATTAATTCATTCACCACTAGCTTGGGGGTTCTTAAGAACCTCTGCGATAGGGGGATATTTTTAGACTGGGCTATCGTACTCAAACTCTGGTCGTTTAATAACCGAAACTACACAAGTGGCAGGAAAGTCAATCAGGAAATGTCTACTAGGTGAAGCCTGGGATCCCTTTATAAAGCTCAATGCGTCCACGGGTGCAGTGGTAACGGAATTAGTTACGTTATTTCGGTATATTGTTTATCTAATGCCGCCTGTTCCTGAACTTTTATTCCTAAGTCTGAGACGACTTCGGTGCTTGGACCCCTAAACGACTTGTAAATATAAATACCTTCTGCCTTTGCTTCAAGGACACCAGAGGATTCTTCCCCCTTTGACAGTCAGTGTACATAAAAAGCAACATATACAATGGTATATGTGTATAAATTGTATAGATTGTTCCTTCCTGGGCAAATTTAATGAATAGCACAACCGAAAAGATTTTCTGGCCCAGATTAATAACTACGTAATGACGACTTCAGAAGGGGGGAAAAGAAAAAGAGTACACTGGGTGTAGGTTTCAGTGTATAGTGAAAGTGTGAGCAACCATCTGTCTGTCTGATCTCTGAACTGCACCCTTCAGGCCTTGGAGAAACAGGGTCAAGCTCGTAGCACGGGAAAGTCTGCAAAACATGCTCAGCGACGGAAAAAATATATATAATAATAATAGAATCAAGTCCACTAGAGCACAGTCTGTGGAGGGGGGAAAGAAAAAAAGCCACAATCTCATTCTCCATGTCTTGCATCAATCTGTCAAGGCAACGGTTACATAACTGTGCCACTCCATCCTAGTGAACAGAGCGAGGCAATAAAAAAAACGTGTTACAGCGATGAGATCCGACCCGTGATCATCGACTCTCATCCGGATGTGTGTTAGGTGTCAAAAGTGTGATAAGAATGCAGGAGCTATAATGTTGGTGACCTTTCAATCATCTCCATGCACCAGATTTGTAAAAAAAATAAAATAAAAAAGGCCCCAAACTTCACCTGAAAACAAAACCTCCATCTTCAGTACTAACCACAACACCGAGCACATGCAGAAAACAGGTCAGAAACGTACAAGGAAACTACACAAACCTGTCAGTAAACGACTTTCAGAATGAAAATGAGCCTCTGTGTGTGTGTGTGTGTGTGTGTGTGTGTGGGAAAGAGAGAGAGTATAGGTGTGTGTTAGTTAACCTCTCATAATACTCCTGTCAGTGGGTTAGCTTTGACTCCGAGTTGCTCTCCCATCCCCCATTCTCTCACACACACACACACACACACACACACACACACACACACTCCAAATAGTTCAGTTTTATTTCAATTACGTGGAAAGGCAAATATTATTCAATAAAACAGTCAATGATTCATGATACATCACATACACACACTTTATGGCAAAGAAAGGAATGTTATTGTTTATATTATTGTTGTTTTAGTCTTCAGGGACTTTTAATAAATAAATAAATAAATAAATAAATAAATAAATAAATAAATAAATAAAAAGATCCAGACTGTCTAGCTAGCCTGTTTATTATTCAAAAACAAGATCGAGTAAACTAAAAAAATTATAAAAATCAATATATTTTTAATAATAACCAAAACAAGGCGATACCATTTAACCTTTATTAATGTTTAATTAATTGTTTTAATATTATTATTATTATTCTCGTCTCGTGATACACTGTATTTACATACACGCGCAAGCAAACAGCCTCTCTCCCTCGCTCGCGGGCGCACGCGCACACAAAACCACGCACAGTGTGGGGCGCGCGCGCTCGCGCGCACACACACACACACGATGCCCATCCCCCACCCAGCCATACAATCTAACCATAAAAACAGCCATTTTAGGGAATATAATCGAACCGGTACCGGTGTTTTACTCACAGCCCGCGTGTTCTCGGTCCTACAGAACGTCAGGAGGGAAAAAGGTGCAGAAACACACACTTACTTTACCAGCACACGAGGAGATTCTCTGTGTGAGCCTGTGTGTGTGTGGAGTTTCCTCCTCCTCGCCTGGGTGTTTTTTTTCCCTCTTCTCAAACACAGCGGCGGTAAAGGCGCTCTCAGCCCGCGGCGAGTCGCGAGTTAAATTCCCAAGCAGGAGTGCGGTGGGGTCCGGGGCGGTGTGTGGACGCGGCTTACGCGGCGGACAGACGCACGGCCACGCGCGAATTCAGGCGCATATTCGTGCCGCTGTTTGCTGGTGGAGAAAAAGCCAAACGGTTCAGGACCAGCCAACGGCTTCAGACACTCAAACACACAAGCGGTGACTTTCCAGGCGAAAATGGTGGGAGGCCTGGGCGGCTGGCGCTGCAGCTTTGTTCAAACTGAAGCTCACACACAAACACACACGCACACAGACGCGCGCGCGCTCTCACACACTCACACACACTCACACACACACACACACAGAGCTTTCATCGCTCTTCATTATACATGTGAATGCATCATTTTTGTTTTGTTGTTGTTGTTTTTTCCAATAGAAATCCAATGTATACATATGTCCTTGTTACTGTTATGTAACTCATAATACTTAAACACCCACTATATATATATATATATATTTATTTATTTAAATGATAAGTATTATCAGTTAGATATTACTAACATGCAATGATGTGTGTGTGTGTGTGTGTGTGTGTGTGTGTGTGCGTGTGTATATATATATATATATATATAAAATTAGGGCTGTCGATCGATTAAAATATTTAATCGCATGATTGCCATGAGCTTTTGTTTACTACATAATACACGTTCTTTCATAGTTTAATGGCTACAGTATTAACGTGCAGTGTTGAAAATACAAAAAAAAAGAGAGAAAAGGCCAGTAAATAAACAAGTGTGTCCAAACTTTTGACTGGTACTGGTATACTGATGTGTGTTTATATATACGCCGTATACAGTATCAGTATACCAGTACCAATGTACTGTATTGTAACCTGTTTTCATTGCTATAATATGGCTTACTCACACAAATGGACATGGCATTCAAGCCACACAGTCTAACCATAATAAACAGTTTGTTCATTAACAAAGGAATATGTATAAATGTATAATTATTTACCATAAATTAAAGGAATCACCAGTGTCAGTACTATATAACAGTCAGTAGGTTGTCCCCCATGGGAAAGTCTTCATAACTGAGGACACTTCTTACTTTTTTTGTCTTCAAGAGAGAAGGAAAAAAACAAACAAGCATTAAAAGTACATCACTAAATAGCAAATCAAAAAAAATAGTTTAATTTAAATAATAAAATTTTAGGGCATGTTGTTACAGAAAAAAAAATAATGAAAGAATAAACATTTGTTGTGAAAATGGTCCATTTAATTAGACATATAATAAAATATAAAGTAAAAAAAAAGGTGTTTTGCAACAGTGTCATCGTAAACACAGTAAGAAATTGTGCATGAATGTTGCATAATGTTTAATGTTGATTACATATAAGGACATCTTTGTTAAGAAACGATATCACATCACATCACATCACACTCCCTTATAGCATGTTCATGTTGTATTCCTCAACTGTACACTTTTGTATGACTTTTATATTGTTATAAAAGTTTCCATGCACAAGACATATAATTTAATAACGAATTGAATGACTCATTATTTATTTGTTTGATATGACTATTTTCAAAAAAGACAACACTACATAATGTTACCTACGTACATAATTCCGAACAATACATCAAATGCTGAGGCAATACAGAGGTAGGGACTGATCTGTGCATAATATATTACTAAAACAAAAAGATCATTTCCACCTTTTACCTAAAAAAAAATGCTCATGTCAGCGTCAGGTCAGACAGTGTCTGAATAAAAACTCCAACCTGTTAAAAAACACTCAGCTAAGAACATAACAGTGTTCCAGTATGACACACTTCCTCCCTCAAACTGCTCTCCATTAGCAAACAAGCGGCATTTGACTGAGATATAATTTCCATATGTTTTGATAATGACTAGCTAAGCATGCTATCGTAGTACAGGTACTTTTCAAATCACATAATTGTACTGGGTAAGACGAGTTTGACGAGCAATGATAACTAATTAGTTTATTTTAGCCACCTCATAAGCTAGTTGAGCGGATTTACTAATGATCCCACATACAAAGCTGTCCAGCATGGATTCTACAAAGTCTCAGTTGACGATGATTGCAGTTAATTCTATGAATTACAGGGACTGAGAAGGTAACAAATTCTGGAAGATTAGTTAAGATAAAAAGAGTTTATTGTACACATCATATTCATTGTGTTCTCATGAATGTTCTGATGATTCATGAGAGAACAAATGCAATCGATAATCCAAAGCTTTGTTCATTCCTTTAAAAGAGTTTGATATCCATGCTAGTTTTTTTGCGACAACAGCTTCGGACAAACGTTTTTGCTCATTTAATTTGGTTGCATTATCCTAGCAATCCAGATACGCTATATAAAAACATCTGATTAAGGTCAACATAACATTACAACAAAAATGGCATTTTCGGAAACTAAGGCGAATCTCTGCAAGCTAGAGAGCATGTAGTCGTGCATTTTATTCGTTTCTTCTTATAGCTTGACATAGCTATAATTTTGCTTTCATTTTCATATCAATAGGTTTGTGACAAATTTAAAAGTCAATAAGTTAAACAATAATAAATCACGTCTTTATTGGAAAGACTCACTACCTATCGAGGCGCAGTGTGTGTTCTGGTGAAAATGTGGTGTTTCACACAGTTTAATCCAGATCCTCCACCTGCTGTGGTTTAGGTTTAGGAAATGGGTGCACTTTCATTTTCCACTCCAGACCTTTGGAATTTTATTTCTATCCAATTTCACAACTACCCCAAGCACAATGTTTTTCTTCCGTTGCTAAGATACAAAAGTACAACTAAACTACAGATCTATAAACAAGCAAGGACCTGTGGAATAATAATAATAGGCTATTTGTAAAATGTGCTTTTCTAAATACATTGCAGGTGCTGCAGTTACTTCTGTTATTGTAGCTAATTACATGTCGAATAAAATATAAAAGAAAAATTCAGACTAATTGTAGAGATACTGGAAACAACAGCGAGTGTTGGCTAAATACACTATGCGGACAAAAATTCGTGGACACCTGACCTTAAGATTTCCAATAGCCCACTCCACGTTTAGTCCCCATTTACTGTTATAAGAACCTCCACGCTTCTGGGAAGATGCTCCACTAGATTTTGGAGTGCGCTTGTGGAGATTTGTGTTCATTCAGCCACAAGGGTATTAGTAAAGTCAGGTACTGATGTATAGTGAGGAGGCCTGGGCTGCAGTCAGCGTTCCAATTCATCCAAGTAGAGTTGAGCTCTAGTCAGAGCTCTATAGCAGGCCACTCGAGATCTTTCACTTTAACCTATGTAAACCATATCTTCATGGAGCTGGCTTTGGGCACAAATCATTGTGTGCCTATAGCTTTGTGGCAACAGTTTTGGGGAAGAAGCACATATGACTGCAAAAGTCACGTGTCTGAATACTTTTGCCCACATTGCCTACATAGTAACACGTAGCTAGCAAACAAATGCTTTTCCCGTTTGTAAAGATGGCACTAATGTTTTATCGTAAGTTACGTTATTATATTTTCAACACATCAGCCATCATTGCTACACAAATACAGCTAGCTTGATGAATTGCTAAACCTCACTGTTTACATTTTTGAAATGTTCTAAATTCAGACCAAAACACACAAACACACACACACACACACACAACAACAACAACATTTTTTTCGACAACATTCATTTGTTTAAACAAAACACGATAAAGAAGATAAGAGCTTAGCCAGTCAAACTGGTTCCCTACGCACTCTGTGGAGTTCCTACAGTAAACACGTAGTAACTTCACAGTCAGTTCAATACAATTTTGCCCAGGTGTCTTGCCTACAGTTACAAAGCTGACACATCTTTAAACTCACACAATGTCCACTTTAATAGGAACACCCGCACACACATTTCATTTATGCTGCCATCCAATTGGCCAGTCGTGTGTCAGCAGCACGATGCATAAAGTCATCCGATACAGATCAAGAGCTTCATTCACGCTGACCACCTGGAATTTTTACACACACAAGGAAGTCTATAGTAACTCAAGTAAGCGCTCTTTACACCCACGGTGAGCAGAAAAGCATCTGAGAACAGACAACACAATGAAACTCAAGGTTCTATAACAGAAGAAGACTTCAATAGTGGACTGCACGACGCAACTCTGCCGTCGTTCTTTTACGTCGTTTTTGAAATGCACAGACACATCACGCTCATTTCTGATGACGTGACAGCCCGAATGGCTGTACAATACTTGCAGCAGCCACCTTGCACACGTGTAGTTGAATAAACCTTTCATTAACAAACTGTATATGTATAGATATAGAAATGCGCCTGTGCTTATTTTGTATACTTTGCTCATATTTCTCATTTTATCATATCGGTAATAAAAAGAAAGCATGGAAACAAGACAGTGACAGGGCTCTCCTGTGTGACTGAAACGCAAGACAAATCCACAGTGCTCTGACCAAGGCAGCCATCTGTCATTTCACACCAGGGACCCAGAAAAAGAGAGAAAGAGAGAGAGAGAGAGAGAGAGAGAGAGAGAGAGAGAGAGAGAGAGAGAGAGAGAGAGAGAGAGAGCTCATTGAAAAGAGGGAGAGAAAAAAAAAAGGCAGGCAGGATGAGGAGCAATTGTTTGCCGCTTGGCACAAAGGGCGCTCCTCTGTGAGCTTCTGAAAACAAAGCCTCTGAATGATGGGTGACAGAGCAGAGTGAGAGCCTTAATCTGAGTTACAGCATAGAAGGCATAAGTACAACACACAAGGGTTAGGGCATAGCGATATATATAAAAGAAAGCTTCTCTGATATTGAAACACCACCCAGTGCCTGCTTGATCTGGAAGAGCTTCATTGAGCTCACATGAACTCAGTGTCTCTCTGAACAAACAAATGATGGCCAGAAGTGGTGCTAATTTGTATCATTATGTAACATGAAATGCAACAATCTATAATCCAACACGAGGGACACATTAACATACATGTATAGTACTTATTAGAGGCATTAATTATGTTCATTTTCTAGATCAGCAGCCATACTTTTATACTAAAAGCTTGCTTAAATACATTATCACGTCTAAGGGAACCCATAGAAACTGGTATGGAAGAAGAGCTCCATAAAGCTAATAAGAAACAGATTTTAAAAAAGTGATGCAATTACATTTCTTTAGTTTTTTTGTGAGGAGGTGTTTATTTAGCATTTATGGAAAGAATCTCCAGTGTCAGTTTGCTTTCCTCAGCAGAAAAGCCTTCAGTGATATGGTGATACAACAAGCTGTTTTTTATTTTTTTTTCTAAACGGAGGTTGGTGAGAGAATGAAGGATAATAGGTGCTAAAATGGAAGTATAAATTACAGGGAGTAGCCCATCTTGAGGATTGTACATATGGAATCAGATCTAATGCAGCACTAAGTCATTTACTACAACCATGATCATACCATGATCATGTCTCTCTCTCTCTCTCTCTCTCTCTCTCTCTCTCTCTCTTTCTCTCTCTTTACACTTTTCTATAAATATAAGTTTGACCCATCTGCTGGAATAAATCCCACTAATGACAGTCATTATATCTGAGAACGTCTGAAGCTCAGTTTCCGTTGATAAATAAACCTATTCCAGAAAGCGCTGTGTGCGGCGTCGAGGTAGTACACGTATTGCTGGTAACTTCCTGAGTTACCAGCATTTTGTAATGTTTTTCAGATTTCTCAGAGTGTTATGGGCCTCGTATCATGGGGGGAAGGGCACAGAATCCTTTCCAGGCCTCTGCTGTTTTTTTTTTTTTCCACCGTCTGACTCAGGGCCCGTGTGGTTTTTGGCAGACACCGTGAGCCATTTCCTGTTGAAAGACTATACGCAATTTGCAATTTTCAAGCCCCATTTTCCCCCCCGTAACCTATTTTCTTCCAAATCGCCACACCCCTCGAAGGACGAATGCTCTTTCTTTACCTCTGTTCACCGAGACGAAGCCTTCCCACTAACTGCACTGATTATATATTGTTCTGAATCCTACATCTGACTCATGTGGGCTCGCGATGTGGCTGTCCTGGCTCCTCGAACCAGGGAGAAAGAGAGGAGAATGAATATTGTAAACGAGTGAAAAGCTGCAGCTAAATCCTATGTCTGGTGCTAAGAGACGCTGCAGGATCACACCCCTCCCCCACAGTGGCTCGTGGACTCATTTTTGTCTGGCTGGGCACTTTCCCCTGCAATAGCTAGATTCCACCCAACCCCCTCTCCTTTGCTCAGTCATTCAGACTTGGAAAGTCAATAACAAGCTGACATCATCATTGGTTTGTATATTGCACTGCTGCCTTCATGGCCACCATCTACTAATAATAAAAAGAAAAACAGTGCCATGGGCTGAAACATGTATTGCATTTGGGGAGAAAAAAAAAGGGTGAGATGTAAATGAAAGCTATTGTTCAGCACTGTGTATCATCAGCTTTGTTTGCTGTCTATCCACTGGTCCCTGACCTTCACATGGTCACATGTGGGATCAGTTTGACAGGTCACGTAGTGCCTCTGGGTGTCGCATCAAACTGTAAAGAAACCGAGTTGATCTTGAGTATAGTACACTCGCTTCTTTTTTTACGAGATGTGACGTTTTGATCATGCGAGGCAGCGGAAATTGGATACGTGGCATTTCAGCTTTGGTTCGGTCGTGGCTGTGATATTAGATTTTAGCCCTCCGATCTAATATCAGTCGATATCTTGACAATTAAGCTATTATGGCTGAGGAATGCATTATATGATTAGTTCTCATCAATAGTAGGACGATGGCGATAAGGAGCAATGTACACTTCTAACCACAGATAAACAGCTACATTCAATTCAATTCTGTTTTATGTGTATAGCACTTTTAACTATGGCCATTGTCCCAAAGCAGCTTTTCAGAAATGAATAGGTTATAAAATATGAATGTATATATTTGTGCCTTCAAGTGTATCCCTAATGAGCAAGCCACTGGCAATAGTGTTGAGGAATGAGGAAGAAACCTTGAGAGGAACCAGACTCAAAAGGGAACCCGTCCTCATTTAGGTGACACTAAATGTCCATTCATTATAATTCTATTATTGTTGAGGTGTGCTGTTCAGTGATGAGTGAATAATTGCAGTAATGTTCATGCAAATTGCAGTCCCAATCCAACGTAGCAGACTTATTCTATTAAATTACAATCCAAACTCATCCTCAGCCATCTTGAGTTGCTCGGTATCTTCATGGATCTTAGGGCTGTTCATGTGGAACCATCCTCAGCTGCAAAAGGATTATTTCAAGGTGATTTCTATTTTTTTTGGAGGTGTACTCTTACACTTTCTTTTAAAACAATTTAAACTGTACGCTTCTGCCGTCTGTCCTTTTGGTAAAGTTTGTATTTAGCATTATAGTAAGTTAGTAACTGGGAAGTCTGAACTCTAGCCTGAAGTGTTCAAGTTCCAAAGTGATAAGAAATATGGACACAAAAATTGGCTTGTGTAGTTATTTTCTCAAAACAACAAATCGATTTTACTGTTCTATAAATGATTGGCCTCGCTCACACTTGATATAACCCTGGTTGATTGCATCATAAGTGGATGATGCTCAGGTGGGAATGTTAAGGTGGGAAGTGGTAGCTCGTTGGTTAAAATGTTGGACTTCAAATCCAAACACCACCAATTTATGGGCCCTTGATCAAGGCCCTTAACCCTCAACTGCTCATTTGTATAAATAGGTCAAACAAGGTTGTTATGAATAAAATACCTGCCAAATGTCATAAATGTCAATGAATGGGGTCAAATATGTCTCAAATACAATCTCAATGTGTCTCAATGCAATCATTTAAACCCCATTTGGAGGTGTTCTGGGATGCCAGGGTTTGCAGCATGACTGTACAGTATCTCACAAAAGTGAGTACACTCCTCACATTTCAGTAACCATTTTAGTATATCTTCTACTAATAACACTATAGAAATTAAACTTGGATATACTTTAGAGTATTCAATGTGCAGATTGTATCGCAGTATTACTGTCCTCATTACTCAACATACTGCCATTATTGTGAAAATAGCTGCCAACAAAAATGAGTGCACCCTAAATGATAACAGCTGTATGTTGTGTAACCATGCAAAGCCACATGTCCTATTTATCATGTTCATGTTTTTGTCTGCTTGACAGGACCATACAAATTTGTGCATCTTGTATTAGCGCAGTTAAAATTTGGTGCTTTCAGTACAATTCTCTCATACTGATCCCATGTTCAACTTGACACCTCATGGCAAAAACTCTCTGAGGATTTGAGAATTAGAATTGTTGCTCTCCACAAAGATGGCCGATTATGGCAGATATAAAATGTTCGGTAGCACCCTGAAACTGAGTTACAGTACAGTGGCCAGGGTCATACAGAGGTTTTCATGATGGGTTCCACTCGAAACAGACCTCGCAACTATCATCCAGCGTTGCTTTAGAGGTTGCAAAAGCGGAAGGTCCGCTTGTCAGTAATCAGACCATACGCACATTGCAACAAGTCGGTTTGAATGGCGGTCATCCCAGAAGGAAGCCTCTTCTGAAGCTGGGTCACAATAAAGCCTGCAAACAGTTTGCTGAAGACGACCTGTCCAAGAGAATGAATTACTGTAACCCTGTCCTGTGGTCTGATGAGACTAAAATAAACTTGCTTGGCTTAGATAATGTGCAGCATGTGTGACAACGCCCTGGTGAGGAGTACCAAGAAATTTGAATACAGTCAAGCATGGTGGTGGTAGCATCATGGTCTGAGGCTGCATGAGCGCCAAGATGACAACTGTTTTTTGCACTGCATTGTGTCTGTTTATATCCAAGTTATAGTTTTTACAGTTCTCCTCGCACAGTACTGTATAATCAAAGTATACAGTAGGTTTACTGGTCGGCGCTATATCGGGTTTTGTGTCTTGTCTTGTGTTGTCTGTCTGCACTGTCTGTCTGTACTGTTTGCACTAGGTTGCACTCGATGCACTTTACGTGTGTTGTAGCTCTATGTTGTTTACTGTAGCACCGGGGTTCCGGAGGAACGTTGTCTCGTTTTTACCGTGTACCACTGTGTATAGTAGAAATGACAATTAAAAAAAAGCCTCTTGAATTGACTCTTGACTTGACTTGACACCTGCCTTGCTGAGGAAGCTGAAGGTGATGTAATGACCAAGAGTGTCTCCAGACCTGAATCCTATTGAGCACCTGTGGGGCATCCTCAAGCGGAAGGTCCATGTGGAGAAGCGCCATGTGTCTGACATCCAGCAGCTCTCTGATGTCATTATGGAGGAGTGAAAGAGGATCCCAACCTGTGCAGCTCTGGTGAATTCCATGCCCAGGAGTATCAAGGCAGTGATGGATAACAATGGTGCTCACACATAATATTGACACTTTAGACACAGTTTTGACATGTTCACTTAGGGTGTATTGACTTTTGTTACCAGCTATTTAGACAATAATGGCTGTATGTTGAGTTATTTTTAGAGGACAGTAACTCTGTACTGCTGTACAAGCTGCACATTGACCACTCCAGAATATATACAATTCATTTCTATAGTATTGTTAGTAGAAGATATACTAAAATGGTTGCTGAAATGTGAAGACTCTAAAATGAGTGTTGATGCATCCTAAAAAACAACATCGAGCCAACTACTCGACTGTGTCACTGCCAGAAAATATGTAATCATTGCAAGAATTTGTAAATGGCCCTGAACTTAGAGATCTGTGCTGCAACACTTATTGATAAAGACATCATGTTAAACCACAGAGACAAAAGCAGCTGCTTTTCAGAGCAACGGGTAGTCATTTTCTCTCTCATTCATTTATAACTTTTGTTAGCAGTTTACACAATTAGAACTTTGAAATCAGCCTTGTAAAGTGGACTTCAGACATTGTTTCCAGAGGTCACAGAGAACACATATTAATGTGAGTATGAACATAGATGCATGTTTATGATTGAATCTGCATAAAGCTACAGTCTGGGCTAGAAAGAACTCAGCACCAGTTTCGCTTTTTCAAATGATTTTTCTTTATTTTCCTCAAGATTGTTGTTGTTCTAATGGTCCTTTTGTGCTTGTTAACAGCAATAAACTTAAGATGTCGAAACTAAAATCAATGATATTGACGTATTTTAATCTTTAAAGGGCAGGAGAGCTTAGCAGTGCTGGGTCATTTATAAGACCTGTGGCTCCCCGGTGTCACGATTATCATGTTATGTAATATTTGATGTAATAATAACAAAATGTAATGCAAATTTTCCAAAATGTATATTAAATAACCAGGAATCATCAGCAGGGATACATCATTGCTAAAAGGGATAATTTCCAGCCACTGATTATTTTTTTGTTCCAGATAATTGATTTGCAGACACGAATCAATTATGGTTTAACCGTTTGGTCACCCAACATTGAACAAAGTCCAAATAAGAATATTATTGAATCAATCACGCTGAAGACCTTGTTGGTGTGTATACTGGTGTGACTGATGAATGACGTGAATTCACGAATACTTGTTTGATTAAATGTTCGATTTGCTTTCTAACACTATTTCCAATGCATCTACCATATCTGGGCAAATTATTATGGCTGAGGGAAACATTTAAAAAGAAATAACAGACACACAGTAGCAGGTCTGGGTCAATGACCCCGCATTTGTACTCCCAGGTCAAAGTTCAGTAGCTTCTGGCAGAGTCTGGTTGCAAAGGAAGCAAAATGAAAAGCACTCAACAGCATTGGTGAAAAGGGGTTTAGCACGGGGTCATTATATAATATAGCCTTATACCATGCATTGATTTTCATTCATTTCTAAGTTAAAGGTCATTGACATAACCTGCTATTCTATACACGTGATTGGGTATGCTTTGCACGATTATTAGTAATTGTAATGACGGTAGATTCAGCTCTTTCTACAATTAATCACCCTCAAGTATCCTGTCTTTCGAGTGTTACCATGAAACCACCACAAAACAGATATGACTTGAGTGCTGGACTAATTTCCAGGCAGAGCAGTGGCATTGATAGAGTAGGATGTGTGAGTGTCAAGTACAGTAGTGTTACTGTTGTAGCTCACATGTCCCTCCACTCTAGTTCCTTGAATTAAAAAATCTCTCCCTAATGCATTTAATCGCAGTACTTAATTTGCCAAATGTTCTTATATATTTACCCACAATGTCAATTCTCACAAAAACAACAGTTGTGAAAGGAATTTCAAGAACATTTGACAGTATGTGTATTTTGCTCTTACGATGTATAACAGTATTATCCAACCAGTATCTATAATCATATTCTACTGGTCTAAACTTTCACTTTTGTGCTTATTGTAAATTAAAGGTTTTAAGAGTATTCACATGTAGTTTAAGTCTATTCGGCTAATCTAGCTTTCAGATTTGTGGGGTGAATGATGGTGGTGGACGGTGGGTAAACGAGATTTTTACAGGTCAGAGGATCATTTCTGGTATAATCTTTTTTAAACCCATTAGTGAGCCTCCCATGATTCCACTTTGCTAAGGCATTCCCTTCAACTGATCTATTTCACAGTGTGTCAAGTTGAGCTCTCATGTGCCTATAAAAAGGGAAAAACTTCCATAATGTATCTTCTAACAAAAACAATGCAGTATGTTATTTAATAAACATGATAGCAATTTATATGAGATGCATGTTGATAGCTTTGGAAAAAAAAAAAGAAAAGAAAAAGAACCCCCTATTGTTATATTGCATTTTAGTTTTCCATTACTTTGCCCATAGTTACTCTTTACATCATGGGTTTTGGCAGCAAAGGACCCCTTTAAATCTGAAGTAAAAAATTCAGCAAACACCCCACAGAAAAGATTTATTTTATGAACGCGATCCAGCTGTTTCCATTTTTTTAAATGAATAAAAGCAGGCGAGAGAGAGAATAAAAAGAAAACCAATGAATAAAACTAGAATGTATTGACATGTCTATTTATTTCCACCATAAGCAAAAATGTATTGTTTGGTCAGCAGATTTCATAATTTTACGAGTTTTTGCTGCAATTTGTAGCCCTTCTTGACACATTTTTAAACACATTAACCACACAATTTGAAAATCTTGCACACATAAAGGAAGCTACAGCCGTCTGTCAGTGTTGAGTTCTCTATATAAAGGCAAGTGCTGTTCCTACACATGAATGTCATTTAACATGGATTATTTCTACCAACCCAACATCAACACACATGGTCCACAGAATTCCAATCAATTAGGCACAGTGGGGCTTTGCATTCCAGACCTCAGGATTGTTTTCTCAGGCCAGAAGCAGCCCAGTGGAATCTTATTCTTTTTTAGGCTTGCCTTAGTTGAGCCTAATATATCAAGAGACCTCAGAGTGGATTTTCCAGAACAACTGTTTTTTTGGTCTATTTAATTCTTTGCTTTTTTTTTTTTTTGGTTAGCAGTGATATTGCAAAATGATTTTTTTTTGGCCCAAACCTATTGCAAAGTGACAGCATTTTTCCCCATTAGTTTGATTGAATCGTGATTTTTTTTGTTTTTGCAAAGGGATATGCAAGATGGCATTGTTAGTTGTGTGAGAGAGAAAACACTGCATCTTGATGACCATAAAAGGATTATGAAATATGCACGTGCAAATTAATTGCATGGCATAAAAGAAAAGAATGCAGCTGTACTTTCCAATCTGAGAAATAGGAAGTCAGGGATGGCTGTATCTATTGCTCTAATTTACAGTTTGTTTGTTTGAACTTTCTTAGATAAATTGTTTTTTTACTTGTTAAGAAGAACAACATTCATTCAGCACTTGAAGGCATTAGCATTAAGGTTATTAAGTTCAAAAACTTCCCCTTTCAGATATACAGTATATACACTCAACTTTTGATGTGTTGACTTAGACATTGTTTAATTAATAGCCTCGCTAGTTTTAAGTGAATTTCTAGGAAAAAATAAATAATGATGCTCACTAGCTCCTGAAGGGCAAAACAAAATATGTAGGTGTTTGTGACAAATGTGAGCAATTGACATCATGGCGTAAATGCACGTAATCTTTGTTCGTGCTTTTCCATAAATCATGGCTAAAGTCCATGACCAAGTTGAACACACAGTTATCAAATGCAAACACAAACCTAGAAATAATAAACTACGCTGTGGACTACTAGGGAATACTGGAACACAGATTTGAACAGGGACACTCTAGACAACGCCGAACACATCCAAGCTAATGGTGTATACATACAGGTTAATGAGACAGTAATTATGAGGCTATTATAAAGAGGCAGGGGCAAATACTGATTAGGAGATCATTTTTCAAGGAGCCTTGAAAAGCAGGAAATAGGAACTAAAGAAAACCAGGAAGTTACCATGTTTACACATTAAACAGCATCAAAAATATTCAATATTAGAAAAAAACAACAACAGAATAACAAAATGCTGCTAGACATATTACAACTTGCCAGCCTTGTTTGAACAAAAATGATCACAATCAGTATCAGTATAACTGTCTATATGGACGTTTTTTTATTGGAGAAAATATATAAAGATTTCTCAGTGAAACGATCCTTACCCCTTAGTCCTAGAATTTACCAGGTGTAACTTTTTTTCTTTCTATGAATTAATCTGGTTGTACAATGTAATCACACACTGTCAAGTTCATTCCAACAAATGATTCGATTTATGCAAACCCATTTTCCACCCGGGATTGGACTGCGCTGACTGTTAATGTAAGCAGGACATAGTCATTTTCTTTGATCACAGGTCTATTTTTAGAAGACCTGTAATCGTACAGTCTGAAAGTCTTGTGAATTTGCACTCATGGTAATTTCGGAACAATATAATTACCCCTTGGCAAAACATTGTTAAATGTGATAATCTACAGATCAAGATCGAGCTGGTCCATTACACGTCTTAAAAATGTACCTCATTGTAAAGATAACGCTGGATTTGTATGTCAAAGCAGTTCGCCAAACACCAAGGGTAAAATAGTTTGGTCAAACTCCACTGAGCATCATTTAATGTAATACGATATTCAAAGGCTGGCCTGGTTGCAGCTAAAGCACTCCATACAAAGAATTCTGTTCAAGAAATGAAATGAACTGCTTCTATGCACTGTACAGAAGAGGCATTGCTGAAAGTACCACTGTTGCCAATGCAGCGTGTGTTTAAATAAAAGACTGGAGGAGGGGCATTACCTCTTATGTCCCATGATCCCATCAGCCGAGATCAGGGCAGGGGGTCAGTATCCATCGTAGACTATCAGGATGCAGAGTAAGAAGATTGAATGGAAGTGCACTGCTGGCACACTGCCAAGGCCAACCAGTAATGAGGCAAGATGGCCTCCAGAGAGTGTTGGAGAAAGAAACAGAGAGAGAGAGAGAGAGAGAGAGAGAGAGAGAGAGAGAGAGAGAGAGAGTACACACAGGCCAACAAGCCAATTCTGCATTGCCTAGTGCAAACCGTTTAAAGACAGACGTTCACAACTAGCATTTTACACAGTATAATAGCTCCTGTACTTAAACAATACAGATGGATATACCCTGTGTACAATGCATTCTGTAAATAATTGGACAATAATGAGGCCATTGGGTCTGCAATCGAGGATATTGTTTTTGAAATTAAACGATGACTACATTTATATTTATTACTTTGGCAGTTAGGGCGCATGGTGGCCCAGTTGGCAGTGTTTTCGTCTCACAGCTCCAAGGTCCCTGGTTTAAGTTAGTGAGCTGGTGTCAAGTTTCTGTGTCAAGTTTCTATGTCAAGTTCAGACGTATTATCTATGTGTCTGTGTGGGGTTTCCCAGGGTTCTCTAGTTTCATCCCATTTAATAAAACATTCAGTAGTTTGACTGGCAATTCTGAAATGTCTGAAATGTTACATGTGAATGTGAATGCATGCAGAGTGGCCTACAATGGATTGACACAACAGATTTGTCCCCACGTTGCAGCCAGTGTTCCTGGGCTAGGGATAGGATCCATTATGACCTCGACCTGGATAAAGAGGTTAATGAAGATGAATGATAAAATTTGGGTGTTGTTATTTATCCAAAAAAATCATACAGTTGAGATACATACAGTTCAACCAATTTGAGGTTAAAAGGTTAAAAGTCTTGCTTAAATATTAAATTCTTGTGGTGTTAGAACTCTCTGCTGATCAGTCTCTGATGTCAATACTTTGACATTAAAGTGCAGAATGGCAGTTTCATTTCAATATTATTTGCATTTATACTTGGTGAGCCATTCAGTCACCACATCTCTTTTAATGCATACTTCCCGAATTTTAGAGAACCATAAGCAATTGTGGCTAGCCTGTTGTTACCCTTATAAGCTGCTTATTGTCTGACCAATCTTTGCTTATAAGAGCTCGGTGTAAAGATTTTTATTTATTTATTTATTTTTCACAAATGTAGTATTTCAATTTGATCATTGTTGGTGTTGCCAGTCAACCTGAAGGCTAAAGATGTATCAGTGTATCAAGAAAAGAAGATTACTGAAAGGCAATGAACCATTTCATGTCAAAATATCTTTTTTCTAAGTTTATGAAAAGAAGAAATATGATGGTGAGATTGAAAACAAGAAACGTCCTAGTAAGGACAACATAACAGTAGTAAATGACCGTGATCTATGAACATGTTAACCTGTTAGTTCAGTAACTTGCATTGATACAAGAGAACATAAAATGCTCTAAAACGTGAATTACTGCTAAACTAAATGAAAAGCAAATGTTGAAAGAGGAAAACCGGTATAGCATTCAAAGCTAAATTTGAATTAACCAGCATTAGACTGATGGTATGAGGAAGATATGCAGAAAAAAAGGAAATGATTTGGTTTCAAAGTTTACCACCTCTGAACTAAAAACAAAACAAAAAAAACTTGATGGCATTGAAATGCATAGCCAGAAGTAAAAGTGGGTCATTTCAAATAATGTACGATGTGTATGTGTATCTAAAGAAAAAGCGCTTTACAGTGCCCTGCTGTATTTTCTTTAGCTGAATTTTTGGAAGTGTTACGACCTGCAATGTACTTTACTGGGATTTTTTTCACCTATTTGATTTGTTTAACATTTAAAGGTTAGATACAACTGTAGTTTTGAAAGTGTGTTCAGTTTTTGCTGATGAAAAGCATCCACACAACATAATGCTGCCACCACCATGCATTTTCCTGCTAGGATGATGTTCATTTTTCCACTACCATAATAAATTTTCTACTCCCATAATACATTTTCTATAAAGCCCAGCTTTGTGGAAAATTTGGGCTAAGATTTTTCCTGCAAACAGTTCTCTCATCTGATGTGTAAACCTTTCCAAGCTCCTCCATAGTTATCCTTCGCCATGTTGTTTCTCTGACTAATGCCCTCTATGGCTTTGTGGTTCTGCCATATACTTTTCTTTTTTAACAACAGATTTAGCAGTGCTCTGTGGTAATTTTTTATAACCCAACACCGACTACTTCCTAAACTTGCCCCAGGTATGTTTTGATTATTGGTCTTTATGATGTTTGTTTTGATATGTTTGGCAACAAACTCTTTGGCCTTCCAGTAACAGGTGTATTTGTATTGAGGTAATGAGTACTTTAATTATGAACAAATAGTCATTAAACTAATTATGGAACACCAACTGGACTGAATATTCCTGCAATCAGGATGTTAGCATTTTTTCTGACTATTTTTGGGTGGATATAAATAAATATAAGCCATTAGTCCATTTCAGTTTTAAGATCAAAATGTAAAGTTCAAGGAGAGGTGAATCTTTATACAAGGCACTATAATAGAATATGTTTAAATTTACCCAGCATCTGGTAATGTTTCTGAGTTTCAGACCTCCGAGAGTCATTGAAAAAGGATTTACAATCTAGTACTAAATATAGCTATTTTATTTACAATTTTGCAAAAATAGCGTACTCATTTGCTTTTTCATTCATAAAATATAGTATAATGTATAAAAGATATGCACAACCAAAGATTGGGAAAATGGTCACCTGAACTTTTTCCTACTTCAACTCTAGTTTTAGTCAGCCTGCGCCCACTGTAGCCTCAGCTTCCTGTTCTTGGCTGACAAAAGTGAAACATGATGTGGTCTTCTGCTTTTGTAGCCCAGTTGCAATAAGTTTTCAAATAGTGTGTTCTGAGATGCTTTTCTGTTCACTGTGGTTGTAAAGAGTGGTGTTATTTAAGGTACTGTAGCCTTCCTATCAAAACCAGGCTGTCCATTTTCCTCTGACCTGTCCCACCGGACACTGTGACCTAGTGAACCAGAATGTTTTTTATTCATAGAGATATCAAAAAAGTTTTGTAAGTCACCCTGGGGCACCTGGCAAATGCCATACATGTAAATGAATAGGATATTTCCGTATGCGGGAAAACTTCCTCCCGGATGCTGTTTTGAGATTAATACCATTTTTTTGTAAATACCTCAGACTGCTGTGTATGAAAATACCAGAAAATACCAGAAAATCTGCAGCTTTCAGACCATCTGGAACAAACGACCATCCCAAAGTCAAGGTCACTGAGATCTCATGGGAACAGTAAAAAAAGCTTTAGATGTGAGTTTTAGATTAGTTTAAGCACAGTGCTGATTGGATAATTGAATGAATAGTAGGTGGTCATTATAAAGTGGGCGATGAGTGCATTTAATTATTAACAACTTCTAAGTGGTAGTAAATCATTTCGAAATATTTTTCTGATAAAGTAAAGCAACGCTTTCATGTAATACCTGCTACTTTTAGATCTTCTGTTGAACAAGCATGGTAAGAGACACACAGCAATGTCTCTTGCAACACTAACCACAGACATATGGGGTTAAAGTGACGTTGTAAGATTACGACATCCCCGTGCAATTGAGCTGAGTAAGCTTGGGTGCGGTGTGTAATTAAATTCATGCCTGATTGACCTAAACTACTGGCTCATATTGTGCTCGACAATTTCTGAGGGTAGAAAAGAATCGCCAACAAATGCTGGTTGCTTTGAATTTCAAATGTATGGTTTGCTGTGACTGTGGATGGATTGTTAGGATTGAAATGCTCAAGACATGACAAACGTTACAACCGCTGTAAACAATAGAAAGAGAGCCATCGGTAGGAGAGTGTGCACATATGTTAAAGACAAGAGAGTTCTGAAAAGATCTGTTTTGTCCTTCACTTCTTTATAGTGATAGACTGATGAGCCGTGGCTGGAACTTTTTTATTTTTTAAAACCAGTCTCTACACATGGCGGTTGCAATGCAGTGACCTAGTTTAATGCGAACTCACAGTGTGTAAGCTCCCGTGAGGCTTGTTTCAAAAAAGTCGTGATATGAGTCGTTTCATTCCCAAGCTAACGCAGCAAGTTTTGTGTGCTTGTGGCCAAAAAACTGGAAAGAGTGGACTACTATTAATCAATGTTAAGCGAAAGTGCTATAGCGAGGTAAGAAATGAGTGCATGTATCATGTCAATGCATTTCCTGGATATAGACAAAAGATCTACTGTATTATTTGCTGTTTACAAGGGCACAACAGTGGAAAAATTGCTTATTACAAGCAATATGCCGAACCCCGAGTTTCTGTTGTGAAGTCTGACACATTGTAGATACACTAAGTAGCAAGAAATATATTAGTATGCTATGCTGTTTGTCTACATCGGAAAGCCTGGAGCCAAATACTTTGAAACATCTTCAGTCCAAGACCAAATTAAGTGTGTGAGAGATGAGAAATATCTCTCTCCACACACACACACACACACACATATATATATATATATATATATCAATCACATTATCACATGTTCACACAAAAGGCCATAAACAGAAGCAAATAAATTAAGCTTAAAAATACAGATAAAACGGTCAAGATAACTGGGGGGAAGGATCCTCTACTTGACCAATGCTGATCAGCTTACTCTGATAATGTCTACTGCATCGTGCTATCATCCTTGATATCTCTTCCTAGACCATTGCAAGTCGACGTGACCTCAAAAGCTACACACAATTTTGTTCTATTCACTTCCACTGCATGAATAATAGATGGAGAATACATGCTGCTTAGCTTCAGTGGGATAAAAATACACTCCTGTGTTCGTGTCATACAGGAGTAAGGAAAATAAAAGTATGCCACTAAAACCTTATGACTTGCTAGACTCTGTGAGACCTGGATTTACATGTGTGGATAGAGGTGTAAAAAAAAGGTGAAGCTCAAATCTGAAAGATTGGGTTGAAGGTAGTGGATCTGTAAAAAAAAAAAAAAAAAGAAATAATGACAAAGCTTCTTGTAGCTCTCGTAGAAACCGTTAGGTCATATTACACCTTTACTGTATGTTGTGTTGTAATTATGCTTCTAATTTGAGCAGCATGAGAAGCTTGTGTGTGTAGAGGAGTGGTCAGCTTCAAGGCTTACTGTACCATGGAAGCCCTTAGAAATTGCATGTTATCAGGGTTGTGCTCCTGGACTACACTTCTCATCAGACACTGCACCTCAATGAACCACGTCACATGATTGTTGTAGCACCTGCATCACATTGTATATTAATGAGCATGTGTAATGTGCCGCTCAATATTTGTCTAGTTATTTCATGTTTTGCTTGTCTTTGTGTTTTATGTGTGCACTGTAAATAAAAGTCTGTCTTTGCACCCAATAACAACTGGTCTGGGTAAAATTAAGCTATTCGTTATTTTCTTACATTATGGACAAAAGTATTAGGACAGCTGACTTTACCACAAAGTTGTAGGTGCACAACCGTATAGGCATTGCGCCTGTAACAACGCGAGCTCCATTAGAATAGGGCTTACATGAGTTGGAGTAAAAGATCTTGAGTGGCCACAAAAGCTACGATCTCAATCCTATTGAACACCTTCGGGAAGGATTGGAATTCTGACTGGCCCCCAGGCCTCCCCACCCTACATCAGTACCTAACAAACAACTTTCCAGAAGAGTGGAGGTTATTATAACAGCAAATGGAGGTTAAATGTGAAATGGGATCTCCAAAGGCAGATATATTTCTTCTGTTCAGGGGTCCACAAAATTTTGTCCATGTAGTGTATTTGAAAATATGAAAGATTGTGAGCAGGTATAAACTAAAACAATAATGACGACAACAACAACAACAACAACAACAACAACAAAAAAACCTATAGAAAATCTCAAATGATGTAGTTGAGGTTGAGGAACTGTCAGAGCTAAAATTCTAACAGTGCTGACTCAGCTTTTTTGAAGTGTGTTTTTTTTCCCTTATGTGTGGGTCAAAAGCTTTAGGACAAGTCCACTTCAGGTTTAAATAAAGTCTTCAAATACAGACATTTGAACTATTAACAGATACAGATAGCATGTTACACACCTAATATGCATTTATTCTCTATGACTATGCTGAAATATAAATATATAACTACATAAGACCTGGCTTGACTTTACAAATCAGAATTCCACATGCACAGCTGTATAATGACATACTAAAAGTGTATCTCTTTCTAAAGGCTCAGTGTCGTGCAGCATAGAGAAAAGGCCATGACCTAGCATGAAAACAAAGTGCTTTCTGTCACAGCCTTGTTGTTTCCCCACTGTACACTTCTGGCATCTTATGAATGCTGGAAGCACATCTGAAAGAGAATACATGCAGTTCTTTTTCGTTGTGAGGATGGAGAGAAGGGTCTTGCTCAGCCCAGAGCATGTTCTATTTCAGAGTCTGGATTCAATTAGGGTTGAAAGTAAGGCAGGGTTAATGGAAAATAATTAAAGTCATATTTTTTTTTTATCTCGCTGCAATGTCTCAATGTTACTGCTGCCCAAGGTAACAAGATAGCCCCATAATTTTCTCTCTTGGGAAGAAATAAGGTAGAAAACTCCAAGACACTAGGATCACTTGGATCTGTTCCAATAAAGCCAGAACAAGAAAGGCAAGAAGGATTTTTGGATTTTGTATGCTGAATTGAACTGTGCTTTTTTTCTTGCGCAATCCAAACATCTTTTTTGCGCATTCTGTGTTGAATGTAAGACTCCATAGCATTAATTACAAAAGCAACTCTTTTATGTTCTGAAAACAGACCGAAACACTGAAAAATGATGTGTGAAATTCGCATGCTTATACGTAGTGTTTTCCCATTGTGATCCACTGACAAGGTCTATTCCACAGCGGCAGCACTTCTGCCAATTATATTTATGAGAAATATTTATTGCCCTAAGTAGATTGCTGCTATTGGATTTATGCAGGACTTTGCCAGTCATCACTGTTCTGCTTTAGTTTTGCATTTTAGTAAGACATGCCAACGCAAAAAGGAGTGCTGAACACATCTATAGAACAGACAGGATAATCTATTTACAGAAGATAAATTGGATCAAATATGCCAGACAACCATGCAATCATTCGTCAACTTTCAACAGTATTCATAAAGGAAACCAAATTATATTGAATATATCTCTTGATATGAATTCACTATTGGACAAATATATATACTGGCATATATCAGGATTTATCATATATATCATATATTACCCCCGGAATATTCATTCATTTATTCAACTTCAGTATGCACTTTATCTTGGTCAGTATTAAGAACAAAAGAGACTTTTCAAAAAAAATTATCAGTTGGATCACCAATTACCATCATCTGAGATAGAATGCCAGTTCTTTGCACCAAAAACACCCACGTCCAAACATTTTTCATAATTTGCTTGTCCACACTGAAAAGGCTTATTTCCTGTACTGCACATTAGTAAAAATATACAAATCTTAAGCCTGCTTCATTTCCGTCAGCCATTTATTTACTCTCCATCAATGTTGTCTAGAAAAAGTAGTAAGATTTTTAACTGGACTGAGTTGCAGTTGATGTTTTGTTAACACAAGCCTAAAAATGTACGCTTCGATTTGAATAGGTCACGTGACTGCGCAAAATGACTGAAAATACATCTGGGGATATTTCCATTTTCTTAATCTACACTATAACTTAAAAAACAGTGTTTTAATTGCATTCACTTACCTGTGTAAACACAGGGAGAACCTATGAACTGTACTAAAGATCTACATCACAGTGGATCACAGATTGACACCCAAACCAATAAGACACCACCCCCACCCTCACCCACAATTTCAATCACAATACAGTGCTTGTGAGATGATACATTTTTGTACTATACTATAACAGTATGATATTTAGGTAATACTGCATGATACTGCCTATTCTGCATTTAAGCAGAAATTAATGAACAAAAATTTCATAGGCTTTTTTGAGTTGCATTAATTTAATGGCTTATATAATTTTCATCACTTATCCTATAGCATCTATAAACATTCACTCCTTTACCATTCTACCTCAAAATTTTCCCCTCTCTTGAAATGAATAAAACAAAACAACCCATCTGATCATGTAACAGTAAAATCGTGCTGAGTGCAAACTCCTGAAGTGGTTCCAATCTTGGAAACCTGACCAATCTTTATAAATCATTGACACCTGTGTCTTCGTCCAGAAATGTTAAATAAGTCTCCTAACAACAAAAAAAACCCTTCATCATATACTGTACATCATTAATTGCTAAATAACAAACAAAACAAGGTTTAAAATCCATTCATTATCAGCCTTAGATTATGTAGACCATCTGCTATACATGTCCCTGTGAATGAGCTGTTTCTACAGAAACGATGACCTATTAGAAATAGCACACTAATATAAACCTAGCATTTAGTTACAGCCAGAACTACTGTCAGAGCTTGTGCTGTCACTGAATAATAACCCACACCTTCTGATTCAAAAGTTCAACAGAACTTGCCATATTTTAGTGTATCAGGCAAATGAAATGATAGTCTTTTTTGTTTGTTGGTTTAATTCTGACTTCTGGTTGTAATTCCTATATGATCTAAGAGATGCAACATTAAATAATAGCAGTTATGTTGAGTGCATTCTGGGGCTAAGAGATTAGGCAGAGGAGATGTCTTTGTCCTGGGGAGAAGGAAAATTGGGCCTGCAATGGTCATAGCCTTCCATTTCCACCCTGAGGTCACCACATTTTCACCTAATTACACGAAACAGCGCAGCGTGAAGCCTTCCCACACATTCTTACACTGTCCACACAAAGGGGAAATTTGCTGTCCCAAATGAAGAGAATGGATGAGCGGGGGGATTCGCCGATGTTTTCATTCGCTAGACGTTAATAACTGATAACTATGGAAACTGGTATAGGACACCGATAGCTGTCACAAGTCATTGCGAACTTCCATATGCAAAAACAAACATGAAGATCACTGCATGCAGTCCATTAAATCGATATTCACTAAATGCGATTGCTGTCCATGCTGGAAAGCACTTCTTTCTGAAGCAATTCCTTTTCATTTTCACTCATTTTCTTCTCCTGCTGTGGATATGTCATAACATATTGCAGCGAGCTGTACAAGATTTTCTCTTTGAAAAAAATCAAAGACTTCTTTCTTTTCTGTTTTGACATTGTTCAGGACATTGTACGGTCTGACAAAAAAAACGGGATTTGCGGGGCGATGGAAGATGAGGCTGACGTAAGATAAAAAAAACCACAAACCAACAACTTGTTCACCTTTTATAGTCAAAGTGCAGATAGGATTGGGTGAAGACATTCAAAATCTGCGGCTTTTAGCAGGATATGTGTTACACTACAATTAGAAGAGCCACGTAAATCAAAAGTAGAGTGAGTGATAATGACGTTCTGCACATTCCTGTAGTCAAAGCACTTCCAAACAAATAATATTAAAATGTTTGAGATGTACGCTGCCTAAAAAAACGTTACAACGTTGTTAAACTCACAGGAGGATTCCTGACCAGTAAAAGCAGAGTGATTATGAAAATGCACAGTCGATGGAAAACATTGACTAATTTTATTACTCACTGAAATCAGAAAACAATAAATGAGATAGAAGAAAAGAACAGCATGACATGAAGATAAGCTAAGCTAAAATTCTACTCCACACACACACACACACACACACACACACACACACACACACACACACACACACACACACACACACACACACACACACACATTATTATTCTACTCCCATGTTTGTTTAGTGTCAAAATGTGCCCTTGATGCATTTTATTATCATATATTTAGTGCAATACAGGGTATAAACAAATCCTTTCTGCATAATTAATATCACTAATCTAGCCTAATCCATTCATTACTGTCACTGCAACATGATTATCGATAGCGTTAATTTAGCGCAGTGATTACATTTCTGTATAGATAGATGAATCCCAGTATTTAACAAAAACAAATATCTGCCATGTGATCAGAAAAGAGCATCTTCTGTGGTTTTCATATAATTACTAATATTATAGCCAAAAAAACCCAATCAATAATAATACCTGTAATTGTCCATGGTGAAGGGTTTCTTTTTTTATATATATTTCCCAGGCCTCATAAGCTGCAGAATTATATTCAATCCTGGTCTGGGTAATGATTATGGCTGTTTTTTTGAAAAAATGAAACCTGGGTTTAAAAGCAATCTGACAGAGATGGAGTGCTGTCAAGGGAGACGCGTGAACTTGGAGGCGGTGTAGCGGGCCTAATGGACTGAACATATTTTTTTTATCCTCCTATGACAGCTAACATAATTAGGCATATTATGTTGTACAGCAGGACGCAATTAGGCGTTTGGGGGTAGTTACAGAGTGAACTTTCAACCCATAGTAGTGGGTATCTTATGCAAATATGAAAAAAAGAAATGCAGCTTTTCCTGGAACTGAAACAACTAAAAATATTCAGAGTAGTGATTTTTTTTTTTCTTGCTTAACCCACTAATATGATTCATTAAAGGAGTAGGCAATAATATGGTAATAATAAAACAGCTCAAGCCTGACATTCCAGTTTAACAGAAAATATTGCACATTCATAGTGAAACAAAATGACTGTTGATCACATTGAGATCTACAGAATAGTTGCTTGTTTTTGTTGTTAAATGGCGTATTTGGCAATTGAATAATGAATATTAGTTTAATTTGTACAATCTCTGAATGTGATACAGTAACAACCTAAACACACACTCCATAAATAAGTGAAGAGAGGAATAATATATTTTGTTTCCTGGACCAAACTAGAACCCATGATTGATGTTATCTTTTCGGCAAACCAAAAAGCATGCAATGTAGACAAAAATTACATCAGTCACTGATCGCTTGAAGTCTGTCATCTATAGACATCAGTAGATGTAGGATATCTCTGGGCAATTAGATGTTTTGGGCTGTTTTGCATTCAGTCTTATCTAAAGAAAACAAATTGCTTGCTGAGTGCAATGAAGGTCAGATGTCTGACATGGACAAACAAGACTGAAAATTGTAGTTTTTAATAAAATCAGTATTTGAATCATCAGTGTGTCTACTGAGATATGAAGTGTCTAGTAAGTATACATATTTAATCAGTTGTTATGAATAAGTATTTATGCCTCTTTACTGCACAAAAAGAAGTGGTATGATTTTATTTTCAGATTGAATTGTATTTTATTCCTGATCTATATTTTGTAATTATTTTCCCAAAGCACTATTTTTACAAACACTACAGGCATTAAATAGGTAAGCACCATGGTTTGTATTTTGTTGGATGACCTCTGAGGCAAGTGTATTCTTTTACATATAATAATCCATAATGCATCATCATGATCTAAGGCGATTATTATTTTTTTTTCATTTATAAAAACACTTTTTTTACTCATTAATTACTTCACAAAATATATTTTGCCGTTACTCACTTCATTAGTGTATTTTTTTTCCTATTTTAATTTTTTATGTATTGTCTACAGTCAACTTCAGAATTATAAATTCAGAAAAATGAAACTTGGAAGGTGGTAGCTTAGCGGTTAAGGCATTGGACTTTGGATTCGGAAGGACATGAGTTCGAATCCCAAGCTGCCGCTCCTATGCAAGGTCTTTAACCCCATAGCTGTATAGTTGTATGAAAGAAATGTAAGTTGTTCGGTATAAGGGCATCTGCTCAATGGCATAAATGTAAAATGCCACCCCAACAATATTGTGAGTTTTTGAAGTCTTGAAGCAGATTTTGTATAACTGAGTCTCAAACATAATACTGATTTTTGTGTTCCAGCAGCCAACTTTGTTTTGATTTGGATCTTTGTTCATTATCAGTTTATTGTTGACATCAGTGTCTATGGTAGCTTGCTGTCAGACACAATAAAAATTGATGCCAACAATATTCTCACTTAATATTTAAAAGGAATCATGATGCCATCAACTTTAACAAGAGTCACTGAACCACCAAGCACAAAATACAATTACTTTTTCGACTTTGTTATACACACTCTAATTTTAGTTAACTCCCCAATAAATCTTGGTGAATTTTAGACAATGGTTGAGCAAAAAAAGCTCTTTTTTTGAAAACCCCCCCAAACTGAGAAACCCACAAATTGGTTTTCTCAGTGGTACAGCTTTTTTTGTTCAACCTTTGTTAATGAGGTGGAGTGGAAACACATTGGCTGCCCAATACTGAAACTGATATTTGGGGTTTTCTTTGTCTCTTTCACCATCTTTCTTCTTTTGCAGTTTGCTCATATCAGTTTCTGACAAATGGTTTCTTACTTCTTTTGGATTGTGCTCTTAACTGCTCAGGTTTTTAGATTTATTATGTGGTATGTCATTAACTGTGGCTGGAGGATTTGATTTCGCTCTTTCACTCAAGTCTGCCATTTTCTGTCTTGACTTGGAATTGTCTTGTATTTTAGGTTATTTGTAATTGGACTTGTATTGGTCTTAGCCAGTTCTAACTCACCTGTCTTCTTTATCAAACAACACTTACACGCCATGGAAGGTGAAGGTTATGATGTGCTTCCTCTAAGAGACAAAACGTCAGCTGCTCATACTCATGCTTTCACATGCATTAGCTCACAGAGGCTTATGAT
The DNA here is from genome assembly GCA_039877035.1 of Silurus lanzhouensis. NCBI lineage: Eukaryota > Metazoa > Chordata > Actinopteri > Siluriformes > Siluridae > Silurus > Silurus lanzhouensis. The sequence goes on along the minus strand of JBCEWE010002369.1, from coordinate 144,477 downwards.
TAGCTAATGTTCTTGTGATTGACAGGCGAGAGTGCATATACCACTCCTCCCACACAGAGAGCATGTCTTACCAATCATTTTTTGCCCTTAGCATTTGTCAGGATTCACAATTGCAAAAATCTGGATGATAAAGAAATGCTATTCTGCTGTGCCACTTAGGAGCCTTGTTAAGGTTACTTTCACAAGACATAATTCCTTCTTCTAGAAATTTTATCTTCAACATTTTGTGCAAAAAATTGGTGCAGTTCAATTTAAAGCTTGGCATTTTGATTATTTTTATCACAAATTTCTATGTGTGAATTGCTCTCACTTTCAATTTGACTTCATTTTTAACTGGACCATTATTGAGCACATTAAAACTCAATCTTGACTCGATCTCAGCAAGGCCTTGTTCGAGTTGTTTGAGTTGAAAACAGCCTACAATTATGCCAAAGTTGTGCTTTTTTAAATATAAAATATGTTTTGCTTATATTATATTTATGCCCCAAAGTAAAAGCCATAACTTGATAGAAACTAGTATTTTTCAAAACTAACAATTATTGCAATGTTTCTTTGGGTTGAGAGAAAATACTTGTATTTAGTAAGATATGAAGATTTTTTTTTCATGATTATAGCGTCAACATTTTTTCCCCATGAGTTTGGCAGTGTGGCACAGTGTTGGTCATAATGCAAGTTAAAACCATACAATGCACTTCATTAATGTGTGTTGAATTAGGGTGATAATGTGGAAGAAAAAAAAACTGGTATAGCTATAAAAGCTCTATTATTTCAAATCCAATGTGCTTACATACAGCGCCAACACAACCAAATGTGTGAATATACAAAGGCAACTATTGGAAGAAGTGTAAGAAGAAAAATCCCTTTCACTATAATATTATTAGCTAAACAATACACCAATACAGTAGATTTAATATTATTTGGGTTATGTATAACTGTGCATTTACTAACAGCCCATTTCATATATTTGAGGCTTACAATAAAAATCTTGATTTCCGTCTTGATTGCCTTATACTAGGCACCTTGCTTATAGCATTTTATAAAGACCCTCAATCTCACTGTCTTCCCCTTAGGGAGAAAAACCTAGATCTATCTCCACTTCTGTCTAATGACCCCTCATTACTGCCTTCAGAAGCATTTATTGGTGTGCTACATCTTTTAGTATATTCATAAATATAAGGGGACAGACCTCGAGGGAGTATGTTGGCTGTTCTAGGCAGGTCGGCGTTACATTTTGTGAAGGAGAAGGCTATAGACTGATTACACTGCAAGACAACAAGAGCGGGACTTACTTTTTTTTTTTTTTTGAAGCTCTGAAAGCATGCCAGGGAAACCTAATGTGGACTTTCCAGTCACTGAGTCCCTGACATTTCCCCGAAATACAATAGTGAGAACACACACATGCACACACACACACACACACACACACACGCACGCACGCGCACGCACGCACGCACGCACGCACGCACACACACACACACACACACACACACACACACACACACACACACACACACACACACACAGCTAGTGTTCAAGAACTGTGCAATTGGATAATAGCCCTGGCTTGAATTATTGCATTACAGGAGCAGGGGGTTGTGTGAGTTTGAACCATGAGACAGCTACGCCTACTTAGTTGTTTAGAAGAACGCCCAGACTTCATGTTTTTTCAAAGCAACAACTACAAAGACTATATTTATACTATATCGAACAACCTAACCCATTCACTTTTAAAATGAGCACTTAAAATGAACTGACTTTTTTACACAATTCATCCCTTAGCCCATATTAACCCAAAAGTGCTCTCTCTTTCTAAGACTGTTATATGCCATATATCTGTATAATGTAGAGAAACATTTAAAGTACTGGTGTGAATTACCCGTTTTTCCCTCCACCCAGTCTCCTCTTTTTTTATTGGCTGATTTTGAGTCAGGACAATCAAATGTTCCATATGATTGTTGGTATTGTGTAATGAAGGAATAAAAAATAGCAATTTGCTTGGCAGCTTCTTTTGTTTATCAAACAGCCAAGTTGAAATCTCCTCTGCATTTCAAGTGTCAACAAGCAGCAGAAGCTGAAACAATAAATTAATGCTTCAGGCATCCATATGCATACAGATATTTATGAAAACCTACAGTAGTTTCTTCTATGTGTTTGTGGTTTGTGAAATTGCAGTGTAGGTCACTGCAAACCAAAGCTTTTTTGAAAAAACACTTTTCGAAGTGAAGGAATATGAAACGTGTTAAGTGACATCAATGCTTGATTTTAAAGCGCTAATGTCACAGCATCAATCTGCAAACACTTTGTATTTGAGGCACACTATATGCACAAAAGTACTAGGACAACTGAATATTTTCACTCATATGAAAATATTCTTAACTGGAATTTACACACAATTGTATAAAATGTCCTTAGATGTGGCAGAAGTTTAATGAGCACAAATCACCACAAGCACACTCCGAAATCTAGTCGAACATCATCCCAGAAGAGTGGAGGTTCTTATAACAGCATAAATCTACATGTCCATATGTCTAAAAAAACGTACCAATCTTATGCTCATGTGTCCACAAAGATTTGTTTTTGCATGTACTGTATATAATGGTATATAATATTTACACAAATTCCAGAGTTTCCTTTATTTAATGATCCATGCTTTAATGATAGTATGCCCTTGAGCTGGCATGCTAATCCTTGTAATCAATTTTAGATCAAATCTTTCGGTGTCATCTCAATGTATTTGTCAATAGGCAACAATAGACACAAGAAGGATTTGCCCCCCTTTAGTACAAATCATAGACATTATTGCACATTTACTAGCATTTAAAAAGAACCAAGAAATTGCACAGAACATGTTTTTGTCTTATTTTTAAATATTTCAACATTCTAAAACTTTCTATATTTACAATTTGAAGGAGATATTTTAACGTTGTCTTTTTTTTGTACACACTTTTTTTGCCTTCTGTACTACTTATTGTGCAAACTCAACATTACCTTTGTGGCATTTGACATGAAAGCACTGGGTTGGATTACTAATTTGACCATGTTTGGGTTTTTTTGCATCTGTGTCAATGATGTTTTCAAAAGTGTTGTTCATATGGATGGGGATAAAACCGACATTATCTAAAACATAGTATATACATAGTGTAGTTTTCCTGTCTTTAGTGTGGAATATGTTACTACAACTATGTCTATATCTGATGCCAAAAATCCAAATGTGAGTAGAGCTACATATGGGAATGTTCCATGCCATGTAAAGAAAATGCCAAGGGAAATTGTTAAAGGGTCTCTAAAAGAAGACTTTTTTTTTTGTGTAAATAAAATGAAATATGAAATCAAAATGAAATATGAAATAGTACATTTGTTTTTTTTTTTTATTGTACTTTAATGCTCTATACCTCTGTCAATAATCAAATGAAACAAAATGATTTATTTCTGGCATTTTCTATGTCATTAAGTTTTGTACTCTTAAATACCAACAACAAAAAAGTTTCATTATGTTTCACAGGTCTTTACAATGTCCAAGGCATTGGTCTAGCTGAAGGGATGGCAACATAATAGCATCCTATCAGCCAGGCAATAGGGTGACTCATACCTGTTTACATTTCGCTTCCCATGGTCAAAGGAACACAAGGTTAAAATGCAAATTTCTGTGACACTTTTTCCGAGCTAAAAGGTTTAAATTACTGAGTCGCACGTCATGAAGTGAATGTAGAACGGCAGGCTGCTATGACTCTTCGCAGCATTTGCTGTGTTTAATCTGAGTCCCTCTGGGCTGACTCTCAGGCTGTCAGTTCTCACTGTGCTATGAATGCCTTGGTTTAGAAACGCCAAATTATGCAAATTATGCTGTGCTTTTCCAGATAACGCCCACTTCCAGAAAGACATGAACTCATTAGGAGCTGATGATGAGACTCTACTGCATCTGCGCAAGGCCGTTCTAATTTCTGCTTCCATTTTCCTTCTAATCTATCTTGACATATTTGACAATCCCAGACTGTTGTGGTAACTGAAAGAGCTCAGACCCAAAGGACTTCAAATAAGGAAAACATCTGCTGCTCAGTTTTCTTTCAATCTGGACCTGTTAGATGGAGAAAAGTCCTGCTTGACATCAACGTCACAACACTTATCTAGGTCAAAGAATACAAAGCACTGGAACATGTAGGCTGTATCAAAAGCCAGACCATGAAAAGTCTGGCTTACAGATGTTCACACTTACAATATATCATATGCGTCAGTTCCCTTTCGGCCTGCATGTTAAGAAGACGCTAAATCATGCAATGAAAATGAAATTACTTTTGTATAGGCAGGCCATTGTCATATTTGCTTTTGCATGCAGTTGTGTTCAGCTCTGAGTTTTATCCTTGCCTTTGGCTGCCAAATAAAATCAAATGAAAGACACAGGCAGCGGAAAAACACATAGCCACAAGAACAGGCTCAGTCAAGCAAAGCAGCCTCTAAACGTCAGAGTTTCCAGTGCCCGTGCCCAGAGTTTATACAACATGTCAGTCAGCTTTCAAAAGACTATGTGTATGTCTGTGTTGCTTGTCTTTAAAGCCTGACTTTACCCAAAGCTGTTGGCTGTTCATAGTGGAATCAACAGTGTTATAGTAACTCACACTGTATTTAAAGTCACATCTGTGGTGATAGAAAAGTAAGTAATGTGGTGTGTAAGTGTATTTTATCTGGGGAAGGGGGCCGGTTTATGGCTTGGCACGTGAAGTTCTAAAGCTTCTCATGAAGTTCCGATTCCACTACAATAAAAACCACGACAATGCAGATTTCCATAACCATATGTCTGCATGATATGATTTTCAATATGTATTGCCATGCCTGGAGATTATTTGCTACAAAGTAGGATCAGATACACAGATACAGTATGTACATGACAAATGAAAATAAAATTTGGTTTTAAGATGGGGTAAATGGTATTTCAACATTTCTTAAACTGTTGGTCAAATTTACCAAATCATGTTCAAATGAGCTAATTATAGCTGGACTATTATTGCAAATAAACCACATCTTTCATAAACTCACATCCTGGTGAAGCACCATCGTTTAGGGGTCAATCATTCGTTAAATCATAATTGTGCCATTATTTACTTAAAACTTTTAGGTCTCTCCAAACACAAGCAAATTCCAGGTGGGTTAAACTTGTTCAAATATGTACTCCAATTTTAGTTTATTTTCCTTCGTTAAAAATTAGATATTCTTACTCTTGGCAGGTTTATCAATTTCTCGCTGCAGAGAATTGCATCAATCAACAACTTTGAGGTTACACTAGTAAGATCCTTGTTATTAATCATCTTGTTTCTGGATCACTACAGTCCAACACTGTACCTACTGTGGATTTTACACCTTCTATAGATATCTGTAGACAGACTTCATTTATGTCACAAGAGACATCCATTTACACTCTATTGTGCCAGACAAATGCTTGCACCTGTCCAAGTGTAACGCTTTTAGATATATTTTTTTCAAGTTAGCAAGTTTACGCTGAATGAATAGAGTCAGGCAAGGCATTCCTGGAAAAAGGCAATATTTCTTTACCTCCCAAGGTGTATATTTGTTCTCAATACTGAAAGTCTCTATAACCAGTAAATGAAGTTAATATTTACAGGTCTTCCAACCCTTCGCCTATCGTGTATAACACAGTTCTCTCAGGATAGCACAAAGTACCATGACCAATGGCAACCAAATGATTTTGCTAGTGATTACATTAAATATTTCATCAGTGTGTTTGAGACAGTAGTAGGTTACACAGCCCAGTCTCACGCAATCTATTGATTTGTGTTCGTGGACACAAATTTCCCTCTTTTTTGTGTCACTGAGGACGACTTTCTAAGTAATGTATTTCAATAGGAAGTATTTTTGTTGCCTCTTGCCAAAGTTTTCTTTCTGCCACTCAATACCACAGATGCTATACTGTTTTTATCTCATTTGTTATTGATTTTTTAATCTTCAAGCACTATTACTCAGCAGGAGATTTTATCCTTGTTTTTACTGCTTTATATTAAGTAAGCTATAGACCATATATTATAAACCATAGTCAGTAGTTCCTTCCAGTCAAAATACAGTAAAATATATTTTCTCTGCTTATTAAGGAGACTGCGTTATTTAGAGACATACCCATTCATTACAGTATAACCCTAAACCTTACACTAAACATATTTGCTGCCTTACTTTTTGATAAAAATGGGGGGAAAAGATTACCGTTGGCATTTCTGACAGCATTACCCATGATCCTCTGCCTCCGTTGCTATGAAGACGTAGCCAGATAGAGGCAGTCTTGCTGAGGGACATGAAAAAGAGGGAAATTTGTGTCCATTAACGCAAATCAACAGATTAAAGTTTGTGACAATATCACGAAATTGTAAAACTGTGAGACTGTGTTGAAATATATATTTAATAGAAAATACTAGGCATGCTATTAAGTAACTAAGTTACTGGAGTAAACAACACTACCTCACCAAATCCTACATCAAATAAGTAAACTAATGTTTGTGCACTGAAGTATAAACTCAGCAGGCTGCAACTCCTTTCCACCCTACAGCTGAACACTAATTAATATTCATGAAATTCATTGGTCTGCTTATAAATATTAAGAACCAGTTGGCAGTGTGTCTGTCTGTGAGACTGTTTTTTTTATAATACAGCATATAAACCTGTTATTCAGGCTTAAAGACACTTGTGTGTGTGTGTGTGTGTGTGTGTGTGTGTGTGTGTGTGTGTGTGTGTGTGTGTGTGTGTGTGTGTTTTAAAGACATCTCAAGGACAAAAACAAAAATGCTAAAAAGTACAGTATAACAAAAAAGTATTTAACTCTTGTGGTAACTCATCACAGTACAGTCCTACCACATGGACTGCAGTATTGTATAAGCACTCTGATAGGACATAAAAGGAATGGAAAAAGATATGCTTTAAAACAACAGACTTGGGAGGGGGCTTAAAATGATGGAAGTCGGGTCAAAAGGCACAGGAAGATAGGAAAATGGGAGGACAACTGGAAAAATATACTATAAAAAGCAGACACAGGTGATTGAATTAAGTAAGGGTCTAGATGTAAGGAATGTTTATATAAATACATCATAAATGTTCTAGAGAGTTAAAAATGCAAACATGAACAGGATTTTTACACTTGTTTTTTTTATGCCAAATTCTTGACAGTAACCTTCAAAAGGCAAGCTTTTGGGGAGTGGGAATTAACAGGACATAACCAAAACAGTCATCAAAGGAGGAGGTTTGTATTTCTCTCTGTGTGTAGTCAGATACTCTTCATCCAACATCCTTAGTAAACATCCTTAGTACATCCTTAGTAGTCGACTACTAAACAACTCTAGTTGAGTATAGGCACCAACTTAAGAAGTTGAGTTTGAGAAACCGTCAGAGCCAGAATTCACTGAGCTGAATTTACATCAGGTTTCTCCCCGTATCAGTTTCAGCACGGGGGGGTTAATTATAAATTAAATAAAACACATAAAGCTTTTATAACCATATTTTTGTATGAATGTGAATACAGATATGGAGCATCAAGAACATACTGTTGTTGTATTGAGTTTCAAAAACAAATAGCTTAAGCTAGTCTTACAATATAACAAGATATCTAGTTATCTAGGTAGCTTCTACCTTAAAAGAGTTCTTCGTGAACAATCTACTTTCAATAGAAGAGAGGTAACTCTTTAACTCAACACTAGCTTCTTTAAAAAAGACCTGGTTAGGGGGATACAATTAGCTTTGTCCAATCCAGTGACTACACCTTGTCTTTAGGCACTCAAAATATCAAAAAGTTCTCAATTAATATGTGTGCAGAAATGCAACTTTCTAAACAGACTGGAAGCTTCAAGAGTCTGATGCTTACATCCAATTGTGCATAATCATCTAAGACTGAAATTAGGCTTCAGCTAATTTCTGCCAAATCACCAAATGTATTTTTAAGGGTACATGTCTGACTTTATGCAGCATAATCAAGTTAATTTACTTTCCCATGTTTACCTTTATTATTATAATTTCGAAGACATTGTGGAGTTGGTGTTTATCGCTCGTTGTAGAAGAATGTCTTTCTTAGTATGAGGTTTCAGTTTCAGAGAGGAGCTCTGCTCCGGGATCTTTTAGATAAATGAACAGAGATCTTGGAGTCTGTCTTCTTTTGATCTTCTCTTACATTTATCTCAGCCTTTATCTGGGCCATCTCTCGAGACCTACTTAACAAATCTGATTGACTTGCTATTAAATTTGCAGCAAGGTGGCAGCTTAGGTTTCAGTTTTATTATGAAGCTGTGAGGGTCAGGTTAAGGAGAGGCAGGATCTCACCAGCATGGCAAGAGTTTTGTTGGTGACGAGTTGAAGAAAGTCAAATGGATGAACCCATTGTTACACATTTAAAAAACCAACAGCTACATATAAATAGGTCTTTATTTATAAACCTAATGTACAGTTGGAAAGCTCTTGACATTCCATTGGATTAACATTTCCTTGATGCTTGGTGGCAGCATGTATGAATATATTTCTCTCAAAAGGTTCCTTCAGTTCTCCTCTCCCCATCAGGCAGACTGATTTGAATGCAGCCCCCCTGCTGTTTCAGAATCATCAGAAGCAATCGCTCTGTGATCTGTGTCTTGCCTCGACAAGCCTGAGATCCCAAAGGTTTAAGTGCAATGAGTGGAATGCTGAGATAAATACAGTATTTCATAAGTGTAGGGAGGGTGAGTGGATAAGAAACCATAACTGTGTGTGTGTGTGTGTGTGTGTGTGTGTGTGTGTGTGTGTGTGTGTGTGTGTGTGTGTGTGTGTGTGTGTGTACCAGGCGAATACAGTGTGAATTATAATTTGGCAGGCTTAAGCCAAGCCCTCAAAATATCTGCCGATATACACAGGCCAGCTTGGTCCCTCTGTGCCCACACATATCTCACCATGTGCTGCTTGGCATGCATGGCTGGTGGTAACACACACACACACACACACACACACACACACACACACACACACACACACACACACACACACACACACACACACACACATTTTCCCTCTGTCGCTTGTCTCTGTGTTTTCAGACCACCAGAGACCAGTTTGTCAATAAATTAACATTAATGATGGCTTTTCATGATGCACCTTGTCTGAGATTGCAGAACCCCAATCACCCCAATATCCTGTCAGATTCCTTTCACGTAATGGCTCATGTATTTTTAAACCCTGCAAGGGAAGGAAATGTCACACAAGATAGAATCTTAGCAGCGCTCACGTGCAAGGGAGCCCTGAGGAAAAATGGAGAATGTAGATCCAGTCAAGATGAATTTAATTACAACAGCAACAACAAAAATGTTGCAGTAACTGGCAAATACAAAAGCATCATCTTAAAATATTCTTAAGTACATGCAAATACTCAGAAACAGGTAAAGGCGGTTATCATAGTAAATCTGTCATGTGGTTGGAACAATAATACTTTTGGGCATGTGCATACATTGCATTCTTACTTTGTGAAAGGACTAAAAGGAAAGTAAAAATGGAAAAGTAATAACTTGCTCTATCTGTGATTGGCAGAGATAATCGTGCAGAAGGATTGATGAACATAACTGTATGACTGAGAAAATGCAACATGTTTATTACTTAATGGACACACCTTGCACTATTGGTTTCAGGAAGAAAAGAACAATACATCACACCTTGTCTGTTCTGAGAGCGATGGAACAGCTAAAGTGGCTTTTATTTGAATTTTCTTCCCTTCACAATGGAAACTTCACAGTCATCAGCTGGCTAAGATCCGAGTATGACTTTCTTGCCTTAGCTCGACCAGGAACCAGGCCTAAAAAGAAAATCAGACTCCAAAGACCACCATTAACAGCAATTCCAGAAGCTCAGGCCAACCGATTTTTCCTACTTTACATCCATGTATTTCCAAAGTTGATGCAGATGTAACTCCACTTTGTTGAAAAATAGTGTGTTTGCCAAGACTTCCATATTATTAGTACTTAATTAGTGTGCTTTCGTAGGCCAAAGCTGGCAGAATTAAGCCTTATTGATTAGCCATTTTTGCTACCATTAATCATACTGTACCAAGGTATCTATAGCGTCTAGTGCACGTATATACGTATATGTAGAACATCTGGGAAAACTTGCCAGATGTCTCTGTGATTGCAAAAATCTTGGAAAACAGCCCAAAGGGATTTTTTTTTAAACCAACACAGGTTAAAAACATTAAATCTTCCTTGGTTTTATTCATGCATCAAAAGTCACAATTTGTTCACTGTTTACACAACCTTTTAATGTAGGTGAACAAAACAAAACAAAATGAAACCTAATAAGTACCCCCCATTTAATTTGGTTTGTGTGACATCCGTTGTAACAACTTGCGTAGTAAGTGTGAATGTATACACCATGTTTGTTATGAAGGCATAATCATTGCCGTTTAATTCATTGTTTTGAAGCCTGCCATCAAATATCAACATCAAACTCGTGAAACTCTAATTTACAATACATTTCATTTCAGTCATTTGGCAGATTCCCTTATCCAAAGTGACTCACGCTTACCTCATTTGTAACAGTTAAGGTTTAAAACCTTGCTTAAGGGTAAGGCCCAGCAGTGGCAGCTTGGTGTTTGGAGGGAATTGAACTCATGTCCTTCCAATCAAAAGTCCAACATCATAACCAATGAGTTAACACCTACCCACCTTTGATCCGTTGAGCAGGGATTTCTAATGTTTGTCAGAATTTGGACAAAAACAACTCGCATTAAAAGCTACAATGTTAAACGTAGCTTTTCTTTCAGCTTTATTATAGCTCATCACATTTATCAATGTTGCATCAGACAGGTTTATTCGATTTGATATGGCAATTTGTTGAAATAGCTTGTATTTCATAACATCCCTAACTCAATCCTACCTTGAAACATGTGCAATCATTTGCTGACTGTGTACTGCAAAGTGTCTACAGTCATATGCATTTCAGAATTTTTAAAGTAAACCTTAATAGGAGCCAACCATCATTCAGCACACAAAACATTACTTCAGACATTTTTAGTGAAGTAGCAGTGTGTATGTACTCTAGCCACAAGCCAAGCTTTCAAATGTTAACATTGATAAAAATCAAGTTTTATCACAAACAATTTTGTGATCAAGTTTCTAGACAAAACCAATTTGGGCAGTTTAACAGCAGCAAGATCCAATTTTGTGTCTGTCTTCAAACCTACCTAGTTGAACTGGTTTCATCAGCCTGCAGTATTAAAGATCACACAGGAAGCCAAAGTTGTTCAACTGCAACTTTCGTAATTGAGCCAGAACGTTGTCACAAATCTAACACCGATCACTGCCCTTTTTTCGACACAATGGAAATTGAGCTAAACCAAACCTTCACGTTACACTGCAACTGCAACATTTTAGCATGCCTATTTCTTGTTTTGTCACCATCACAAACTTAAAAATAAATACATTGAACATTATGAGTCATCAAAGAAGAAGCTATTTAAAAGAAATTGCTGTTTGGACATACTTACTTCGAATGCAAATATGCAAAAATATAGCATTAATATTTCCTTTCAGTCATATTAGGATTATTTTTGCCAATGAAATGATGCCATGGGAGGCTAATTGGAGGTACAAGCAATAAAATCTTTTTGAAATAATCTTAAATGTTCAGGTCAAAAATTTAATAAACATTAAGGGCCAAGTGAGTGACATAGTATTGTGATGGTCAAAGGGTCAAGCAGACACGCCAGTGCTGTTTTATTTATTTTAGTATCCACGTTGCACTACTGACTTTATTTAGCTGATGGTCTACATGTAGCCACTACTTAACAAAAAAAATAATAGGCATTACAATGAAATAACAAATCGCCATAGCTTTTTTTTTGGCAATTATTTCTCGGATAGTGCAACTATTTAGAAATGCTAGGATTTCAGAGACAGTTCTGCTGTGTTTGCAACATTTGGAACTGAATTTCAGGCTTCTTTGCACAAGGCAAACATAACTAGATTTGAAATATGTCTAGTACTCATCTTACCTCAGAACACAAAAAGGTACTTCACTAAATCTGATTAAATACACAGACTCTTATGCACTCTTTATTTAACCTAAACTACAGTCATTTCCTGATATATAATTATGTCATGCACTGTATTTGCTAACTAACAGAGCTAGCCAGCTAACATGGCAACTATGAAGCTTAATATGGCTGCTATGCTGCTTCTTTAAAATGTAATGCATGGTGTAATGTATATTAGGGCAGTGGATTATTGAAATAAACTATAATAACCTGTCTTAATGAAGCACAGACACAATAATATCAATGCAGTTTTGGATAAAGAATCAGGTTAACAGTTACTGGGCCATAGTAGTGAAAGCTACATTATCATTAAAGGAAATTGCCTTCCTGAACCTTTGCTTGTAAAGCATCATGATAGAATAAACTGTAGGTCATGATGTTAGAGTAAGCTTCAGTTTAGAGAAAGGCTCTTGTGGGTGCCGAGAGCTTCCCCTCCTCCACTCCAAACAAAAGTGTTGGCTGCCTTGGGGAGCTCGCAGTGGTAATACATCATCTATATTTTAAAAGAGCGGGCGGAGAGGAGGCGGGGGAATCTCCATCTTAAAGACACAGCCTTCTCCTCGCTGACCCAAATTCCTCTCATAGCTTCAACAAGAGAGCAGAGGCAAAATGTAATGTTTTGTGTTGAGAGAAACCAGCATTGCCAAAACACAAATCACTTAAAGACTGACGCCGTGGTATTTGTGGCAGCCTCCTTTGCCGGGGTTTCGCTTTTAACTGTTGGAACAGACGTGCCAGAAAAGGCACAATCCATCATTACTTTGTAGAAACACATAATCACTGAGTTTTCTATAAATATGTCTTATTGTGTTTTCACTGGGTTTTGCCAAAATTGCCATTACTGTTAATAATGAATTGGATCATGTTTCCTGAAATTTCAGAAGCACATTTTAGAGTTTATGTGATCCATACCACTGAAATACTTCATGTGGATGTGTACAAAGTGCTCATTATATATGTTTTTCTTAAGATTTTCCCGGACAAATTCACCCCATGTTAAATCTTGTCTGGGCATGCACTGTAGCTAAGGTGATAAATAAAATATATGACGCTCACGTGGCTCATCCGGTGTGTTCCGTGACAAATAGAAGATAATACTTGTGAAAACATTTGCTCTCCAAGAACCCGAAAGAGCACCGAGTTCAGCCAAGCACATGCCTGCATTCTGCACATACATTTCCTGACACTTAGGCCAATTCTTGTTCAAACAAGATGGGTGTGCCAGGTTGTTGATATCCTAACTAACATTCTTCAAACTGCTGAACTTGACACATACCGACACATCAGGTTATGGTTCAGGTTTAGTATGTTACACCGACTGTGTATCTGAACTCCTGTGCTCAAGTTATTTTCAGTTTTATAACAAACGTGATTACATAAACAGCACTCTTATTTTTTGAAGAGATAAAGGTTGGCTAATTTCATGGTGTTATGTGAGTTTTTCTCTGTTTTTTCTTATTCTCGTACAGCAGAGTAGAAGCAGGCTGGGGTGACCTTAGTGGAAAGGATGGCAGAGTTCCAGAAAAGCATCTTATACCCTCCATAAAAGCTCTGATTAAAATAGAAGTCAGCAGGCTGTGGCTGTGTAGTGGGGGATGGGCAGCCATGTGCTTGTGTGTGTGTGTGTGTGTGTGTGTGTGTGTGTGTGTGTGTGTGTGTGTGTGTGTGTGTGTGTGCGCGCGCTCTGGTAAAAATGTGTGTGTGTGTGTGTGTGTGTGTGTGTGTTTGTGTGGGGAGAGAGAACGGAAATGTGTTTTTCCCCTCCCTCGCTCTCAGAACAGTCTGCATGCTTTCTCTCATTATGCCGGAAAAATGAGCAACAACTGTGTCTGCACCACCTTACAGCAAAGGAAATAGACACACACACACACACACACACACACACACACACACACACACACACACACACACACACAGCTGGTGTGTGTGTGAGTGTGTGTGTGTGTGTGTGTGTGTGTGTGTGTGTGTGTGTGTGTGTATATATATATATATATATATATATATATATATATATATATATATATATATATATATATATATATATATAAAAGAGGTGTAACGATACAAGTATTTGGGGCGTTTGTTCAGTATAACCTCAGGAATGTATTAACTGGTGGACCGCTTTGTTTAGTCTCCGCCTCGCACTTTAAGTGCATTTAAAAAAATATTTATTATTAAACTTGACACCATATACAACAATGCCAGGGTATAAAATAGAAACTAGAGTTAGCACAGTGTCACTGTGGCTACTCACTCCATACCGTAAATAAAATTTGTATAGAGTAGCCGCTAACCTACTATATAGTATAGTATATAGTGTAGTACATTTTAATATGATTTATAGTATAGTATAAGATAGTATATAGTATTGTATAGCATAGAGTGTCGTATGGTATAATATGGTATATAGTATAGTATAGTATAAGATAGTAGTTAGAGTAGTATAGTAAAGTAGTTAGTGTAGTATAGCATAATATAGTACAAGATAGTATAGTATTTTATAGTAGTTAGTATAGTATAGTATAGTGTAGTGTAGTGTAGTATATTATAGTATATAGTGTAGTATAGTATAGTGCAGTGTAGTATATTATAGTATATAGTATAGTATAGTATTTTATAGTAGTTAGTGTAGTATAGTATAGTATATAGTGTAGTATAGTATTTTATAGTAGTTAGTATAGTATAGTATAGTGTAGTGTAGTATATTATAGTATATAGTGTAGTATAGTATAGTGTAGTGTAGTATATTATAGTATATAGTATAGTATAGTATTTTATAGTAGTTAGTATAGTATAGTATAGTATAGTGTAGTGTAGTATATTATAGTATATAGTGTAGTATAGTATAGTGCAGTGTAGTATATTATAGTATATAGTATAGTATAGTATTTTATAGTAGTTAGTGTAGTATAGTATAGTATATAGTGTAGTATAGTATTTTATAGTAGTTAGTATAGTATAGTATAGTGTAGTGTAGTATATTATAGTATATAGTGTAGTATAGTATTGTGTAGTGTAGTATATTATAGTATATAGTATAGTATAGTATTTTATAGTATTTAGTATAGTATAGTGTAGTGTAGTATAGTATAGTATTTTATAGTAGTTAGTGTAGTTAGTGTAGTATAATATAGTATAAAATAGTATAGTATAGTATAGTAAAGTATATAGTGTAGTATTGTGTATGTTCATGCAAGATGAATTTGTATTGTATTGTACATTCACATAACAAAACTCCCATACAGCATAATTACCTTCTAAAATTGCAATAGATAAATATAAAGTGAATGCAAATCATTTAACAGTAAAGAAGAAACAGTATATTGACACAAAAATGTGTCACACAAGTGTTTAATAGCCCGCTCACTACTGCTTTTAGACAAACATTACGCAAGAGTTTTACGCTAAACCTTTTTTTTTTTTACGGTACACAGAAACGTGCCAACATTTTTGTCTGAGCTAATCGCACATACTGTACGTTAAAGATATCACAGATTGAGATTAGTAAAAAAAAACATGGTGTGTTCCTTTAAGGCTATTGCCTACATGCAGAGCTATTTTGTTCTCTGTTCCTCTGTTGAGTAAAGCGGAATAGTAAACTCTGCTCACACGCCCTCATTTGACTGAATTCCAGAATGTCTTTATTTACTCTGCCACTCCGGCTCTGATTAACTGGCCCTCATATGTTCCCTGTTTCCTACCAGTCTGTTCAGATATTAAAGGTTTAGGTGTGTGTGTGTTTTTTTTTCTTTCAATGTGACCACCACCATGGGCTGCTCTGTGTTTGCCTTCATAATTATCTTTTGTAGTCCCTGCACACACACACACACACGGAAATGTGCTGATAAGTCTCTTTTTTCATCTCCACACAATACTCTCGTTCAAGTTCGCCAAAGAAGATTCCTATCGTCCATAGTAACTCCGAAAACAGAGTATAGTATTACCAAGAGGAAATGAGAAGGGAGGAGGCACAAAATGGTGGCCTAAGTGCTGGATTATTTTAGATATGGAAGTGAAAACACGAGGCATGACCTAAGCTGACACTTTCTATAAGAAGGAGAGTGCTGTTCCTCCTCTGGGTTATCACAGTGTTATTTTATATACATAAAAACTATATATACATAAAACTGCCTTGTTGTTGTTGTTTTTTTTTTCTTTTTTTCTTTTTTTTATTAATGCAGATTATTATTATTATTATTATTTTATTATTATAATTAACATCTGAGAACATCAACAGTTTACATTTTTAATACACTTTTAAGCAAAAGGCCTGCTTGTTTAAATAAAATATATATTAACATTTGATAAAATTTTATAAAAATATAATAGAATAAATTTGTTAGACCCCAAGTGTGGTTTTTTTTTTTTACATTTAATATTTCTTTTTCTAAAGATATGATTTATTTAACTGTTTTGCTTATTTCAGCTTTAACAAATATATTAATTCCTTCCATCCTTCCTTCATTCACACCCTCGATATGCGGAATTGTCAGGATTTTCAGCTTTTTAAGAGAAATCCTTAAAGGTGGACATTAAACGCCAAAGAATCCATAGTGCTAGCTTTAGCCGCTAGCTACTTCCTGGTTAGCGGCTAATGCTAACACGCAGATGCTAATGCTAAACGCAGATTTTAACTTTCCGCACGTAAACGTGTTGCATTTGGTACGAGTATGTGTACCGTTATACCCCTAATATAAACTCTTACTATACTACACTGTATTCTATACTATACAATACTATACTAGGCTATCAAAGCAAATGTAGGATTTCATTTAACGTTTGATCTGACAGTTTGAATGCGATGTTTATAAAATCTACAACGTTGCTGCAACAATTGTAGTTGTAGGAATATAAGCAGAAGATGTTTCTTAATGTTATTCATTCAAGTCAAGTCAAGTCAAGTCAAGTTTATTTGTATAGCGCTTTTCACAACAGACATTGTCTCAAAGCAGCTTTACACAAATCAACAGTGAAGGTGAATGGTGTGAATTTGTCCCTGATGAGCAAGCTGTGGCGACTGTGGCAAGGAAAAACTCCCTTAGATGTTATGAGGAAGAAACCTTGAGAGGAACCAGACTCAAAAGGGAAACCCATCCTCATTTTGGGTGTCATCAAGAGTTTGATCATAAATCTTTCAACAATACAGAACACTGGAGAGTGAGAACTAACATGATTACTGGAGTATAAGATTATAAGTGATGTTCTTTCTGCAGTCTTATACAGTCTATATGGTTAGTAGCTCCGAGTTTTATGAGCTCAGCATTTGTGATCACCACAGATCCAGCATCAGCTTCTCCATGCCAGAGCCTTTAACACTCCAGGAGGTCCAATGCCAAACTCCACACATGTAGCGGGATCCAAATGGCACTGGTACGTCTCTAGATGGTTCGGGATGTTTGTGAGTTCGGCATCTACTTCTTCAAAGGTCCGTAATCATCACGAGGTGGGAGGTGACTGGAGCTGGCCAAACCTCAGGGTGTCTCGGGATGGGGAGAGAAAGAGAAGCAGTGGAGAGCAATTAGCGTAGCTGCTGTTCATGATATTAACAGCACAAGTTGATAATGTGCATGTGATCAGATGTTCTGGAGCACAAGGTTATGATGTGATGTGTGTTATGTGTAGGCTTTGCTAAAAAGATATGTTTTTAATCTACACTTAAACTGGGTGAGTGTGTCTGAGCCCCGAACACCGTCAGGAAGACTATTCCAGAGTTTAGGAGCTAAATGTGAAAAAGCTCTACCACCTTTAGTGGACTTTGCTATTCTAGGAACTACTAGAAGCCCAGAGTTTTGAGATCTCAGGGAGCGTGGCGGATTGTAGCGAGTTAAAAGACTGGATAGATATATGGGAGCCAAACCATTTAGTGCTTTATAAGTGAGAAGTAATAGTTTGTAGTCTATTCGAAACTTAACAGGAAGCCAATGTAGGGACGATAAGATCGGGGTTATGTGATCATATTTTCTTGACCTTGTAAGAACTCTGGCTGCTGCATTCTGGACTAACTGAAGCTTGTTTATTAATGATGCAGGACATCCACCTAGTAACGCATTACAGTAGTCTATTCTGGAGGTCATGAACGCATGGACGAGCTTTTCTGCATCGGATATGGACAACATATTTCTTAGCTTAGAAATATTTCTAAGGTGAAAGAAGGCTGTTTTAGTAACTTGATTGATATGATTTTTGAAAGACAAGTCGCTGTCTAAAATAACACCCAGGTCTTTTACTGTTGAATTAGTGGTTACAGAACATCCGTCTAAATGCAGGTTGAGATGCTGGAGCTTCTGTATACTAGTTTTTGGTCCGATGAGCAAAATCTCAGTCTTATCGGAATTTAAAAGTAGAAAGTTATGGGTCATCCAATCTCTTATTTCCTTAATTCAATAAGCTTCAGGCACAACATTATTTGTCTCAGGGTCTGAATCCAGAGCCTATTTAGGAAAGACTGGGCAGGAGGTCATGCTGGATAGAGGCACTATCACGCATCATACACCACACATTAGTACACTCATACATACCTATCAACAATACATGCATATGTGTTTATGGAAAGGTTTCCCCAGAACCCAGAGGAAGTCCTCTTGAACACATTGGGAGAGTATACAAAATGCCACAGAACCTAGAATTGGACTGGGAAACCTGGCACTTGTGACATGCTAATGTAGTATTGTAACTGCCTCACATATTTGAACCCATCAGATAAGATTCTGTTAATGTTTTAAGTGATCTATCTGAATTTATATTTGATTAGATAACATACCTCATGTCTTTCTGTAGAGCTTCTTTTAATAATTATTGCAGAAACGCATGGACTGTTGATAAGTGAATTGGTAGGTATAAAGTTCTGGGAATCTTGGTGCTATACAAGCATGTTCAAGGTCAGGGATGAGAGAGTGAGAACAGAGAAAGAGAGAGAGAGAGAGAGAGAGAGAGAGAGAGAGAGAGAGAGAGAGAAAACAAGTGTGGTGACTCATCATTGGTGGACTCACACGCACACTGACACACACACACACACACACACACACACACACACACACACACACACACACACACACACACACACACACACAAACTCTCACACACATTTATATCTGACCTTGGCACAAGGCTTCCTCAGGGACATCACCCCCCTCCATCTCCCTTTCCAGCTCCGACCGATGGTTGCCAGGCAGCACACTGACAGACTCCATCTGTGAGAGCTGGTGAAGAATCGATTAGTGATGAGCACTCTGTATCACTTCTCTGCTGTTTAGCTGCGAAATAATAAACCAGACTCTCATTCTGCTGTTGACATATCCAGTCCTTTTACTTGCCAAGAACAAGGTGTACCAACGGTCAAAATGAAATCCAGCAATAAAAATTAAAGGATAAAAATATACAGCCTGATAATATAACAATAAACTGATCGGGGATGATAGGCCTACATTCAGTGAGCATTTTATTAGGAACACCTGTACACATACATATTCATGTCATTATCTTAGCAGCCAATTATGTGGCTAGCACTGTCTGGGAATATTCATATCAACCATTACAATGAAGGAAAAACTTTATCTCAGTGATATTAATTGATGGTTTCAGACGGATTGGTTTGTGTATTTCAGTAACTACTGATCTCAAGCATAGAAAGCATGCCTGCCTCAGTGCTCAGTGCTTGCCGAATTGAAGTGCTTACATATGCAACAATTTCTGTGCACTAACATTTCATTCCTTCATACTTGTATGAGCAGAATTGATGGCACCTTGCTCTTATTTTAATGACCTTGCTCGCTTATACTGTTCTGTGAACTCTGTGGTGGTCGGTTCCCCCTTACACTCTGTGTGTCACGCTGGTAAAAATAGTGTTTAAATGGCATACGCTGTTTTATCAGGCTACTTGTAAGAGGATGTCATAATAACTCTTCTTGCTATTTTACCAGAGAAGTGTTGCTTTGATCATTTCTAAGCATAAAATAAGCTTACATCACATCATATTGTATAGAATTGTTCATATTAAAGCACAAGGAAATATTCTGATCAGACAGTTAAATACTACTATCTGTATCAATGCCTTTTTTATTTATTACTTATCACAGTGTTTAGAGGAAATCTTAAAAACCGAGCGCTAATGTGTTTGCATTAGCAAACAACACAGTTTAGGCTCTTGTGCAAAAGGGGTTCCATAAATCTGTGAACTTCATGTAATAACTATTATTTATGATTTATTTGTATCCATTAGGATGTTCTGTTTAGGTTTTGCTCTTACTTTTACCATACATGTATTGGCCTCAGCTCCATGGGTTTTGTGCAATCCAATATTATCTTTGTCGCATTGACACTTTATTTTGGCTTGGATGAGCAAACTCAAAAACTCTTTTATTCTTTTTCCTGCGACCTTAAAATCAGGCAGAAAATCTTCCAACGTGATGCATAATGGTTGGTAAATGTATTCAGGTTTGTACAGCTGGATTTATCCGTGCCTTAAGATAATATTGCTCATGTGTGTTTCAACACTGGTGTGTGCTGTTCCCTGTGACTCACGTCGCTTCTCATGCATTAATGTAACAAAAATATGCATGCAGGCAGCCTACGGAAGGTGTGGGCGGACAGACAATGGTTTAATCAAATGCCGAAGGAATTAGCACGTCCTCTTTAAGAACAGTAAGACCTCGAGCATTGAGGCAAAGCAACACCATGTCTTCATCAGCTTTCGTTTTCAGTCTTTAGTGAACGAAATCAGTGAAAATTGAGGAGCGATTAGGATTCCTGCAGGCCAGGGTTTTTTACAACCGTGGAGGAGGGGGAGGAAGATCATTCAGCATGCATTCAAAAGGGAGTGGCAGGATCAGCCTCCAGTTTCCTGAAGCTTATTTCAAGTTCCACAGGCATAAATCTGGACCTGATTAAAGTCTGTGTGTATTATGGTGAAACTAAAGACATGCTATGAAATATAAGGCAGCTTTCACCGACGGATTCAGCCTTTGACACAATGGGCTGGTGTTCCAGACTTAAGCACCCTATTATTTATGTTAAAATGATTTCAGAATGGCTCTAATACAGCAATCACACATATATGGCACTGATGATTTCTTGGACTGCAATTCTAACTGATGTAAGAAGCTACACAAATACTCTTAAAAAAAAAAAAGAAAGAAACGTCAGATATATTTTATAACCTTATAGCAGGCAGCTTGCAGAAAGCAAAATAGAGCATTTCCCTCGTGATTGCTTAAAGACGGTTGTGTAAGGTTTAAAGAGGACGCAATCTTGCGCTCTATTTTTGGCTGTGAAATTGGCAGTGAGCAGTGTTGGTGATGCTCCTGCGTTGTCTGACTGCCTGGATACAACTTAGCCAATCAGAACCAGTGCCAACGTTTCCTTAGCAACAGTGTTGGTGCCTGCTTCAAATGAAGCTACTTTCTCTGATGAAAATCAGAGCATGCATTAAAATACAAAAAAATAAAAAAGATGTCCAGGAAAATGGATCCATTTGCTGAATGTGCTGTGCATAAATTGGTCGATGACATCCTAGTCTAATACCAATGATTATCAAATGGAGTATACAGTTTGAAGGCATTTGTCGGATCATGTTGGGCCTCAGGGAGCTGAAACAATCTTGGTGAAAATATGTGAATCAGTCGAGCCTGTTGATATAAGTGACAAGCAGGCCTTTTATGCATCACAGTAGTTCCTGTTGAAACACAGCCGGTTTATAATGAAAGATGAAAGAGGGAGGAGGTGGGGCTGCTCAGAGCTGAGATCAGACGAGGTCATTCCACCATGCCTGAATTAATCACAGAGAGGGGGAGAGGGAGACGGAAGCACGGGTGGGGGATGGGAAACATCAAGCGGCTTTGCCCATATGTGCGCATGCCAAAGCATTCCAACAGCTTGTGAAAGTGATTCCATACAAATAAGGACCGGTTACTTGTAGTTTCACGGGCAGATATGATCTCTGATTAGATCTTAGTTATCTGTGATGGAAAAGAAGCCCTCATCTAACGTGAGCGTGCCTTGATCCGTAATGGAACACATTGGGGCTATAGAGCATCCACAAGCCATCAGATTCAATCAAGAAACGCTGTGAATTCAAGCATTAAGCAAAAGGTGTACAGTGTGGTGAAACAATTGTTCAATTCAGTTACATTTTATTTGTATAGCGCTTTAAACAATGGCCATTGTCTCAACGCAGCTTTATACAAATAATGAAAGAACAGTGGAGACTGGGGCAACTGTGAGATGTTAAAGTACATGCTTGACAGTATGCACAAGAAATACATACTATTATGCATAGTATCCATGTAAAGATTTTTTTAGTGGGTGACAAAATTAATCTTTCCTTGGTTGCCAAAATGGCTAGAAAACGGCCATGATGTGGCAACATGTACATGGTACAGCTATGTTAATATTTTTCTATTGTTGTGAATGGGTGTTTGTGTATATGTGTGTGTGTGTGTGTGTACATGGTGCTTTGCAATAGACTAGTGTCTTATCCACAGTGTATTTCTGCCTCACGCCCATGACCATGAACAATTCCAAATAGATAAATTAATATGGAATTTCGCAAAAAAATAATTCGCCATCATTTTGAGAGATTGAGTCATGCATTATAAGATTTATCCAAATTTTTTTATTTTTCAACACAAAACTGACTCAGAGTAAAAGGGTTCATGGTTTAATCCTTATCATTACTTCACTTGAGTTTGCAGTGTGTGTGTGTGTGTGTGTGCTATGTGATAAACTGGCATCCCATCTAGGGTGTATAATCCCCCCTCATGCACAGTGTTCCCAGAATCCACTGAGACCCTGACCAGGAAAAAACATTCACATAAAAAAGAATGAATAAACATTTACAGAAAACTTGACGCATATGTGCTGAGATAGACACACACACACAAAATATTTTAGAAATGGTCCTAAAACAGCAACCGGTGCTTTCCTACCAAGCGTATACCCTTGTAAGTCTCTATTTTTCTTTTTCCCTGCCTGGGGATTCCTTTGTTGTGTGTGTGTGTGTGTGTGTGTGTGTGTGTGTGTGTGTGTGTGTGTGTGTGTGTGTGTGTGTGTGTGTGTGTGTGTATGTGTGTATGTGAGCATGTGGGCCATACAATGCAGTTCACTCACACAGGCAACCATGTCGCAGCGGCTTTAGTGAAAGCAGATAGGGTAGCAGCCTTTCCCTCAATCCCTCCCTCCCTCAGTATACCATAATCTCCCATCCCCCTCTCTCCTTTATGCAGATAGCTATGCTAAGAGACAGCAACAGAAACAGAGATGGGGGGAGGAAGAGAGAGAGAGAGAGAGAGAGAGAGAGAGAGAGAGAGCAAGCGCCCTTTCACCTACATTCAGCTCAGGCTTAGTTTGTGTAGTGCAGAGCGGTTTATGGCTGAACATTTTATAGATATTTCCCTTTTGCTCTGAACACTCAGTTGGTTATAAAGAGAGAGGAGAGTGCTTGTTTCAAAACACACACAATCATTGATCCAGCACAAAAGAGATGAGGTCTGATTTTTATTTCAGTTTGAAAAACAACACTATCTCCAGTGTCCCTGTGGTCATCTTTTCAGCAGGGATGTGTGTGTGTTTGTGTGTGCGTGTGTGCACTATCTAGCCATGTGGAAGATATAGAATGTCACATGACAGAAAGCAGCAGACAAAATGGCGATATCTGCCTCATGGAGTGCTGAGACATGAGCACAGTCTAGTAATGAATACTCACAGTACTTGTGGTTGATGTGTCTTCGCAAATTAGCATTTTTTATTTGTGTTTTATTGCCTTAAATGGTTTTCTTCTGTGCAATAAAGAATGGAAGACATTATTTTGCCCTGCAATAGAACTGAAGGGAGAAGGTACACACAGAGCAATCCAATTCACCACTTTGAAAGACACTGAATAGAGTACGTAAACCCTGCCTGGATAAGAGATACCAACATCCATCCTTGAAGCCAGGCAACAGGAACAAATCTTAGGAACCCTACAGAAGAAAAACGTAGCTTCCAATCCTTATTACCCATGACTTTATTTGACCCATGATAAAGCGTGGGGATCAGGTGCAGTGCCAAGCAGGCAGAAGTCATGTGATGGACAATGTTAAAATGATTAGACCATTTGAATGGAAACTGCTAATGGGGAAGTAAAATGTCATTGCAGAGAAGTTGAATGTAGGATACAGAAGGAGCAATGCAGCTTCTGCCATAAGTTTATGGATTTAGAGAAGGTATATGATTATGACATTAATCCTTGTCTTTATTTATGACATTAAGCCTTGTCATTAGGGCTGTTCAGCTTAGTATCTATGATGAGGATGCTCACTAAGAGCCTTGGGGTAGAGATTCTGCTCCTCTAAAATGAGAGGAGCCATTTGAGGTGGATTAAGCATGATACAAGGATAACTGTGGTCTGGCATACAAGGTTTTTCTTACTGGCTGAGAACCCCCAAATTGATGTACAGTTATACCTGATTAAAATTTGTCCTGTATTCCAAAAAAATGGTTGGTTGAACATTTTATATCATGGCTCCAAGCCAGAATAAGTGAAAAAGCAAGCAATAAGCAACTCAGTTTATGTCATTCAACTGGCAGAACACCATATCTGTTATTGTGGATAAGGTGTGCCACCAACTCTGCTCCTGACTCAAGAAACCCTATTTTGGATTTTCCGACAAAAGTATGTTGCTTTTTAAGTCATTCAATGAACATTGTCTCAAAGCAGCTTTACACAGATAATGTGGTAATAAAAAATGTATATGTTCTTTATAAGTAAGTTTGTCCCTGATGAGTAAGCCGGTGGCGACTGTGGCAAGGAAAAACTCCCCGGGATGGCATAAGGAAGAAACCTTGGGAGGAACCTGACTCCAGAGGCAACCCATCCTCATCTGGGTTGCACCGAATGTACATTCATTGCACATATACGATGTTGCGGGGTGCAGTGATGGTGATCAGAAGCGAACTGTAGTCCTGAGTCAATGTAGCAGTCAGTTGACATTAACTACAGTTCAAATCCATCCTCAAAGCGCCCGCACTTACTCCGGAATTTCATGGAACCACCCAAGGCGTTGATGAGAAACCGTCCCAAGCTGCACAGAGTGGTCTCCAATCGAAGAAAACACTATCCAGAGGCAGGCCTGGACGAAGTGGGAAGATCCACAGAGGGAAGAGGGGCAGGAACAGTGGTCACATGTTTAACATGACCAAGAGAGAGAGAGAGAGAGAGAGAGAGAGAGAGAGAGAGAGAGAGAGAGAAGGAGAGAGAGGGAGAGAAGAGGGGTGACAGGAAGAGAAGTATATGGATTATTATGTGTCCTTATTGTTGAATGAAAGGACTCCGGCAAGACTCGCTATGGCAGCATAGCTAAAAGGGAGAACCAGGTAACACCGACATCAGGGATCTCTGGGATAAGAGACGACCCACCACACCACCGTCAACAAACCTGAGTGAACGTGTGAATGTGAGGGGACGACAGCATACAAATATCCCAGTTCACCAAACACTCTATATCCATGGTCCCTCCAGATCTCCTCCTTTACCTAAGAAAAATCTACTGATAAAAGGCTTGACTAAATAAATACGTTTTCAACCTCGACTTGAACACTAAGTCTGAGTCCCGAACACTGATTGGAAGGCTGTTCCATAACTGTGGGGCTTTATAAGAAAAAGATCTGCCCCCTGCAGTAGTCTTCATTATTTGAGGTACCAACAAATAGCCTGCACCTTTTGATCTAAGTAGGTGTGGAGGATCATATTAGTGCAGAAGTTTACTCAGTCATCTTGTATAGACAGATGGATGTGGTTTTACGGACATAACTCTGCAATGCTGTACTAAATCTGTAATGGCAGCATGTACTAGTCACTATGGCACTGATCTACTAGTCATCGGTTCGTAATCAACAACCGTTTGATAAGCATAGTCATGGTTTAGAGTCCTGTTTAGATATACAAACACAAAAACAAAACACAAAAAATTATTAGTTGCCAATAAATGTACTATGTCAATTATTTACTTATTTGCATTTAAGATGTCTCGCAAAAGGAGGTGACATAAATTAGTTTGCTACAAAAAGTAATATTGGCTCCATGGGTATATTCACTAATGGCTATATATCATAGACAGACACTTTCATTTACTAATTTATATTTATCAGACAGGGCATTAGTAAGATGCTATTATAGAGTAAGAGTGGAATAGGTGTGAAACCTATGCAATGAGCTTGCTGCTTAGCTAATATTGTTAGGCAGTGGAGCGGGTCATTATAGAAGCATACTGAAGATGATGAATGGGAACAAGGCGATAGTGCCCATTTCTCCCCTCGCTTAAAAGAAGGAAGTGAGTCAGCATTTTTTCCTTCACCCTGGAGAATAATTTGATTGTCTAGACCTGCTAAAGGCAAGCAATCAAGGACTGGACTCTGAAAGACATTTGTATTTGTATTACAAAGATAATAGGTTTAAAGGAGATATAGTATGAGTGTAAAAGATGCTAGTATAAAGTAAGGAGAACGCTGTCATTCATGATCATTAGATAAACAATGCTCATATCAGAACAGTTAAAATATATTGAGTGCACGGTTTGTAAATGGTCATCATTAATTAAACTTAATTAAAATATCTGGGCATGTTTGTATCGCAATGCAATTTTAGTTGTCATAATTGCTTTTGAACACTATGAATGTTATGCGTGCTGAATGACTATAATGACTATATGTCTATAACAAAGCTGCATAAATCACTTGATAGACAATTTCATTCATAGCATAAAAAGCTGGCTCATATTTACAAGTAAATCATTTACACTGAATCATCTGTTTTTCAGTACAGCCTTTCTACTCGTCAAATAAGTTCTTAAATATAATATGCCCTTAAGCTCTTATACCTAATATATCCAACAGCTGACTGCAGCAGTATATACACTGTCTCTGTTTGTAGAACCGTTTTTCTCTCCCAACTGTTCACTGGGATTCATTCAGCAAGTGTAATTTCACATCTCTTTTTGTTCTCATTATCCATGCAGCAGTAAACAGAAAAGATGCTGCATTTTCATTCTGAGGCTAACACTGACCAAACACATAAGCACAATTGAAGATATAAAAAGAGCATAAAGCCCATCATTATTTTTGTTTTATTCGCAGCATTTTTTAGACATACTCTGCACAGTATAAGTTAAGATTTATCAAGTACAGAAAGATTTGTAATAACAGTGCAAATACTTCTACCAATGTCCATCTTTAGAACTACTTTATTTGTCAGGGTTTTTCTCTGGTGTCTGATTATCTGACTGTAAAGAAAAGACACTTTGTTTCAGATTATTGTCTTGGTTGTCAAGGAAAGTGTATTATTTGGCGATTGCACAATTCACCCTAGGGACTGTATCGGTTTCTTTTTTTTGGCAAAACAATTCAATTTCCATTCCCTTGACTTACTACTAAACACTTTGTCATTGGCCTGCTGGATGACTGAGAACCTTTACAAACAGATGGTCAGAGAGATTGCATACCAGTGAAAAGAACATGTAAAGCAAAGATGCTTAGTAATTCTGCTCCATCAAGATAAGGCAGCCACACATCTTCTCTACACTTTATGAATGCATGAAGCAGCAACTGTTGCTAAGATGAAGGACAAACAACCGGGAGAAAGCAAACACACCGAAATGGAGCTCTTTGTGCACGGTGACTCGGTTAATAAATGCAGACTCTGTGTTGAAGTTAAGACATCGTTCATCCACCTTGACTTTTCTATTTGGCCTATACATAAATATGTCAGGTGGCCCAGTGAATGCCCTTACAATTTCTGAGTAGTGATGAGTTTGGGAAAAGCAGCTGCACACACATTCACCTCTAAGTGCTTGTAAATTAGGTCACAGTCAGGACCACATGGAGTGAAAATGAGAGATTGAGTCTCATAAGGGCCATCGCAGGCTGCAGAGTTACAGATTTATCTGGGCCATGTGTTTGTTTTGTTCCAACACTAAATTAGGTGGCGAAGGGGAATTCGGGAGTAACACATTTTTCAACACATAGTTGACCACTGAGAGGGAAATTCATGTAACTGGTTCAAGAATGTCCAGCACTCTATAGTTCTCAGTTCTACATCTTATATTCTTCTCTTGAATGGAATAGGCTTTTTGTTTTAAACTGTACAGGAAACTCATTCGTTCAGCTCCAAGAACAGCTGCACCCATGTTAGATCCACTTTTACTGTGAACACTGGACATGAAGTGATGCCTTCAATGGGCGTCATTCAGTTATAGGGAACAATGCACACATACACACACACACACACACACACACACACACACACACACACACACACACACACACACACACACACACACACACACACACCACACACACACACACACACACACACACACACATATATAAAACAAGGCTGCCCAGTGCCAAGTTCAGAAAAAAAGTAATAAAACTATTATTACAAAAGTATAGAGCAGAGAAAAATTAAACTGCTATCCTAGATTTAGTTTGACAAGAAATTTGTAAGTCCTCTATGGAACGAATGGCACTCGGCAGTTGGACAGGAAGGCAAAATTCTCACCTTAGAACCATACATTGATTTTAATAATGTCAAGCACCCTAAGGCTGAAGATGATTTGGTGATTTATATCCATGACAGAAAAAAGAATACATGAGTCTCAAGTTCTTACAATTTTGTTCTTCATCCTGGTAGAAAGAAGCAGAGAAGGGCAAGGTCAGGAAGTACATTTACTTTGTCTGACCACATTTGATGCCCAGGTACGCCAAGGGGCCTTAATGACTCCCAGTAGGAAATAATTAACTTTGTGGTAGGAGTTAATGAAAGTGTGGTTCTAGTTATTCCATAGGGGAATGAAATTCATTTTATGCCTCCTCTAAAGCTTACTCTCGTATATTCTATCCAGTAAAAGCAAGCTGCTGCATTCCAAAGGGTTTTTTTATGCCTAACCGCTGTCGAAATTCAAACCCTTCACTCAAGATTTACGCATTTTGGTTGGAAAATGTTCTCTCAGTTTGCTAAAAAACAGAAGTGTTTTGATGTAAAAAACAAACAAACAAGCAAACAAAAGCATTCGAATCAGAAAAGGTTCTAGACTAAGATATCTGATGAAAATAACAATCTTGAATGTTGGCCACAAGTTTTTGGATTGAATACAGAATTAAATGAGAATAATATGTGCAACCAAAAACATAAAATGTACTGAATTAGAATAGTGTATACTATGAATAATTTATGCTTTCATCATGTTAAACGAGACAAAGAAAGCCTAGTTTAAAAAACACACACACAAACAAACACACACACACACAAACACACACACACACACACACACACACACACACGCACACGCACACGCACACACTTACACAGGGTTACTGATAAACATCGTTGACAGCTGGCAATGAGACAATGTAATTTTTCTATTAGCTCTGGAAAATATCAGGGGGATATCTCAGCAGTTCTTAATATTAAATAAAAAAAACTGATGAACATTTTTAGATGAAACAGTATTTGACTTCAAGCCCTTTAAACCTCTAATGTGAAAAGGTTAACAATGTGAAGAGTAAAGAGAAATTGGTCAGAAAAAAACAAAAAACATGATGAATTATTTCCATCAGCACATACATTGTTGACTTCATGTCAAATATTTGATGGGCTCCACAATTAGAAGTGACAGTTATATATTGTGTTGTTATGTATGTTACCAAACATTTGTGGACATCTCCCCATCACATCCATATGTAATTTTTCCAAACATTTTCTATAAAGTTAGAAGCACACAGTCACATCTTTGAATACTGCATCTTTACAATTTCTTCCTGGATCTAAGGGGCCAAATCTGTTCCAAAATGACAATATCCCTGTGCAAACAACAAGCTCTGTGAAGACATGGTTTGGCAAGTGACCTTCATTAAACGAAAGTGGCCTTCACAGATTCCTCCCCTTCACCCCACTGAACATCTCAGGAACACTGACTGCTCTCCATGACATCACTGTCTGACCTTGCTAATTGCTTATGTGGCTGAATGAGCAAATCCCCATAGCCATGCCCCAAAATCTAGATATAAATCTTCCCAGAAGAGTGGAAATGATTATTACTGATAAAAGTGGACTAAACCTGGAATGGGTTGTTCAAAAGTCTTTTTTAGCTCATACTTCTTCTTATCGCTGTTTTACTGTGTGTTGTATTGAATCTTTCATAGCCAGGCTTGTTGCTTTCTAGAGAGTTCATCGTTCATCCAGCCCAGACTAGGGGTACTGTCAGTCTATAATAAAGCCTGATAATGTCCCCTTTTGTTGAGTTAAATGATTACTACACCCAGTGGGTCAGACCCTCTGCACTAGTGTTTCTCTTCCACCAAGCTGTGCCAGCACATTTATTTTACCCACTAAATTAAGATAAATATGATACCCGTCATAAGGCCCAATACACAGCACCACGAGCTCAGCCAGGGTAACACACTGTAATGATAGGCCAAAATATCCAGCTTATAATGCAGCATTGAAAAGGACGTTGAAATGTCATTCACTCATTTGATTTAGATGTCTAACAGGGAACAATGCTATCCATGGTTGTATAGACCTATTCATTTAATTATTGAAGAAATTAAATTACAAAAAAGGCACAATTTATGGCACAATATAACTTAGGAAGGTGAATCCAAGAGCACTTTTTTAATAAAAGCATTTATAAATATACAATGCCAAATTTACCATCCTTAAGAAGTTAGGAAATACATAACCATGTTTGCTGTTATATTAATATTATATATACTACTAGTAGTATATCCTATTAAGACTTCTAATACTAACAGTAATTGAAAGGTCAACCAAACCAATATATGAATGTCCTTTTCAGTCACATTTATAAAGTACAAACCACATCTGAACAGTAACTGCATTCCCCAGCAACATTGGCAGGGATTTGGGCAGCAAGCTAATGACAAATGCATTGATAAATAACTGTAACATAATAAACATAATATGGAAGGAGCAAGAGAAAAAGAGAAATATGGCAAGTGCAGGACACCCTATCACCCAATTAATTTTAGTTATGGCGTAGCAATCAAAGCAGATAGTACTGAATATGAAAAAGTCCTAAAACAGTACCAAACTCACAAACTCTTTGGAGTATTTTGCTATAATTTATATATCAAACAGAAAACAGACTCTAATGCGCTTGCATTAGAAATTTGCTGATGAGGCATTGTTTCGCTTTTCCTGTGAATGGAATGTTTTCCTCAATTGTATGAAGTAACTACAGTTTGCATTTTTGTCTCTGCTTCAAAGATGTTTTTAAAATTCGAGCATGTCATTAGCCAGGACACAACCTTTAGGAAAACAATTCTACTGTGGATATATTATCAGTTAAACTCAGTATGTGCTCTCAGAAAGGAGAGAGCTATATAAAGGCTGTTCTGTGGGCCATGATAGATTTAGTAATAGCAGAGGGTCATTAGAGGCGTGTTAGACTGGAGACAGAGTCTGCATGAATCATACATTAAGCTCTGAGAGTTACTCCTGTAGCAGAAATACTTCTAATAAAGGAATCATTATGGACAGCAGAGATAGCAATAGATGGAAATTAAAATTTGCCTTAATAAGCAGAGGATGGTTGTTGTGATTATACGTTTTTGCTTGTACAAAATCGCAAATTTGATGAGGAACGTTTTGGCAGTATTTTTGATTGTAATTGGAATAATATTGCCCTAATACCTTTAAAGTGTGTCCATGGTCCACATTCACATTCAAGCTGTTGGACTGAAAGCTCCTGGGTAATTGTAAAAATGACCTTGACCTTCATAGTGGAAAATTAGCTGAACACTTTGAGGTGTGTGTGTGTCTGTATGTGAGAGTTAGGCTGTGTAATTTCATTCTTTAGGCATTTTCTACATTTGGCCGGTGATTTGCTATGGTATAACAGCTTCATCCACCCTTATTAGACCACCAGTGGAGAATGTACCGTGACAGAAGTGACTTTAAGAGTCCAGAGCTCTAATTAGTGCTCATTAGAGGATTATGCTTCCTCATGTTCACATCTGAAATAAATCTGAATAAACTGCTTCATCTCTTGAATAGTATTAAAAAGTTATATTATTTGCATTTATTACAAGATAGAGTAAAATGTGTGTGTATGTCTGTGTGTGCGAAGATTAGTGGAGTGGCAGTGGTTAGGTAATGGTGGTAATGTGCAGCTAGCAATTTTAGAAATGTAGAATGTTCTGGAAAGGTTATTTTTATTGAGGAGTGTGATATATCTAGAGGATGCCTGGTGGAATTTATAATTAGAAATGCATATAAACCATTAAAGATAAATAGACAGCTTCGAAAGAAAGAGAGAGAGACGAAGAGAGAGAGAGAGAGAGAGAGAGAGAGAGAAAGAGAGAGAGAGAGAGAGAGAGAGAGAGAGAGAGAGAGAGAGAGAAAGAGACTAAAAGAAATGGACAGAAGCAAAAGCAGATTCAACTTGTTCTCAGCAGGTTTATTTTTAGACAATGGAAACAGGTAAAACTTTGGTAGGACTGCAGATAACAAGGTAACTTTATGTTACTTTAATCTCCCATTACAATGTAGCTGATTGCTTTCAAAGTGAAAATGTCTCTCTCTCTCTCTCTCTCTCTCTCTCTCTCTCTCTCTCTCTCTCTCTCTCTAAGGCTCTTTGGACTCCTTCTCTCTTTGATGCCTGAGCAAAAAATATTATTTATGCTACTTCTGATATTGATGTTTGTGGGTTCAAACTGAATAACCCAGCCATTATGGTTGCACAAGCCAGTGCACTCTTGTGTTATGAAGGGCATCCAGCATAAAACATGTGCCAAATCAAACATTGGCATCACGAATCAGAATTTCATACCGGATCGGTTGAGGCCCGGGTTACCAACGACTGCCACAGGTTTTGTTAGCCAACAGGGTACCAGTGGAAATTGGGCTACTGTTGGCCAAAGGAGGAGAAGGAGAGGAGGAGACAGCAGGGAAAAGACAAGTGGAGGAGAGTTGAGGTTTGGGTGGGCACTTTATTAGTTGGTACTATGACTGGTAAAATGAAAGAAGTAGCTGATATAATAGAGAGGAGAACGGTAGACATGTGTGTTCAGGAGGCCAAGTGGAAAGGGAGTGAGGCCAGGAATATTGGAGATGGGTTTAAACTGTTCTATCAAGGTGTGGATGGAAAGATAAATGGTGTAGGGATGATCCTGAAGGAAGGGTACAGTAAGAGTGTAATGGAGGTGAAGAGAGTTTCTGATAGAGTGATGAATATTAGGCTAGAAGTTAAAGGGATGATGAAAAATGTCATTAGTGCTTATGCTCCACAAGTGGGCTGTGAGATGGAGGAGAAGGAAAAATTCTGGAGTGAGTTTGATGAAGTGGTAGAAGGTGTACCTAGGAAAGCAAGATTGGTGATGGACATGTTGGTGAAGGGAACAGAGGTGATGAGGAGGTGATGGGTAGGTATGGTTTTAAGGAGATGAATGTGGAAGGCAGATGGTGGTAGATTTTGCTAAAAGGGTTTGGAAATGTGGTGGTGAATACATATTTTAAGAAGAAAGATGAGCATAGGGTGACGTATAAGAGTGGAGTAGATGCAAACTGAAGGAGATTGGAGACTGTAAGTTGATGGCAGGGGACAGAGTAGCAAGACAGCATCGGATGGTGGTCTGCAGGATGGCTTGGAGGTGAAGAAGAAGAGGAGTTGAGTAAAGCCTGAAAGAAGAATAAGATGGTGGAAACTGAAGGAGGAAGACTGTAGTGTGAGATTCAGGGAAGAGGTCAGACAGGGGCTCGGTGGTGGTGAAGAGGTGCTGGATGATTGGGCAACTACTGCACAAGTGATAAGGGAGACAGATAGAGGTGGAGGAATGAGTGCAGGAGAGCATAAGGAGAAAGAGGTTGGCGAAACAAAATTGGGTACGGCAGAGAGATAAGAAAAGTAGGCAGGAGTACAAGGAGATGTGGCAGCAGGGAAAGAGGGATGTGGCAAAAGCTAAGGAAAGGGCATATGAGTAGCTGTATGTGAAGTTGGACACAGTTGAAGTTGGAAGGAGTAAAGGATTTGTACCGATTTTTCAGGCAGAGGGATCGAGCTGGGAAGCATGTGCTGCAAGTTAGAGCAATAAAGGATGTAGATGGAAATGTGTTGACTAGTGAGGAGAGTGTGTTGAAGGAGGAAGTATTTTAAACAGCTGATGAATAAGGAAAATGAGAGAGAGAGAAGGTTGGATGGTGTGGAGAAGGTGAAGCAGGAAGTGGATAGGATTAGTAAGGAGTACGTGAGAGCAGCTATAAAGAGGATGAAAAGTGAAAAGTCAGTTGGACCAGATGACATACCAGTAGAAGCATGGAGATGTTTAGGAGAGATGGCAGTGAAGTTTGAAGGTGAGTGTGCTGGTACCAGTTTTTAAGAATAAGGGAGATGTGCAGACCTGCAGTAACTACAGGGGAATAAAGTTGATCAGTCACACTATGAAGTTATGGGAAAGAGTAGTGAAAGCCAGGCTGAGAGAAGAGGTGACCATCTGTGAGCAACAGTATGGTTTCATTTACTTTGAGAATGTTGATGGAGAAGTATAGAGAAGGTCAAAAGGAGTTGCGTTGTGTGTTTGTGGATTTAGAGAAAGCGTACGACAGGGTACCGAGAAAGGAGTTGTGGTATTGTATGAGGAAGTCTGGTGTGTCAGAGAAGTGTGTGAGGGTGGTGCAGGACATGTATAAGGACAGTGTGACAGCAGGCAAAAGAAGAAGAAAAAGAAGAAGAAGATGAAAAAGAAGAAGAAGAAGAAGAGAAAGAAGAAGAAAAAGTAAGTTCAAACTAAATCACATATCTATTATGTGATTCAGGCATGGATCATAGCGGTGAATCATTGCCTCTTGGAAAAATGCCAGTGCTGAAACTGGTTCCTGTTTAGCGAGTCAGTGAACCATTTTGAAGAACTGACCCAATATTTGCAGAATTTCAAAGTCAAATGTAATCAGATGCATAATGATGCCTGAGTTCAAAGAAAAGTTTTACTTACATAACGCAAAATGCTACTCGTTCGTTATCCAAAGTGATTCTGTATGTCTGTACACCATACAAAGATGTTATTATGGTACACTTTTATGTAAGGAATAACACAATGGGTTGCGATACTATTAGCACCCTAAAGCGAATTATGTTTTTACCTCCTCCTAAATGTGTCATTCCTAGTTTATTAAATTAAATAATATATGTAACATAATATTGTACTATATGGTCAAAAAGTGCAACTGTGTAACCAAGTTATCAGCTGTTCATAACCTATTGCAGATAATGACATAAGAATTACATAAGAGAATCCTGCTGTGAATGTTACTGAAAATAACCTCCTCACAAAAATCCTCAACATATCAATGATATAAAGATTTACTCCTGGTACATAAAAGCACTTTTCAAACTATTAATAGCTTTTGATTTTTTGGAATGTCTGCCAAGTCCCTGTCATTTGGCAGTTGTTGTAGAAACAGCAACATATTACAGTGTTCACATTAATGTTGACCTAATATCATTTATGCTACAGTCTGATGCTACTGCCAATGCTGTGCTTTGTTATGGGAAATTAATCCACACCTTCTGTGGTATAAGTGCAATTAAAAGATAAACAATGCTATTATTGCATTATCAGTGTAGATCATGTTGAGCTTGGTGAAGTTGCCAGTAAAACAATCACTCATGTTTAGCAATAATTATTAAATATCTTACTTCATTAGTTGCTCAAGGTGTTGTCATGGCAACGGAATGAACCAGTCCGATCTTACATGTAGGAAACCGAAGTGGTTCAGTAAAAAAACCTGGGCCTAAAAGGCTTTCAATAGCAGTAACTGGTGCTATTTTGTGTTGAAATGTTGAATTCATGTTTAATAAATAAATAGGCAGACTAAAATTGTCCAGTAAAATTAAACGAATGAAATTAGAAACTATGTGCAGTACGGCAGACATTTTTTACTTTTTGTTCATTAACTAAAGCTAAGAGTTTGGGGGGGAATTCAACCACTGTTTGACTGGTTCAACCATCTTAGGCTACAAAGAAAACATGCTTTCAGACCCCTCTCTGTTTTGGCACCAAGGTGGTGGAATAAACTTCCACTTGATGTTCGAACAGCTGAGTCACTAGGAGTCAATAAACGATGTCTAAAGACCTACATCATCCAGAGGTTCCTTTCTTAGTCTGTGCCCTAATAAACCCATATTAGATTGTATTCATTGATGGAGATTTCAAAGCACTTTGTAACTTGTTCTGCATATCTGCGTCTGCCAAATGCTATGAATGTAAATGCAAATGTAAATCAGTTCAGCTCATCAAGCGCTGTTGAAGAGCTGATGAGAATTATCTGCTGTGCAGCACCTAAATATACAGTTCTGTAAGTCCCCAGCAGAAGGAACAGAAAACAATACGATCAGCGTTTTGCATTTGCAAGGCAATAAGTATGCATTGGGGCGGACAGTCATAATAACATAAATATTAAAATCTATTAAGTATAGCAAAACGTTACTTGGCTGTTATCAACTTGATATTAATGGTCAGCTCAGGTTGAAATACATGAATAAACACATTCTAAAATTCTCTTTATCCTTTGCTTAGTCAATCTCATCAAAATACCAAAACATGTAGAAATAAACCTCTTACATGCCTGTAGTTGTACTGTCTGGAAGTCAGTAACATGCACAGTCATTTCTCACCTCTTGAACAGTTGAATTGATAATATGACTGCAGCTTTTGCATATTTTTCAGATGTATTAGAGCTCGCAAAACTCCCACAATATTTTCCAGGCAGATTATGGGTCATTACCAAAGACCGAAGAGAATAATAAACAATTAAACAAATATTAAAAAAACCTAGCAATTTCGCTATAAACTCATCAACATCTTGTAAGTTAGAATTGTATAACAGCGTGAATGCATATTGAAAAGGAAGTAATAAAGGAGGTGTGAAAGATTGCTGAACAGGAAACATGGGAATTTTGCGATGGAAAATAGGGAAAACACCTGCATAGTTGACATTTTCAATCTCACAACTCAGTATGTAGCATATATTCATATACTAGTCTAGAAAGGATTTGAAATGAGAAAACATGTGCACCATCAAATTTTTGACACAATAATGCACAATAATGGGCTTTAAATTAAAACAGTCTCTATCTGTAAACCCTTTTAAAAAAGCATGGACATTCTTACCTTGGCTTTTGTAATCGTTCAGGTGTTGTGACTACATTCCCACGGTTCCGACTCAGAACATTTGAAGCTCTGCTCAGAAGCCAACAATGCCCTGGGCAGAACAACCAACCTGGCATGGTGTATGCATGCTTTTCAGGTAATATATAAAACAATCCAGCTAGATATAAGGAGCAATTAATTTTAATTCGTTTACTGCTGACTATTTCAATTTGTCATACAATGTTTCAAAAGCGAATAAATATACCCATTAGGCTAATGCATTCAATGTGTTATTGCAGGAGTTTAACTAACTAAATAGTTACAGTAGCCTGCTTATAAATTGTTTACCATGTATATATTGCTGTCACATTTTATATAAGGATTAATCATGTTGATTCAAATCGTTTAATATTGAGTATGCATATTTTATAGTATTAAAATGACTTATTGTGCGCTTATCCACATGGCAAGTGAGAATTGAGAATTGTTTTTTTATTTATTTTTTTAGATGGGTAGCAAATCCGCAGCATTACTAAATCTAATTATTGAAGCCATTTTGGTTAGGAATAAAGAAAGCTTACACAGCAAAGCTGGGCATTTGTAAGTGGTTGCCATCTCAACCTGTCCACCTAGTTGCTGTCTAGCTTGGTGTGCCAGTTTGCAGCTCTTGAATATGTAACATGTGGTGAACCACTATTGGCTATAATTATTGAGTGTTATCTAAAAGTACTGAAGTCATGCTGCACAAGAGTGTCTGCTAAATGTCCTAAATGCAAATCTAAGGGTAATGTTAAATGAATTATAATTTCAACATGGAGGTTATGAGGGAGTATAAAGCCATTTTAAATCTGCATACATTATGTGGCACTGAAAAAAAGATTTATTCAACCAACCACTATCTTGTTACTACATCATACAGTACATGACCAGTTATCTATTCAATGTTATCAGGACAGTGGCACATTTCGCCATACCCAACCAGGTTCCAGTACAATTTAGTGGTCTCTTCTTGATCATTTGGTCAATTTCTCATACCCTAACTACAATGTATTGCTCTATCTTCAAGCAAATTCTAGATTATATTGTAATTTTTTACCATTTACTGTACTTCATTGTTGTCTCTGGATTTCCCTATTGGTCATTGCTTGGAGTTTGTATTGATTTCTGCAATTATTTGTGAACTGTGTTTTTGCACTCTAAATACTTTTTGCCTGGAATTACATTATATAAACACTATAAGCTTCACAATCTCACTCTATTCCAAAAGACTGTGT
Source organism: Silurus lanzhouensis (assembly GCA_039877035.1). NCBI lineage: Eukaryota > Metazoa > Chordata > Actinopteri > Siluriformes > Siluridae > Silurus > Silurus lanzhouensis. The sequence goes on along the minus strand of JBCEWE010002369.1, from coordinate 106,035 downwards.
TCCAGAAAAAGATGTTTTTTTTTTTTTTTTTTTTTTTTTGCAGAGGTGTAATCACTTTAGTCATTGGTTTCCACATGGTGAATCTCCTGGGAACCCTTGCCAAACAATTTAAGAGGATCTCTGCAGCCCTATCTGCAGTAATAAGAGCAGGTCTTATGAGGTGAGTGGGAGTGGGCACTGCACAAAATCCAACTCCTTTCACAGAAGTCTGGATAACTACTACTCATAGTCTTCATGCAAAACTTAGCATAATTATGTAAATATGACATATCCAAGGTCAATACAGCGGTTTCACGAGTTTCATTCAATAGACTAATGTAAGTTGACTCTGGAACTCACTGAATGTGAAATTGTTTTACATGACTGAGACATTCTGGAGTTTTTGGACAATTCATTTGGAAATGGCTACATAATTAAAAGTCTCCATTATGCAATTTTGTATTCAGCATTCAGAAACTTCACCGATTGTATTGAGATGCTCTGAATGTTGCCTGCATTGTCTTTTGAATCAGTCGTTCAGTGATATCATGGTAAATGATAAATAAACCTATAATTTTTTCTAACAAGACCTTTCATTATGGTAGTACATACAGTAAAAGTCCAGAAGCAACAAGAGATTAGACACTGCAGCTGCACTTTACTCAATTAAATTGAAGGTGTTACACTGGACATCACCACAGTACCATAGTAACCCTAACCCTAACCCTTTTTATGCTCTGTAATGATGAAAGAACATTATAATATTCTTTATAACGCAGCATTTATTTTTCATCATAGAGAAATATTATGGGAATGTCTGATGATGTATTAATTACAGGCATCTCTGTGCTGTGCAGATAAAAAACATATCTTTTTAGCAAAGCCTACACATAACATACGTCTCACATCATAACCTTGTGCTCCAGAACATATAATCACATGCACGTTATCAACTTGTGCTGTTAATATCATGAACAGCAGCTACGCTAATTCCTCTCCACTGCTTCTCTTTCTCTCCCCATCCCGAGGCATCCTGAGGTTTGGCCAGCTCCAGTCAACTCCCACCTCATGAAGATTGTGGACCTTTCAAAGAAGTAGATGCCGAACTCGCAAACATCCCGTACTATCTAGGGACGTACCAGTGCCAATTGGATCCCACTACATGTGTGGAGTTTTGACACTGGACCTCCATAAGTGTTTAAAGGCTCTGGCATGGAGAAGCTGGTGCTGGATCTGTGATGATCACAAATGTTAAAATGTCAGTAGCTCCTAGTTTTATAAACATATAGACTGTATAAGACTGTAGAAAGAACATTACTTATAATCTTATACTCCAGTGCTCATGTTAGTTCTCACTCTTCAGTGTTCTGTATTGTCGAAAGATTTATGATCCAACTCTTGATGTCACCCAAAGGATGGGTTTCCCTTTTGAGTCTGGTTCCTGTCAAGGTTTCTTCCTCATAACATCTAAGGGAGTTTTTCCTTGCCACAGTTGCCACGGCTTGCTCATCAGGGATAAATACACACCATTCACCTTGACTGTTGATTTCTGTAAAGCTGCTTTGAGACAATGTCTGTTGTGAAAAGCGCTATAGAAATAAACTTGACTTGACTTGACTTGCTGTACCTAAAATTCTACAGCTAATATTTGCCTTTGCAGAGCTCCATTCAGTTTCATTTGATATGGATAGTTCTATTACCAATTGACTTTAATGTTGCATGCATTTTTTAAAGTATAATCCATGTAACAGAAGGATGCTATGATTATTATAATGTCATATGGTCTGCTATTTTGTGGAAGGAAGTGTTATGCTAAACTGCTAGAATGTCTTAAATACAGACATTATAATTTTCATTAAGGATCTGATCTGATATGTTTTAAAATTCTGAGTAACGACTTATATGTTAAACTAGAAAAACATTCATAAGTAACATAACAACCTTTTGTTCTGTGTTCCTGTTCCACAGAGGAGCACAAGTAAAGGAAAGTTAAAGTAATAGCAGTAATATGCTAGTCCACACTTGGCACAGTAAAAGACCTACAGAGACTCCTGGGATTCTCAAATGAAAGCAGTTAAATGCTAATGGATGTCAAATGCTGATTAAGAGCTACCGGGATTTCTGGTATTTGCTGATTCATTTGCTTATTGTTTAATTGATGGGTTCATTAATTCTTTAAAGCAAAACTTAGAACCCTGTGGTGTAAAGAGTTTGCAGAAAAGATTAAAAAAAAAAAAAGAGAAATTGATGTCTGTTTCTCAATCCTAATAAATTCCAGACCATACACCAATGACACAGTACTCCAATGAAGATCCACCAATAGGTTTTCTACTCATGCAAACCCATCTGAATATAGGAAAACCAAGAGTATATGTCAGAGGGTCTTTTCCTCGCTCTTACCAATCATCAAATTTAAAACATGCTAACAGCCGAATTTTGAACAATTTATTTCTCTTAAACATTGACCTTATTACAAGAATGGTGATGTATATTGACAGGTGAATGGCCCCAGAGAGAAGGGACTGTAGAAAATTATTATCCCAAAGCATTTTATTGTGGTATCCACTACCCTACATATGACAAGGCCAAAGTGAATGACCAGCACTGCAAACTGTTGACTGAAATCAACCCATGTTCCAAAAGATTTTTTCATGTCGCGTATTTATTTAAGGCAATTTTAATTATATTAATGCAAATATGGCAAAGCAAGCTGCGGAGCAATTCCAAGACATAATGCTAGTACAGAAAAAGGACTGAAGGGCTCTGGAAGCAGAACAACCTGCGATTGACATGCTTTTCTCATTTTAGACATGCACTTTGCTTGAAACTCTCTGTAGACACATTCACGCCATGAACCTGAACTCATTGTAATAAAAACAAAATCATGGCCTTATATCATTACGCCTAAGATAAATATTAGTGATATAATAATGCTTATTTACATAAAAAACGGACCAGTTTTAGGTGAATTCAAGATCAGATTTCTACACCACAGCTAGTTTATATTTCAACCCTGACCTGACATTTTGAGCACTAGCTATTCGGGGTCTTGGGTCTGAAGGAAACCACGATGGTAGCTTTTCTTTCATTCTTTTACTGTTTGTTTAATATCTTTCCTCATTATCATTTTTTAACTCTGAGATTTATTGCATATATTGTGTTTTAGGGTTATCTTTGATTATGTGTTTGTACTCTGCCTATATTACAGAACTGGAAACTTTGAAAAATCTAAGCACTATATAGGTCAATTTGAAAGCAGTTACTGTATCAAAACAACACTTGCCAGTGAGAGCCATTTAAGTGTTATAAATTAACCCACGACCCGAAGCAACAAAGATCCATAAATATTTAAAGGCCGTTTCTGTATTAAATAAAACAATAAGAATTTACCAGTCTAAAGAAATCAAAAATATCTTTTCATTATGTTAAAATAGATAACAATGGAGGCATGGGTAACATATAATGTATTCTAACAAGGAAAATATTAGTACCAGTTTATGCATAAACACACAAATGTACTGTATGTGTGAACAATTTAGGACATTTCCCTGCTCTAAGATGTTTTACTGAATTTATCTCTGTACATTTGCTTTTCACCATGATTAGAATCAAAGCTGCTTTTTTTTGTTTTGTTTTGCTGTTAATCAAAAGGTGTCTACCACACATTAAACCAGGCCCTAATGAGACACATATAAACACACATCCCGCTGTTCACTGTGCTGTACACTTACGCTGAGCAGGGAGGACTAATGCTTCTTGTTTGCCAGCCATTTTTAGCTGCAGCATTAATGGATTACACAACCAAGTGGATCTGCTTTGCTGCTTCCACCCATCCCCCTACCCGCCTCTCTTTCTGCTTGTCCTCAAGCTCTTCCTGTATGCGTTTGTCCTAAAGAGACATTGGTCTTAATTTCTCAAAATATAACCATTAACAGGAGAAGGGTGGGCAGCATAACATTTTGTCATGCTTCCTTTAGAAATTCCTCTCCACTCTTTCATCCCCTCCTCCTCCATGTTGTCCCAGTCAAAAGCGATGTATCTTGAAGTCACTCAGCATTTTTGGGTTCACAGAGCAGGACACATGGGCTAACGTTCTCTGCAACATCCATCAGGAGCTAAATGCAGCACTCTTCACTGCATTAGACAGTCTAGCCTATCTAGTTTCTCATCTAAAGCATTCCTGTGTTATGCATACTGTTGTAATGGAAAGCTAAGTGAGTGCTACCCCATCTAACGTTTCTCTTGCCAGCTCCCGCTCACGGATGGCTTGTGAAACACAAGCCCCAATAATGAGAACAGTCAGTTAGAGGGTGTGAAAGCCCACTCCTTCATCAAGTTCTCACTTCTTTCTACTCTTAGACCCTATAATGTCGGTATGAATGCAGTGGGTATCACTAAAATTATATTTCACACACTCTTTGCTATTCTCATGTCTTCCACACAGCTGTTTAATGTATGCAGCAGATTTAGCTTGTCTGAATATACTTATAGCCAAAGCAACTCTGTTTCAGCTCCCACTTAATTGTGATAAATGAGCTTCTATACACACAACGTACCAAACATTTTCTTTAAATGGTCTTAAACAGAATCTTTTCACAAATATAAATCAACTTAATTAAGGAAACTTTATTGAATAACTATAGAAAAGTCAGGATTATGGACTTTTCCCACGTCATTGCACCTACAAGCATAATTTCATGTATTTAATACATACAACAGTAATTAGCACCTGTACACATACTTATGTTTTTCTGCACTGTCTGTCTTTTGTCTGTTGTCTCTTATGCTCATGCTCCTGCTTATGCCTACATTTCACTTTATTTAATATTTTGTTTCTTTGGTTGTAGTTGTGAATCCTATTTCATAGAATTTATCCACATTTGCATCAACATCAAATCAAATCAAATCAAATCAAAATCAAATCAAATCAAATTTTATTTGTCACATACACATACATACAGTGTACGACATGCAGTGAAATGCTTTTTTATGACGGCATGAGGGAATAGGATGGGGAGAAAAATAAACCAAGAAAAAGAAGGCAGATAAATAAAGTATAAACTATATAAAATAAAAAATATATAAAGATATATATGAGGAAAAAAGTGTATATACATGGTATGCTTATGACAGTAAACAGTAAAACTGTAAAAAATTAAGGTGGTTGATCTGCTCCTGATTCCCGATTCCTTGCTCAGATTGCAACAAGTACACAAGACTCACACACACACACACACATAATTTGGAACAAAACGAAAGTTTGGTCAAGAAATGCAAATAATCCAAGACAAAAAGTTTCCTTTGGAAACAAATGATTTGTTTAAATATGCATTACATGCTAAATTATTCTCTAAAACCCAACATGCAAATAATCCGAGTTATTCAAAACAACAGTGTTACATAAGCACAGACTGTTGTATGCTGACCCCTGGCATCACCACCACATATTTTGTTTTTATTGTAACTGTGACCTTTTGTTCCTGAATAAAGTTTTGGAAAGTAAGAGAGAGAGAGAGAGAGAGAGAGAGAGAGAGAGAGAGAGAGAGAGAGAGAAATTGTGCATTATTTCTATCGATTTGCGGGAGAATTACATATACATTACGTAATTGCATTACATAATGCAATCCCAATCAAGTTATAATGCTTAAATGTAAATGTTAAATGTAAATAAAAACAGAATGCAATGAATGAAATGATTATAAACCTATATATTATTTACAATAGTAAACAGAAAATATACCATTTGGTGGTAAATATAAGGTAATTTTGAGTTTGAAGGCTGCAAAACATCAGAAAAATTGAGACAGGTCTATGTCTATTGTTATAGTTGTAGTATGTGATTTAGCATTGTCTTGATGGAATACGCAAGGCCTTTACTGAAAAAGACATTGCTTGGATGGAGGCATATGTTTCTCTAAAACCTGTATATACATTTAAGGATTCAACCTTTCCAGATGTGCAAGCTGCATATTCCATACACACTAATGCAGCCCCAAACCATCGGAAATGCAGGCTTTTGAACTGAACGCTGATAACAAGCCGGATGATCCTCTTCATGTTTCCAATTTTTTTTTATTTCGATTCATCTGACCACATAACAGTTTTCCATTTGACCTCAGTCCACTTTTTTTTAAGGGCTTCTCTATGATACTCTTTTAATACCCAGTGATCTTACTGACCTATTGCCAATTAACCTACTTAGTTGCGAAATGTTCCTCAAGCTGTTTATTTGTAGTGAAACCTTTTTTTTTTTTTGTAATTAGTGTTAAAGCTCATAATCCTTTTATCTGGTTGTCTTGAGGCGTCAATTCAACATGCTTCAAAAATCTAATGATTACATTTTATCTATATTTTGCTGGTGGCAAAATAAAGCAAGAAACGGCAAGTCTCTGTAATATTTACACTGTTTAAAATCCCAGTGAGTATCAGCATAACCCATGATCACAACCTATATTCTGTTTAAATCATTGCTAAGAAGCAATTTATTTGATCCCCACACAGTAATTTAGGCCAGAATGTGTCAGGCTTGCTGATTTGTTGCATGCGCGATGCAGTGAGTGTGAATAAATCCAGCTAATTTCAGGCTGCATTTGGCCTGTTGGACTCCTGCACAGCTGATTAACACCTGAGACTGGTCCTTGGAGTCTGAGAGATAGCTCTCCGGTTTTATCCAAGACCTGAGGCACTGACAGCAATAAACGCGAACAGGAAATCGATGAGGGCAGGAAAACAGGGAATTGGAAGGACGCCAGTGGCCATTTTAGTGTACGAGGTGCATTCACGTCATCTGCACGGTGAGGAAAAAAGCATTAGAATATTAAATGACTAAAATATAACATCGAAGGAAATGCAGCCAATTTGGAAATGAGAATAAATGTGAGTCGCAGTTGGAGTTAAAGTGGAATGAAGGAAAAAAATGCAGGTGCCCAGCCAACCCCAAATAATTTACTGCCTGTTAGCTATTTCCCCAGAGCAATTTCTTATTCTCTCTCTTTTTTTACATTTAAAAAAACTGTCCTTTTCAAAGAGTACATCGCCAGAATGACTCACTTTGCCTTTGAACATGTAGGAAGGCCATAGCACACTTAAAAAAAAATGCAGATTGAGAATGGGCAGCGGAGGAGGATGTAAAATAAAGAATCTCAGCTATGTTACAAAGAAGCAACAGTTAATGTTGGGTGCGTGCCTAATTTCCAAAGGCATGTCTGCTGATGAAATATAGAGGCAACAAAAACAGCCTTTAGTATACTAATGAGAGGAGCCGATGGTGCAGCAAAGCAAGTCATTGGATTGGGTTATTGGCGAAGATTTATGGTTGGACGCACAGCACTGGTCTAAAATATGATTCAGATGGAAAATCATTTTTCTTGCCAACAATCTATGATACCATATGCTTGTACCACAATAATACTTTTTTTTGTGAATCATCACAGATGATTTGTTTTGTGATCAAATTCATTGATTACAAAACACATAATGCAGAGATTAATGGTGTCCATGATATAACTATGAGTATGACTATGGACTTGCATCGAGTGTATACAAATCTCTTGATCAACATCTGTCATGTGCAGTTGTGAATTTCATTTGCTGCAGCCTATGTGCAAAGCATTAGCTTTAATACTATTGAGTTTAACATATAGTTTATGAAATTGTTTTCATTTGTTTGACATTTGTTTTTTTTAGTCATTGAGTAAGGATTACGTAAAGTGTGCGATATAACCAGTAATGAAAACATTTTGCTCATAGTGTCTGTTTGCTCTCAAACAAAGGTTTACAAACGGCTATTGATGGATCTACTGACGTATCAATACGAATTGCATAACAGATGAAATATATTATGATATATGTACTGTATATTATATATAGATAAAATTTTTTATATATGTACTTGACTTGTATAAATTGAAAATCACACCACAATGATGGCAATTCAAGTACTCGCTACGGTAAATTACACACCCAGTATGTGTAGCATGCAATTTTTCATATGACTTGCAGCACTAATCAAATAAGTCCTTTTGGTGTTTCTGAAGCGACACCACGTTTTCTCATCTTGATAGATTATGTGTTGTTTGTACAGCAAAGGCTAAGTCTGTCCAAGGTAATTTATTAGAGTAGCTGTCTCGGCTGTCTCCTCTCACTGAAATGCCCAGCCCAGTCCTCTGTTTGAGTAATCAAGTCGAGTGGTTAGATTTTGCCAAATGCCGAAGAGAAATGCATTTCCACTGATACGCTAATGGCAATGGCAAAACACTCCCCACCCCCTGTATGAATTACGGGAGATGGTCCATTTAAAGCCACACTGGCTTGGCTGACTGCTAACACTTTCCATCCTTGTAAACTCTTATATAAAGTTTAAACTCTTCAGCCAAACCCTTAAAACAGAAGGCTGAGAAAGAGTGGCTTTGTAGGGTTGAATCCTGAATGTATATAATTGAAAGACTGCAGAAATCATTTTGATATATACATTGGCTTTAATGGGCCCTTAGAAATAGCAGCAATCCTCAGAACTTTACAGTTAATTATGAGATTGCAGTTATAAATTGCCCAAACCACTGTGGAATAGAAAGTAATTTGACCAATTCTGTGTGTTCCTATCATGTAAACTATGTATATATTAAATATATTACTAGTGAAAAACTGCTCATTCTTCTAATTTGTTTTAGATGAATAATGAAGGCAACAACATTGTGAAACAACACTCAGGAAATGATACATTTATGAAGAAAATGGTCTACTGTTCCATTTTCTAGATTTATTTAAACTTCCCCAATTACATTGAAATGAAATCCACTTGCTTGTGGAAATACTTTCAGTTTTACATAAAAAGAAGTGAAAACTATGTATTACATATTTTTTTTAACATTTAGATTCAGGAATAGATTTTCAACTTCATTCATTTTAAATTTCATTCATTAGCACCATTTTCAAATATATTACCTTAGGCCTTTAAATTAAACATTTTGTGACAATCAACATGAAAATAGTCATCTTGTCTTGTGTTTTCAAACCTTGGAGTGGATGTACAACTATTCATGAGTAACTTTAAGGGGAAAATGTTCTTCCTTTTTAACCCAGAACAGCCTCTCAGTTCCTCCTGTCGCACCATCTCTTAGAATATTAAATACTGATGTATTTTAGAATAAACTGGCTTTTTGCTACAGGAATCCTTATTACATCATGCGCGCTTTCTGACACACCATGTATATAGAGACGGTGCTTTTAATACAATGATAGATAGTTTAATCTGCTTAAAGTCTGGTGAAGTCTATAGTACATTACTCAGCGTTCCTGAATAGATTATGTTTTGGTTATCACCAAAGTATATTTTTAGGAGTGATAAAGTTGATTTTGTCACAGCATATTGTATAGTTCTTTTTAAAACTAATTTCTCATTAATGACTAAATTTATTTTGTGATTGCTGTAAATAAACAAATATGGTGAGTATAGTATTCATATTTAGGGAAGTATTAGCACAGGTTAAATTAATAATTTAAAATTAAACAAGTACTATGTGGTCCTTTGTATTACATAAGTCTAAAAAGTATACAAGTATAACAAATTGATAAACATCTTCTTATAGGAAATTAATATAAACAGAAGGAACAGTGCTAAACATAGTGAAAAGTCAGATTTTCCAAAGTGTGGCTCAGAGACCATGAGGGGTTCATTAGGCACTGCTAGGGGCGTGAATCCTTTCACAGTAGTGAAAACCACAAGCTATCATTATGTAAGCTATTTTAGATAAATAATAAATAATGGCAACTAGAATCTAATGACAATTTTAATAAGAATAGGTTCCTTGGGAGGATTTACCAGCTCTAATAAATAGACAAAACTTTACTGTGCACATTTAAATAATGCACTTTTTGTGGTTGGGAAAGAAATGTGTACTGAGCATCCCTAAAGCAAAAGAAATCTGTACAGTTAAAAAAACACCTGACTGTAAAAAGTGGGAATTCTCTTGTGTATAAGGCCTTATTAGTTAAGCAAGTTTATTTAAATGGTCCATAAAATATACTGGAGTAAGTAAGTCACAGATACGGTTCCCATACAAGCCATTGATGTTTAGTCTGTGGAGTTGGGACATTTTAAGCACTTGTGTTCAAGCTCAGTAGTTAATCTAGTGGTAAAACCAGGCATTATCATCAACTGACATTAAATACACATCCTAATATGTCTAAAAACCTGTGTCGTAGTTAGAAATAAAGTTTGAGTATAAAGAACAATTATCTGTCTGTTTCCTAAGAGCACATAATGTGGTGAGGATTCTATATTGTTTCACACATTATTGAAATCAAACCTTTAGTGGGACCAGATCACAGAGACATTGCTATCGATTGTCATATTACTGCTGTAGAATCACTCACAGGAATATTTTATTGGAAATTCCTATACACCTACTTATTCATTCAGCCAAGCACATGATAACAGTCAAATGAAGAAAATCATGCAGGTATGGCCAAGCAGCTTTAGGTCAAATTTACACTAGTCATTAGAATGAGAAAAAAATGTTATTACAGTAATTTTGACTATGAACTGATTGTAGGTGCTAACCGGGCTGGTTTTAGTATTTCTGGAATGAAATAGCTCCTGGGATTTTCACTCAATATAAGATAGCTTTTACTGGTACAATAAAGAAAAAAACATCTAGTGAGCAGCAGCTTTGCAGATGCAAACAGCTTGCTGATGAGTGGAAAATGATCAAGACTAGTTTGAGCTAACAGAAAGGCTACAGCCACTCAGATAACCACTGTAACACTGTGTGGTTAGTAAAAACATCTCGGAATGCACATCACGTCCAACCTTGTGGCAGATGAGCTACAATAGCAGAAGACCCTGTTGGGTTTTACTTCTGTCAGCTGAAAGCAGAAAGTTGAATATGCAATGGGAACAGGCTCACCAAAAAAGGACAGCAAAAAACTGAAAAGAATTAATGATAAATCTAGATTTCAGTTGAATTTGGCATCGGTCTGAATTTGGCATATGCAGCATGACGCTATGAACCCAACTGGCCTTGTTAACAGTCCAGGCTGGTGGAGGTGGTGTAACACGGTTTTGGGAATGTTTTCTGGGCACACCATCGAACCATTAATATCAATTTATCATTGACTTGAAATGAGGGTTCATCAGGGCCTCAGACAGGAGATTTACAGCATGAAAGTGTCCTTGAGAAATGTGCAGTAATTGCATGATGCAATCATGCCAACATGCACCAGAATTCCAAATCAATGTTTCCAACATCTTGTGAAATCCATGCCACGAATGATCGCTACCCAGAATTCATCTAATATTCCTAATAAAATGTTCAGTGAGTGTATCCAAACAATAACTAAAAAAAAAACAATCTAAAGAGACTCCCTAGAAAAGAATCTGCTATAATGCAATATGTTTATACATTGATGTGAGACTAAAGCACATCAAAGAGGGTGGGTGAGTCCAGTTCAGCATGAGAACATTGATAATAAATCCCTCAGTCAGACACAGGCAGAGAGATTAGCACGCTGCACATCTGGGCGGCTTTGCAGAGAAAGCTGAGAACAGAGAAAGTGCGTCTGGTGATAAGAACGTTTTTTTTTCTTTTCTGGCTGTTCAGAAAAGTGGAGATATACATTTCCTTCTGTTTATGAATAAACTGAATTGTGTGTAGTTCAATCAACTCACCCTAAACTTAATTTTCTCCAGTTATGTGTATATGTATATATGTATCTATATCTATCTATCTATCTATCTATCTATCTATCTATCTATCTATCTATCTATCTATCTATCTATCTATCTATCTATCTATCTATCTATCTATCTATCTATATATATATATATATACATATGTTCATATTCTGAGTTAGTCAGTCACTTTCTCCTTCATATTTTCAGTAGCCTTTTTTTAGGCATGTGACTTCATATACTTAACCCATAAATTACATCTAAATAGTGTTAAAATCAATATGCGTCTGAATTCTGGCTTTAAACTCATGCTACATGACTTCATAACTATTAGAGTGAATAATTCAGACTGACAATTATAGTTTGTAGATTATATTCCCACATTCCATTACTCACTGTCACTGTCAGGGCAGTCAGGGCACCATTGATTCATGGTGAATCAAACCCAGGAACATTGGGCATAAAGTAAGAACATATCCTGGATGTGACGTCATTCCAACAGGCAAAGCAAATGATATGGTAACATTCTAACTATATTCCATTCTGAATATATTTGAGTATTTATTATGCCATTAATCATTTACCCACATGTAAACTAAACATGATTGCTAATCTTAGCAAGTTTCTGTAGTTGGGCTGTTACAGTGGGATGCATGACAGCCACAAATGCAATATGTGCTATCATAGACATCTACGTAGTAAAGTAAATTATGAAAGCGTAATATGAATGACAGAAATAAGAGGAAGGGAGGCTGAGGATTCTGTGGACTTGCATGGAGTCCACAGAATAGTCACAATCTAATGACATATGACAGATCCAGGCCACTCTGCTCCTATCATAAAAGAGCTCTGAGTGCTATTGATCCTGATATTGCTGTTGGAGCTTTACCACAGTGTGCTCAGATTAACTCATGTCTGCAAGGCACAGCGAGCTTGGAGACCTCACTTCAACTGACAATACTTAAAGAAAAAAGTGTAAAGCAACCTTGAGTGTGGGAAACACACACGCTAGCACACACACACACACACGCCCACACGCGCGCACACACACACACACACACACACACACACACACACACACACACACACACACACAACAACTGCAATAATAATAATAATAATACTACTACTACTACTACTACTAATAATAATAATAATAATAAAAATAAAAATATTCACTGTGATTATTGCTGAATAGGGTGTTGAAAATTTCAGCTATATATATTTGCTAGTCCTTGTGTCCCATTGGGAGACAACATCTAAAATGGAAGCCACATCTAAAATAATTTTTTTACTTTGATACTGTATGTTTCTTTCCTGCAAAAATAGATGCTTTAAAGGAGATTTGTGTCTTTACCTGAAATCCATAAGTACTTTTACAATGGCTGCTACGCACTTCCATTTGTTTTGCTATAACGCTGATTTAAGACTTTGATAAATGAGCCTCTCATGCTACAAATTCATACACAAGCACCAACTGTCCTTAACTTGACAAAGGTTAATAACACATTCTTAAGTTTGTTCTCCATCAATGTAACACATTGCTGACATAAACAAAATGGCCTTAGTTGACTGTCTGGCTTTGCCTTTTTGTCCACCATGGAATAAATCATGCATATACAGAATATATATGCATATACAAAATAAGAATATATATATATATATATATATATATATATATATATATATATATATATATATATATATATATATATATAAACACACACACACACACACACACACACATGTTCCTTTAAAATAAGGAATAATTAATAGTATGAATATTTTATTTAACCAATGAACAGATGTTGAACATTAGTCCAATTTAAAAATCCTCCCTTAGCAAAAATAACAGCTTTACACACTCTTGGCATCAAGAAATTTAGTTTCTCCAAACATTCAGCTGAAACACTTCTTGTAAAACTGTCCAGAGTTGTTCTTCATTGGTTGATTCTTTTACTAGTTAAGATTTTTGCCTTTGTGATCCAGTTTATCGCAGATCTCTGAATAATGACAGGTAAATCTGCAAGCACAAGAGCTCTGGAAACAGCATTTTTAAAAAACACACACTTATGCTTCATTTCCCAAAGTAGATTACATAGGAATTCATTGATAATCAAAGTTAAGGATAAAACCAAGATAAAATCAATAGAGTAGAACTGTGAGTGATTGATATATATATATATATATATATATATATACACACACAAAGGTACAAAGGTTTGGAAAAACCAAGTCTTTTATCATTTTTGAGAGACACATGCATGTTCCTTTTGTTGATATGCAACAAACTAGTTTATTATTATTTTTTTTTTGGTATTCATTTTTATCTAACTGTCACCTTAGGCAATAATTGCTATTACTCAAGTCTCTCACCTGTATTTAACATTCACCTCCTTGAAAATTAAACACAAAATGTCAGTTTTACATCATAAGAAGCATTATAGAAGGACAAAGTAAAAAAATGGCATATTGATATCTTGGCTAACATATTGATTCATGAACTGTATTTATTGTATTCATAATTGTGATTTAATTTAGAATAGGTTTCTTTAACAACAGAAAGATAATGGTGCTACAAATGTCTTAATGTTTGTATAAATAAAAGTGCAAAATATTGTATTAAATATAAAGTTTTTGCTAACTAATTTAATGCAAAATGACAGGTAAATATATATAACCTATAAAGCTGATATAACTATGTAATTGACTAATTAGTTATTAACTGTAGTGTTGATATTGGTTATGATAATCAGCCATTTATTAAATTTTCTCCCTAAAATCTCCCAGAAACTTTGGAAAGCCAGGTGTGAACGCGTACTGAGTGGAATGCAAGTTCTTTGAAGAATCTGATGCGCACACAGATTCAAACACTTAGGAGCAAATTAGCATAACCAATACTCCTACTGTCACATGTTTGGGAGAATGTGAAAAATAGTAAACCTTGAGAGGCACAAATGAGGAGATATAAAACTCTGTGCAGATCAGGATCGAACCAGGATCCAGGCATCTGTGCTACATGCTGCTCCACTGTGTCAATTAACTGTGTTAGTCACCCAGTTTAAAATACTCAGTTCTATTCACTATCCTGAAAAGCTAGTGATTGATCACAATCAACAAGCATCACAGCATCCAGCACTGAAGTGGCTCATCACATTCTTTATTTTGGAACAAGTAATCATGTAACATTACAAATGATCATAAAAGGTAGTTATTATGATGTGAAATGTGTAATATTTCAAATAAAAACACATCAAAATACCCACTTTACCCTCTGATTAATTGATTTTCAGATCAATTATTATAAAATTAAGTCAAATCCAACCTTCGATCTCATGCTCTTTTTAACTGAATATAAATTTGCACAGATTTTTGCATCACCTTTTTTTATTACATAGCCTCTCACTCTGTCACTGTCTCTGTTTCTGTCTCTCTCTTTCTCTATCTCTTTTTTCTCTTCGGGCCATTGCCAATTATTCAGACATTAAATTGCACTGCTGCACTGTTTGACGTGTCCTTACATTACACCCAACACTGGCTGACAATGTCAGCTATAAATACCACACCACAGGGTGCTCTGGGACTAAAAACAAAAACCTCCCTATGCCCGCCGCCTCTGCATATTCATGGCTGCACTCTTATAATGGAAATTCAGATTATCCGTATAACACAGCGTTGTTACCGCCATCATTATTTCCACTGCCCTGGTTTGGATATTGGTGAATCACTTTCACATTTGCAGAGTGCATTGAATTAGTTTTCAGACGAGATCAACAATGTGGTTCTATTCTTACTCGTTCTCCAGAGGCTCTTGCTTATGTATGAGTGAGTTCCTGTTTTCCATTGCTTCTTTTTGGCTTGATATATTTACCATCCAACTGGACAGATGAAGCAGTATGAAAGGGGAGTGTGTCTCTGTGGGATAGAGCTATTTATCCCTGTTGGCAAACAGCAGACTGGAATGACGACTGGATCTCTTATGCTTTTTATTTACATGTGAATCCTACTTCCACTTGTAATACATTTACAAGAGGTTTAAAACTCTAAAGCATGCTGAGCAGTAGGTAGTCTCTGAATAGCAATAATGATAATGTAGTTTGGCCCATTGCCTTATCACTGATTGAATAAATGTGTTATGTAAGTAAATAAATAGGTGTGACATCCTGAACATTTCGGTTGTATGATAACAAACAACAACAACAAAAAAATCTGACCAGAATTGCACCTAATTGATTTGCTTTGTCTGAACTACCATATGCTCACAATGATTTATACCAAACCCTCCTGTTCTCTCTCTCTCTGCTATTTCCAAAATTAGTATCTGCAAAGCTGCACTCCTCTCTCTCTCTCTCTCTCTCTCTCTCTCTCTCTCTCTCTCTCTCTCTCTTGCTCTCTGTATTCCCCTCAGTAAGCATTACAGCAGGACATTGGAGTGCAGTGATTTGCTGATGCACGTGTATGCGGACCTTGCTGTGCCTCTAGCAAGATGCCTACACCAGTTCTGAGTACTTTTTAATAACAGTGTGTGTATATTAGCTGATCATTTTTTTCCACAGCAATTTACATATGAAAACATCTTACCTTTCTTGGTTTTGGAAAACCAGCCAGGCTGAGGTTCTGAGCACAGTCTAAGAAACAAACAAAACTTCATAGTGCTGTTATATAAACAAAGATCATTTGGATGTTCCATTATTGTCCATAATAAGTCAAACAAATAGCATGATATCCTTGTCCATAAAGTTTTCATCAAAGATTTGGAAACAATGCGGGGTCATTTTATTGTCTTCTTTGTGGAATGCACTCTGATTTATGACAGTTGTAAGGTTCAGGGAAAATCCATATGAAGATGGAGAAGGTTGAGCACACTGTGTGTTATTGAGTCTACCCCAATCTAATTGCCTTCTGCAAAGGAAACACTTAGATCTTTTGTGTCCTTGCTTGATTAATAGGCTCTTGTCATGAGTAAAGAGCTTTTCAATAGTGTCTAGACCACTGCTTTGCCTTTAAGCCTCCAAAATTAAGATATAGAAAATAAGGACTCAAAAAGCAGTACTATATAAACATGCTTTAATCCAATACCTAAAAAAATATTTAGTTGACAATTAATATTACACTGTACCATTTATTGCATAGTATTTGAGTATATTCAGAAGCATATAATATGAATTCCAGCATGACTTAAAGTGGCTACCCTGACCCTGATCAGGATTAAGTGGTTACCAAAGAGGAGTACAATCACACAGTGGTGTCAAACTGACAGACATTGGATTTAATACAGCTCCCCTCTTGAGTCAATATAAGGCATGAAATAATGATTTCAATCTATGGTAAGAATCTTGTCTAACTGAGACATTTCTCTGAATTCAGCAAACTCTGTCTGGAATGCACAAATCCTGTGCAACTCTCTGAATACTGCTTAAGTCATGAAGTTATAGCTGAAGCCTGAAAACTGATTTTTCTATTTTAAAAATGAACTTTTTTCTACATGCAACCTCTGTGACAGTATATTGAAAATACATTTTTCGAATCTTCAAAAGTATATGTTCATATACAAATTTATATTCAAACTAATGAATAATGACTGGATGCTAAAACCTTTCAGTATTACCAAGGACCCATGTGTAATCCCTGAATAATATAAGCAAACTATTATTTTCTATTGTTGAATTAGAATGAAGTAGCTTAGGTTTTGCAGTTATGCATTCAAGTTTCCTCCTTGCCTTTGGTCACTGTGATTTCTTCATAAAGCTTCACATGCATGCTTCATGTCCACAGTCAGCTTTTCTCTATTCATTAACGCTAATAAGGACTGACACCGGATTGAAACTCCTGTGCCCAAGGATTAGATACAACACCAAAACCTTAACCCTTATTCCAACACTCATAATCTAGGCAACCATGGAACTTCATTTCATGTGTGCAGTAAAAGATTTACCATGCACAGTGACAGAAATATGTGGTTATATAAAGCTTTTAGGTCATTGCAGAGATATCATGAAATAACTGACTTTCATTTCTCTCTGTTCTTTTTCAGGCACCTGTCAGTAAAATACATTTTAAATCCGGTTATCACTAATGTTATACCAGCTTGTCATCTTACTGCTATCCTCCTTTGTCCTGAAGACTTACCTGAATTGGAACAGTTACTTAAAGTTACAGATTTAGCTCTAATAATTACACAGATACTGAACACCCCTTCAAGCATATTTTCAGTCTATTCAGTACCAATTACACACATTTTGTAATAGGGATTTGTGTCTGGTATAGAAATCCCTCTAAGATGTGGCTATGAAAAAATAAAATGCATTAGTATGAGTACATCAATATATACATGTGAATTGTTAGAGCCATTCTATTGTAGAAAAGTAATCAATGCCTTCTGAACAACTAAAACAGAGAATTCAACAGTACAGTGGGAATATTTAATATTCCCATATTCCCTTACCCATACTTAATATTTAATATTTAAGCTTGCATTAGAGCAGAGTATAAAGTCTGATCACTTTTTACAATCACAGTAAGCAACAAATAATTTCAGCATGCACAGAAGCAAAGCAACAGAAGACCACATTGGGTTCCAGTCCTCTCTGTCAAAAACAGGGAGCTCAGTCTATCATTGATGCAGACTTTATTGAATGTTGGACAGGTTTAAGCTGTTTTAAGCTGTTTTCAATAGTAATGATTCTAAAATATGTTTTAATTCAATTTCAGTATGAATACCAGAAAACATACATAGTGTACACTAGAGAGACCAAAGTATTGGGACATCTAACTTTTCCAGCCATATGTGGTTCTTCGCCAAAACAAAATTGGAGGCACACAATTGTGTATATAATGTCTTTGGATGCAGTATTTAATTCAAATCTCCAATGCCCCATTGAGGTTATTATAACAACAAATGTGGACTAAATGTTGAATGGGATGTTCAGAAAGCACATATGAATCTTATGGTCAGGTGTTCACACATTTCTTTTGCCTATACTGTATATTTCGAGGGTACTACCGTGTACTTAAAATAGTCTACTTACATTAAATTCAAGCTCAAGTTTTAAAAAAATATGTACCAATTTCAATTTTTTTTTATCTTAATAGTGTTAATCATAAGAGTGGCTGCATGTATGCTACACTATGCTGCAGCATAATCAAGTTTAGTGCATTTGGGTTTGCACAGTTGGAGATTTATTAAAAGCCATGTGACAATTCACCTGATTTCCCTAGCCTGCATGTGTGTGGTTTAATCTGTGAATGTATAGTCTCGGTTAAACAAGCAATGTCCTGAGGAGCTTAAGCAAAAAAAAAAAAAAAAAAAAGATTCCACTAATCCTATCAATGATTTTCATCAGCCACAGACAAAAAGCTCCTTCTCTTTTGTCCTTGGTGGTAGGCATGGACTGACTCACAATGTGTTTGTGTCTTCTAAATTGGCAATAGCAGTCATCCTGTTTCACCGTGTGCTTTCCAAGCCGTTGGTGACAGACAGGATGATCTTAACAGCGGTGTTCAAAAGCTTAGGACTTCCCCTGCTTTAGGAGGTTACTGGGTTCATTTCTTGTTCTGTCTTGGTTTCTTTACGGAAATATGTGAGAGACTTGCACGCACCACCCCCACTACCACACACGATGGACTAGAAATATGCTTTGAAGAATGCACAGTGAGGAAGTGGCAGCCTGTGTGAAGAGATATTGTGCCAGAGTGCACTGAAATAGGTTAAAGCTCAGAGCCTAAGACCTAGATGGGGGTGTTGAGCGAGTCTATTTTCAGTTCTTACACAGTCAAACCACTGCTATTATCTAACTTTTTCAGTTTGCAGCATGCACTTGTTTAAGTCTTGTCATGCCAGAAAATATCCTCAAAGCCCTTTTTTGCTATGAAATCTGCCAGGTTTTTTCCGAACCCTTCAGGCAAACAGAAAGACTTCAGTGATATGTTTAAACAATGTGTGCCTGGTTTTCCCCTGTTAACACAGCAGCACTCAGGTGACCTAATCTAGTTCTAAAATTCTAAAAACAGCATCATAAAAGTTCAAGTTTTCAATTTAAAGCCCAAGTGGTAAAAGCTGGTGTAGAATTCTGAATCCTACTGTATGGGGGATTGTAACACAACGAAAGGGCTGTTAACAACTCCAGAGCAACTCAGGTAACCCTGTGTGATGCTGTTGTGGTTAGGCTTCGCCCACGAGTTGTGACCTCAGATCACCTCTGTTTCCTTTATTTGTTTTTCCCTTGTATCCCCCCCCACACCCCTTCAGTTGCAGAGCTGCCATGCATCATAAGAATGTGGTGCCACAGAGATCATACCCAGTAATTATAGTTAAAATGAGACAGGGAGTGAAACAGCACTCTCACCGGATGCACTGTTGCAGAGCATTTAGTTCAAGAGAACAGAAAATAAAAGCAGCAACACAGAAGGGGAAAAAAATCACTGGTATGTTGGCCAATTCTAAAGTGAGAAGCTCAAGCTGAAGCTCAGTGCCCAAGTATGTAGTCATTACGCAGTAGTTTGTGTACATTCTGCCACATCAGCAAGTCATTCAATACTGTAATCCAATGGCCTTTCCTATTCCTCTCACACTGGCGTAATTGCTGCTACAAATTTAGGTTATTTTACACTTTTTTGTGATTCAAGATCAAATATTTTCAAATGCAAATTAATTAAATTATTATTACTTTATTATTACCTTTACTTAATCTTTAACACTGTTGTATTCTCATTAGAACTCTTAAACCATTCATTGACTAATGTTCTTCATGAGGTTTTAAATTCCTTTTTCATTGCCATTCTGTCCCTGAACATTGTTCGCCTTTTTTCCCCCCATGATTTATTCATATTTGTCGACCTTTGCCAATTTGACAGCTGTAAATACCAATATGGATTTATTACTAAAAAATAAAACTCATTAGTTATGAACAGTTAATAGACAAATGAAAGCTTGTTGTAGCTAAATTGAACAATGATCTTAAAAAAAAAAAAAAAAACACAAGTCATGAAATGTATCCAATACAAAACAATCAAAGTCCTGCATTTGATTGAAATGAAGGTATTTCTTAGATACTATTGTATATTAACATATGAATGAATATAAATTACAATTGGCTTCTTTGCAAGGATGTAAATCAATAAACTCTGCAAAATTGTGGTTGGCCACAACAAATATGAAACTATGCACCTTGCTAAATACCACTCCCTGAGAAATAGGACATGAATACGTGCACAGGATGTTGTTTTATTTTCAACAGTGACTTTAATGGCTATGAACACCACAAAACTAAGCAATCTCATTTACTTTATTTGTAATACACTTTTCAGTATCTTTGTGATCAAATCAATTAAATTGTATTTCTATAGTTCTTTTAACAATGGACATATTCCCAAAGCTGCTGTAAAGTGTCCATTTGTCCAATGTCCATTTCTATTCAGATATCTTAATATCATGATTTGTTTTGGGCCAGAAAAATACTTTCATAGAAATGTGTAGGTACATGTGTCAGGCGCAAAGAACGTACGGAAACCAAAGTGAATTCAACGATGGCCTTTTAATGAGAAGCAAAAGGGCACGGCAGAAAGCACGAAAAAATAGCACCCAACAAGGGTAAACTAAACCTGGAGAAAACTGGAACAAACAACACACAGAATCTTGCACGCTAAGCGAAACCAAACGGAGTAGCTTGGGTAGTCTGGGTGCTTGGGTGGTGACTGATTTGGACCAGGTGTGGATGATTAGTAAGTTGGTGAGCTGCTTGGAGTGATTGGAGGGTTTGGCGAGGGTGTGGCTGGTGGATCCCTGACAGCATGTAGCAAACCTGTATATATACTATATGGACAAAGTTTATGAACACCTGAATATAAGACTTTTATGTGCTATTTGAACATCCTATTCCCCATTTGCTATTTCAGTAAACTCCACTCTTCTGGGAAGATGTTCCACTAGATTCTGGAGTGTGTTTTTGGAGATTTGCTCATTTAGCATTAAGGGCATTAGTAAAACTGATGTAGGGTGACTAGGCCTGGGTGCAGTCAGTGATCCAGTTCATCTCATAGGTGTTTAGGAGGGTTGAGGTCAGAGCTCTATGGCAGGCCATGCAAGTGCTTCCACTCCAGCCTATGTACACCTTATCATCAAGGAGTTTGTTTTGTGCAGGGGGCATTGGAACAGGTTTAAGTCTTCTAGTTCAAGTGAAGGACAAATGTATCACTACCACATCCAAAGACATTCAATACAACTGTATGACCTCAATTTTAAAGTAGCAGATTTGGAAAGAATTAAATCTGACTGGAAAAGTCAAGTGTTGCAATACTTTTACCGATATAGTGTATTTAGTATATTACAGGATAAATAATGTATTATTCACTTAATTTTATTAAGCATTATTTTTTGTTGTTTCTTTGTAATAGGCAGAGAAGATTCAATTACATCCAGCAGACAGTCGAGCAGCTTGTTTTGAGCACTCTATTATGTAAGTTTGTGATGTAACATTGTTCAACACTGTAGCCGAGTTTCTGGTCGACAGTGTGTGAGGTGGAAACAGAACAGCTAATGTCATTAACCAAGATTGTGAAGCCGATTTCGGTTAATTTCGAATCCAACTACATCTCAAAAACCACACAAGGTTATAAATAGCACCAAAAAAAAAAGACATAAAAAAGGGAGAGACATTTTTCTCCCTTTCCATAAACCAATTAATGTGAAAAAAATTCCCTGTGGTGCACATGCGTTTCTGATCTACAGACTTTATCCTGCCCATAATTCACGTTTCATTCTAATTCTAAGAAATGCTTTTTAAAAGATTTTATTCTCACCTTATGTGCCCTCTATTTGTCAACATGGACTAATTCTTCCATTTTTTTTATTTTTCCTCTCAAATTGAGAGTACTCCTCAATATATATATCCAGAACCTCTTTGGTCATATGTCCTCCCTAGTGTAGTAATTCTTCTCTTCAGTTCACTCCACATGTTTTAATGGATGTAAGGAGACTGGAATGGCCATGTCAAAAGCACAATTCAGTTTTATTATCATTATTATTATCTTGCTAGAAGAAACAACTACAACCTAAAATATTTGCTTGTTTCCAAATGCAGTCTGATTTTCATTTAGAAAATCTTTGTACTTTATAGAATCCAGCAAGGTTCCAGGAAGAGCTAGAGATCTTCTCAAAAAAACACCTCTTCCATCATAAAAATTCTCATTGTGAATGT
Source organism: Silurus lanzhouensis (assembly GCA_039877035.1). NCBI lineage: Eukaryota > Metazoa > Chordata > Actinopteri > Siluriformes > Siluridae > Silurus > Silurus lanzhouensis. Next base: position 83,190 of record JBCEWE010002369.1, on the reverse strand, counting down.
AAAACTGTTTCTTTTTTCACAATGCGTCTTGTTTTAGTCAAAGTTTCAGTAACACTTAGTGAACTTCCATTTGTCAGTTTGGCCAAAATGCTAATTTCTTCTACAAGATTCTTGAAGGAATATTAACCTCTTTTACCATTCTCCTTAGAGTGTGTGTGAGTAAAACACACCAGTGTCCTTTTCCGATAGGTTTCACGACAGCTCTGATTGTACATTTCTAAAATATTCCACTAAAAGTAATTTTTTTTATTACCTCATTTATGAAGGTCAACACAATTTTAGATATTTAGTTCCTTATTGATTGTGGATGTGTGTCATGTGTGTGTGAGTGCACTGCACACAACTGAGTAAATGTGTGTAGATGACTTTAACTACTGAGATGCCAGTGAAAAAACATGAAGAGAACGGTAAGGTAGAGGATCCCAGTTGGGTATTTTGCTTGTACACAAATGGTCTTAACAGGCAACAGTGTTCCTAGGCAACCAGCATGCAAAACAAAGCGTAACAAAATTAAGAGATGGTGCAATAAGCTCATCCATCACATGAATCTCTCCCCACAGTCCGTGAGGTTCATTGTTGGAGACCTGAGGTCTCATTAGAGTTAAATATTCCAAGGTCTTTTATTCAGCTTTCCTTAACACCAAGAGCCAAAGTCTATGAGCTGCATCTTATTTCAGTTTCCTGCCAGGCAATGAATTAATCATTTATTTGGCACTTGCTCACCTGTAATAGTGTGAGAAAGAAAGAAAGCTACAAACTATGCAGATACAAACTCGTATTAGGAGCTTAATTCAAATTGAGTGTGCACATTTAATGAAAACAGAATGACAAAATGATCACTGTTGGGTATTTCAGAGCAGAATATTTATGCATACAGAGGTGGAAGAGGGTTTATAATTTGGAACAATTTCCACACAATCTTAATTTTTAGCTCCATTATTCAGAAAATAGTGTCCTATTTAGAGGTGCTATATTGAGACAATGTTTAAAAAGCCAAGGAAACAATATTCAATCTGCATAATAACATAAAGAGCGAAACAATATTATGTAACATCAAGAATAAATGCTGTTTGTTAAATAGAATGTTTATACTACACAGTGGAAAGAGTGATACCATAAAGCTGCCTATTTAAACATGAAATGATTATTAATATATGCTATTAGTTTACTCAGTTATTATATTACTGAAAAAAACGCAATTGTTATGACTTGATTTGAGCTTGTTGGTCAAAGCAATGCTGACTTAAATGGCTGGTTCAGGGCAGAGATAGCGGTTTACATTTCCATTAGAAGCAGCAAAAGAATCACATGGTCTGAACACAGCCTTTCTTCCACTACTATAAAAGTGCATGAAGCTATGCTGTCTCGCATGAGTGGTGTGATCTCTCCCCCATTCCTTCCAGCACAGACAAGCCCGGCAACGATTCAGGAGAAGTAGGTCACTCGCTGCAGTCAGAAATTATGCAATGCTGAAAAAATGTGCCTTCGCTTGCACAGGAGCCTGGGGAAAAAATGTCCAGTGCCTCATAGATAGTTAAAAGATGTTGGTGGAGGTGGAGGTGTGTGTGTGTGTGTGTGTGTGTGTGTGTGTGTGTGTGTGTGTGTGTGTGTGTGTGTGTGTGTGTGTGTGTGTGTAGGTGTGTGTGTGTGTGTGTGTGTGTGTGTGTGTGTATGTGTGTGTGTGTGTGTGTGTGTGTAATCCAAAACCAAAGAATGCTATTCGAATTAAAAGCAACCTATTTGCAATAGCAGAACATGACATTTAGCTTTAGCTGCATACATATAGAATAATATAGAATTGCTAAAAGAAATGTGAAATAAATTATATTCCTTTTTTATCATTGGTTATTGTCACAAGAAAAATTGCAGCAGCTCTGTGGCAAGCAAAGTGGGTCTCTGCACCATTCCCATAGCAACCAGCCGTATTGTTGCTGGGAAATGCCAGCATGGAAGTGTATTATTTAATTAAGAACAGACTGTTCGCTTTCTCTTCCTCTCCTTTTTCTTTCTCTCTCTGACACACATATCCTAGTTGCAAGCCAATAATTGAAAGTGGCATGTATTTACACAAGACATTTGTGTCAACAAGATTTTATATATTTACACTGGATGAAAGAAGCATATGAATTCAAATGGTTCCTTAATAATGCAAACTGGATTTAACACCGAACACAGATTAGTCTTCAATTGGTATAGATGATTCCAGAATTAATAAAAAAGGTAAACGCTATAAATAATGAACCATTTTATTATTAGGTCACTCTGGGAACACACTGAATGCAGGTATAACAAACAGGTCAATGGTAAATGTAAATTTGAGTCTTACTGTCACCCTTTTTTGTGGTTATGAAACAGATGAAAACATTGTATAATATACAGAATATTCTTTGCAGGCACCTGCCATATTTCTGACAGAACCAAAGGAGTAGACACAGTCTCTCTCTCTCTCTCTCTCTCTCTCTCTCTCTCTCTCTCTCTCTCTCTCTCTCTCTCTCTCTCTCCATAAAACCAGTGCAGACTCCAAACCAACATATGCTATGATGAAACAGGTTCTCATGAAGACCATCCCAGGGAAGAAATCCCAAGAGCTACCTCTGCTGCAGGAAATACATTTATTAGGATTTCCAGCTTCCGAAAACCAACAATTTAGATAAATGCTTCTTGGAGTTCAATTAGCAGTTCAACATCCACTGTTTAGGGGAGAGTACTTGAGTCAGGCTTTAATTGTCAAATTGTGGCAAAGAAACAATTACTTTGGAAGAACAACAAGCTGATGATAATTGGTTGAGCCAGGAAACACAAGAAATGGACATTAGATCGGTGGAAAACTGCCATTTAGTCTGATAAGTCCAAATTTGGGATTTTTTGGTACTAAATGCTGTGTCTTTGTCAGACATAGAGAGGGTGAATGGATGGTTCCTGAATGTGTGGTTCCCACTGGGAAGCATGGAGGAGGAGGTGTTATGGTGTGGGGGTGCTTTTGCTTGTGACAAAAATGAATCCACATTTAATCACAGCATTTTGCATTTTGGTTATGTAAGGGCACCTCTAGGTTATGTAAGAGCTATTTGGTGAAGAAGGAGTGTAATGAAGTGCTGAATCAAATGGCCTAGCCTTCAGAAATATCAGATCTAAATCAGATTGAGAAGGTTTGGAATGATTTGGACCAGAGCATGAAGGACAAGCACTTAACACCTCTGGGAACTCCTCAAGATTGTTGGAAAACCATCTTAGGTAACTATTTCATGAGGTTGACTGAGAGAATGCCAAGAGTGTGCAAAGCTGGCATTAAAAGCAAAAGCTGGAGCTTGTATGTTGGATCGAATCACACAGACCAGCCTTCGCTCCCCACGTGCATCAATGAGCCTTGGCTGCCCATGACCCTGTCACCGATTCACCACTGTTCTTTCCCTGGACCACTTTGGATAGATACTGACCACTGCAGACTGGAAACATGTCACAAGAGCTGCAGTTCTAGAGATTCTCTCACCCAGTCGTCTAGCCATCACTCAAATTTTTAAGCTTGCCCATTTTTCCTGCTTCACACACATCAAATTTGAGGGTAAAATGTTAACTAGCTGCCTAATAAATCCCACCCACTAACAGATGAAAAGATTTAGTGTTATTCACGTTACCAATCACTATGTTGTAATATCATAATATTATGCCTGATCAGTGTATATATACTATTTACGAGAAACTTCCTTTTTTTATATTTTTAAAGGCAAGAATACACAAGAACTGGACAGTGTATGACTGGAAGTTCTGTGGAAGGATGAGTCTAAATGTGATATTTTTGGCTCTAACTTATAAAGCTTATGTAAGATAGAGAACAGAAGAGAAGATTTACCAGACTGCTTCAAACCCACTCAAACGTGGAGGTGGAAACTTAGTGGTTTGAGGTTATTTTAAAGCAGGGAAGGTTCCAGGAGACTCATTCCATACTTCAGGGAATGCTGTGTTTAAATTCAGTAGTGTAGATCCTACTGAAAAAGAAAACCCTTTTTAATTCTTCTTTTGAAAAAGAAAATGGCACATTTATTGTTGCTTGTAGATAAGTGTAATAATCTAATGCTGAATATCGAAAACTTTTTCCCCTGTGTACATTTACAAATATACCTGCATTCACATGTGCTCTAAGCTTTAATATTATTATTTAGGTTTCTGTTTGATTGAGGGGGAGTAATAGCTCAGGCTCTGAGTTACAGATCAAAAGGTTGGGGTCCAAGCCCCAAGCCAAGCTGCCAAGCTGCCACTCTTGGGCCCTTGATCAAGGCCCTTAACACTCTGTGCTCCAGGGCCACTGTATCGTGGCTGACCCTGCGCTCTGACCCCAGGTTCTGAACAAGCTTGGATTTGTGACTAATATATATTCTTCTTCTTCTTTACTGACTACACCTGGAATATTGTTGTTCGTTTGTTATGGGGTAATCAATTCAGTCAGTTGCATTGGCAGTCAGCTTTTCGGCTTCTCCTATTAGGGGTCGCCACAGCGGATTATCCGTCTCTATACCCCACTGTCCTCTACATCTGCCTCTTTCAAACCAACTACCTGCATGTCTTCCCTCACCACATCCATAAACCTCCTCCTTTCCTCCTTCCTGGTGGCTACATCCTTAGCACTCTCCTACCGATATACCCCATGTCCATCCTCTGCACATCTCAAACCATTGACATCAAAAAAAAGAATAAAAGAGTCAAATTAATAGGTGATAATGTTCAATTCTTGTTCAGACTTACTGGTTCAAAAAATACCACTGCATCAGCATATTTCAACAGTCAGGAATGCTGTTATGACACTCAATGACACAGTACCTGAGTGGCCATGAGAACATAATACATACACTGTTAGAGTATAACAGATAATTACAACTTTACTAACAAAGTGCAACTTTTACATTATGTGATGACATGATGGTGTGCTATAGGGAACTCATTAACAATTATGAGGTGTGATGCAATGTGTACTTTCCTGTAATGCTCAACATGCTCAGTTTTGTGACAGGAATTGCAAAATGTTAACCATTTGATCCATTTATGATGAGATTCACTGTTGTGTAATGTTTATGAAACAAATTACTTCCTCTTATTGCTTGCATTATTGTTTGACCAGTTTCTATGTTAGTTGTTACTATAATTCTTAAAACCTATGATCTTTAATCTGACACTCTACTCTCTCTCTCTCTCTCTCTCTCTCTCTCTCTCTCTCTCTCTCTCTCTCTCTCTCTCTCTCTCTCTCTATCTCTATCTCTCTTTTCTCTTCTCTCTCTTGTCAGACCGCAGGTGAGCTGGTATTTATTCATCAAGAGGATTTTTTTTAACCTAGTTCATTCTAGTGTCTGTTTGTCGTCACCAATTATGTTGTTATAATTAGTGTGAATGTGTGTGTGTGTCTTTCCTTACCCATTTATGGTTTACACTCATTCAGTTTTATTCAGTCTGACATGTTTCTTAGCATAACAGCATAACTGAGAGTGAAACTAAATTCATCTTACTGTCCAGCTGCCCACAACTTCAGGGTGTTAATTTCCTTAGAATGCTACACACACACACACACACACACACACACACACACACACACACACACACACACACACACACACACACACACACACACATACAAACTGCCCCATTAGATTTGCTTTAATAACAACACAGGCTTGACTTAGTTGCCATGCCAACAGCACAGAACAAAGGCAAGAGCTTTAATGGTGTGAGCAGTGCAAGATGCAGCATTAAGAAGTGACTGGCTATCTCTGTCACATGTGCGCCTTTATTATTGATTGCAGACATAACTATACTTAAAAAAAAAAAATCTGTACTACATAAAACATTTTTTTTGCCAATTGGACACAGATGGTTAACATTTCATAAACAAATTAACACCTCAGATACCTTAGCTGAGCATGTTTGCCATATTTTGTGTCCAATTTCTGCTTCATGAACTGGCACTATGAGCCCATTCGATGTGGCTAACGTTGGCTATGAGATTAACATCGTAAAAAATCGGGCACATTAAATCTGTCATCATGCAAATTATCACACACTTGCCTCAAATCCACAACATCTGCTAAAAAAAAAAAAAAAAAAAGCCCATTTGGGCTTCATTTTAAAAATACTCCAGCCATATCATAACTACATACATGTAAAGCACAAATTGACACTAAAAACAAGCAACGTAAAATACAATAGATATGTTTCTGTAACATTTAATGCTTTAAACATAATTTTGGTATTTTTTATTATTTAAAATGAAAATATATATATTAAAAAAATAAACCATTTAACAATACATGAGGATTTGGGTTGGCTTTTTTGTGTTCTTATGATGCTGGACTTTGTGAATTTGATCATTTATTCATGTACACTGTATGGACAAAAGATTGTGGACACCTGACCATAAGATTTGTATGAGTTTTTGAACATTCCATTCCATATTCAATCTCCATTTACTGATCTAATAATCTCCACTCTTCTGGCACGATGTTCCACTAGATTTTGGAGTGTGCTGGTGGAGATTTGTGCTCATTCAGCCAAAAGGATGTTCATAAATTCAGGTACTGATGTAGAGTGAGGAGGCCTGGGCTGCAGTCAGCATTCTAATTCATCATTCAGTAGGGTTTAGCTCAGAGCTCAGAGCTATAGCAGGCCACTCAAGATCTTTCTCTCCAACCTTTGTGCACCATAATCTTCATAGAGCTTACTTAGTGCACAGGGGCCCTGTCATGCTGGAACAGGTTTGGGTATCCTATTTGAAAATGTAATGCTACTTCATTTAAAGACATTCTATACAATTGTGTGCCAAGTTTGGGGACGAACCATGTAGTGCTGGAAAAACCAATTCTTTTGTCCGTATAATGTAAAACAAAATGGATAAAAGTGTCATCACTGACATTGGTAAACAAGCTAAAGTGTCATATGATTTAACATTGCAGTGTTTATTGCTATTTAACAGTGGTTAAACCTGCAGGCATATACTTTAACAATTACAGTCATTTTATGTCACTATTCTAAATAGCGCTTACTGTGGATATACTCATACACAGTATAAATCAATTGTTTGTAATGAAAATGCACTTTAATCAAGTACAAATACAGATAAATAGAAGATACGCTAGTTGTTGTTTGTAAGCTAGTCAGAAAAGTTGATCAGTTTGAGACTAGAGGTGTTCATTAAGCTAAGAATCCCACAAAATACAACAAAAAGTCAGGTTGAAAGATTTACTTTAATGTTCAAGTGAGGGTGTGAGAGATCCAAATGAAGCTTGTGGGACAAAAAGGTATTTTACTCATTTAAAAAAAGGCAACTTGGGCTGTGGAAGTGTCAGTGTCATTTTAAAATCTGGGAGTTTTCCAGTGTTGGACTGAAGTCAAACACAACATATATAAATTGCATTTGATCAACGCAGTTCATTTCTTCAATACGGTATCTGTAAAACTTTGTTTTGAAACACTGTTAATTCTTATAGCTGGTGGCTTGTTAATGTTATAGTTCCATGAATCCTGGAGAGGTTGAGGAAAAGAAATTTAAAATGAAAAAAAAAAAGAAAGCTAAATCATATTAGGTTAATATTAAGGGGGTGGTGTCCTACAACCCAGAGGTGGTTACATCAGACATCACCCTTAATTACAAAGCATTGTGCTGATGTTTTTTTCTAATTAGCAAACATTTTGTTCATTTAGTTATTTGAGATAAGGCATTTCTTGTTCAAGATGGCTGCCAATCAACATTAGCATGGAATAATTTACATGTAGACTTGCAATGATTTTTTTAACTGCAGTGGTGAAATGGTTTACCTCAAATCCCTACTTACAATGATGTGGGTGATTTTAGTATTGCACTAACAAACCTTTTGTCTTGCCCTTGTTTGTTTGTGGGTAAAAAAAAAAAATCTTTCTATTTTTTCTATCTTTCTATAAATTTCTATCTTTTAGCTAATAATTAATGTAATTTATGCAAAAATACTTTTTGTTGATCATAAAAATAGATTCTCAGTAATAAAAAACTTGATGTAATACATTGCTTTTCCCTTTTAGTAAAATCTTTCACATCATTTTAGAAGGTTCACAAATGTGAACTGTTCATTTTTGCTAATTTACCACTGGATTGTCCGAAGGAGGCTCGATCTAGAAAAGTCTCAGCTGCTTTCCCACTTGTTTCATTACAGTTCAGCTTTCAGTCTCTATGGAACCGCTACAACATCACTCTTTCTCTCTGTCTCACCATATTCTCTCCCTCTCTCTGTCTGTCTCTCCCATCCCCCCTCACTCAGTTGTTTAAAGCACCACGTCTGGTCGTTTTAATGGTAAACAGGATTGTATAAGGATTAGTGTGTAGTTATTCTGTATGCACATTGGTCATATACAAAGATTACACTCCACTCTTGTACCTATGGGCAGTTGGGACCATCTCAGCCACAGAACAAAAAGGACTGCATATTATGTCTGCTTTCTTTCGATTAGTGTTGAATAAAACTATAAATCATACATGTATATTGTAAGTGTCCAGTTGGCAGGCTATTTTTGCCCTGCTCCCTCTGAGCAATGTGGTTAGAAGTCAGGAGGGATTTGCAGATCGCTCTATCGCTCTGTGCAAGAACACTGCTGACTGGATTTGCAGGGACCGAGCTAAATAGATTGATCCCGTCTCTCCCTTAACATGTCTCAGTCGCTCTTGGACTAATACAGCCTACTGATTAATGCCTTTGACAAAAGCCACATTTTAGGCATGAGTAGAATCATTATCTGTGGCGTGGGATGTTATTTTTTTTTCTGTGCTTTCCAAGCATTGCACCTTTTGAATAATAAAGCCATGTGATTAATCATTGACTCTCCTGGGCGCTTGACATAATTACAAATGTGATTCACACTATGTAAATGTTTAATAGTAGAAGCAGGTTAGAACATGTCCTTATAGAACAAAAACAACAACAACACAAAAAGGGTCGGTTGCCCTTGAATGATTCTGGGACAATATGATGCTTGCACATTCATCACAATTTGTGCGACTTGTGCGATTTATATGAACAGTTATGAAGGGACTAACCAAGCAACCAAGCATACCCTTCAATCACATTTTTACATAATAGTCTATTATGTTACTTTCACAGTAAAACAGATCACAAATATTCAAGTCTAGTTTAACAAATATTCCTCCCATTAATATATTTCAATTATTACAAATAGTCCTTGTTTAATTATATATTTTTTAATTATTAAATAACGATTGTATCTTGTATAGACCAGTGTGTGTGATTGTGTAATTTCTTTCAGCTAAATATTCAGCAAGCTTTCAATCTCTTATTCAGATACCAGTATGTACATTTCCATTTTCCAGGTAATTTCTTTCTAGAACTGTGTATCACTCAAACAAAAGAACACCCTGAATCAATGTAAGGTCTGTGGTTTCTTTTAAAATAGAAGGCCAAACTCAAGGGAACATTGCTCAAGAAAAAGGAGAGGGCGAATGAAAGTGTGTGTGCGTGTGTGTGTGTGTGTGTGTGTGTGTGTGTGTGTGTGTGTGTGTGTGCCAGGGAAAGATAGAGAGGTAAACAAGGTTCAGGGCTGTGTTTCTATGGAAACAGAGACACCAAATGGTGGTTTGCATAAACACAGCTCTCATAGTGAAAAGGAGGGGGGTGAGAGTACAAACATGTTGTTTCAAAGAATTAACTAATGAATGAATGAATGAATGAATGAAAATCTCTGGATATAAATATTCAAATTATTTGTTCCAACATATTGTCCATTTTACGGGACATTTAAAATATTAGGACATATTTAATCTACCAGGACATTTAGATATAAGATGCAGTGGTATGATGCAGGTTGTTTACTCTAAAAACTCAACTCCTGAACATTTCAACACTGACACCTAGTGGCAGGAAGTGGCCATGACTCAAAGCATTAATGAATATTGTTACTAAGTATTATTATTACTTATTGGTAAATTAAGTTGCCAAGTGCGGCAAAGCAACTGGAACCCACAGAAATGTTTTTTAAACATCTATCATAAATTCATGGCATTTCCAAGTTATTTAAATTCTAAACAAATCATGCTCATGCATTCATACAGTGTATTGGATATGTAATGACGTAATACTACAACTGTAGCTTATGTGAGGTGTTTCTAGCCCTAGATTCATTTTAATAATTTATTAAAATGAATAAATTAATTAATATGCTGTATATATGGTAGTCTTTTGATCTGTTACATCCATATATATATATATATATATATATATATATATATATATATATATATATATATATATATATATATATATATATATGCCAGTCCATTGTAGCATTTTATATTTATTTATTTATTTATTTATTTGGTTATTTGTATGTTTGTTTATGTATTATAATGGATGTGTGCATCAGTTCTGTAGAAAGTAGAAAATTCTATCAAGTATTGGATAAAAAATGTTTTGCGCTTTATTCGATTTTTAGACATTATGTAATATAATATTATCTTTTTTGACAGCATCACTTTTCAAACTTCACAAGAACTAATCACACAAAAGATATAAAAAGTAAATATTGTATAGATTCAGAATATTGAATACATATTTTTTCTGATCTCAATCTTTTTTTGTAGTTTTAGTTTTATTTTGTTAAAATGAGAGGTGCTTGTGTGAAACATTGGTTGTTTTCTCTCAAAGATCAGACTGCGAACTTCCTGTACCAGTAGAACATAAACACTGGCACTTCCTTCCTATTTCCTTCTTTTCTCCTCTGGGCATGTACGAAAAAGCAGCAAGGGCCAAAAGCGCAAAGAGGGCACCATGCTCCATGAGAGATATGTGAAAAGATCTGTAAGAAGAGACGGGTAAGGTGTTTTTTTCCTCTCTATCTTTTTGTATAGTCTTTATCCTTTTGAACTCTCATCATGGGTTTTAACAACCATTTCCCTTTCTGCTGATCAGGATCAGACTATTCCTGTGTCAAATCCTTTCCAGTTTGAAATTAACCCTAATGTGTCATTTGATCATTTAAATGCACATAGTAATATATATATATATAAAAAATACATAGATACATTTACATTCCAAATATTGAGTTATTCTTTATTTAAAAAAGGACAATACAAAATAGTCAAAAGCAGCCATAAAAATAACAGCCTTGTACACTAAAGAAAGCAAATAACCCTGTCATTAATCACCTCCAAAGGTAACTGCATCTCTTGAAAAAAGAAAACATACCAAGATAGGCATAAATCGTATAAATAATGCTGGGTGTTCTCTAAAAAAAAAAGCCCCAGACATTCCTTTTTGGGAATACTGACTGGATCTGTAAAAAGTATACAAAGCGATTCTCAGTGTCATCAAGGCTGAGTACCTCATTCCACAATAACTGAAGAGTCGCAATTGTAGTTTACTATCCTATCCACTAGATGGCGAATACATGCTAGAGAAAGTCAGAAAATACTGCCTGAGTACTAACGTTTTCAGGAAAAGCAGTGTTTCCTCTATCAGTCATATTTAGAAATAAAATAAAGAAAGTTGTTAGACTCCCAAAACAATCTTTTAGGACCACTTCCCACTATTGTTTTGGTCATACAATAAAAATGTACAGAAATGCCTATACAGTTACCTTTACCAACAAAACTAGAGTCTGTGAAATCACTAATTTACTATATATATATATACAGTGTTGTGCTTGTTACTAAAAAATAGTAACTAGTTACAGTTACTCGTTACTTCATTCAAAAAGTAACTCCGTTACTTTGTTGATTACTTACACCAAAAAGTAATGCGTTACTGTTAAAAGTAACTTTTTAGTTACTTTTTTAAAGAACCTTCTTTAATGTTCCCATTAATGCCCTTTTATGCGTTATGGTCTACAAACACAAAACTGACTTAAACACAAAGTCATTTTTAAACACTATTTTATTAAAGTCAGACCAACACAAACTGAATATATAGAACAGAACACCGGGTTGGCTTCTAGCTTCTAGCTCCTCAGGCATGGAGTTTCTGGAGGAGCTTCAACAGATTGGAGTTGCTGTTTATCGCAGTAGACACGAGCTTCGAACCAGAAAGACACAACTTACATTTGACTTAAAGGTTTTTGTCTTTATACTCAACTAAAGTGAAATAATGAGCATATTTCCACTTTGAGAAACTCGTCTTGCTCTCGCCTCGACTCGCCATTACTGCCGCACAGACCTGAATAAACGGAGACACGCCCACAGTGTGTCTTCTTCGTGTTTACAGTGGTTCATCCACCAATCCTACAATGCGTCTTCTTTGTGTTTACAGTGGTTTATCCACCAATGTAAGCAGGTCAGACTGTAGTCTACACTTCAGCCGAAATTAATTCATTTAAAAAAGTAACGGGTAACGCACCATACGGTAACGGTAACGGAGTTACTTTATTTTTAAAAGTAACGCGTTACAGTAACGCGTTACTGCCCAACACTGTGTGTATATATATATATATATATATATATATATATATATATATATATATATATATATATATATATATATATATATATATATATGTGTCAACTTGCTTTGTGCACAAGCACATTGTCATGCTGGAATAAGTTTGGGCATTTTACAATAATTACAGTGACTAAAAATTCTAAGATGATGATGGTCAGAAGTGCACAAACAAACAAACAAAAAAGACCTGTGTAACGTATTATGAATCAACACAACATAGCTCATAATATTGACGTAAAAAAAAAACGTACTAATTATTTTTTTAAAACACTGTGATACATATATGAAAATACATAAGTATTAACTCCCATCAGTAATTTCCCCCCAAATTCATATTTATGTTACATGATCCTAGTAGAAACGTTCATGAAAGGCCTCAAGGTTTGTTATAAAACATACATAATCAAAAGGCATCATAAATACAAAAGAGGTATTAAAAAATACTCCAGGATTAAACATTTCTGGAAAGGTTTCATTTAAGGTTTTAGCTAAAACTTTATAAAACTTTATAAACTTTATAGTGTCATTTAAATCATGGTGTGTTATGTGGATATGTAGATATGTAAATATGCAGAATTAATCTAGTTAACAATAATCCGATAAATAGGTCAATAAGAAAATATAACATAGAAACTGAACTAATTCACATTCTGTGTGAAGACATTTAACCCCCTAGTTCCAAGATTTGTCCCCATAAACAGATGACCCACGCAGTAGCTTGCTAATTTTAAGCCTGGGAGTGAGTCTATTGTGCTTGTCACTCCTGTTTCACTACATGCTATGTGAAAAGTTTTGAGCATGTAGGCTTACACCAGCATTAGCACAATCAAGTGACTAACAGTGACTCTCAAAAACTGGTTAAACTGATTGTAAACTGACAATCTGCAAAAACTAAAGGCTAAAACCGCTGCTGAAACCTGGAGGTAGGAAAAAAAAAAACATTCCTTAGCATGGAAGTACTGAAACAGCAAATTAATAATAACAAAGAACATCTCGTATCCTGAAATGTTCCTTATATCACTCAGGTTTGAATATTGTGATTTTGTAATGATATGGTAGTTGATGTTGATATTTAATTTGCTATCTGATAAGAAGCACTCAATTTATGGTGTTATACATCCTCAAAAAATGTAAGGATCATTTCTGAAATACTGAAGAACGATGGCACGGGATGTTATTTCTAGTTTTAGAAGAGGTTATAAAATAAAGCTTAGGCACATTGTTACAATCATGGGTTTAATTGTGAAAAAAAAAAAAAATTTTAATTATAAGTTTTTGTTTCTATTTTTGTTTTGCTTTTTTAAACTAAAGCTTGTAATTTGTATATTTTTTTTTATACAGGCACTGACATGTGTGCTGGGTTTGGGTGGGTGCTTAAATAAGTTTTGTCGGGGAAAAAATTTGGGTCCTTACACTCTGTACTATTAAGCTTTTGTTTATCAAAATTCAAAACATTCTGAAAGATAAGTCTAGTTAAATTGTTGCGATTGTGTAAGAGTCCATACAGCAGCGATTACCAGACACATTTTATACTTTCGATAGAAAGATTTAACAAGAATTCAGGTTTAAACTTAGAGAGCATTATTCACAGGACTAATAGCTTTACTAAGCAGGAAGAAATCCCTGCCTGTCTGTTTGTGTCCTTCTGAGATAACGTTATTCACAAGTATATCTCCAGAGATTTCTTATATTGCCGGTCTACCCTGAACTTTAGTCCTATTCCAGCTATGCTGTCTGACCTTCAGGTTGATTAGTGGGAGCCCACCCACCCAGCACTTCTGCTTGCTTCTAATTTTAGCACTATTACACTGTGAATCATGCCAGTGTGAAGCACAGTGACACCCCATTACCACCTAAAACACCAAGCAGACTGTTGAGCTATAAATGATGAGTATGTTAAATAATCGATGAGTGTGTTAGATAACGTATACTGTTTCAGATTCCTGTAAAGACTTGTGGATTGTTTAGGACTCTGCTGGTAATTGAAAGAATGACAGCTGTGTTTCCTGAATGTCCACTTCATCCATGGCTATATAATTAGATCCTGTTGCCTTCAAGACCTGTCCTGTTTTTGCACATCTCTATCAAGCGACACATTTCAAATTCCATGACTACTCTATAAGGCTGACCTGTCCATATTATAACACTTTAGAATGTTATGTCTAATATACAATCGAAGCAGATTTATATAAGCAGTATATGAGATTTCATGCAGAATTTTGGCTGCTTTTTTTAAAACCTATACTTAGATTCTCCACTTAATAAACATTTTTTGTTAGAATGTAAAATGTTTTCTAGCCTTGCTTTGCCCCTTTGCCTGTAAAGATGTGTAAGAAGCCAATCTAAAACTGTAAGTAAAACCTAACCTTCAGCTAACCTTAAGAGCACATACTACTGTGTAACAATGTGACTTTATCACTATCTTGATAGTAGATTTTCTCAAAAAAATGTCATTTATTGTTTTTTCATGATTTATGTGCTCTTGTTTTTCTCTATTTTATCCTTCTGGTTCTGTGCTTTTGGGCAAATATACAGTTCAAATGGCACCTGAGGTCAAACACGCCTGATTACACTACATGAAATCTAAATCTCTCACAGCTAAGGACAGTGTGCTCTCTATTCTAGTTTACAGTGGCCTTCTGATGCCCTCCGTGTGCTTGAAACAAGAAGAGCAGCATTGGGAAACAGAGTATGTACTCACAAGATACGCATAGTAGCACATTTTAAATTGCAAGAAATGTTTATTATTTACATCCAAAAAGACCAATAAAAAAGCTAAGACTCTAAACCA
Source organism: Silurus lanzhouensis (assembly GCA_039877035.1). Classification (NCBI taxonomy): domain Eukaryota; kingdom Metazoa; phylum Chordata; class Actinopteri; order Siluriformes; family Siluridae; genus Silurus; species Silurus lanzhouensis. The sequence goes on along the minus strand of JBCEWE010002369.1, from coordinate 67,944 downwards.
AAGTTTAGATATTATGTATATTATATATTTAAATAATATTATGAGGTATGTATACGGTTGCTTGGAAAAGTAGTGAATCCAATTCCAGTTTGTATGGCAATAACAATTGACATTATCGAAATATTGATGCAGACTTTATATAATGAGCAAGTCATTGGTGAAACTAATGAGAACCCAAAAAAAATTGTAAAAAATGCATGAAAACATGAAAGAGAAAATATGGGAGGAACAATCCTGAAATGGGATCTTATAATTTTATTTGTGACATCAGATTATAAATTATTACAGTGTACAGTTGAAAAGGCAAACAATGAAATGATTTGTGTGAAATGAATGCAAATTCATACCCAGCTGATTAACATGCAAATATTGAGAATTCAATACCAAAATTGCATACAGACTTCAGAAGAAACAAGTGTAAGCAGAGGCATGAAGCATTAAATCCTGCTTTACATCCTGAAAGGTTTCTGTAACCATAACATATTATGCTGAAATGTATGTTTTGGCCCATACAATAAATCACGAATATTAAATGCATAGAGTAAAAATGACACTATTAATTAACAAAGGCTTATTATTTACACAGCAGACACGTGCACCAGCTCTAAATATTATTGTGAATAAGAAACCGTGTCAGTTTTTTATGTTGTTTTTAGTTTTTTTTAGTGAGATTTTACTTGACAACTATTTTTGGGAAAAGGAAGCTTTTGGGAATCCATGTGAAACCATTTACAGCACCAGACGGTGAGTGAGAAAGTGCAGAAAGCTGCACGCAGAAGCAGAGAGTCAGGGTTTTTGAAGTCTGGCAGGTCCTAAGGGGAAGAGGAGTCACAACATTAGGAGTATATCTGAAGCTGGCACCAGCCTGGTCTAAATGGTATTTGCTCCAGTAAATTTAATTGATAATCCCATTTATTAAGACCATGTGAATTATCTCTTACTGGAACTGCCTGTGGGAGCACTTCTGTTTTCCCTGTACTTATTAATGGCATCATATGATGCTTATAGAGTTATTAGAATTGTTCCTTTAGAAAGTTTTAGGGAGGCTATATATTCGTAATCTCATGTTGCTGTTGTTAGTGTACTGAAGTAATTGGTACTGGCTCACTGACATGGCTATCATGCCTTTGTGGTAGTAGCTGAACACTGTTATACAGTATATAGTAGTTGGCTACATGTGTCTATCAGTGCAAATTGCATGGTGTATTTCATTCATGTAAGGTAATGTAATATTAAAAATACGTTAGGGTTAAGAGTTTATAGGCGGTAGGTGTATTTGCATCAAATGATGAGTATGCAGGTTTAGGAAACCCTACTTCAAAGTATTGTAGATTTAGATCTGACCTGTGTTTTTAATTGTAGTCCCGGTTGTACTGAAATCATTATGACAACCAGAAATGTTTAATTATAATATTATTTATTATTACATAAGGTCATATAAAGGGAGTCTACAGATGTGTTTTGATGTGATCAAATCTAAATAATTGTTATTCTATACCGACTTCCCATGATGTAGGAAAACCAATAAACATACCTCTTATCATTACGGCAATAAATCCATGCTATGTTTCCTCAGATAAAGGCCCATTGATTAACTGAAAATGATGATGTGTTTGACCTTGAAGCATTCCAATGGAACATATAAAGCCAAAGCATGCACGCAAGCAAAATTTTCCATTTGACCTTCCCAAGTTGTAGCCATACCAATGCTGACAAGCCGGTCTTTTGAGTTATCAGGAAGTGCACGTCAAACAAATGGCATATTTCCGTCAGAGTCTTTCGTCAAGGTCAACTCTGTACGACACCTGCCAGACTGTATTTTATATGCCAAAGTATTATATGCTTTTGTTTGTTTATTTATCTTGGTTTAATCTTAAATGAGCATTTACTACCACTTTATATATATCACGGTCAGCAAAATTTGTTCATGCCTCATTGGAAAAATTATTATGAAGTGTGTGTGTGTGTGTGTGTGTGTGTGTGTGTGTGTGTTTGAGAGAGAGAGAGAGAGAGAAAGAGAGAGAGAGAGAGAGAGAGAGAGAGAGAGAGAGAGAGAGAGAGAGAAAGAGAGAAAGAGAGAGAGATCCAAGTTAAACCTGCCAAAACTATTATTCCCCAGGTCCTTGGTGCTATTTAAAATAGCTGAATTTGAAATAAGGACCTGTTAGACAGGATGCTATAGTCTGGCCTGGAGCAAGTCACCCATATAACAAACAAATGCTGGCTTGTTATCAACCCACACATTTAACCCACATTTAGTTCCATTTTGTCCGGCTTTCATATATTATAGAATGGTTACATTAAAGTCTTCTTAATGACTCCTCCTAATAAACTCATTTTTGGTCTTAGACATGATATGGACCGAAATATTCTGCTGTGTCTATATTTCAGGAAGAATGTGATTAAAACTTGTGTAGCTTGTTTACCATCTAAAGTTAAACATCTATACTTCTTTTACATCTAAACATCTGTAATCATACTTAAGTGATGAGCTGCCATGCTAATGTCAAGCTGTCATGCTAATGCTATTGGACTACACAGCCCATAAATTATTGCACCTTCACATTTCATGTCACATGATCATCTGAACACCATAGGTTGTTAATTAGCGCATGTATAAAGTCTTACCCGACACCATGCACACTGTCTCACATTTCTAGGGTGCACACTGTGCACACTGTCTCACATTTTCACAGTTTTGTCTCAGTTTATGTTTTTAGTTTCTTAGTTAAGTAATATTGAGGCACTATAAGTAAATCATCTGCACTTGCATTCGCCTCAAGCTGAGGTTGAGGAACTGTCACCATGAAAACAGTTCTAGCATTTACAAACCCGATTCCAAAAAAGTTGGGACACTGTACAAATTGTGAATAAAATCAGAATGCAATGATGTGGAAGTTTCAAATTTCAATATTTTATTCAGAGTTCCCCCTGGTGGTCTAGTGGTTAAGATGCAGCGCTCTCACCGCTGCGACCCGGGTTTGATCCCCGGTCAGGGAACCATCCCCAGCCACTCTCAGTGCTGGTCCCAAGCCCTGATAAATTGTGGAGGGTTGCGTTTGGAAGGGCATCCAGTGTAAAAACATGTGCCAAATCAAACGTGCGAAGGATCCGCTGTGGCGACCCCTAACGGGAGAAACCGCAAGAAAGTTTATTCAGAGTACAACATAGATGACATATCAAATGTTTAAACTTAGAAAATGTATAATTTTAAGGGTAAAATAAGTTGATTTTTAATTTCATGGCATCAACACAAGTTGGCACAAGGCCATGTTTACCACTGTGTGGCATCCCCTCTTCTTTTTATAACAGTCTGCAAACGTCTGGGGACTGAGGAAACAAGTTGCTCAAGTTTAGAAATACGTATGTTGTCCTATTCTTGTCTAACACAGGCTTCTAGTTGCTCAACTGTCTTAGGTCTTCTTTGTTGCATCTTCCTCTTTATGATGCGCCAAATGTTTTCTATGGGTGAAAAATCTGGACTGCAGGCTGCCTATTTCAGTACCTGGATCCTTCTTCTATGCAGCCCTGATGTTGTAATTGATGCAGTATGTGTTCTGGCATTGTCATGTTGGAAAATGCAAGGTCTTCCCTGAAAGAGACGACGTTTGGATGGGAGCATATGTTTTTCTAGAACTTGGATATACCTTTCAGCATTGATGGTGCCTTTCCAGATGTGTAAGCTGCCCATGCCACACGCACTCATGCAAACCCATACCGTCAGAGATGCAGGCTTCTCAACTGAGCGCTGATAACAACTTGGGTTGTCCTGATTTTTATTACAGTAGCATTCCTGTATGTGATGCAGTGCCATCTAAGGGCCCGAAGATCACAGGCATCCAGTATGGTTTTCTGGCCTTGACCTTTACGCACAGAGATTGTTTCAGATTCCAGATTCTCTGAATCTTTGGATGATATTATGCACTGTAGATGATGATAACTTCAAACTCTTTGCAATTGTTCTCTGAGAAACTGATTTCTGATATCGCTCCACAATTTTTCCCCGCAACTTTGGGGGAATTGGTGATCCTCTGCCCATCTTGACTTCTGAGAGACACTACCACTCTGAGAGGCTCTTTTTATACACAATCATGTTGCCAATTGACCTAATAATTTGCCAATTGGTCCTCCAGCTGTTCCTTATATGTACATTTAACTTTTCCGGTCTCTTTATTGCTACCTGTCCTAACTTTTTTGGATTGTGTAGCTCTCGTGAATTTCAAAATGAGCCAATATTTGGCATGACATTTCAAAATGTCTCGCTTTCAACATTTCTATTTTAATTGTGAATAAAATATAAGTTTATGAGATTTGTAAATTATTGCATTCCTTTTTATTCACAATTTGTACAGTGTCCCAAATTTTTTGGAATTGGGTTTGTACATTCCAGTGAATGCTATATAGTAATTCTGATAAAGCATTCCATTTTCTTTGGCAAATGCTTCATTTTTAAAAAGAAAGAGTTCAAAAAGTGGATTTTTCACTTAAAACCTCTTTTCGGAAGTGGAGAAAATTAAAGGTCCAAATGTCACTTTAGGAACAACTTAGGTGGAGTGCATTATACACACATATTGTTACAGTAAAAGCTTCTTAGTTAAGGTTCCAGACTAGTAAATGGAAGGTTTTGAGTCGGAGTTCTACAACTGTTGATCAACCCAAATGATGACTATCATGCTAGCAATTTCAAACTGAATAGGTATAGCTATTTCTCTGAATTGTAATCTGCCTCAATCATTGTTGTTTAGAGCCTCATGATGTTCTATGATGTTCATGTGTCAGTTTCTTGTAACGATTTTTAAACGTATTAGTCATTTGTTTGATTGCTCAGGCACAAACACGCATAATGAATGGAACAGTTTTGTTGGCAAGTACTGATTACATCAATCAGTGCTGAGTGTATCCTCATAAAAAACTGTCTAAAATCAGAAAGATGATTATCACACTGCAATCTGGAGTAGGTATAAGACAACACTGGACACTTGTCTTAAACCTTTTCTGTACCTTCTTTACCATTAAAATTGATTTAATGAGGTATTTTGTCATTATTATATTACACTTTTCAAAGTACATCTGCAGAACTATAATAATATATTTTGATGTAGTAAACTTAGTACTTAGTGTTAATAATGCAAGACTTTTTTTTCAGCAGTTTGGTATGTGTGTGTGAGAGCAGACCACTGTTGTTGTTTAAAGCTTACTACCCTACTGTTGGTCTGCCTCAAAATGCCTTGGGCCTAAATAAGGAAGATTATCAGCCTGCTGAGTGGATTCCCAACCAGAGGCTGGCCTAGAAGAACCAATTGTTAGTCACTGTCAAGAGCCCTCCCCTCCTGCCCGCTAAACAATATTGACAAATGTGTGTGGGGGGGCATCTGTCCCAGGAGTGGCACGTCAGTCTTTTATTGCCAGTTAGTCTGGACCTGCTGAATAATCTGTTGACAGAAGCCTGGCCATGCTTAAAGTGCTGGCGTAATGGCTGCCTCTTACTGCGACTGCACCTCATCCCAACCTGACCAAAGACAACAATATGAATGCAGGTAATTCATTATGCAACTCCTTTAACAAGTAATTCTGGATAAAGGTAAATATATTTTTTAGATGGATGCAAAAGAAATTTGCTCGAGTCAGACTTCATGTAGTCAGCTCCTCTCTCGCTATAGAGCAAATATTTGTCACCAGACAGCTGGCAGCTTTGTTTTCTTTAGGAGTAAATGATGTTAAAAAAAATCACTGACAGTGTTAACAAATCCTTAAGATAAGAACAACAGAAGGTCTTATTTAATCAGTTTGTACCTGGGCTCTATTAATATTGGACTGGGTGCAGTGACATAGCCGTTCTTTGGATTAATCAAACAGCAGTTTGGATAGAGCTTTGATAATTAAGACTAATATTTTTTTTACAACTTAATCCAAGAGCTGAATGGAAGGCTAGTGTTTTTTTTTATTATTTTATTATTTTATTATATATTTTTTTACTTTAGAGGTTTTTTTTACTCTAAAGGTAAGCTCTTTCCTTTAGCATGTTTACTCTGTCCATATAAATTATTAAGATTTTATGCTGAAAAGGAGTATTGTACAGACTTAAATTCCTTACTCATATCAAACTACTAAGTTCTTGTTAGTTGCAGTGTTACCTTTTAATACTTCATAGAAATGAGCTACCGTCGCTTACTAATACCACCTCTAATAAATGTGTTGATACATTCCAGTGAAAAACATTTCTTATCCAGGCCTGTGCAACAGTATCTGATTATAAAACTCTAACCACAGTGGATTATGAAACTGTTTCTTTGGTTTTGCATTGTTTTTACTTATTAATATTGCATTATAAATGTAGGCGTCTGGTTGGTTTTATAATGATTTGGCAAGCGACAGTTTTTCTACTACTGGTTTAATTAATTTAGGCTTTGACAAAACAATTAAATAAAATACAAGATCATTTGGATCTAGCTACAATTCACTTTTTTTCCTTTTGGAATTGTGACTGCTTATTTATCCTCTTTAAACATGTAATTTAGAAGTGAATACTGGTCTGGAGAGAGTAATTTTAGCGTGACGATCTGTGTTTAACTGGGAGTGATTGATGCTAAAATTACATAAAGATCAGAAAGAGGACATCCAGCAAAAAAAACAAAAAACGATTGGTTGTAGAATCACAACAGTCCTGTAGCTTTGATTCTCCAAAATCACGTCACTGTTAAAAAATAGCCCCCAGCTGGAGAAAAGAAACCACAAAACACATACTGTGTGATGTGTTAGAGATATGCAGGGGCAGTAAACATGTTTATTATCCTTTCTTAATGGGTTGCATCCAAAAAGCTTTATTTATCATTACACACAAATTCAAAACCAGACAAAAAAAAAAAAGAAAAGATTTAGATCCCTGTTCAACTTTTCACCATTTCATTGACCTTGTCATACTTTCATTAAAGATCAGAAAAGCATCTGGTTGTAAATGACATGTCAGGCATTTCTCTATTCATTTTTTTGAAGGACTATAAAGTAAAAGGCACAATAACCTTCTCCAGCCAAATATCACTGATCCACTGCCCAGAATCAAGCTCACAATATCTTTTGTGTGTAACTGGTATGTGTAATCTTTCAGAGTTGTTTTTGTTTTTATTTTGTGTAATCATTATAGGACTTTCACTGATACACTGCATGGATTTGCAGTCTGGTCTAGAAAGAAATCAGCTTGTCTTGCTTCTTATTTACAGTTGTGTTTGTTTTACACCATAGTGATGGTGTTGTTCATGGTTTCATTAAACTTTATTTAGAATATTTGTATTTGTGAAAGACAGGGATGTCCTTGACCCTGCTAGACTATTTATACCAGCCAGCCCTGAATATCTCAGAATGTAAAAAAGGAAGTTCTCTTACTGTCTGCACTTTATTATTGTGTTTTGAAATAGAATTGGAGATGCTTAACTCAAATCTAAACTTTAATGAGGACAAAGGAAATCGAATCTGCTTTATTATATATTTTAAAGTACATCGGTAGATTTGTTAATACTATAAAAAAATTCACAGAATTAAATGTAATGTTTTACCCAAGTCTACAGGCTAAGCCTTTTGCAAAGTTGATTTGTGTCAGTTGACTTAAACCAAACCTAGAACGTGTGGGTGAGCAGGAATGAAAAGTAAACAATCAAGGACCGAGAGATCTGAAGAAAGGTTTCTGTGGTAGGAAGTGTGTACAGAGTGTTTCATTACTTGTTATTTTCAGCACTCACAACTGGAACAAAGCAGGCTAAGCAAACACACAGAAACAGTAATCATGAGAAAGTACTTTACATAATCTATATTCAGGCAGACTGAGCTTGATATGCAAATAAAACAAAGAACAAACAAGAGGAAACAAGATTAACACATAAAACAGGAAATGAGATGTTAGATATAAAAATGAATTGGGATAAGAAAAAGGTGTGATACAAACACACAAATGAATTAAAAAGAAGTGCATGAGGTAAAAAAAAAAAAAATTATTAGCTTTAGTTCAAATGTTTCTATTTGCCATTTGAGAAGATCATTTGTTAGTAACTTCTTTTTGTAAAAAATCAACACAAAAATTCATGATCACAAAAAGCCATTAACAAAAATTCATAGTAATAATAATTGAAAAAGTTTACAATAAATGAAAGGGTATAGTAAATGAAATACAAGTAAATACAAATCTGACAGAAAACACACCCAACTACCATCTGAAAACTCAACCCAATAGTTTAAATGAAATGAAAATAGCATTATAACCCTTCTCAGATTGATGGGCAGCAACAATTGCTTCACTAAAGATTATTGCTGATATTATTTCTTCCTTGGAATTGTGTAACACACACCCAAATGCTCTAGACCAGCAAAAAAAAGAAAGGAAGGAAGGAAGTTAGGAAGGAAGGAAGGAAGGAAGGAAGGAAGGAAGGAAGGAAGGAAGGAAGGAAGGTTGATCTCCACAGTTGAACGAATGTGTGTTTTTCTGTCTGTTAAGTAAACTGTTTTAGACTGAGATTAACATTGGTAACCAAGTCGTCTATTTTATTATTTAACATCTCCATAATTCTGTTTCATGAACTGGAACAGAAGGTCTCTCTGTGTGGAACCCTCAGATCTCAGATCAGTTCGGTTTGCATGGCGGTCCCTTTTGTTTATCCACCTGCATTTGCATCAGCAGCACAGTGGAGAGCATTTAATATTCCATGCACTTTTGGAAGCGTATGTTTAGACAGCATCCGTTTCTGACCATCAGAGGAGAAACTTTCCATAATGAAATTCTCATTAGATTAATGATCTGAAAACACTCTCATTAAAAGGTAATCACATTTTGCTTGATGAGGAACGGTTCATTAATACACAGGGAAAATGTCATTCGAGTTTAAAATAATAATCATAGGAAAATCTTTTGGGAAAATGTGTTTCATTGGATCTTTATTAAGAACTTATACATTTAATAAGGCAAAAACAATTGTATAGACAGGAGTTGCTCAGGTAGTGAAATCTGACAGTGCTGTTTGTCAATACATTTTTTATGTAATGTCAGATTTATTCATGCACTGCTTGCTTTTTAGAAAAACTATGACAAACTGACAGTGCAGGGACTTATTTGTGCATTATTGGTTGGTTTATAGTGCATTAGCAAAAGTATAAATATAAAAAAAGTAAATTCAGAGAGCACAGTGAGAATTGTGCTAATTGTAACAATATGAAAGTGGCATCTGTAATGACTTGTGTTATTGTACATAATAAACATCATATAAGGAATTTGACTCCACCAAATGTGCTGTACTAAGAGCGTAATTAACGGCAAGTGGTGTGATACCAACCCCAAGTTTATAAATTACCAATTGCAGCTCATCCCACAGTTATAAGTTATTTGTCACAGGAAACTGTTTACATTGTATTATAAGATAAAAAAAGTCAAGTCAGTACTTTATTCATTTATACTTATGTTATTAGCATGGACCATACATAGATCCTGCTGTGACTGACATTATTTGCACTACAAACTGTTGGTCTCTTTGTATGACTTGAATGTAATAAAGCATACTGCAAAAATCTTGCTCATACTGCAAATGGAAATATTTGTTAATATAGAAAGATGTATCGTCCATTTCCTGTTATAGGATTACACTAAACCAAATGTTATATTATTAAACCTATTTCAATTGATTTATGGTCATAAGAATAAAAAAATCTACTGGGAGATGATGTTGTTCATTTGAAAGGAGCAACATTATCTACTAAAAAAAACCAAAAAAACCCACACATTTGGAAAATGAGTACTGGTTGCCAGAAATATATTTAATTATCTTATATTTGGTTTATTGTATTTTTATAATGAGAACACTAGATACATTTGGCTATTTCCAAGACATTTTTTCATTTGTCAAGTTACAGAGAAGGTTTTTTGTCCTTAGAGTTTATGGTATGACACTGTAGACTCCTTCCAAAATTGATCGATACAATCCATGATGTATGATTAGGTTTAGAGCATTATTTAAATCGTAATATCAATGATTTGCCTTGCAGCCTTGCTAATGTTAGAGTTCGACAATCATGCAATATCCACAGTTTACAAGTCATAAACAGTATTAGTAGTAATAATAATAACAATAGCTAAAACAAGAAAAAAATTTGAATCTTCTGTAGCATGGTCAAATTCAACTTTTACTTTCACCCTGTTAACAATTTTGTGCTTTGTCAGCAGTTTACATCCAATGTTGTAATTAGTGTCACAGTTTCATGCAAAGTTAGTCATGTAATTATGTCTTAAATAAATGTTGTGAGCAGGGGATTGTAAAACTAATGAAAATACCAAATCTAATGAGACCCAGTGGACACTATAAACACACACTTTGGAGTGAATAATAGATACTGCTTGTGGATTCGTTTTCTTTCAGAAGTCTAGAAGTAAGTAGTGCTCCATAACAAGCATCCAATCACATCATAGCTATCGATAGATTCTCAAGAGGCACCAAAAACAACTAGTGGGGCATATTTTTTTGCTAGGTTATTGGTGATGCATGTCTAGGTGATGAAATGTCCAGAGGTTTGTATATTTAAAATCTCCTGAAGAAATCATAAAACATATTTGTACTTCAAGGCAATAACCTCTAAATTGTCTTAGCAACAAATCTTTTTTTTTTTTTTTAAGAATAATAAAAAAAAATAATACACTCCTGAGACCTGTTGTACAACCATTTGCTTACTTTTGCTGCAGTGAAATGTTTAAAGAAAAGCTACAAACAGGTAAACTCATATCTACAGTCTGCTATCATGATAATGATTATGAGTTATTAATTGACCATATTTCTCTCAGTGTGTTACTGACCTCAATCGTTCACTATTTTCTTCCAATTACCACAGTGATCTACTGATTTACTCAACTATTACCTCAATCAAAACCTCAGTCCCTTCGTCATTCACTCACTAGTAATTTTGTTGTTCATTTGTTCATCCTCTTACACAGACACTCATTTTTCCCTGAGTCATTAATTCACTCATTCTCTTCAACAAACCCCTGTTTATTCATCACATATTTTTTGACTGGTTCACTTGCTCATACCCTTTTTTTTATCTTTCACATGCCAGTATCACTATAACACTTTCTCCCTCAATCACTCACAGACAAGAACAAGTTATTAACAAATAACCTGGCAAATAAAGGGCCGTTTAGACCGAACTGAATGAGCTTTTATCGCAACCATTATATCTTCCCATACACTCACAAATAGACTTCAATTAAGCCATTCTTTGTTACCTGCACAGACGTGAGCAGCCATTTAAAAATGACTCAAACACCTGTGTCATCGATGTGTTATAAAGGCCAACTATTGGGCAGCTGCTAGGGACAAGAAGGCTCTGAAGAGTGCTTACAAATCCAACCCCCACCCACTGTTCCCTTGCTTGCTTGGTGAGTCAGTAAATGAGGGAGTGGGTGAGGGAGGGCGGTTGTCACTGATGCTATTGGGGATCAGTAGCGTGGTGGGTGCTCCTTTCCCTGCCCAGTGCTCTGCTCATTATCCCTCCATCCCGCTGCTCACTCACTACCTATGAATAGTCAATAACCAACAAGCAAGCAGGAAATGAGGGAGCAGATGAAGGCAACCCTCTGACTGATGTCAGCTATGTTTGTGGAGAGCTTCTTTATTCAGGTAGACACACTTTACTCCTCCCTGAGGACTATGCCTTGATCATTTTCTCCTGCTGTGTTCTTCAGTTGAATACTTATTTTGTCTCCTGGCTCTTGGAATTATTTTCCTGAAACTTGATTGGCAAAAGACACCTCCTCGATGCTTTAAGCCGGCTTTGTTTTCCAACCTCTATGTGTGATGAAGCGTCTCAGATCGTTGTGAGCGATGCTGCCTCTGAGCCGTGACTCAGAGTGAGACACTTCCTTGTGAGAGATTCCTGTTTCTCCAGCTTTTATCATCTAATAAACTAAATAGTGGCGAGATTCAAGATCTGTGCACTCATGGTTCACTGAGAGTGTGTGTGCCCAATAGATTATCCCAGCAGTCCTTGACGAGTACATTAGAAAGTCCTGGGAGGATGTTCTTGTGGGCTGGAACCAAAGGACCTCATGGATCAGGAAATGAAAGAAGGTATGTCACCAATTTGCTCCGAAACACCGTCATGCTTGCTGTTTAATGAGAACACAGTTGGTAGTATATGTAAAATAAGGCATAAGCCATTTCCTTTCACTAAAATCTCTCAAAATAGCACTTATAGTCAATATTAACATTAAGAAATGGTTAAATGTACTACTACTTTTTTTTTTTACATTACAACCACCAAGATGTAATTTTTGTTTAAAGTTATTTTTTTGGTTATTTTATATTTTATAGAGTGTTTGAGTGCGAGTTCTCTTTAAGTGTAATCCTCTCAACGTTAATCTTGAGTGTCTTAAACATACAAAAGCGGTAAATAAATTCCTCTTACACTTTGTGTCATTGATTATTGATGCTCTTTAATCTAGACAGACTTCAATAGAACTCTTTATGCTTGTTTGATCTTTAAAGTTAAATCCTATTAGCATCTATGTGGCTTTGTTAATCGAATGTCGTTTATATTAGACGCAAAGTAGTTAACTATTGATTCTTTGTTTGTGTGTTTTTGTGTGTGTGAATATGTGCGTGTGTCCATGCTCAAAATATTCTGACCTTAGTATTATACCACTAGTATTATAAGAGTTTATTATGGTTTAAGAATGAATCTATTTAAAACTTTTGAATGCTAAGGTCATAATATGTCCAGTTGTATGGAGCATGTATGTCTTTTTTTGCCTGTAGAAGACATTACGCTTTATGTCTATATCTGATGTTCAGGACCATTTATCAGAAGATCAGAGAATATGACATTCTGGACAAGAAGAAGACTGTGACAGCATTGAAAGCAGGAGAGGACAGAGCAATTCTCCTTGGTCTTTGCATGATCTTCTTTTCTGTCATGATGTACTTTGTCCTGGGAATTACAATGGTGCGGTCCTATTCAGACAGGTATGAGTATTCAGTAGCTTTTTTTTGTTTTTTTTAAGAATAAGTATAAGGCTTTTCTATTTTGTTAGGATTCAATTCAGGGGATTGTGGGAAAAATGTATATGCATGTAAAAAAAAAAAAAAGCATAGATGAAACTATGATTGGTTGATTTTGACCTATTTGAGGTGTGCTTTTTGCAATAATAGTGTTGCTGTAAAAACATCAACGCTTGAACAAATATGACAATAGTTGAGATACAATTGGGAAAACAATGCAGATATGCCAAATCTTCCACATGCCAAAAGAACAAAGTTATGTATTTAAATAAATGGCATGGGCGATTAATATCCCAGATAGGTATCTGAACCTAAGGTCTAACATAGGCTGATTGTCATAAAACCGGCATAAAATAATTTGAAAGAGAAGTCTGAATAAATGAATAAAAGCAGACTATATGAAATTTAAATCAATAGCAAATTGTTTTTTATTATAGCAAGCTTTAATAATTAAAAATATTTGTCGAGAGAGAGAAGTGTCATGAGTAAAAACTAATGCAAAAAGTTACAAACACAGTTGAAAAAGGTAGGATTAAGTAGGAATTTGCTCAAATATAGTTAAACTTTACATAGTATTAATTTCTATGGATACCAAAGGATATTTAGGATGATCTGAATAATTATATTGAATGGTTTTAACAGTGCTATTAAGAAAAAAACAGAAAAAAACTGATTTTCTTTTTACGGTTCTTAGCTTCCTACAAAAGTTACGGAAATATTTTGTTGTGAAATCTTACAATCCTCAAGGAAACTTTTCTATGCATACACAACTATTTTCTTTGGTCTCAAATTGCATGTCTAGAGAGCTGGACAATTTGTAAGAACATATTGAATCAGTCATCCGCTTTCTCTGTCCACTCTCTCTCTCTCTTTCTCTCTCTCTCTCTCTCTCTCTCTCTCTCTCTCTCTCTCTCTCTCTCTCTCTCAGTGTCTGGACAGAGGAATCAAGCTGTGTTGTGTTAAATTCAACTATTATTGGGGAGAATAACTGTAGCTACAGCTGTGGTGCTGAGTGCTGGAAGAGTTCCCGATACCCGTGCCTGCAGGTGTACGTCAGCCTGAACTCATCAGGCCGAATACTAAAGCTGTCCTACAATGAGGAAGCCCATGAGGCTAATTCTGAGGTATACACAAAGCATAAAACACAAAATATAATGGTAACTTTATCCAAAGCTGCGTTTGACTTTCTGGAATTTTCTTGTGGGAAATGTTTTTTTGACTGAGAGCATATTAAAGACAGATGTCTTTCTCTGAAGAAAAAAACATATCAAAACAAAATAATCAGACAAACCCAAAATAACATAAGTAAAGAAAAAAAAGTTACTAATACAGACAGTGACTCAAAATATGGTTCAAACAGCTGTAATGCATGGCAGTGATATGGGGACTTAAAAAAATATATATTATCTTAATCCATATTAGTCAAATCACATCACATGCAGACCATAATCCTTACAATCCTCAAGGACAGCGTTCATACAATGACCTTACCCAGAGTAATACAGAAGTGCTTTGGAGTGTTTAAAGAACATATCATAGAACATAGAACATATAAGAATAGTTCCCAATTTTAAATGCAAAAAATAGAATTAAATTACATTTGTAAAGTCAAATGAAGACCATGCAGATTTAAAAATTCTGTTTCCTGTTTCTGTATACAGTATGTTCATATGGACTGTGTGTTTGCCAGTCTATGTCATCACTTGTTATCCTTTACTGACTGAATGGTCCAATCAAAAATTATTTCAATTAGCTCTCAGTAATTGGTACATCAGAGACATCAAAGAATCCATTATTAAGAAAAATCAATGTCTCTACTTTTTCCCCAAAACAAACTCAGATTGTTACAATGCTAATAGTCAAATCTTTTCTCTTTTTTCACAGTGTTTCTATGTTCCCAAGTGCCGTAAAGATTACTCAACAACTCATGCTTTGATAGTCAATATCTCAGAGCGCCTGAAGTTACAGCACCAGGTCCGTTGTTACACAGACCCAGCAGAGCAGCAGGACAGCGCCATCCTGATGCGCCTCTATGGTCGTGCCGCCATTCTCTCCTCGCTGCTGTGGCCCACATGCATGTTTGTGATTGGTGTGCTCATCATTGCCATGGTCAAACTCACCCAATACCTTTCCATCCTCTGTGAGCGGATAAGCCGCATTAAGAGGTGAGAAGAACCGCCATTGAGCCCTGAGATGGATCAATGGAAAGAGCAAGAAAATAGAGTGAAAGAGAGCGACAACTCTCTAACCACTATGTTCCTCACAGGACTGATCTTACACCACTTGCATCTGCCACGCACTCCAGGGAGGGCAGCAAAAACTGCAGTCGAGCCATGCTGGATGGGATTTGAAAAGGTCCAATGGTGAAAAGGTCAAACATAGAACGATGGACAGATTCTTTGGCTGAACCTGGTTTTCTTCACCTCTAAAAAACAGCGCAATTATTCAAGGAAAAAAGAGACCAAAACCAAAGTTGTGCAATGTGCCTCTGCCCTCCTGTCAAATTCGCTTAGCAATTCATGTTGTGTTGACAAGGACAGACATTTTTCAAGCTTTCAGAGACTGAAATTTGTGGTTGGAATAATAAAGCGCAGGTTGGGTGCATTCATTCCAGAATAAAACTTCTGTTACTAGCAGAGCCTACAGTAAGCTTTTTCATGCCGAGACCACATGAGTCAGTCATTCATGGCTTCCCTTAAAAACTACATTACATAATAACTATACATAAGAATAAATCTGTTACCAAGCAATAATCTTGCTTAATGTGCAGCATGCGCTTAGTTACAGTTTCATGTTTTGTTCAGATATGATGTATGTTTATTAATTTCCACATGAAAGCCAAATCTACAGCGCTGATTATTTACAGAAAATCAATAGTTTAAATTACTAAAGCCTCGATAAGGCCTGGTGAAGTCATACTTTGTCCTTGATGACCATTTTCAAATGTAATTAATTCTTTAATAGGCTTTATAGTTTCCTATTGGGAAACCAATATATGTAACACAGATCAATACTGTTTTGTCAATGAATAGCAAGGAACTTCATCAACCTGGTTTTATTCTCTAAATGCATTACAGATATGTTCAAAACTAGGTTTTACTTGTTGCAATAAAAGTGCCTGAGTTTATTTGAAAACGTATCTAGACGTCACTAAACCTGTACATTTATTTTGTTATTTTGAGGGCTTTTCAAACAGACACAACTTGTTGGATTTACTCCTATAGTTTAAGTGGTGTGTAAATGACATATTTATAGCATTAAATTATTTTAAAGAAAACCTTTTTGGTCCTTTGTATGATACTGTAAATAGTTTGAAGACATTTCAACATAAGTTTTATGTCAGTTTAATCCATTGAATGAACACATTGGGGGGAAAAAATATCTTCTGGGGAAACTTTCAGATAACTACAGAAGACTCGCACAGCATAATGTCTGTGAGTATCACAGGGATGAATCCGGAGCAGCTGATTTGACTGTCCTTGACAAATAAATGTATGAAAACAATGAAACAGCATCTTTTTGAAAGAAAAGTGTAATCAGCTGGTCCCTTCCTGACATAGACACTAATATATGCAGTGATTCCCAATTTCTTCATTTCTGTCTGTCAGCTGCCTCACTCGCACACAGTAGTCTTCTGTCAATTTTTTTTTCTATAGATGACGTGTAATAAAAATCATTATTTAAAAAAAGAAAAGAGAAGGCCACTGTTGGACGACACATTTATTAGAAGCTGATGTGAGTGTCCAAGGAACTGTTAGTGACAGAAGATAACTGCTGCTCAATGAGACAGAGACACTTGAATAGAGAAGTGTTGGGGTGAATCATAGGATGAGTTTATAATTTCCTTTCACTCCCATCTCATTTTTTGTTCTTCTGAATCCAGTTTCAAAGACACACACAGTCTTTATCTCCAGATGATGGGTGTGTGAAATGATTAATCACAGAAACACCATGTGACATACAGTACCAGGTTCCTGATTACTTATATGTGTCTTATATAAGGATAATTACATTAGAAAATAATAATAGTAGGAATCATTTTTGGTACAATTTGTGATAAATTCATCTTGGCAAACAAATAATTTCTTAATTCTAAGATACTAAGGTTATTTCAAATGAAGCAACTTACCTGGTTAAACTAAAAGTAAAATCAGTACTAATATATTGTAAATGTGTAAACTCTGATGACATATTGGTATAAATCAAATGGAATTTTGCATGCTTTTTCCACTAAATGTGTGGGTTTCCGAAAAGGTTCTCCTTTTTTTTTTTTTTGTCAGCCATATCACACCACCTCAGTTATTGATTATTTTCCTATAACAGCATTCCTTACATCACCTATAGTATAGTGTCTGCTCAAACAATTATGTATTTGTAATAATACTATCTAAAAAGCATAGGTATTAAGTGAAACAAAACAATTAAAAAGATGGTCAGTACCAGACAACAACGGCGCACCATATACAGATGTCTTATTTAAGAGTACTTAAGTATACCAAACATGCGAGCTAATACAGGTTATTTACATTCACTTGCTTCCGGAAACAGCAGACACTACACTTTCTCAGTGAATAGGACACTTCCACCAGTTCCCTTGGTAACGGAACATATCCTGGGCCTGACACACACTTCCTCACACACACATGGCTTTCTGCAGCTGCAGCAGTTCTTACACAAGGACATCTGCGTGGAGGGGAAGAATGGTACAGGAAGGAGCATCTTACCCATTTATCCCTCTATTCACATCATAAGAGTTGAAGTCTCATTCATGCAATTATTCTGCAATACAACTCTTACAAATTATATAATAAGTAAAAAAACATTTTTCATTCCCCAATATATCTCCATGTTTTAATTAAGAAAAGTTACAAAAATAAAAACAGGTCCTTCACATGCATGGAAATCATATTAATATTTCAGACTTAGTTCACTTTTGACTTTTCACACATACTGCACATAGTTTTGTATTTGTACGATTCTTTACTTTCAGTGAGGTACATCAGTATTAAAGTAAAAAAAAAAATATTTTAGGAAAATCTATGAAGGTTTAAACAACAGCATCTGTCTATGTTCCATAGTTTCATTATGAAACGGGAATTGTCGTAAATATATGAAGTCTCAAAAAGAAAAGGAGAAATTATCACACCTACCATATATGGATATAATATGTATTATGGATATACAGATATAGTTAGTAATGGAAGAATTAAGAAAGAGAAATGGCTGTGGTTGTTAAACTCACCAGGCAATATTACGATAAAAAAGTAAATGTAAGATAAATAATCAAAACCATTTCCAAATACTATTTGATTAAATATATTTAAATTGTCTTTAAACCTAAAAAATAAACAGATTTTTTTTGCATTTTATTGCCTGTTTGCTAGAATGGAGCAAAAAGCAACCGTCTGACTAAAAAACTAAGTCACAATGATTACAGTCATATAAAAAGTTAAAGTGTTCACCTGTTGTATGGTATCAACCAACTGAAGCATGACAAATATTGCTGTAAATCATAAGACGGTTGTATAGCAACACTGAAGGATCCTTGCCAAAAGGTGATATATACCTCTTAGTTGTACAAATAATCCAGTATCAACTTGCCCGGATACCAGAGAGTTTCCTGGTGTACAGATTGTGCTCTAGGGTTTACTGGGTTCATTTTTTTGCCCCTAGTAATGGGCTATATGTCCATCGCTGACCTGGTCAAATAAGCTTAAGGGTCAGGGAGAATGACATCAGCTGTTGGTATGGAAACTGTGCCAGAAATTCACCCCCAAACATAATGGGCTGAAAAAAGCAGGAGTGTGGAATGGTGCCCTTTGGCGTCAATACCTGGTTAGATGAGCATAGCATTCCACACACAGTAGAGATGATTCAATGTTGTAAACCATATATTCTGTACAAACAAACACGCACGCACACACAAACACACGCACACAAAGCTGACAATAAATACTTAAAATACTGGCTCAAGTCAAAAGAGGCGATGAAATGAGCAGGTAGGCTTAAAAGAAAATGCAGTTATGTTCTTACTTAGAAAGTTTGAACTGATCCAATTTTGCCTCATTTTTTTACTATTCTTATTTAGCAGGATAATGGATAACAACAAAAACTCCCAAACCAAACACAATAGCTTTAGCTACTTTAATCTCACTGTACAAGACAAACAAGAGTGTCATGTTGCAGTAGTATTTCTCATTTCTCTTTCGGCAGTGGAGTGCTTGCAGTCTGAATATGTCTTTGTAATAATCTAGCTCCCTCTGCTGTCACTATTGGTCCTGTGCCCATTGTAGTTACATTTCATTTTACTTTGGGCATACATCCAATGTTTGGCACATTTCTCAAAAGTTTTCAAATGTCTGTATGGTACCAATGATCTACACTAAAACGCTGAAGGCTTTACAGGTTAAATTTAAATGATCATAACCAGCATTAAAAGTTAATTGAGGTACACTGAAAAAATGTGTACTTTTTTAATTACTGATCTCAGTTCAAATCTAGATAAACTGCCCTGAAATACATTTGATTGAGTTATTTATATTATCCAATATCTAATATTTTGGATTACATGGATTTTTTCTAATGTGTTCATTCTCTCTTGCTTCTGCCACTCAATATTTAAAAAATGTCAACAGCTACCCAACTAGCAAGTTGATCTGAATGGTATCACATTACAAATCACTGCTTTCAAGAAAATTGTTTGCCCCATACAAAAAATTGTACACTTCCTGTTCACTAGAACTAAGAGCCCCAAACCTGTTCCACCATGACAATGCATCTTTGCACACAGTCACCTACAATAGGACATGATGTGCCAAGGTTGGAGTGGTACAATCCTAGTCGCCTGATCTGAACCTTGCTTTTGAGACTTCACACTGTCCCTCCTCACCCAACATCAATACCAGATCATTTGTTCATGTGTCTTAAAAATATCCATAATAAAAACCTTCTCAGAGAAGTGGAAGTTATTATAGCTGAAAAATAGGAATAAATTTCACAAAAAAGCCCTTATGAAAGTTACAGCTAGGTGTCCACTAACTTTTGGCCAAATTGTGCATCATAGAAGTTAAACTATAATGACTTCTTGGGTATATTTCCTTTTCTGCAGAGTAATTTATATACTGTCAGTCCATAATCGATAGCATACAATAATAATTACATTTAAAATATTTAAAACTGTTTAGCAGTGGGGTTTTTGAATTTCACTTTTAGGTTCCTGGAAATATTTGATGGCTCATTATCAGATAAACTCAGTGAGCAAGATGTTCCTGCTGTGCTGGTAGCCCTATGGCATGCCAGGAATGCACTCATCCTTCTATCTTTCCATCAGTATAATAAAAAATAAGGAACCTGCATTCGTCCAACCAGAGATTTTTACACTGTTATATGGACCAGTGCCTACTGGAGACTGTTTTTTTGTTCTCCACTGACAGCACCAGCACTTCCCATGATCTATGAATCTGAAATGTCTGCTTGCAGCCCATCCATTTGCTTGCACAGTTTTTTCCATGTTCCTTCACATGTCTGATTCACAAGCTTTTTTGTGTACAAAATTTGTGATCACTAATAGTTTTTGACTCATGAAAGGCCAGAATAGGTGTCATTTAGCAGATACAGGCAGTGGCACACCTAACTAAATGATTATGCCACATTTAAAGTCAATACGATCATTCATTCCATTTATTCATTGAATACTAAGCTCGAAACATTGGACAGCCTGTTCTATACACTGCTCCATTCTGGAGAACATATGACTTGTTGAAAAGTATGGTTTGTATGAAGGTGAGTGTGTATCGATTTAGCCACTGAAACGAAATCTGAGGTTGAGCACAGCAACTGGATTGAGAAAAAAATATATACAAATATGACAGCGTGTGAAAATATTTTGCTAGTTTGCCTCAGTAACCACAAACCAAGCTGAGCTGTTAGCAAATCTAGAAAAAAAACACCCAAACGGGGGATTTTGGGGAAATTCACATCAGTTGGCACTATATTGTTATTTAATATTCATTGTCTTGCTACTATCCTTTTTAATAAAAAGTGGTTTATGATATTACAGTGAATTACTTAAATTAATTATATATAAACTTTATTTTCTTGAAGAACTCACACACGTGCGCACACAAACACACACACACACACACACACACACACACACACACACACACACACACACACACACACACACACACAGGAATAAAATGAATTTCCCTATATTAGCACTTGAAAGTATTAGCTATAAAATGTAATGCCATAAACACAATGCTTGTGCTATACTCTGGGCTGAAGATGACCAAACTGTAAGTATGGCATTATGCTTTTTTTTATAAAAAATATATTTAATTCTATAACATACCATAACTTGAATGAAAATGAAACCAAGAATACATTTTACCAAAGCTATATGGCAATGTTGTGATGTTTAACATGTCAGGATACCAGAGCATTAACATCTTTCTTGAAAGTCCACTTGAAATAATTAGTTGTTTTTGGTGTACATGTGAATAACCCTCAGAAATACAGCAGTATAGGAGTACAAGTAGTATAACAGTGGCATAGAAATGTACTATTTACTAGAGAAACCTAATTGGGTGACATGTAAAGAAAGAAAATAGAAGATGTGAATGAATTTGAATAATGTGCTCTGTGAGAAGTTTGTATTTGATGTTAGATTGATTTATTAGCATTACATTATTTCCTCTTCTGTAACCTGCAGGATTCAGTTAGTCCAAATGCTGATAAACAGTCATGCAAGCCAGTCAGCTGACTTCCTCTTGAACAGTGCTGCCTACTAAATATGGCATGTGTGGAATCTCAAAGGCGGGGTCTTTAAATAAAGATCATGGATGAAAACAAGTGCATTAGCATTATAAAACTTCATTTTATATCTACAGGGGTAAAAAAAACGAGTGCAAAGTGGTAAACTAATTCTTATTTAATTAAACATTTTGTTTATACATATACAATTTACATAACTGTCCCAGCAGTCTTTTCAGTAAGATTATTTTCTTTTACTTCTTTAAACACTTGTGATTTTGTAGTACTTCATATTATAATAATTTCATAAAGGGAAAAAAAAGAAGAATAGAATATTTCCTTATATTGCACCATGAATGGACAAGACCTAATACATCTTTCTGAAAAAGTCCCAGAGGCAACCTTGAAACAAAAGTGTGGTTTCAGAAGGCACTATCTTATTTCAATTCATCAGCATCTATGCAAAATAAAGAGGGAAAGCCTTCAGTCATACAGTTTCAAAGGAAAATGACTGGAAAGGCCATTCTGGAAGTCAGTGTTGCTGTTGGCTGGGAGAAGTGATATGAGTCGATGTGTGGACAGTGTCCTTCGGGAAATCTTGTTTGTATGTGGGGTCACTGCTTCCTGCTTTCCTGCTTTACACAGGAAACGTCTGGCTTGTCCTGCAACTCTAACAAACAACACAGTGCTTGCTTAGAGTCTCTCAAGTCTGAGGAACTGGATGCCTAATAGCAGTTCTGCCTCGGTTAGCATAAATATTTAAGCCAACAGAGCAAAATGAACACCTACAGCTTTGAATTCATGTCAGCATGGTTTTGTTTGTTCATTCAAAGCATTTATTCAACACCGGACATTATTGCTGTGCACTGAGTTGGTTAGTGAAGAATGGTGAAATTTAGAGACAATGGCTTTACGCAAAAATATAAATTACTCTCTCCAGGTCACCCCATATGGGGACATCATGAGCAAAAATGTGCAGCATGTAGAGTCCTTGATCATCAACACTTGGGAAAGAATTCAACCTTATTGGGTTGAGAACACAATATCCAGCCAACATGTAAAATCTACACAGCAAACTGATCATTAAAACAGAAATGTGCTTCACCTTATAGGCTCACATTTAAGCCTTTTGCAACATTGAACCTGAAAACATTTGTACTTAAACAATGATATTAGTGGAGCAAGCAGTAAGAACTTTATGGCTTAATGCCAACAAAGCCTGAGGCAAAACAATTTACCAACACCTTTTTGCCCCTTTTTTAAAGGCTCAGCTTTTCCTGCTTGCAGTGTATTATACATGTTGTTATAATAATATGTAAATATTATGCACATTTACCATGAAACAAAACCAAAAAGGAGCATCTACAGTAATTTTACAAATTATTACTGGTTTAAATATAGAGACATTTTAGGAATGACAAAAAAAAAAAAAAAGGAATGACATTGGCTGGAGTTATATAAAGAAGAGGCACACTTACACCCTGTAATATTGCAATGCCCATGACTAAATGCCTGAAATTGTCTGCAAATGTAAACAAGTGTTTATTCACATGGTTTATAGCAATATAAATAACTGATGATGAAAAACATGCGTCTGAAAGAAAGATCGATCCTGAAAAACGCATTTCTGCATTTTTATAATTAACAGTCTCTCTCAATCATCATCATCTAAGCCAAATTCTAAGTTGACTGTTTGGTTCCAACTTCATCATTGTGTTTGTCTTTGTCATATTTTTTTGTTGAACAGTTTTCTGCATTACCCACGATGCTATTCAACTACCTGCTGTCAGTAATACTAAGTGGGATTGAACCCCTCCTTTTAGCGATACCAAAAAAAAAAAACCTGATGCAGAAGGGCTTCATTCCTTTAATCTATCCAGCGCTCTCACCTCCTCGTCTAATACTGCTGTCAGTGGCATTAAATATGGTCTCTGCTGTAACTCAGCACAGCTGAGTCATATAGCTGTATTGGTGAATGCATTGTATTCATTTGGTGTCTCTACTATTCCTTGATTGAATTTTTGAGTAGGTGAGAAAAGATGTTTCCGGTTGATTTATTTTGGGAGCTAACAGCTAAACCAGGCTTTTCACTACTGAACTTCACAACAAATGGAGTAGGGTTAGGGTTCTGGTTAAGCCCCCTTTTATATGAGTGCATGACCACTATTAACTTTAACTTACGTTTGGAAAAGAAAAAACATCTCAATATTTCAATATAATCATATACAGTATAATATGTGTTTTTCAGGTTGGAATTTTCCCTTAAAGTTTCCCATCATTCATTTTTTCTTGATTTGTGGTTCGTTGAAAAATTATAAAATAAGTAACTGAACTTACAGTAATTACTAACAATGTACATGTGGAGTGAAATCCCCGGCTCGGACACGTACACGACCCTCTCAAATAAACAGCACAGTCGCTTATCTTTCCATAGAAATTCCTTGTCTTCAAATATAATTCAATATTTTGTTAAAATGTCTTAAAATGTTACACTGAACATCTTGGCAGGGGGCTAATCTTTCCACTCTGCCTATGATGAGTGAAATAGGGGTACGCAGAGGGACTGACCCAAAGGCACCTCTTTAAAAATAGCTATGCATTGGGTTTGCTGTAGTGTGAGAAGAGAAAACATGTCATGGAAAGTGTTAAGGGGGGACCTTGATGTGCATGATTGCTATACTTAGCCAGTACATGTACTAGTTTTGCCACAAGATAAATGAAACACAATAATATACTCTCTTGTTGTGTGGTTAAATACTTAAATATTTGAAATAGGTAATAAGTAAATAAATACATAAATACTTTTAGTGTAAATCTTGATACACGTGTGCAAATCCAGCAAGGAAAAATATTGTCAACGCAGTCACAGTACATTCAGCAGGTTCAAAAGCTAATGTGAACACAGGTGGGACATCAGCCTTCTGATAGCAGTCTGGGATTCTACACTCGGCGTATTCCACATAATAACACAGTGAACCCAAGGATGGCATTAGCATGGAGGTTTTTTTGCACGATAAACAATGTGTACATTGGGTCAAAGAAAGAAGAGACTGGATCGAAAGTGTAAAAGAAACCCAACAAGACCCTGCTCTTGGATTGGATGTCCTCATAAGCTGATCTAGTATTAGAACTCATAAAAGTCATTATAATCCTGATGGGATTTCCAAAAGTTGCCATCTTTCATTATTGGGAGAAAAACATTCCAGAGACCAGTTTCTCAAGTGCTATAAAACAGGGTGGTCCCATTAATGTATACAAAGCTGCACAATCTGACATAAAAATGACCTGTAACTCTGCAAGAGGTAGCTTCCTTTTCATTCCAGGATCACTGAATTAAATCATTCCATGCGAAGTATTTAGGACTAGTTCAGTGCAAATGCACAACATTTTTCGGTAACAACTCTAATATGGGCACTTGGAGAATTACAAGAACAACCCCTGTTTTCGTTTTTCTTCTGAACAGGATCCTAGGTGTAGCCTAGACTCTCCATTTCACTGCGGTAGCGCTGCTCAGACACTTTGCTCTTGTGCTGTTTGCTCTCCAGATGCAGGCGGAAGTCTGCCTCGTCGCTAGCACCCGAATTGCACATGGAGCAATAGAATTGGCCGCTTGGCGTCACACACATGGCTAAGTCACGTGGGATTCTCTGCCTTGGCCGTGGGTTGTAATATGGCCCTGAAAGTAACATGAAGAGAAGAGAATTCAAAAGATAAGGATACTTAAAGAACAAGATACTGTCTACAGGTAAGATATCTATCTGCACATAATACAAGTACAAACTCTCATAGTTAAAGTCCACTTCATATATTAGAATCAGTGATCTCAGTGAATTAAAATGTTTCATGAAAATGGCATAATATGGTGAAAAGTTTATGGACACCTGATCATCCAACTATATTTGCTTGCTAAACATCCTATTCCAGATTTAGACCTTTTTATGCTCTTATAATCTTCTGCAAATATTTACCGCTGTTATAATGACCCCCTGACAGTTTTCCAACAAATTTTGGAATGCATCTGTGAGGATTTGCCCATTAAGCCACAAGAGCATTAGTGAAATCAGGCACTGATGTTGGATGAGGTGGCCTTGTTTGTAATTCTCATTCCAGTTCAATGCCAAAGGTGTTTAGTGGGGTTGAGGTCAGGGCTCTGTGTAGGACACTCAACTTCTTCGGCTTCAACCTTGGTGCATTATATCTTGCTGGTCTTGAGGCATTGTGATGCTGGTTCCAGTTTGAGCCCCTTATATTTCCATTTCCAGTCAAGAGAATATAAGCTCTCACATACAAAGATAAGAACTTCCTGGCAATAGTCTGGGGATGATCCAGAAATGAGCATGGTCTGGTCTCCATGTGTTTTTGGCCAAATAACCTATTTCTAACAGCAACTGCTGCTTTTTTAATGAGAAATCATGCTTTCTTTATCCAGAGACTACAGTACAGTACAGTAATTAATAGCACAGCAGATGAAAGGTATATAAAAATGTAGAGAGGGGTGAAACCACACTTTATTTTAAGATGGAATTTATGCTTCACTATTTTCGGAACAGTGTTTTCAAAATATAACTAAACCCAAAGCCTGGCCTGTGCCCTGTGCCATGTGATTCATCTGAGTGCGATGTGGATTCTGCATATGTGTGTGTGTACACGGGAGAGGTTAGTGTGTTTGGAAGGGTCAGTGAGGGCAAGTGTGTATGATCGAGACCTGCCACCGTGCGGGTGACGCTTAAAGGGGCAGACTGACGTGAGCTGAAAGATCGGTTTGCAAACACCAAAGGCCTGGCACTGTGTATAGTAAGGGTAGCGTGGTACCCACAGGACAGTTATCACTGAACTCTGCAGCTAGCTGCTGAAAAAGATACGGGCGCCAAGACACTGTTCAGAAATGTGCCGTTTAACGTCACTGCCTTGACCACAGGCCAGAAACTAAGCATGTGACTGTCACAAATGGACTACTATCTAAAGTAGCCACATAACTATAGCTTATGTCTATTTATTTATATAATATACATAGTGTGTATATAAGATTTTTAAGAGATACAAAATATAATCGAATTAAATACTATATTAAATATTATATTATACTATATGATTTACTATATTATATATATTAATATAGAAGTTGAACGATTCATGTAGGAAGAATTTCTCAGGAAATCTTGAATGGCTGTCACACATTATATATTAGTGTGTATTATGTATATGTATTATATTTCAATAACTGAAACCTGGGTGCCTTTGAATATACCTGGCATAGCAGCGTTCATGTGGGTCCTATTGTTTTTCAGTTTATACTCATTTCCTTCTTTCCTGGAGTGCCTCTGTGTAAGGTCTTCTGCATCCCTGTAAAAACATGAAAGAAATTAACTGGAAAATACATGATCTACCATTTTGAGGTTTCATGATGTGAGCCTCCTCATAAGAACCATGCCATTATACACCTAACATGACAGTTCGTTTCATATTTTACATGGAAAAAAAAATTTATAGTATTTACCCCATCGCATTGGCATTGACCAAACTAGTCCAGGCTAACTGGTCTGATTAAATGTTCAACTGACTAGCAGGACATGAGGTCATTTGCTAATTGTCAGACTTATCTTACTTATCCCACTACAGCTGCTCAGACATTTTGAGCTCCCAGTTGTCAGGACAAACCCAGGCGGAAGATAACGCCAAATGGAAAACATGCATTTGCTATGCAAATCTTTTCAAAAGGTATAAACCTTATCATTCACATCAGTTTCACTGGTAAAGACACCCTTCTGGGCTGATTCTGAAATGTGATTGTATTAAATGTTTTATTGTTCCATAACCACTTCTACACCAGGTCAGATAAGTAGGAATGCACTATGAATGGGACGTCAGTCCAGCAAACCATGTACACTTTCACACTCTCATTCATGCCAAAGGGCAATTCAGAGTAGCCAGTTATAATAGTGTGTGTTTGGAAAGGAGGGTGTGAAATTCTGCACAGAGAGTAACCCAAGCTCAGGATCAAAACAGGGTGGAGCTGTAATGCAATGTCATGAAGGTGAAAAATAAGTTCATTATTAGTAGTAGTAGTATTGGTGTTAGTAGTAGTAGTAGTAGTAGTAGTCAGGGTTGGGCAAAGATAAATTAAAATGTATTTTAAAATAAAATACCAAATACCTTAACTGCAAGTGTATCAAAATTAACTACAAAATACATACAGACCATGTATCACAATAAACTACTGTATTTTTGTATTTTTAAAATACTAAAAAATACTTTTATAAGGGAGCATAAAATCTCTTCACAAACTTTCCATCAATTGGCCTATTTGATCTCCTTCACCCTCACACTGACTCAGTTGATTAAGTAAACAATGTTTGATAACAGCAGCTTTTCTCTGTCCGAGTCACGCAATAAATCTGACATATGCAACCAGTTAACAGATCAACTATTCACGTACATTTCTCTGTTATCTCCCAAATGAAGGTTAGTTTTAAAGTAAACAACAGTTTAATGTTTAACAGTTTGGGAATGATTTATAATTGTATCCTAATTTAGTGGTGTTTGGTAACGAAGGACACAATTTGGCAATACTGACTCAATGGCAAACAAGTCATTCATAAGAAGACAACCGATGGCACCTGTATTCATACTAGCAACTAGTTTCTAACTAATCAATCATTTGATTGGTAATCATAAATATAATAATATATAATGTGTCATGCAATGGTATGCAAAACCATGATCCTAATAAACACCTACTTCAATTAAGGTACAATATTCGACAATCAAATATTTATTTATCGATCATTGGACACCTGTTTGAAAGCTGGCAGCCTGGACATTTTCTTACCTTCACCACCTTCTTCGATATGAATCAATTTTCTGTTCTGATCTCAACAAGTCTGGGCAAACTTCTGAGTAGGCACCAATCAGAGGCCGCATTTTTATAATGTCATCATGTAGACATCTTACAAAGTATTTTACAGTTGTTTAAAAATACAAAACACTAAAGTAAAGTATCAAAAACAAATGACTAAATCCTATTTTATATTTGACATACATAAATCATAAATACTGCCCATCCCTGGTAGTAGTAAAAGCTTTCATATATTTATTTCACTGATCACAAAATAAATAATTATGTGACCCCAACTAAAAACACCATCATCGTGTCATTCCTAATGTTTACTGTTTATTAGTTTTATGCTCAGGGGCATGAGGAGACTCACAAGGAGTTGGTGTTGTGCTGGACCTCAGCAAGCCGTACCCGTTTGGCATGGTTCTTGCCCTGGTAATGAGCATGGGCTACAGCGGGGGAGCTGAAGGAGGCATCACAAAGCTTGCAGTAGTCATTCTCTGTGGCCAGGATGACCCTGCTGGGGCCGACAAAGGACGCCTGCAGTGGGGGAAAAGCAACCCGAGATTGGCTCTGATTACTATCGCACTGGTTTCAGTGAACGAAGGCTTACAGAGTGACACCGCATGATCAACGTGCAATTAAAACTGTGGCTATTTTCCAGCTGAGTGTACAGAAGGCAGCATCTTAAACACAACAACAACAAAAAGATGCAATAAATATGTATATATTACAGTACAAAGGATTTAAGAGCTTGCAGTCTGATTAACAACTGTGTGTCATTACATACTCAGAACTCAGAGGACTGTACTCTAAAAGCAGGTGTTAGTGTTAAATATATGCAAGAGGAAGAAAAGGCATATGTGGGCGGATGTTTACCTGCTTGCCCACTACAGTGCCAGCCTCTGTAGGTGGAGTGGAGAGGGACTGCTGTGAAACTGGCTCTACTTCCTCAGGTATTCGTATGGGAGGTGGCTGTTGACTGCCAGCATAAAAATTCCTTAGCTTCTTGCTGTGATTTTTTCCCTGCAACAAAACAAAAGTTGAAGAATGAAGAATGTTGTCGATGTATGATGAGCATTGTTACTGGTTTTTTGTCACTCCACAGTGCTGTTGAATTCGTAAATATGGTTGACACAACAACAGCTCTGACAGTAGTTCACTAAGTCTATGTTGTTTGGTATTATTCTATAATTAATAAAAAAATATTATAGCTGAAATAAGTGTTATAATATAATAGAACTATAACATAGGGCATGTTGAAAAAAATAAATCACCCACTCAGTGATTATTTTCTTATAACAGTATGTTTTTAGGTCTATTTGTTTTATTTTATTTTATTACATACAAAACTCAAAGGGGAAAAAAAATTCAAATAACCCTGATATGTTAAAAAAAATGTATTTAGATTTTACTTTGGTTCAGTTCAATTCTGGGTTAAAATGAATATATAAATAAAATAATATTCATATGTTAAGTTATTATAAAATATAAAAATATAAAATTGTATATAAAAATTAAACATTAAAACAAGAATACTGACTAATCAACTATTGATCTGAGTTCAAATACCAGCACCATCAAGTTCCCACTCCTGAGACCTTGCACAAGGCCCTTAAACCTCAACTGCTTAGTTGTTTAAATGAGATAATTTGATAAAATAAGTCACTCTGGACAATGCAACTTCTTCTGACCTTCTCTACACAACTCCATCAACATTTTCGAAGAAAATAACGCGTCTGTGGTGCTCTTCCTCGGCATAAAACCATACTGTTGCTCACAGATGGTCACCTCTTCTTTCATAAGGGTAACTGCCAAATGCTATAAATGTAAATATAATGAAATGGGGTGACTATGAAACACTGTTAAGCTTGGTAACAACAAGTAAATACTTTGTGGTTTATGAGTAGAAAGGGAGTCCTTATAATGTTTATATTTAATTTGGTATATACCTGAATGTGATCAGTAATCAGGTGAATTTAAACATGATCCAAGTTGGACTTGGTGATATAGATTGTGAATTTCCATGCTGAATCTGGTTTATTCCTAACAACGCCATATTGAACACACCGTGAAAATGACAAACTAACAATAATGATTTTTTTTCACATTGCTATTCATTTTATATTTATTTTAGCCATTTGAGTAGGTGATTGTGTACCTGATAATGCGCTTGTGCCTGTTGGGGTGAGTTGAGTGTGACATTGCACAGTTTGCAGTAAAGAGGTCTACACAGCTCCTGTAATGCGGTGTCCTGATCGCTGCCGGTTGCCTGGAACTCGTTCTCAGGCGCCATGGGGCTGGATTCAGGGGGTGCTGTGATGGCAGGGTTTGGGAACAGCTGGAGGTGAGGGGGAGGTTTGGCAGAAAGGGGACTGCAAAGGGGGAAAGAGAGAGGGTCTGGTGGCATCAGAACAGGTGCTGGTCCAAGTGTTTGGGCAGGAGATATGGGCTGAAAAGGATGATGTTGCTGCTGACCCATTAGGTTTAGAGAAGGTTTCAGAACACATTCTGGACCTGAAAGAGAACATTCGAGTTAAGGTTGGTTTCAAAGGTGGGAATTATTCATTCCATCATTTTTTCATTCGTCGCTTTATCCTCAGGATTGTGGCGAATATGCAGTTTATATTAGGGTGACTAGGCACAAGGCACCACACACAAACACATAATTCACACCTACTGGGCAAATTAATGTAGCCCATTCACCATTTGGTATGTTTTTGTGAAGTGGGCGAAAGTAGTACAGGTTCAAACTGATACCATCAGCACATTTAACTCTCTGTACCATCATGCTGGCAATGTGGAAAATACAGATAAAAAAATGACTTCCCTTCACATTCCTTTAACATACATAAATAGTATGTTCCGAATTGTATGGTCTACAACTAGTTTTCCTTATATTTTTATTTTTTTGCTTTAATGTTCTTTGGTTTTTGATGCATTCAATTACAAAGGAGTGAGACAAATTTGCAGCTCTTGTTGTTATTGTTATTATTTAAAAAAATAATTAAAAAAATTAATAAAAGAGTCTTGGCTAAAAGAATATACTGAACAACGATCCTTTTGTATGTTTGATGTCTGAGCTACTCATGCCGTATTTCTGTCTCTGGTTATAATCCGTGTCGGTCCAAAAAAATACAGCCGTGTGTTGGGAAGAGGGGTGTAAAGTGGAGGGTCAGCTGCTACGCTGTTGCTGTCCCATGTAGCCACTGTATCAATTCCAATGGACTCCTGACAACAGTGATTGAATACACTAAAATAGCATCTGACAATCCAATAGACAGAGAATGTGTCAGTGTCAGATTGTCAGATTGTCGAGCTCGATGTCGAAATTAAATATCTTCAAGAATAAAGATTTAAAAGAAAACAGGTCAAACGAAAATCCCTGTATGATTCTGAATTATCAAGACTTTGGAAGACAAATATATGGTAATGATTTACATTTTCTACTAACAGGAAGAAAATGAACTATTCCTGTCCCTCTACTCTGTGATGTTGGAGGCCAACTGTGATATCTCATAGTCATCAGAGAGTACAAACCCAGAAACAAGCCCAAGGACGACGTATGTGTACACGGTTCAAGGTCAGGCTCTATTTTTTTTTTTCAGGTTTTAGCATGCCAGGTTACAGAAATGACTTTCATTTACAGACAGACCACAAACTGCAGCTGCTACAACACGAAGGTGAAAAATCTTTCATTTGGTGAAAAGCCGTACCCTAAGGCATCTATAATGCAAGGTGCAATGAGTACATGAGAAGGTAAAGGTAGAAAGCACCTGACACTGGAGCTTGTCTTACAGAACATTTGAAAGATATTTGTTTCCAGTTTGTGTTTCGGAACAACAACCAGTATTATGGCAACACAAACAGATGCCATCCGTTCAGACCCCATCCGTTCCTGGGACTCGACTGATTGGCTTGTTGGGAACAACTTTTGCAAAACAAAACAAAACAAAACAATGAAAGCAGCATGATTAAGGTGCATGATCTAGTCATGACAGTGACAGCATCATCGTTGTCTAAAATCTGTGTGTGAATGTTTATCATTCTCTACACACTGGGAATAATCTGTGCAGGGTCTAATACGTGTAACACGAGTCTAATACATGTAACTTGGTACGAGTCGAACTTGATCTTGGTGCGAAATTGAAAGATGGTACAGGAACGCATGGCTCGAGGCATGTACCTAAACCAAGTGTAAATTTCATACTGCATTTTGGATACATATATTTGGACATCCCACTACCAACACACTAGCAATGGCCCTGTCATATTATTAGACCTAATAATAAACACAAAGCTGGTTTATGTAACTGATGATCCTTATATTGTCCTGATCTAATCTGAGTGATGTAACTCGAGATCAGTTTGGCATCAAGAAGCTGGAGTTGGATTTATTAAAGCAAAAGTGCAAGTGGTCCAAACATGTGAAGTGCACACTGGAGGAGAATTGCATCACGTTATTCCTGCATTCATCTGTCACAGATCGAGCCTGTAGGAAACATCAGTCCTCAGCTGCAGGTGCAGATACTGCAGACTGTAATCAGGAATGTCATTTCATAATTATGTCGTGCAATGTCATTTCATGTTCACTGCAAAAAAAAAAACAAAAAAAACAACTTCTAAGTAAATCTGGCATTTTCAGTGCTGCACTACTGAGATGCACTGCATCGTAGACCGAAGCGCAGCAGCGCATTAGTCACCAGGTAATGAAGGTGCGCTGGACACTACTGTACCTTGCATTCGAGGGAAATACCCGCTACTATTTCCGTAGGGCCCATGCTGAAGGTTATAGACATCGCAGTAATCCGCGATCTCATATAACGCGTCTTCTTTCCTCCCGTTCATCGCCATCTTCCTCCCCGCATCCTTCAGAGCTCTCGCTGCCCAACTTCTTCCAGCCACACGGGCCACGAGCCTCGAGCAAAACAGAGAGAAGGAACGAGAAAAAAAGGGGGGACTGGTGGGAAGAGAACTAAGAATGCATTACTGTCCCGGATGCCCTACATTTAAAACGTTTTTTGTTGTTTGTCTTGTTTTGATTTCAACAAATAACAGCTCCGAAAACACACGCTTAGTGAGGAGCTGGTGGAATTCGGTGTACTGTGGAACAGAAACCTCCCCCGTCTTCGGATTGGTACAGTCCATTTCCTACGGAGGATAAGAAGTCAGAAAACGGGATTAACCATTCAGTTAATGACTCCAGTGTCATAAATCAGTAATTGTTATTCTCATGGGTCATTAGAAGCATGAAACAAACGCTATGTTGCTTATGATGATGATGATAATGATGATTAGTATTATTAGTATTATTATTAATATAAGGATACTTATCCTTATAAATCCTTATAAATAAATACAAATATTTTCTAACCTGCATGTTTTTGTTTTGTTTATTATTGCAAAGCAACAAACTTAAGATTCAAAGGTGCATATTCCATAATTTATCAGCATTGAAAAACAAAACCATAAAGAAAATTTCTTCTTACTTTCTGAAAGTTACAATGTTTATGATGATGATGATGATGATGATGATTACATAATACAATCTAAGCAATCTATCTGTTCTCGACTGTAAATGTATATATATTTTTTATAGTTTATGATGATGGTTTTTAAAGAGGCTTTGACTTCTCACATGTACATTACAGCACAGTGAAATTCTCTTCACACACCCTGGTTTGTTAGTAAACTGAGGTCCGAATGAGGGTCCTTCATGATACAGCACCTCAGGAACAGAGAGACTTAAGGCCCCTCGTGGATTCGATTCCCAACCTTCTGAACCTTAAGCCTTAAATATTGAGCCACCACTTCTCCTTTCCGTTTATAATAATAAACACAGTCCAAATCTGGGTACAAGTGACCGGTGATCCTGTCCTACCATCTTTTTGGATTCACCTGATTTATCCCGATATTCTACCTCTGGATGGAGTTATCTTCAACTGGAGGCCACTCTGTGCAGCTGAGGATAATTATAAAAGAAAAAAAACTAAAGATCCGTGAAGTTGTTGAGCATTTCAAGAACTATGACCTAAATATATATGAACTATTATGAACTATATAGTTGTGGAAATGCTCAACAACTTCATGGATCTTTAGGTTATTTTATTTTGGATTGTACTGTAATAATAATAATAATAATAATAATAATAATATTAATAATAAAAACAATGCTACAATGGCTTGGAACTGCAATTTGCATGGACAGTTCTGCATTTGAGTGAACATCACTGAATAGCACAACTCAAAAATGATGGATCTGTAATAAATGAACATTTGGTGTCAACAGGACTAGGATGGGTTCCCTATCTGGTTCCTCTCAAGGTTTCTCTCTCATAATATCTTAGGAGGTTTTTCCTTGTTGCTGTCACTTCTGGCTCATTAGGGATAAACTTTTAGGTACTAATATATAAAATCATATTTTATGACATATCGATCTCTGTAAAGCTGCTATTGGACAATGTTTATTGTTGACAGCACCTGTAGTAATACAATTTAACTGTCTTCTCTCTCTCTCTCTCTCTCTCTCTCTCTCTCTCTCTCTCTCTCTCTCTCTGAATATTCCTCTTCATGTCTAACTGTAATATACTATTTTATTTCCTTTCAGTTGTCATTCTGCCCAAATATTGATTATTAAATGTTATTTCAAAGGTACATTCAAAAGTAAAACGATTGTACATGATATTGAACAGATCTGTCAGTGGCAATGCTGTGGGTTGAAATGGAAGAAGGACCACAACGAGATAAATGAAATCTACTTTTACTTTGCTCTCCTCTGCTCCTCATCATGCTGGTTGCTGGAATAAACAGTGGACTGAAGCACAGAAGACAGTTGTAATGATGTCGCTTAACATCAGATTGTGGTCGTGGTTTCTTATTTCTGCAGTGTTAGGACAGGCAGAGTTTCCTGAGAAATCCAAACATTCTCGCTAAGCCTATCACAAGTCTTACAGCACACACCAGCCCGACTCCTCTCCCTCTCTCTGTCCCTCCCTCCCTCTCTCTCTCTCTCTCTCTCTCACTCACACACACAACCGTCGTGAGCGTCTGTATCCAGTGATCTGGCTGTACTTACACTTCATCGTTTCTCGTGCTTATTTCCATGAAGTCCACGACCTCCACCGTTAGGGTTTCTTCATTCCTGGATAAAGACAATCATGTAGAGGAGATCATGTACTCGATCTGTGGACAGTAATGCGCGCTTCCTGCTCGAAGAAGACAAACGAGATCAGCTGTCTGTCGTTGCTATGGAGAGCCTGCGCCTATCGGGCCGGGCCGGGTAGGCCGGAGCAGCGCCTGCGTGCTGGAGTTACATCTGTGACCGGAGGAGGGAGCACCGAAAGCGGATTACTCACCAAACACGGTGCCCGAGATCTCCCGCAACCTCATGCTCACAACACTCGAACCACCGGTGCTTCTTTAGCTAACAAGCTATCACGATTAAACCATGGAGCTGTAATCAACGAATGAACGAATAAATAATTAAAGGTTTTCTAAAATCGTTCACATAATAAGGACCATTTTGGCTCAATAGTTACTGGTTAACCTGCAAGTTGATTTGTTGGCTCTGGTTAGCCGTTATGTTTACAACCGCACCGTGTAGCATATCTGAGAAGACAGTGACGGTAAAAAAAACAAAATGTCTATAGTGTTTATTGACTAATATGTGTCTGAATAAAGACATATCACAGTTATACTAGTGAATTTTATTTGTTTTTCGTCTTTTGGTCGGACACTCCCATTCTAATTAGCCTGCTAGCTTTCTTCGTCAGCTTGGGCGTCAGGTTGGTTCTTCAGCCAGCAAAGCCCAGATTACAGCTCATATGCGCCCGAACAAGCTTTATATATTCATATATTCAATTGAATGAATGTGAAGTAAAGAGAGGTGAAAAAACAACCCTTTTCCTACAAATTCAAATATTTCGAAACGTATAATGTGTTTTTTAGTGTATATCCCTTTCCTTTGTTTTTCATGACGCGGGACTTCACTTGGCCAGCCGGTTCGCTTAGCTCATTTCGTTTAGCCTGTTATTCATGTATAAAATGTGAATACAAAAGTCACTTCTAATAGTTTACTGCTCTTTAAGAATCGGTTTTTAAAGTCTGTTTTCATTAGTGTAAGTTGACTGGAGAGATCAGAAGAGCGGGTGTTGTTTCGCCGTGCTAATGAATGGTTGTTGATGGCGGTAGTCTTTGTTATTGGTGGGAGTTTATCATTAGGACACAACGTGCGCAGGGGGCAAAAAACAAAATTTGCTTTAGTTTATTTAAAAAAAAGGGTGCTTGATTATTCTAAACGTGTATCTTTTCTCTCCACATTGTTACAGACTACTCCACATTCACTTGAGGAGTCAATCATCAAGTCCACAGATGTTCCCAACATGAGGATAGCTGTGTACAAGCAACCCTGAACCTACTCTATGGTAAGAATCATTAGTCATTGGGTTTTGATGTATAAAGAAGTATCTCAGGTTCCCATTTTTGCCATCGACAGACAGTTTCCACACATCCGCTCGCTCGGATTGGCTGCGCAAGTTCGAGAAACTTTGGTTCATTTGAGCCGAGAATAGTCTTGAGTGGTCAGATGTGATTTTTACTAAGTGATGTAATAGTTTTTATGTTTTTTCATTCGTTTGTCATACTAGGTGATGCACTTGGGGGGGGGTCAAATCCCAGAGTTTCTGTGGGTCGTGCCAAATATTCTTGGCTCCATGCTGAGGAGCAATATCTTCCCTATCACCTAGTGTTACATTCTTTTAATTGCTCAGTGAGTCATATAGTACCTGCTTCCTGTAAGCTGTCAGATGACACGTTGTTTTGTTAGTGACATGCACTCAGTGAGGTATTCACTAAAGCTGTGACTCGGACGTTGATGACTCATTTATAACTGAAGTGGGCTTTTGCTGTTTCTCAATGTACTGTTCCGCCCTGTTATCCTTTAATAAATAAGGATTTACATATTCGTAAGTTCTCGATGTCTGTCTCAACATGATGCTACCTCCCTGTTCATATCAGGTCTGAGGATCGATCTCGAGTGTTTGTCAGACCTTCAAAAACGGTTGTCACGAGCCTTGGCTGGGTAAAGATCTAAATTTTAGACTTGCTACAAACGATGATTTGCAGACTCTAACATAAAAGGAAATGACGCCCCTTTAGATCACGTAGGTAACATTCGTGATGCGATCATCCGATTGCTCCAATTCAGGACTTGTCTGAAATATGAGTTTTGGTTGCTGGTCAGGGATGATGTATTTGGTGCGGACTGGTCAGGCTCGGACAGGCATTTTCGGGGTTATTGATCAGAACTAGGGGGATCTTAAAAGAGAGAAGAAAATCTCGTTCCCCTCCCTTCAAGTTTACGAACTATTTGACCACTTCTAAATAAAATTGTGTCATTTTACAAAGTTCTTTTATTTATTATAATGGACTTTTTAAAAGTAGCAAAACATTTTTCATTTAGATAAGGAATATTTAAAGACAATAATTAAATAATAATAATTAAAAAGAAAAAGCACTGCTCTTTTTTATTTTTAATTTTTTTGCATATTTGTCGTCTATTGTTTCTTACTTACTATTGTTACTATTTTCTCACTACTTAGTTGAACCCTTTTTCTCGAGAACCATGTCTTTTCTAAATATTCAGCTTGGTGTATTCTTCTCAAATCGGACACATCAGCATAATTTCACACAGCATCAGAAGTAAACAAACCTTTTAACTCTAAATAAGTTGTACTGTTTATACAATTCTGGCTTTAGATTCATTAAGATAGTTGTTAACTCAAACACTGACTATACAATTTGCTCTTTAGAAAAGAAAATATGAGTCATGTGAGTTAAGCTGCCTAAATTACTCACAAAATACAAACCTGAGGGGCATCAACTGTTGAACGTGTCAAGATCTTAGTGGTATAATAATGAACAGCCATTTACTGCTTAGCGTGTAATGCAGCATCGTAGTATATCATATTTATCTGATTTCTAAACTATATCAGTTCCATCTCTGAAGTGATATTTAAAGCTTTTTAAAAAAAAATTTAATGAGCACACAGTGTTTAAAGATCCGATGTACTGTAGGGTTTTTTTTGTTGTTGGTTTAAATATTTAAGTAGCATCTAGAGCTGTTTTAATTAATGCATTAATTATGCACTTACACAATAGATAACATTTTGAAAATTGTCCAGGCAGAACATTTGACAAAATCAAATCTATTCCTTCTCTTTTGGAAAAATCATTATCATAGTACAATTTATATATTTTTATAAATAAGACAGTGGATGTGAACATTTAATCCTGGACTTATTGGACGGTCATTCATACAGTTTTCTTGTGCCAGTAATCATAAACACTGCCTCTGGTTTGTAAGGCACAGTACCCTTTTGCTTAATTTATTTGATCTTTTTTGTTTTTTTATGTTCCTCATTATTTATATTGCGCTCCAAAATGGAAGCTGTTGTCGTGGGACTGTGAAAAACATGATCTTTTTATATCTTACTAAATGATTGAATGAAGCAAATACAAAAATCTACTGTAGATAAAGCAATTAAACACAAAATGCTCAATGACATGTATAAATGTACAACTCTTCTTTCTCTCCTCAGGGGATAAAGAAGTTGAATAGTTTAAATTTTATTTATTGATATTGGACAATTGTGAGAACTAGAGACCATGCCTCCAAGGCCATCGTCTGGAGAATTATGGGGCATCCATTTGATGCCCCCCAGGATTTTGGTGGACTGTCTGCTGCCCAATGGCATGATCCTGACCCTGGAGTGCCTCCGTGAGGCCACACTTGTCACCGTCAAACACGAACTGTTTAAGGAAGCACGGAAGTTCCCGCTCCATCACTTGTTGCAAGAGGAAGCCTCATACATCTTCGTCAGTGTAACACAGGAGGCCGAGCGGGAAGAGTTTTATGACGAGACCAGGAGACTCTGTGATCTCAGGCTCTTTCAGCCTTTCTTAAAAGTCATCGAACCTGTGGGCAACAGAGAGGAGAAAATTCTCAACCGGGAAATTGGTATGAACTTTTTTTTTCCTTTCTCACTTTTAGATATTACATTTATACAGGGATTTCAAATGGGAGGATGGAAGTGCTCACCTGGATAGTGGATCGTGTGAATTTAACAGTGAACTCGCAAGCCAGACTTGTATCATTTGCTAGAAAGATGCATGCGATCCGTCAATAAAAGTAGTCAGGAATCAAAACGAGCTGATCTTTGGCACACCAGCAAATATGAAATATGCTTTAACACCTAAAGTTTCTGAGGCTGAGATTAAGTTCATCCTCACATTTATTTTTAATTCAATGGAAATTCATGTTCTATAGTTGCACACAGTGTAAATGTGTTCAACATTTCACATACAAACATAAAGTTCTCACTTACAACAAAGATATTAAAGGATGTATCAAGCAATATCGTAAAAGGTGGAAGCAAAAATGAAGACGCCGAGGGTGTTCACATACCAGAAGAGCACATCGCATGTTGTTCACTAACACACCAACATGTTTGTGTTTAGGCTCTTGCACCCACCCGTTTTACGATAAACTTACCTTTGTGTATATACGACATCTAACCCATGTAAACATGTCTTAGAATGTGTCTTTTTATTTTTTGAATAAATGAAT
The DNA here is from genome assembly GCA_039877035.1 of Silurus lanzhouensis. Taxonomy (NCBI): domain Eukaryota; kingdom Metazoa; phylum Chordata; class Actinopteri; order Siluriformes; family Siluridae; genus Silurus; species Silurus lanzhouensis. The sequence continues at coordinate 27,701 of JBCEWE010002369.1, read as the reverse complement.
GATTTTTGTTTGTTTGTATTTAATAGTCCTCAACGTGTTCTTCGTTTCAGGTTTTGCAATTGGAATGCCCGTGTGTGAGTTTGATCTAGTGAAAGATCCTGAAGTGCAAGACTTCAGGCGAAACATACTTAACGTCTGCAAAGACTCAGTGGAAGTCCGAAATGCCAACGGGCCGCATAGTCGTGCATTATATGTTTACCCTCCTAATGTGGAGTCTTCAACAGAGCTTCCAAGGCACATTTTTGGCAAATTAGACAAAGGTAAGAGGAATGAGAGTTACCCATTACATTAGATTTGAACACACACACACACACACACACACACACACACACACACGTCAGCCTAATCTTTATCAACTGCCTCTGTAATGAGCATGATTTTTTTTCTGCACCATTAAAAGAGCTAAAAAATTCAAATCCAAATGTTTGGGCAGTAAATACTAATGTGAGTCACATTTTCCTTTTAATCCAAATTTTACTTGACATTTACATTTGCCTCATAATTTGTAAAGGATATGTGGTATTTAACAGAAAATGACACAAAATACACAAAAAAACCGAGACATTAATCATTTTTTTTAATTGGCCAGAGAGCAGCCGATGTGGGAGTACAGCCCAAAACTAACATTTATTTTCACTTTTGAAATAATGTCACACAATGAAGCAACCATATTATCGCAACAGTGTTTCCTTTATAGGAACTGAGGCAATAAAGTGACATTTCATCATTTCTTAAATGTCTTCAATCAGTTCCAGTGCAGAACCTTCCTGATTAATGGAGGCGTTCAGTTTTTCAACCGACTTAATCACTTTTCTTGCAAAAAGATATCATTTTTCTGAATTCTATGAACACCCTTTATGGAGTCATTTAAAATGTACTTTTCTGACAAAACCCCCCATGTGACATGGAAATAAGTCAATAAACCATCATTTTAAAGTGTATTAGCTAGCCCTCTTATTTTAGCTAAAGGCTAAAGAGCATTTCAGGAAAAAAAGAAAAATCTGATTCAGAAATTCTTGTTTGTGTGGTTTTGTTGAGTATTAATTGTCGTATTTTGAAGTGTATTGAAAATAGTTTAGTAAAATGGCTTTCAGTTCCCATTCAAAATGTGTTGTGAGTAATTAGTTGCTTTTTTAAGTACAAGCAGAGGTTTCAGGTATCAGTGGTAATCATGCATAGGCCACAAGTATAGTAGTTGAAGTATTTTGCTAGTGTATTGTTCATTCTCTTAAATTCTATTAAATGTTGCTTTTGTTTTTTTTAATCCAGGTCAGATTATCGTAGTCATCTGGGTTATTGTGTCTCCCAACAATGACAAGCAGAAGTACACGTTGAAGATCAACCATGATTGCGTGCCTGAGCAGGTGATAGCAGAAGCCATCAGGAAAAAGACACGCAGCATGCTTTTGTCTCCCGAGCAGCTGAAGATGTGTGTGCAGGAATACCAGGGCAAGTACATCCTCAAAGTGTGTGGCTGTGACGAGTACCTGCTGGAAAAGTACCCTATCAGTCAATATAAGGTACAAAATCCTGAATCGTTACATTTGCCTCTGCTTTGCATACTGCTTCAAAATCTCTGTCAAATTATTTTCATAGTTCGTTTCTCACTGCGAACAATAGCTTCATTGCCATCTGCTGCAAAGGCAGAACCTTTTTTTTTTTTTCCTCAGATGACAATTTTTTCCCTTTTCTTTTTTTGTCTTGTAGAGGTGATGTCAGTTCTGTCAAAATACCAGTATCAGAATTAACCGCATTACATCAGCTTTTCATTTATTTCAGTTTCATATTCCAAGAATTATTTTTGATAAGAACATTCGAAGTTTTTTCTATCTTTTTTTTTTACGTTTTTTTTTGTACCAAATCAGTATCTCTGACCTATGAGTACATCTTCCTCTTCACCATGGGTTGTTTAAGTATCAACTGCAGCACTTTAAGCTGTTTCAAAACCATTTTGCCATTAAAAAACGAATGCATTTGTTCTGCTGTTGCTTCTTCCTCTTAAGTATTGAATGATTTTATTATCTTCAATTAATCTTTTGTAGCAAAAGTCTAGCTCAGGCATGGGCAAACAACAACCTGATGCATAATTAACTGTTGACATAAAAGAAAAACTATTTATAAATTCCACCTTTTATTATACATTTTAAGGCCGCGTATACATTATTTCTACCACTAGATGGCAGACCAATGCAGTGCTAATTACTGTGTAAGAAATTGTCCTGTCCATGTTAGGGTGCCTGAGTAAACTTGGCCTAGAAGGTACAGGTTTGAACAGGTTTGAAGATGCTGCTGTATTTGAGTGTTTTATTTTAGCCAAACATTTTCAGTATATTTTGCACAAATTGGCCTCGGTAGTTGGAAGTCTATCATTTCCGGTGGAAACTTGGAAATACTTCAGAATTTACTTCCTTTGTGCATTTGAGCTACAAAGTTAGAGGAAAATCTACATTTGTCTTTTGCCATCTAACTGTACTAAGTGAACTCTTTCAACTTTAAATAAAATAGTAAACGGTATAGTCATTGTTCTAGATTTAAAGTCAGGGTTGAGGAGGTCATCCATAGTTGACAAGCAGGAATAGAAGTTGGGGTATTTTCTTAGGCCGGCAATCACGATGCGACCGAATATGACCGAGTGCACCATTATCTGTTATGCAGAAGAGCCGTCAAGATAAGCTTTCAGAGCGCCCTTTAGTTTGTAAGCTCACCAGGTTTTTCCTCTGTAAAATAACAATGGTATTAAATAAATTATGATATAAGGCAATGACAACGTTTAAAAAAAAAAAAAACCGATGGCATACTGATTTAACTTCCATTTAACTGAATTTCTAAACTATTGTATCAAATCACAGGCTCAGGCCTGCAATGAAGCACTAATAAGCTTGTCGTATGAACATAGGAGTAAAGAACAGATGAAGACTGCGTTTAAGGTCCTCCAGTAATCTCATCTGCCAAACAGCACTGCAGAGCATAGTGTTTTAGGATCCTGAAATAGCACGATTAATTACTGTTGCTACCCATAAGATCTGATTTTGTAGTTTGCGTTTCTAAGTGACTCTTTCGTTCTCTCATTTTGTTCCAGTATGTGAGGAGTTGCATTATGCTGGGCCGATTGCCAAACTTAATGCTGATGTCAAAGGATAGCTTATACTCTCAGCTGCCCATGGACACATTCACCATGCCGTCTTACTCACGCCGCATCTCTACAGCCACACCATACATGAACGGGGACACCTCGAGCAAATCCCTGTGGACCATCAACAGCAACCTGAGGATACGTGTGCTCTGTGCAACATACGTCAACGTGAACATCCGGGACATTGATAAGGTGCTTACAGAAACATTATTTTGGATAATAATTACAATTTTACAACATTTATTACACGGCTATAACACCAAATGTTATCAAATCAGTCATGTCTTGCTTGTTTCTGAGTCACATACATGTTCACAGATGAGTCTAAATTTGATATTTTTAGCCTCTAAGAGAAGAACTTGAGAACAGGAGAGATGATGTTAGCAGACTGCCTCACACCCACAGTCAAACACTGAGGTAGAAGCTTGATAGTTTGAGGTTGTTTTAAAGCAAGGGAGGTTGGTTGGAGACTAATACTGATTGAAAGGATTACTGAAGCAACATGGCTACCATTCCATATTTCAACATTACGTAATTCCATCTGGACTGCAGTTAATTGGAACCAACTTCACCATACAACAAGACAATGAAGTGAAACGTATGTCCAAGTTAAGTAAGAGTTGTTGTTGTTTTTTTTGAGAGAGCAGAAAGTTGACCGGAGTTTTTTATATCAAGGAATGGCCTGTCCAGTCACCTGATCTATTGAACTGCTTTGGGAAGAAATGGATCTCAAGGTCAGAAACAAATATCAACCTAGTGAAGAACAACTTCGGTTTTGTTTTTGGTTTTTTACTGAATGTTTGAAGAGACAAACTGTCCAGATGCCAAGAGCTGTTGTCCATGCTAAGGGAGGATTTCAGATAAAATGAAAATAAAGTTGTACTTTTTAAATATTTGTTTAAAATAAATCTTCATACCATTTAATTACCTATTTTTTTTCTTCTATATGAACATGTATGTGTCTTTCAAAAAACGGTGAGACTTATTACATAATGAATGCAACAGCTCCACTGTAAATCCTGTAAATTTCTGTAACTCAGTCATTCATTATTTTAAGGTTTATTGTGTAATTTGTGCATCACTTGAAATAGAATCTGTCTAATCATGCAGTTGCTGGATAAGGAACTATAGAAAAGCAGTGAAATCAAGATAAAAAAGTGTCCTATTAATCTTTTGTAATAGTTTTGTCTTGGTTAGGGGAAAATCTGAAAACTTGTGTAGAGATTGGAATAGACAAGGAGATGGGAATAGATGAGACTTCAATCTATTGCAGGACACAGTCCACACATGTAGTTGAGCATAGGCACAGAACAGAAGGTTTTTTATTTATTTATTTATTTATTTATTTATTTATTTATTTGGAAGTTGTTTAGAACCTGGTCAAATGTGCAAAAAAAAAAAAAAAAAAAAAAGTAGATGCAAACGAATCAGGGACTCTGGCGCACTGACACAACAGCACTATACATGTTGGTTAAGCGTTACCTTTGTGTACATTGTTTTGTATTGGGTTATAGATTTATGTCAGAACTGGGATCTACCATGGAGGAGAGCAGTTATGTGACAATGTCAACACACAACGTGTGCCATGTTCAAATCCAAGGTATTGCACAAACAAATTTTTACTGCATAAAAAAACCACAAGCATGTTCTCTGGTAGTATATCACTTATGTGGTATTTGCATTTTAATGTCTCTAGGGCTGTAGCTATCGATTATTCCATCGAGTAATCAGATAAGAAGTGCATTTTCTTTATTAAAGAGCAATACGAAATAGACACAAGAAAATAAGACCCGTCTCTTAAAATGATCAAGTAATTTGTTAGATTTTTTTGAAAAATTAACATTTTATTGCTGAAATTGCATACAATAATACCTGTGAAAACTAAACCTATTTACTGCATTTAGTGGCAGTATGACATCAAAATGCAAATACAAATGTATGAATAAAAATACATTTCAGATTACTCTTAAAATAAATAAATAAATAAAACACTATATGTAGTTCTCTTTATGTTTAAGCCTGATGGAACCTTTCTGTGGTTTGCTTTGGCCTGAATCTATGGAAGCTCGTTTCCGCCACATAAAAAAAAAGTTTGCCTAATTCCGAATTTTTTCTTCTTCTCATAAACATCCAACATTTCTGAAGTTTAAAGCTGTTGATGTATGAACGAGACCACCACTGCTTCATCTGTCTTGATCTAGAGCTGATTGTTAGACAAAGTTCTCTCCAGGGATCAGAGACTTTGTTTGATACCGTGCGATCCTATTGATTGTAGCCCATTTCATTTTCAGGTGCGAGAAATAAAGTTGGAATTAAGAGGAAATAAAGTCTGAATTAAGCAAACTTTTTTTTAATGTGGCGGAAACGAGCTTTTTCTCTCGCCTTTCTGTGGTTTCGCCCCGTTCCTCCATTTTTCATCCTGCAGCGTCTTCTGTGTTCCCTGTCCAGAGTGCTTCACAATTTTGCAGGTGGTGTGTCAGTAATAATGGTCCGTGGGGGAACACAGTGCTGCATGTGTGTTTAATTGGACTAAGCAAAGTATCTAGACAAATAATTTCCTTGATGATTTTTTGTATTCAAATTACTCGAGTTACTTGAGTTATTTATCTTTTACCCCTAAATGTCTCTTTACTTTTCTCTTAGGTGGAACGAGTGGCTTATGTATGACATGTACATCCATGATATTCCCCGAGCTGCTCGTCTTTGTCTGTCCATCTGCTCTGTAAAGGGGAGGAAGGGAGCGAAAGAGGTGCTACCACAGTTCACATGCTTTACCTTTTCCATTTAGACACTACAGAGACAGGAAGAGAGGAACAGGCCATGAGAGCGTTCGAAAATTTAAAGCTGACCTACTATTAACTGTTTATTTGATTGAATATATTTTGTCACTGCACACAAGTTTTAGTTTATTGTAGTTAAGTGGTGAGATAACAGTGAGATAACGGTGAGCTAACAGAGATGCCTTTCTCCTTATGTCTCAGGAACACTGTCCGCTGGCTTGGGGAAACGTAAACCTCTTTGACTACACACATACACTGGTCTCTGGGAAAATGGCACTAAACCTGTGGCCGGTGCCACATGGTCTAGAGGATCTCCTAAACCCCATCGGTGTCACGGGCTCCAACCCCAACAAGGTGTCAGTTCAATGCAGCCATATTTGATACAGGGATTGGAACCATAAGCAGTCTGCTACTATGTAATGTTGAAACATTGCTTGCATATTTTGAACTATTAGTGATGGCTGTTTATTTTAATAGTGTAAAAAAAAAAGTGTTAAATCAGTGTTAAAAAAACTTCTTTTAAACACTATTTCCATGCTGTGTTGATTAGGAAACCCCATGTCTGGAGTTAGAGTTTGACTACTTCAGCTGTCCTGTGAAGTTTCCTGACATGGCCACAATAGAGGATCATGCTAATAAGATCATGTCTAGAGAGATGGGCTACAATTATTTTCAATGTGGGCAGGTAAGCTTCCACACAAGCATCGTGCTTACTTAATTATAGCAGCATTTCCTGTATGTATGTTTGTATGTATATGTGTGTGTATATGTGTGTGTGTGTGTATATACAAGTCTGTGTGTATGTGTATCTCTTTTAACAATATTTCTCTACAGAGCAGCAGACAGGCTCGGGACCACCACATAATGGATACTGACATCGAGCAGCTGCGGCAAGTAGCAAACAGAGACCCTCTCTCTGAGATCACTGAGCAGGAAAAGGACTTCCTGTGGAGGCAAAGGTACTCCAACATCATTCACAGCATCTCTTCTACAGTACTGTTATTACTGTGAAATCTGTTAGTGCTGGTCTCTAAAAACCTCTTAAAGTCCTGTTATTTCTTTTTTTGTGTTCTGTTTTTCAGGCAGTATTGTCAAAGTATACCAGAGATCCTTCCTAAGATTCTTCTAGCTGTAAAGTGGAACTCCAGAGATGAAGCTGCTCAGGTTGATGAGAAATTCTAAGGAGACTATAGACAAAATATTCTTTACAAATAGTGTGCTAGGCTAGTAATATACATGTACACAACTTAGAAATAATGCACTAATTCTTATTCACTAAAACTTAATTCACTAAAATAAACCTATTTGGTGTTTTACTTAACTTGTATCTGGAATGCAGAATGTTTTTAATGACATGGATTTATAATTGTACACGGATAGATTTCTGTTTCATCAAAATCTAAGCACTATATTGTACATAATATTGAAATCAGCCTATAGTTTAGAGATTCGTGTTTTTTTTCATTATTTTTTTTAATTCAAGTTGTATGTTGGCTGTTTTAGTAGCTTTGGTTTCAAGAGATAAGATAAGAGAAAAGAAATGTGCGAATATGTAAAAAAAACCCATAATATATTATAAACACAACGTATAAATACAAAAGAAAAAATAACTAGTAAGTAGTTACGCTATTAAACATATTGCACAGTTTTAAATTATTGTTATTGCACATGTGTTGCTTAAAAAACTTTGTTATTGTTAAATGAAAGTAAGTAAATGTTTCATTTACTATCTTGGAAGATAGCGTAGTCCTGAAATGTTTAGATTTTTTTCTTTCTCCATGTAGTTTAGTCCTGTCTGATTGCAATTCTGATCCTTGAGTGCCATGAATTAGGCCCTTAGATGAGTAATGATCTAGAATATCGTGTGGTGTAAGTAATTGACATTTATGCTTTTTCTTTTAACCTTTATATTTTTCCTTCTTTCCCTCTTTCTCTCCCAGATGTATTGTCTTCTTAAAGACTGGCCTGAAATTAGACCAGAACAAGCTATGGAGTTACTTGACTGCAACTATCCAGATCCAATGATACGAGACTTTGCAGTACGGTGCCTTGAGAAATATTTGTCTGATGATAAACTCTCCCAGTACCTTATTCAGCTGGTCCAGGTAAGATTCATTTTAAATATTTTTTTATTTAAATAATTTTAAATTGTTATTCTCATTCTAGTCCATACTGCACAATAAACGACAAGGGTTTCACATGTAATGTGTGTGTCCTGGACAGGTTTTGAAGTATGAGCAGTATCTTGATAACCCCTTGGTGCGGTTTCTGCTGAAGCGAGCCCTGACCAACCAGAGAATTGGACATTTCTTTTTTTGGCATTTGAAGTGAGTGACACGTTCTTTCAGAACAGGATGTTGATTATGTATAGGCATGTTTTGCCTCCTAAGCAAAGTGGTATGTTTAGACCTCTATGACTAATATGTTTGCAAAAGGATTTTTAGATCTTTGAGAAAATGTTATGTTTACATTGTGTGTAAATATTTGTTTACCATGCCATATGGCCAGTCTTGCAGAGTTTTGCATCTGTAATCACACTGCCTACTCTGACTCGTTCTGGCAAACTTAATTCAGGTTGAATGTTCAGCTGCTTGTACATCATAAAACCCTTGATCCACCTTCTGATCTTTAAACAGCTTGATAATAAGCTCAGCTCTTCTTCTATAGTCTTGATTTTCAGCTGTTTTCAGTGCTTTTGACAGTTTTTCTTAAGTAATTGTTCACATTAACTGTAATTAAGAATGGTAATACTTCAAGGGCAAACTTTTTATTCTTTTTTTTGTTTGTTTGTTTTTCCATTTCTTTTCAATACATAATTAAGTGGACCATATTTTTTTTTGCTAACTAACTGTCTATGTTTCAGGTCAGAGATGCACAACAAAACAGTGAGTCAGCGTTTTGGCCTGCTGCTGGAGTCATACTGTCGTGCCTGTGGTATGTATCTGAAGCATTTGGGCAGACAGGTGGAGGCCATGGAGAAACTAATCAACCTTACAGACATACTTAAGCAGGAGAAAAAGGATGAGACTCAGAAGGTAAAATGTGTTCTCTGGTTGAATTATGCTGCTAAATGCTATGTTCCTGGTAAACTGTCTGGGTTATAGACCTTCATCTAGCTGAACTAAATGTTGATGCATGTTTAGGTGCAAATGAAGTTTCTGGTTGAGCAAATGAGGCGGCCAGATTATATGGATGCCCTCCAGAACTTCACCTCTCCTTTGAATCCAGCACACCAGCTAGGCAACCTGCGGTAAGCCAGCTAAATACTAGCAGTTTCACATAAATCCCGAAACCTTTTCTTTGTTATTAATTCTCATTTTATTTATTTGTTAGCCTTGAAGAATGCAGAATAATGTCATCAGCAAAGAGGCCCCTGTGGCTTAACTGGGAAAACCCTGATATCATGTCAGAGCTGCTCTTCCAGAACAATGAGATCATCTTTAAGAATGGAGATGGTCAGTCACCCCTCTTTACTGAAACGTTTTTATTTTTTTATTTTTTATGTGAACTAACTTGAACCTTATTTGTAAACTTTGTAGACCTGAGGCAAGATATGCTGACACTTCAAATTATTAAAATAATGGAAAACATCTGGCAGAACCAAGGTTTAGACCTCAGGTACGTTTGCTTTCAACTTTAACTATTGTTTACCAAGAAAAGTGACTGAATTTTTGTGTGTGTGTATTATTTTTAACTTGGACATATCTTTACAGAATGCTGCCCTATGGTTGTCTTTCCATTGGAGACTGTGTTGGCCTTATTGAGGTTGTGAGAAGTTCTCATACCATCATGCAAATCCAGTGTAAAGGAGGCCTCAAAGGAGCATTGCAGTTCAACAGTTCAACACTGCACCAGTGGCTGAAGGACAAGAACAGGGGCGAGACGTGAGAGCTTTTTTTCTTTTCTTTTTTTAATGGCCGTGATCAACATCGAGTTATATTTGTTTTAATATTGCATAGTTACAACATTTTTAAACATGTACCACTGTAGGTATGATATGGCCGTTGACCTGTTCACACGATCCTGTGCGGGTTATTGTGTGGCCACTTTTATTCTTGGCATTGGTGACCGACACAATAGTAACATCATGGTAAAGGACGATGGGCAGGTAGGTTTCTAGAGGTTTCTCCTGTTTTTAAATATTGTTATACATGGCTATTGATGATTTCTGTGTTGTTTAGCTGTTTCACATAGATTTTGGCCATTTTCTGGATCATAAAAAGAAGAAGTTTGGGTACAAGAGAGAACGAGTGCCATTCGTCTTAACTCAAGACTTCTTGATTGTGATTAGTAAAGGAGGAACTCAAGAATGCACTAAAACCAGAGAGTTTGAGAGGTATGTTTTTGAGGTTTATATTAGCAGCCATACTCATTTGAGCTGCTTCTGTAGGTTTAAAACATACAACCATTTTTGCTTTCATCCCAGATTTCTGGAGTCACATACACTTGTAAATGCAGCATTAATGATGATTACATTTCATTTCATGTTCGAGGGAAACCCAAAGTTAAAGGCCCCAAATATGATGTCTGAAAAGATTGAGAACTAGGAGCCTTGGATCTTTTGTATAATTTGTTCAAATCAATTTTCTAATGTAATTTTTATAAGTTGGGTGCCCCTGTAGTAAATAAGCATTCCTAATAATGTAAATTATTATAAGCAACATTTTTTTTTTTTTAGCATTTTTTAAATTTAGTTTAATTCGCAAAGCAACAATAACCATCTCGAAGAAAAAAAAAAACTTGGTTGCTCACTTAGTAATAGTCATAGGTTTCTGACATTTCTTCTCATGTTTCTTAAAATGTTTAATCTGGTGTTGCTTTAAACCATATTTTGGTATTTGGTACACAGATTTCCACACTTTTTTCCATCAGTATTAATGTAGCTGTATTTGTGTATTTGTACATCCATTTTCAGCAATTCCATTTAACTTATTGTCACTGCCCCCAACAGGTTTCAGGAGATGTGCTACAAAGCATACCTGGCTATCCGACAGCATGCAAACCTCTTTATCAACCTGTTCTCGATGATGCTGGGTTCCGGTATGCCGGAGTTGCAGTCGTTTGACGACATTGCCTACATCCGCAAGACTCTGGCACTAGATAAGACTGAGCAGGAGGCTTTGGACTACTTTATGAAGCAGATGAACGATGCTCATCATGGTGGATGGACCACAAAGATGGACTGGATCTTCCACACCATTCGACACCATGCCCAGAACTGAGCCCGAGTAGGACTGAGCCCATATGAAAGGTGCTTGAGCTAGGACCTCATGCCCAGAATCTACTGGCCTAACTTTGCTGGTAGAAACCTGGCAGCCAGACCTCAAAGTGGGGTAAAATGTGCCCCAACTGACCTTCAGAGCACTAAACAATCCAAAATATTTGTCTTTTGTTTCAGTCTCCTTTTGGCATCCATACAGAAGAATACTAACCCTAATCTTTGTCCAGAATGGTTGTACATTATTGCCTGTAGTTTTGTACTGATGTCTTCTTTTTTTTTTTTGGTTCTTGCTGCTCTTTTCCTGGAGAGACCATGATAATTTTTTATTTTATTTCAAGTTTTCTTTTGAGGAAAAAAACACGTCCACGGGAAGTGTTTTTTTTTGTTACGTTTAGGGCACTCTTCGGATTACTTATGTCTTCCTCCAAGTACAAATGCCTTTAAATATGCATGGAACCTCTGAGGAACTCATAGATGAAACGGTCGAAATGTTGTCGTTTGGTCTCCGTCCTGAAGGATGGTTTCTGTAGCAAATGTAGAGGAGTTGGCATTTCCTGATGGCTTGCAAAAAAAAAAAAAAATCCATTGGCTCTTGGAAACTGTTGCCCTTTGATCACTACAAAGGTTTTTAATGCTTTTCCATCTCCTTTACTACCTTACGTTAATGCTGAGCGAATATGAGTTTAGATAGGAGCTATAATTTATTTTGCCCTGATTATGAATTTAGAGGAGGAATATTTAACCTTGCTGCACACACAACTGCAGCCAATGAAACACTAACCGAAAAGAAACATCCAAAGCCTACACGGTGAACGTATTCAGACTCAACATAGAATAAATATTTCAAATATTCTTCCGTGTAAATTCCTCCCGCAAACCTTTTCAGACCAACACGGGTGAAAGCAAGAGAGTTTAAGTTAAAGCCTTAATGGAACTTAAAGCTTGGTGGCTAAATGCACAGTTGCCTCTCATGTGTACTGCATGCGGCAGTAGAGGCTAACTTGGTGCTTAGTAAAACCAGGTTTGTGAACACTTTATCCTCAGAAGAGTTGCTCTATTTTTTGCTAAAGTTAACCAGAGAGGTTCATATATTGTCTGCATTTGTCCTTACTTTCATTGTGTCTGGTAACAACTGTTAGCTTCTATAAGAAATGAAGAATGGTGCTAAATAGATTCCACTGTATAGAAAGGGAAGAATCTCTGGACGAAATGGATGTTTAATGCTAAAATGGTTTCGAACGCTGAGAATGGTTCAGCCGATGATGTTGTCATTTACACTAATAACTACACTTTACAATAGTACATATTTGTATTGTATATATGCCTTTTGATGCTTCTAATTTCTCCTCCATATTGATTTTGTGCAGTACACTGTCAGACGTGATGAGGATCTGTCAGGTGTGTGATATGCAGTTTACTTCTGGGGGTTAAAAAAATTCATAAGCTTTAAACTTTATTTAAAAAAACAACAACAAGTAACTTTGGCAGATCCCATTCATAATCTATCAAAGCTGTTTCATTAGCATTTTACCAGGGCAGCTTTGGCTATGTGAATAGAAGTTGTTGAGTAAGAGAGAAAGCGGTCCAGTTAACAATCATGTCAAAAAAATGATTTTGCATGACAGTAAAAAAAAAAAAAGAGAGATCCAACCATTCAAGCCAAACCAAGTGACCTCTAAATCAAAATATTGTATACGTCCACAGTAAATTTACTTTGGGTTTACATTTGTATTTGAACCACAATGACTTGACACAATGATCACAGCCTATTAATCTAACCTCTGTGGTTATGGAGAAAGCCTGTTGTGTTTTCGCATTTAAAGCTGTGAAAGTGTAAAGATTATATATGAGGTGCAATCGTGCTATCTGTATGGATGTGTGTCTGCTGGTGGGACAACTAGCTTGCGCTTTATAATTTGTTCGAAAGTTCATACCTTAATGGAAGCTTCTGTATGTATTTTTTTTCTTTAAAAATCTCTTAATTCAAGCCAAAGTTCTACATATGGTATGTTGCTTACCTGTTGGTAAGGTATGTAAGCACCTGAAGCATTAAAAAGGCCAGTCCTTGTTCCCAGGACATCTCAATAATTTAATGAAGATGGAGCTATATCGTAGTCTGACGGACTTTTTGTTGTTGTTGTTGTTGTTTTTACTCACAGAAGTTTAATATTAACATGAGAAGTTTCTATCCATCAAATTTGAGATGAGGCCAATCAATCTGCCTTTTTGCTGAATGCAAAGACCCTTGTGTTTTTATTTCTTCCTACATTCTGTAAAGGAATGTGTACAATTCTGTTGTGCACCGAAATGTATTAATGCACAGAATAGGAAGGGCATCTTTATCTCATCAATCTAATTTATAATACGTATCCTGAAGTATGATGGCATTGTGGTATTCCAGTTTTCAGATTCATTTATCTGTTGAATTTGAGGCTTCAGATCTTTAAATGTCATTGTGATTCTCATATGCAGTAAACTAATGAACAGGTATGCAGACCGCAACTGATGTATGCAGGTGGCTTTTGCACTTTGTCATTTTCTTCCCCTCAATTCTTTACAGCCAATTCAGTCCCAAAGGACAGAACATTTTCAACTGCATGTCTTTAGCAGCATTACCAATTGTACTCCTTTACTGCCTAAAACAGTACAAATTAATTAGCAGTTAGTCCTTGTAAGCAGCCTTGTTTTAGCCCTTTAGAAGCCATTTAGTGCATGTCACAATTTTTTTTTTTTTGTGTGTACAGGTTACAGATGGGCTGGACCCATTTAAAAGCCCATTTTAAAATGTTTCAAATTACATGTGCAAATGCTTTGTATTTTCCTTTTTTTTTTTCACCAACTAGGAAAACCGAGATGCTGGATTCTTGGCATCATTTATATAAATTACAATGAAAAAAAAAAAAAAATCATATATCAGTTTCAAATGTACTTGAATATCATTGCTCTGAACCATCCTCGTGTTGAGTGCAAATCTGTTGTTGTGGTGTAGCACTGAAGGTTCGCTTGCATAGGCAATTTCATACCGATGTTGAATGTCAAAAACAAAGTTGGGTTGTAAGAGGCTCTGCTGGAGAAACTCTTGTAAAAGTAAGTTTGCCATTTTTAAATCCTAAGGAAAATATTTCACTATGTAAAATGTGGCAAAAAAAAAAGAAAGATGCATCTAATTGTATAAACATGTACTAAAGGAAGGTCAAAACTATTTGTCTGCTATTCTTAAAATGTTTTTGAGTGCTTACATTTCTATATCATTCTTCTTAATGTTGCCCTACTTTATATATATATATATATATATATATATATATATATATATATATATAATATATATATATATATATATATATATATATATATAAACAAAATAAATAAATTATTTTTCTTTGTTTTTTTTCATCTGTAATTATTTTTGCAGAACACTACCTAGTGGGCCAAATAATGTTCCATACAGCCATCCTGCATGAGATTCAAGTTAAAGCCCTATTATTTTTGTCCATAATATGTAGATATCAAAATATGTGGCCTAAGACTGCACCCTATAGTAACCATCTATAACTGCTAACAATGACACAGCCTCATTCTCATTTATTTTCTGTTTCATTGTGCACCTCAGTTTCAAAGTTGCTTTCTATCCCCAATATTTTGAGTGTAATGTGACTATGTAAAAATAAACCTATTTCAAGAAATGTTTCTTGTGCCACATTTTTTTTGTTCTTTTTTCAAATTAGTATTTTTTTTACATTTTTTATTATAGTAATTATAATTTTTTTTTTTTTTTTTATAATTCCGATATTAATAGGGATGGACCATTTTATTACTGTTGCCTTTTAATGCTTCTCTATGAACAAAGTTTATTATAATCCCTCTGTTAACGAGTCATTACAACGACCTACAGTTCAATGTTTGGCAAATAAATAGTTTAATTTACTTTTGAACAGATTGCCTTAACTTGTGTCACTATGACATCACACATGTGTTGACCACCTAATCGCTTCTATGTAATTCTAGCTGTTTGTTAACAGATCAACAATTTATATTGGTAAAAGCAAAACCACCATAACAAATGTTTAAAAAAAAATCATTAATTTTATATTTAGAAAATCAGGATATGTAGGTTGATTATTTGTTGTAGTTCTCACTTTTTACTCTCAGGAATACAATGGGTATAAAACAGTTTTAAGTTAACAAGGAATTAGCCAATTCAAAGTCCACAGAACTGTGTAGTGATCAGGTTAAGGTCACACTATACCAGGTTACAGCATAGGTCATGAGTCCTAAAAAAAAAAGTAACGAGGAAAAATTGATCAAATCATAATATCTTTGTGTACAAATTGGTACAAGCAGATACTTTACAATATAAAACTTTGGAAATAATTTGTATTTTTTTTATTTTTTATTTTGTGTTAAGTGTGACTCCTACAACAATACAGCATGCATAACATTGTATTAGTGTTTTCACATGCATATTGACTGTGATATGCACTTAATTGAATAATTACCTTCTTACAAATGACTAAAAGTAACTAGGAAATTAATTAGATAACTAAATCATTTGTCTGTATTAGTCTGAAATAACTAAATAAAACAAAAACAAACAATTATTAGTTGAATAAAAATATATATGCTTTTGAAAGACTTTTTGACCTTTATATGGACATTGGATCGCTCATTACATGATAAGGTGATCAGGGAGCAAGTTAGCCTGCCCTAAAATGATTGCAGAGTTGCCCAAATAGATCAATAGATACCAGGATGCCCAATAGCATCACATCTTCATCAAACACAATATTTAGGGATGAGTTAATAATCCATTTCGGAGTAACTGTTATCAGCAAAAAATCTATTATAAAAACTCTGTCTGTCTATGGATTTATCACAAACCACCAGCCATGAGAGCTGTTGTTCTTGCCTTGACTGTGGCCCTTGTGGGTAAGTCAAAATTTGAATTTGTCTATTGGGTTCTATTATTAATTTTATTTGCTAAACCATAAGATGGAGTATTTTGTAATTATGATTATAATGGGTTTTGTTCCCCCTTTTTGTTCAGCGAGTCATCAGGTTACCCTTGGTAAGTAAACTGTCAATTTGCACAATTGCTACTATTTGCATTTCTGGAAGATGATAAACTGCGTTTACATCTATCTATAAGTAAAAAAAAATTATAATAGAACACATTGTAGCCATAATTTTAGAAAAATATCTATGAAAAATTTCCTCAGTTCCAGAGTTTGCTGCGGGTAAAACCTATGTATACAAGTATGAGGGTTTGCTTCTGGGTGGTCTGCCTCAAGAGGGTCTGGCCAAGGCTGGTCTAAAAGTCAGCAGCAAGGTTCTCATCAGTGCGGTATCCCAGAATTCCTTCCTCCTGAAGGTAAACTTTTATGCATAAATGATGTTACTAGCACAGGCACACACAATAACATGATTTAAGTGTTGCAATTTTGGAATTTACTCTATCTATCTATCTGTCTATCTATCTATCTATCTATCTATCTATCTATCTATGAGAAAAAAAAATATATATATTTTTTTTCCTTATTAATTTATTTATGAATTTTATATATTTATGAATTTTAAATATATATATATATTTTTTTTTTTTTTTTTACTCATAGCTTCAAGATCCTCAGCTCTTTGAGTACACTGGAATCTGGCCCCAGGATTCTTTCGTTCCTGCTGCAAAGCTCACCTCAGCATTAAATGCTCAGCTTGTGATTCCCATTAAATTTGAGTATTCTAATGGTGTGGTGGGTAAGATATTTGCCCCTGCTGGAGTCTCTGCTACTGTTTTGAATCTGCACAGAGGCATCCTCAACATCCTTCAGCTCAACCTCAAGAACACACAGAATGTGTATGAGCTGCATGAGGTAAAAGCCTAAATATGAGTAATAGTTACTACCAGTGAAATTATAATTCTATTCTGAACTGATATCTTAACTAAAGCTATTTTATTCTCAAAGGCTGGACCTCAGGGAATTTGCAAGACCCACTACATGATCACAGAAGATGTACAGACCCATCAGATTGCTGTAAGAAAGTCGAAAGATCTGAACAACTGCCATGATAGAGTCAGAAAGGACATTGGACTAGCTTACACTGAAACCTGTGATGAGTGCCAGCAGGTAAATTTAGAAACTCTCAGTAATGTCTGTCTTTGCATTTGATTTCTTTAAAACAAATTATACTTAATCATTGAATTATGTTTTCACCACAGAGGCTTAAGAGTCTGACCGGGACTGCAACGTTCAGCTACATCATGAAACCCACGGATACAGGTGCACTTGTTTCTGAGGCTACAGTTGAAGAGGTCCATCAGTTCTCACTCTTTAATACAGCAACTGGAGCAGCTCAAATGAAAGCCAAGTATGATCTCTAATATTTACAATACATCAACATTTACAAAATATGTTTCTGAATATCATTTTCATTTAGACATTTTAATAATATTGGGATTTTTTTTCAGGCAAATTTTGAATTTACAGGAGGTTAAGAATTCCCCGATTGCTCCCCATGCTGGTGAATATTCAGTTCGAGGATCTCTACGGTATGAATTTGCAACTGAGATTCATCAAACCCCAATTCAGCTTCTGAAGATCAGTAATGCACAGGCCCAGGTAGCTTTATCAGGTTATATTTAAGCAAGATTGCAAGATTACTATAAATCAAATTTCTGAATATTGACTGATTGATGATTTAATGAACTTAAATTGTATGTTTTCATATGACCCAACAGGACACAATAAAAAATTAATATTTAGTTTATTTTCCAATAAACAAATCCAATAAAAAATAAAATGGCTAATGTATAATTAAAAAAAAGCCAATGATAAATATGATCAATTTTAGAACCCTGATTTGCTGTACAGATTAAATTAATGGAATATTCTTATTTAAAATGTTCCTATATTCAGTGAAAAACATCTAACCTTATCAAATCTGATAGTGTTTTGACTGAAAAAAAATAATTTATTTATTATAAGAGTATTTTTTTCATTCACTTACAGATTGCAGAGGTCTTGCAGCATCTTGTTGCAAATAATGCGGCTATGGTTCATGAAGATGCTCCTCTGAAGTTTATCCAGCTTGTCCAGCTCATGCGTGTTGCTACAATGGAGAATATTCAAGCCATCTGGGCTCAGTACAAGAACAAACCTGTTCACAGGTAAAGTTATATTTAATATTACCATAAAATTAAGATTGAAGATTATTTGCTTTTTTAAAATCTGTATTTTGACAGACGTTGGCTTTTGGATGCGCTTCCTGTTGTGGGTACACACGTAGCCCTGAATTTCATCAAGGAGAAGTTTCATGCTGATGAGCTTGCTGTCCCTGAACTTACTCAAGCCCTTATAGTTGCTTTGCACATGGTCCATGCTAATCCAGATACCATCCAGCTTACTGCTGTAAGTGCAAAACTTTGTATGTCTCACTTAAGACAGCAGAATCTTGTATAAGTATTATAAAATATTTGAACCTCTTTCACCATCAGAATCTGGCTTTAAACCCCAAAGTCAAGAATATTCCAGTGCTGCGTGAGGTGATCATGCTTGGTCAAGGTTCCATGGTTGCCAGATACTGTGCTGAGGTTCATTCATGTCAAGCTGATCTTCTTAAGGTAAAGCTTTTGTTCACTAATGATAAAATTAGTGAACTGATAAAAAAAAAGTAGCAAATGTAGTTTCTACCCTCTCTTGCTGACCACACAATATCTACAGTTATGGAAGAATTTGCACTTGTGCTGTGATACAAGAGTAAAGATGTGTTTCTTGATTTTGATTACCAGAATATCCACGAGAATGCCGCTGAGGCTATTTCTAAGGCTGATATTCCTGAAATCGGACTGGCTCTTAAGGCTCTGGGCAATGCTGGCCACCCTGCCAGCCTTAAAACCATCATGAAACTCTTGCCTGGATTTGGAAGTGCTGCTGCTTCCATTCCCATGAGAGTCCAGATTGATGCCCTCTTGGCTCTTAGGAACATTGCTAAAAAGGAGCCAAAGTTGGTTAGTATGGAGTGATGTATAAACACAGTAGCTGTTGTGGATAGTGGCTTTATTTTCTTAATTATGTTATTTATCTATTTATTTCAGGTTCAGCCAGTGGCACTGCAACTTTTCATGGACAGGGCACTACATCCTGAACTACGCATGGTTGCCTGCATTGTGCTCTTTGAGACAAAGCCATCAGTTGCTCTCATGGCCACTCTTGTTGGTGCTTTGGAGAAAGAGACCAATATGCATGTTGTCAGTTTTGCTTATTCCCACATCAAGTCTCTGTCCAGAAGCATGACACCTGATAATATGCATGTGTAAGAATGCTGTTAATTTTAATACTACAATTAATTCATAGGTGTAAACCCAATCTAATGGAAATATTTTTTTTCTGTAATTGCAGGGCTGCTGCAGCAAATGTTGCCATCAGGATGTTGAGCCCAAAACTGGAGAGACTGAGTGAACATTTTAGCAGAGCCAACCATTTGGATCTTTATATCTGTATGTTTGAATATGTTTTATGATGGTATTTGTATGTTTAAGACAAAAACATTTTATTGTAACTACAATAGTTTTTTTTCCTGTTCAAAGCTCCTTTCATGGTTGGTGCTGCTGGTACTGCTTATTTAATCAATGATGCTGCCACCGCTTTGCCCAGAGCTGTCATCGCTAAAGCACGAGCTTACCTGGCTGGAGCTGCTGCTGATGTTGTTGAGGTAGAAATAGCATGTCTTCAAAGGTGTTGCTGAATTTGTTAAGATTCTGGAATCATGGTTTTGTCTAGCACTGGCACTGGCATTGGCACTGCTATTGATTAGTTTATTTCAAACAGGTTGGTCTGAGAACTGAAGGTCTCCAGGATGTTCTGCAGAAGACTCATGCTGCAGATGATAAAGCTGATCGCATCACTAAAATCACACGTACCCTTAAGGCCGTAAGTTCCTTTTAGCAGTGTATAAATTGTTTGTTTTGGCTGTCTAGCAAATTTATCATGTATACATTTTCTTTGTTTGTACTCCAAGCTGATGGACTGGAAGTCTTTGCCATCAGATCAACAGCTGGCATCTATCTATGTCAAAGTTCTTGGACAGGAAATTGCTTTTGCCAGCATTGACAAAAAATACATTGACAGAATCATTGAACAAGCAGCACAGGTAATTTTATTCAATCCTTTCTTTTAGGCAAAAGAAAACCGTCCTAAAGGATTTCAATGTAACAGAGTGCAAATGTTTTATACAAATAAATATTATTTTACTCATGATTATTCAACTTCTTCTAATATTTATTAAGTTTGACTTGATGTACCGGTAATACACACAATTCTAATTTTAATAACCTTAAAATAAATAATTGTAATAAAAATGAATTCTAATGCAATGCACAGATTACCACTGGAATACATTCTCGTGAACTGATGAAGGAGGCTTTTGAGGCAATGCAGAAAGGAATTGCCTTCCAGTATGCCAAGCCCCTGCTGGCAGCTGAGGTGCGTCGCATTCTACCTACTTGTCTTGGTGTACCAATGGAGCTTGGTTTCTACACTGCTGCTGTTGCTGCTGCAGAACTCAATGGTATGTCTTTTTTACTCTTATACTAGTGTAAAGCATGTAAATATATGAATCATTTTGACCAAATGATTTCCAATTAAAAGTAATTTCTTTTAATAGTTCAGGCAACAGTTAACCCTACTTTACCTGAGCATCCAGAGACTCTCACCCTTGATCAGGTGATGAAGAGCAATCTCCAGCTGCAAGCTGAAGCCAGACCAAGGTACACTTTTAGAAAGACACATGACAGACAAAATGTTGAAGGTTCTATGAAGCTAGTGAAATTCATCTCCTTATCTATTTATTTTGCTTTCAGTGTTGCTCTTCAGACATTTGCTGTAATTGGAGTGAACACTGCCCTAATTCAGGCTGCTGTTATGGCCAGAGGAAAGGTACACACTGCTTTACCAGGGAAACTGGTTGTAAAGGCAGACCTTCCAAAGGGCAATGTAAAACTGGAGGTTCTACCTGCTGCTGCTGTTCCTGATCATATTGCTACTGTCAGGTAGGAAAAAGGCAACTGATTATTTTTATCATTTTCAAAAATATTTTTATTTAAAAAAAAAGAAACAACTTAAGAAAAATTACTGGTTTCCTCAGCTTTGAGACTGTTGCGGTGGCTAGAAATATTGAAGACCTTCCCAATGAGAGAGTCATATCTTTGGCACCTCCAGTGCCATCTGATGCTGCACAGAGGTTGATACCTGCTTCAATTCAGAAGTCTGTGTGTACTGTTATTCCTCATATTCAAATCAAAGGATGCATTGAAGTTGCCTCCCAGAATGCTGGCTTTATGGAGGCAAATCCTCTGTGTGCTTTAATCGGGCGACACTCAGCTCGAATTTCAGTGGCGAGAGGTAATTTTCAAATATTTGATTGCATTTAAGTTCATATACAGTTTAAAACATCAAACAATTACTGTTTGTGTTTCAGCTGATGGCCCTGCCCTTGAAAGACTGGAGTTTGAGATACAACTTGGCTCTAAGGCAGCTGAGAAGCTTGTGAAAGATGTCAGCCATGGTAATAATGAAAATACAGAAGAAAGTACCATCTTGTTAAAACTTAGGGAGATTCTGGAGTCTGGAAGGAGGAGTGATAACTCCAGTTCAAGCAATAGCAATAGCAAGGGTGTGAGAGGCAGTCAGAGAGTGAGCAGCAGCAAGAGTGGCAGCAGCAGCAAGAGTGGCAGCAGCAGCAAGAGTGGCAGCAGAAGTAAGAGTGGCAGCAGCAGCAAGAGTGGCAGCAGCAGCAGTAGGAGCAGCAGCAGCAGAAGCAGCTCTATGAAGTCTTCCAATATTCACCTGAACAAGGTAAAACAAACCTATATAATGCACAATATTTAGCCAATGAAAAAATATACAAGTGTCTACATTCTTATATATAAAATACAATTACAATTGTATTACACCACCCCCACCCCCACCACCAACAACAACCATAACATTATTAATAATAATGGTTTCATCCAATTGGTATTCCCAATTCCCAATTGGTGACCCAACAACTGGTTGTCTGCTAAGTTCCAATTATTCATATATTTTACGTGTATTTTACATGTCAGTTAACAATGTTTTCTATTGGTAAGATGAATATTATTTGTTTTGTTTTTTCGGATGAAAATTCATATCGTCAGTTCCGGAAATTCCATAAGAACCAGGTATCTTAAATCCTCCTTGACTTATTATTATTATTTTTTAATAATATATTTGTCATTAGTTTTTTTTTTTAATGTATTTGAAAAAGAAATATGTTTCTAAAAATCTTAATTTTTTAGTATATGACATTACAAGAAACATCAAAGGCCAGCAGCTCTTCCAGCATTGAGGCAGTGCAGAGGAAGGTACAATAACATTGTTTTCATGAATTAAAAAAATTCTTATTAGACATTCTAACAAAATTAGCATTTTCTGTATGAATTCTCAAAGTCCATGTTTATAATTTTAGGCTAAATTACTTGGAGATGCTTCTCCACCTGCTTTTGCCATCATTGCCCGTGCCATTAGATCTGACCGCAAGTTGGGATACCAGATTGCTGCTTACTCGGACAAGTCCACTTCAAGAGTACAATTTGTGTTTGCCTCTATTGCTCAGAATGACAAATGGAAAATATGTGCTGATGCTATATTCCCAAGCAAGCATAAAGTTGCAGTAAGTTGCTATGGAAGCTCTTAACAGAAGTGTTTTTAATTTATTTATATTATTTATTTATTATTTAATGTTGAATTGTTACACTGATCAAATACTCTTCCATTAGGCTAGAGTTGCTATTGGTGAGCAGTGCCAGGAATATTCTGTATCTGTCAAAGCTGAAACTGGTCTGCATGAGGCACATGCTGCTGCTCGTTTCCAAGTTGACTGGAACAGAGTACCAAGAATTGCAGATAATGCTATTCCCTATTTCAACAGGTATTCTGTCAACAAGATCAGAAGGGCAAATGTATTGTAGTGTATAACATTTTACTTTAATATTTTTCTGTCTTCTTCTTCTACCAACAGGGCAAGGGAGTACATCTATATAGTAGCTCCTCTGGCTGGATTTGATGCTGATAGAGCTAATAATAATGAGAGACAGATCAATGTGATTTTTGCCTTACCCACTGAAAAGTCTATGAACGTTATTATTAGGACTCCAAAGGTAAGAAGCACTGTTTATCAAGTT
This sequence comes from Silurus lanzhouensis, assembly GCA_039877035.1. NCBI lineage: Eukaryota > Metazoa > Chordata > Actinopteri > Siluriformes > Siluridae > Silurus > Silurus lanzhouensis. Next base: position 4,374 of record JBCEWE010002369.1, on the reverse strand, counting down.
TGCATAGTTTATAACTTGTAAATGAATATTTACCATTTTATGCTTCCTATTCCAGATGACACTGTCAAAGCAACATGTATCTCTTCCCATTGACCTGCCTATTGAACAGGATGGAACCATTCCAGCTCTCAAGAATTTGGACATTTGGTCCATTATTGAGGAATATCTAAATTATATCCAAAACAGATGGCATATGTGATGTCAAATATGTACATTAAGTGAATAAAGTAAAGAGCATCTAAAAGACAAAATGTTTTGTGTGTGTACCTTTTTTTATATTTAAATATCTTTGTAAACCAATTTTTAGATTGCAATTTTTCAAATTTATGATAAAACTTCCAGATCAGAGCAATGTCAGAGTGCTCACTTGTATCCAGTGCTTTGTAAATAATAAATTAGTCTTCTTCTTCTTTTTTCGGCTGCTCCCATTAGGGGTCGCCACAGCAGCTCATCGTCTCCTTACTATCTGTCTTCTACATCTGCCTCTTTTAAACAAACTACCTGCATGTCTTCCCCTTACCATATCCATAAACCTCCTCCTTGGTCTTCCTCTTTTCCTTCTTCCTGGTGGCCCCATCTTCAGCATTCTCCTACCAATGTACCCCAGTTCCTCCTCTGCACATGTTCAAACCACCTCAATCGGGTTTCTCTCACTTTGTCCCCAAAACGTCCTACATGCGTTTGTCCCTCTAATGAACTCATTTCAAATCCTGTCCTTTCTTTTAACTCCCAATGAAAATCTCAACATCTTCAGCTCTGCTACCTCCAGTTCCACCTCCTGTATTTTAGTCAGTGCCACTGTCTCTAAACCATTCAACATAGCAGGTCTCACCACGGTACTATAAACCTTTCTTTTTACTCTTGCAGACCCCCTTCTATCACAAATCACTCCTGCCACTCTTCTCTACCCTGCTCACACTCTTTTCTTCACTTCTCTAACACACTTTCCATTACTTTGCACTGTTGACCCCAGGTCCCTAATCTCCTCCACCTTCTCCACCTCTTCTCCCTGCAACTGCTCCACTCCACTGCCCTCCCTCTCATTCATACACATGTACTCTGTCTTACTCCTACTGATTTTTATCCCCTTCTCTCCAGCATGTACCCCCACCTCTCCAAGCTCTTCTTAACCTGCTCCCTACTCTCACCACAAATCACAATATCATCCACAAACATTATAGTCCACTGAGATCCCTGTCTGACTTTGTTCGTCAACCTGTCCATCACCACTGCAAATAAGAAATGGCTCAGAGCCAATCCTTGATGCAGACCAACCTCCACCTTTAACCAGACTGTCGATCCTACTGCACACTTCACTGCTGTCACACTTCTCACTTCACACTCCTCATACATGTCCTGCACCACCATCAAATAATTCTCTGACACACCTGACTTCCGCATACAATAACACAACTCCTCACTTGGCACCCTTCGTACGCTTTCTCTAGAGCCACAAACACAACTGACCACTAATGCATCTGTAGTCCTCTTCTTGGCATGAAACCATACTGTTGCTCACAGATGGTCACCTCTTCTCTCAGCCTGGCTTCCACAACTCTTTCCCATAACTTCGTAGTGTGACTGAACAACTTTATTCCCCTGTAGTTACAGCAGATTAAAAGGTGCAGGCTATTTGTTGGTACCTCGAACAGTGAAGAATACATCAAGGGACTGTCTCTTACAAAGCCCAACAGTTATGGAGGAGCCTTTCAATTAGTGTTTGGAACCCAGATATAATCTCATTGTTTAAACCTATTTTGAAAATATATTTGTTTAGACAAACCTTTTGTGAATAGGTTTTTCTTAGGAAAAAGAGCAGATCTGAAAGGATCGTGGTTATAGACAGATTGATGTATAAACAGTCTTCTACAATGGCTTATGACTACAATTATCCTGAGCACTTACATTAGAGTTTTATACTCAAGTCCTATAAGAAACTATAATAAATTAATGTGGTCTGTTGCTATTTCTTGTTTATTAGGGATAAGCTAACAGACAGATTTATACATTTGGAATTTATACTTGTAAATTTACTTATTTCCTTATTCACCGGTAGAAGCATGGAGATGTTTAGGAGAGATGGAGTTTTTAACCAGATTTTTTAACACGATTCTGGAAGGTGAGTGAATGCCTGAGGAATGGAGAAGGAGTGTACTGGTACCGATCTTTAAGAAAAAGGGAGATGTGCAGGTCTGCAGTAACTACAGGTGAATTAAGTTGATCAGTCACACCATGAAGTTATGGGAAAGAGTAGTGGAAGCCAGGCTGAGAGAAAAGGTGACCATCTCTGAGCATCAGTATGGTTTCATGCCGAGGAAGAGCACTACAGACACCTTGTTTGCTTTGAGAATGTTGATGGACAAGTATAGAGAAGGTCAGAAGGAATTGCATTGTGTATTTGTTGATTCGAGAAAGCGTACGACAGAGTGCCGAGAGAGGAGTTGTGGTATTGTATGAGGAAGTCAGGTATGTCAGAGAAGTTTGTGAGGGTGGTGTGGTACATGTATGAGGACAGTGTGACAGCAGTGAAGTGTGCAGTTGGACAGTGTGACGGACGAGGTCAGACAGGAGTCTCCCTGGACTATGTTGTTTGCGGATGATATTATGATTTGTGGTTGAGAAGAGCCTGGAGAGGTGGAGATACGTGCTGGAGAGAACAGGAATGAAAGTTAATAGGAGTAAGACAGAATACATGTGTGTGAATAAGAGGGAGGGCAGTGGAGTGGTGCAGTTGCAGGGAGAAGAGATGGAAAAGGTGGAGGAGTTCAGGTACCTGGGGTCAACAGTGCAAAGTAATGGAGAGTGTGTTAGAGAAGTGAAGAAAAAAAGTGCATGCAGAGTGAAGTAGGTGAAGAAGAGTAACAGGAGTTATATGTGTTAAAAAGGTATCTGCAAGAGCGAAAGGGAAAGTTTATAGGACTGTGGTGAGACCAACGATGTTGTATGGATTAGAGACAGTGGCATTGAGGCGAAGTTGAAGATGTTAAGGTTTTCGTTGGTAGTGATGACGATGAAAAGGATTAGAAATTAGTTTATTAGAGGGACAGCGCATGTAGGGCGTTTTGGAGACAGGGCGAGGAAGGTGAGAATGAGATGGTTTGGACATGTGCAGAGGAGGGGACATAAGCTATATTGTGGGTATGGGTTATGGTTTGGGTTATATAGTTTTTGGGAGTGACCTTATTCCAACATTTTGACTCAGGAAAAAGTGCAAATTGATTACCATACCATTTGAAAATGTACAAATAACATTTAAAATTGCAATGTTACAGTTTTGTTACATTATGTTTAATGTTAGATTTGGTTCTTGTTGATTGCTTTAACTTGTTGGCACATAGGTTTTAAACAATTGCTTTATTTATTTAATTATATTTATTTATTTATTTATTTATTTATTTATTACATTAAGTACTACATGATGTCCTGCTGCCTGCTATTTTTTTTTTTGTTATTTTACTTCAGAAGCATTTGGAAAAAAACAACAAATGTTTGAAAATGAAATGTTTTGACCACTTATTTAATAGAATTAATAAAATGTAAGGTAGTTATATAAAGAAAGTAATAAGAAGTTAAATACATTTACAGATATAAAACAACCATTTTCTCCCACAGCCAACACTTCTCCCCTTCCATCACCTAAGAAAACATTGGCCCCCAGCCCTCTGTCTGTTGCACTCCTTTCAGTCTTGAATAAAAGCACGCTATGCCTAGTCGATCGAGCATTGCATCGATGAGAGACTTCTGATACGCATTAAAATATAGACAGCCTGTTGATTTTTCCAAAATTCACACAGGACTGGACCAAACCCACTGATCACAAAAATCCTTGCAGCTCTTCATGACCAACAACTGAATTGTATCTTGCTTAGAGTGTCTTGTGTCACTTGATATAGTTATTATTTAGTTTATATTTATTGTGATTACACAATGTGTGGCTGGATTTGCTTACCATTGATTACTCTCATTGGTTAAAAGCCATGTCAGAGAGTTTTTCTCATGTCTGCTCTAGTGAGAAATCATCTCTAGATTTCGTGTGTAACCACGGTTTCCCTGAGGGGACCGAGATGCTGCGTCGACAACGCTTTGTAAACACTTCCGTGTGTCCATGCTTTCAATGGTGTAATTTGTCCAATGAAAAGGCACAACGTCATTGGGTGACGTCCCGACCAGGAAGATATAAAAAACACATGCAATGGAGATGGTGCTAGCTTCTAAAATGGAAGGAAGCTCTGCAGGGATGCAGGGAGCATGGCCTGGAGACACAGCATCCTGTTCCCCCAGGGAAACAGGTTTCACACATAACCTAGAGACGTTCCATTTCAGCTGCTTCACAACGCTTTAAAAACGAGTGTTTAATAATGCCAGACTGACCAA